>CM055110.1:45222266-45822266 GCA_029204225.1 Diphasiastrum complanatum | reverse complement strand
CTTTCATAAAGCATTGCCTCCTCTTCATTCCCTTTGGTGACTTCTGGTATAAACTCATCTGTTTCTCTGTCAATCAAAAACCTAGTCCATTGTCCTCTCTTGATTTCCCAAATAGAATTGGAACTTCCATTTCTGATATCACCTTTCTGTTCTTCGATTGAATGCATAGGCTCCCTTGCAACCTCCTCAAAAGAAGTACGTGTGAGAGCAGATGCAATGTTCAATCCTTCCGAACAATTAAATAGCAGCATCCCACTGCCCAATGCAACTGCAGTAGTAATAAAAGCCAGAGCTGCTTGTTTGGCAAAACACCCCAACCGTGCTCTAAGCATGAGGATTAGCCATTCCAACCTAAATGAATCCCTCTGTCTATCGCTTTCATCGCCACCCCCACTGCCTCTAGGGCCAGGACCATTGTAACCTCCGCCAGAAAATCCACCATGGCCCCCTCCTAAAGATCCTCCACTGTCCCCTCCAAATTCATCAACCACTTGAACCAGCACCCTTTTCCTTTTGGAGAAACGGGAGCCTCTGCAGGCATTGCCATGATCTCCATTAGGTTGAATAAATGCACACAAAAACCTTACCTCTCCTTTCGTCCATCTTTGCTTGTCGCAATTTCTCAAAGCAGCCAAAGAGCTGCTAGACACAGAATCAATTCCCTCTCCTTTACAAGAATAATTTCTCATACGTTGTTCCGATCCACATGTACCCCTTCCACTCCATCTGCCTTCAACCCTCACAAAAAATGATGCATGTTCATTTGTTTGTGCCTTTCTCGTAGCTTCACTGCAGCACTGAGATGAACGATCCGTGCATAATGTTTTCAAGTTTAACAGGCAACATTGCGGCATTTTGCTCCAATTACTTCACAAATTCCTTACGATGACGCCTCCAAAACCAAGCTCTAAACCCTTCATCTCGCATTCATTCCTTGCTTGTTTGATTTTCCTTGTTCGCTGGAGAGACGACATAAACTAAAGCAAGCAGAGCAAACTGTCATTTCAAGCGTTTCGAAGGAGAAATGCTCCACCATCTCTGCTGCTACTGAAGCATTTACCATCTCTGCTGCTTCTGCTGCTACTGAAGCATTTACCTTTTTTTCTCTCTTATACCCTAGCATTAAACCCTAAATCTAGAGGGAGGGGGTTCTAACATAGAGGGAGGGCTCTTATGGGCTCTTTTCATGTTAGGCAATGTCACCATTTCATGGTTGAAAGGGTTCATCCTTTCTCTCGAGCACCTAATTTCCGAGTTTGTGCAAACCTGCTCACCCGTTCTTTGACCCATGCTTTTGATTTATGCCAGCTTCTTGGGCGAACGGGATAGGTGCTCTTAAACTTAGCCAAATGCTTGAAATGGTATATATGACGAAATCAAAATTAGAGGTTAAAATTATCGCAATCTTATATAACCCTTTGAAAAAAACAAACAAAAGGGCTCCTGACCCATCAAGAATGGCAAAACCAAAAAAAGTTGTCACTTATGTGTACCTAATGTGATTGAATGCTCGAAGCTTACTTGTGGTGTTATATGGTGAATTTGAGCTTGTACCTATTGTCATCGAATGCTTAAACCTTAACTGGTGTTATATGGTGAATTTGAGCATAAACTATTTTATAGAATCACTTTAGAATGAAATGTATTATTTTTCTTCTTTGAATTATACTTCTCCTTTGAGTCAAAGATTGTCACAATCCCACATATCACTTGATATTTTTTTGTAATCGCATACTAAGTTACTATCTTGAATTTATATGATTATACATGATGGTACATCCAACAATTGGTTGAGCCTACACAAGGAGCACAAAGCTTTGATATGTAATTACAAAGTGGCTATGGTTTAAGCTTGCACCTTTGGGGCAGCCGTAAAGAACTCTATCCAACTCACCACAATACAGTGGACTTGGCAATTTTTTAAGTGTTAATTACTTACTTAGCAAGCACTAAATGTTGGCGATTTTTCTACACATTTAAATTTCAATATGACTTCATATTTGTTGGCCTTGCCTTGCAAAGGCAATATTCTCTATTCATGTTTATCAATGCAATTTTTGCAAAAATCAACATTAAAGGCATCGCCATGAATTGTAAGATTGTCTACACATGAAAGGCTATATGATATGAACTTGGTGCTTGCATGCACATCCATCTCTCTCTCTCTCTCTCTCTCTCTCTCTCTCTCTCTCTCTCTCTCTCTCTCTCTCTCTCTCTCTCTCTCTCTCTCTCTCTCTCTCTCTCTCTCTCTCTCTCTCTCTCTCTCTCTCTCATATGCATGCTCACGTTCTTGGGCTACATCATGCACATGAGAGAAAGAAAGGGATGCACATGAATTCGTTTGTTGCAAGACTATGTGTGCACTGGTAAATTGTACTTTGTCAAGCAAGTCGATGATCGAAAGAAGGGAAATGCAAATATATGAGTAACCCACCATTATGTGCTCTTCACCATACTTTTTGCCTCATGTGAGGCTTCTCATGGGCTTGTGTTGTCTCTATTTGAACACATGTTCTCTTCCATTGAGCCACCACAATGTACTATTCCAACATGCTTTTGGCAAGGCTTCTTGCATGAGCTAGTTGTTGCGAAAATAATAGGCATGTACTCTATCTTTGTTGCTTGAGCTACCAAAAACAAGCTCGATTTTCTTAATATAAAATAAGAGAGGCACATAAATTTAGCAGATATCCATATTATGGAGAGAGAGAGAGAGAGAGAGAGAGAGAGAGAGAGAGAGAGAGAGAGAGAGAGAGAGAGAGAGAGAGAGAGAGAGAGAGAGAGAGAGAGAGAGAGAGAGAGAGAGAGAGAGAGAGATTCATTAACGTCTTTTCCATGCCCTGAGGCATATAAGACCAAATAGTACATCAGAAGAGATGGAACTCAGACATATCAATGCCTTCAAACAACTCTCTCCATCCCTATCTCTTTGATAATATAGATCCATTAACTAGTTGTTGTAAATACTTGTACAGTCACATACTCTACAAAAATACACTTGTCTTCTGAGAGTCTGCAGAAATACAAAAGAATAGATGACAGTCCCCTGACGACTCACCATGAAGGCTTCCTGCTCGTCGTCGTCTTTGACGTTCTGCTTCTGATTGATGGCCGCATTAGCTTGTTGATCCAATTGTTTCTTCTTTTTGTTGTTGAACTTCAAGATTCGGCATTCCTAGATCTCATGATTCGTCCTTTTACAGTACTTGCATAACAACTTTTTCTTGTTCTGAGTGGGTTGCGGACCCTACTTCTATGACTGTTTCTAATCTATTGCTTCTTCATGTTCTTTTAGGAGAACAGATCCTACGAGTCATTGATGGAGGACGAGGATGCTCCATTCCTTCGTGTTTTCTCTTGTAGCAGCATAATGATGACTCTGGATAAGGTTATGTCTGAGTGAGTGGAAATCATCATCACCCAGTTTTCATAAGAGGACGACATACTAGATGGTAAGGTCATGTCAACATCTGAATCTTCTATCACTGAACCTATCGCTACTATCATGCCCATGACTGATCTCGGGTAGCGTGTCCACGCTAGGGATCAATAGACCAACAACCCGTAAGTTAATTGTGACTATAAGGGAATTGGGGCCCTTATGTGTATAAGGTCATAAATAATGGTTGTAGGCCTAAACTCATGATGGCGGATTTATATGGGTCTATCAGTGAGTCATTGGCAAACTAGATTACGTGGCCCAGATAGGCTACAGAGGTGTCCAGTGAGGTGTCACAATGCACTACTAGTGGTGCATGGGCCTTGGAGGGTATAAGTATACCTATTGGGCTCTCACTAGTGCATTGCTTGATTGTGTGATTGGTAGCTACATGTTGCTTGAGTGATTCCTCATTCCTCGTTGAGATTGACCATAGCTTGGGGGCTAGATCCGTTCGATCTAGGCTTGGTTGGATTGGTTTCTCCACCATCTGTTCCCTTGTTGGTTGCTTGTATTGGCATGTTTAGATAGTATCATGTGTTTAGGACTTTATAGCTACCATTTGCTCTAGCATAGTTTTGAATTGATTAATGTGATTTTGAACAAGATCACATGCTGACTTTGAGTGAGAATAACTTTCTCCTCATATGTAGCTTCGAAGTGACATCTCTCACTTCGTAAAGTGTACTTAATATATCCCAAGCTTCTCTCAAAGATTAGGCTTGTCTGATATGGCCAATTTGTGTGTCAGAGATGTTATGGGTGATCAAGGCAAACGCCTTGCCATCCCTGAGCTTCCACTTAGAAATGGCTTGCTCATCGACACTGGGAATCAGTTCAATTCCGACGACTATTTTCCATAGTTCTTTGGCCATCAGGACTACCCTCATTTTGAATTTCCATAAGTAGTACGTAGGCACCGAGTCCGCTATGGACCGCAAGTGATGTTCTTGCAGGACCTTTTTTGTGATCTCCCTTTCGGAACTCACCACCACTGTAGACCTCGAGTGATGCTCTTGCGGGACCTTCACGGTTTTCCACTTGTGGGGCCTACTACTGCAAGTGAAGTTCTTGCGGGACCTTTGTGGTCACCCTTCTGCAGGGCCTTGAAACTCGCCTCCACTAGAGACCGTAAGTGATGCTCTGGCGAGTTTTTGCGCTGCTCTTATAAAGGCTGCTACAGACTGCAATAAGGGCTCTTGCGGGACCTTGCGATGACTTCTAATGTTTGTCTTCAAACATAGAGTATTTCTACAGACTGTGAGACTACAACAAATGATTTACATACATCAAATGGATGGATCTAAATTAGCAATGAGATAAGGGATGGAGAGGATAGAAATCCAGCATATAATGTCATTGAGAAATGCAGATTTAACATCCATCTGATGGACTTTCCTACCAAAATTAGCTACTAGACCAAATGAGAGTTTCAAAGTAGTCCACTTTGCCACAGGTGCAAAAGTTTCATCATAATCTATTCATTTACTTTGAGCATAGCCCTTGACAACTAATCTTGTTTTACATTTAGCAATAGATCCATCCGTGTTGGAAATTAAGCCCATAGTTGTCTCCTTGGTGAATGACTAATTTCTATTTCATGATTTTTCCTGCATGTTTGTTGATCATTGATCTAGGGTCAGGTGAAACCAACTTTGGTTCTACGTCTGCTCATCTGATACCTGCAGGAATCACAAACTTAGAAAGCCAATTTATTCGAAGAACGTCTACAATGGGCTTTCGGTTGATCTCCGGCAAAGGGTAACCAATCCTATCATGATTTCAAATTCGGATGTTGAGTCCAATAACTTGAAGTCATTGAAGACTTGGCCATATTTAAGGACTTCCATGAAATTAGCATTCAGAACAAGTCTACATAAATACATTACTTTCGCGACAGTCTGCAAAAATACTCTAAGTGTCACGACAGTCTGCAAAAATGAAATATGTTTTCAACAGTTTAAACTATTTTGCAACAGTTCAACAATTTAAACTATTTTGCCACAGTTCAAAGTTCAATCATTTTAGGGCACCTTCTACTTTTTTGCAAAAATGCAAAGAGAGATAGAAATCCCGAAGGGCATCTACTTTCAAGAACTATTTTAGGGGACCTTCGCCTTTTTCGCAAAATCTCAAAGAGAGAGAAAAATGCTGAAGGTCGTCTACTTTGAACGAGGAATGTTCCCAGCCACTTCCCAAATCTGCAAAGTGAGAGAAAGCCACTTCCCTCATAAAGCAAAGTTTGGAAATCGTGCACTTTTGCCTTGAGAAGTGTGCAGGCAAAATTACACACCTTGCGAGGGTTGGTAGGATGATCTTGATGCTCTACGAGGGTTTTGAAGATTCAGCTTCTGGGAACCCTCGCACACACTAAAAAATTGATGATTTCTCCATCAGGATCTCTCGTAGAGATTTTTATGGATGCATCTGGGTCAGATCTAGTGACTGTCCAAGTTTCAAGAGCCATCTCCCGGAGGATCTCCAAAAATCATGAAAAATGTGCTCTTTTAGAGTGTTTTTTGATGAGATCTTGAGATTCTCTGATTTTTAACTTTTGTAAACCGGTAATCAGCTTCATCTATGCTTGATCTGACTGTTCGTAATTCTTTGGAAGTTCTGATGGACATCTGGTAACAGATCCATCAGTTTTTTGTTGAATTTTGTCCCTAATTTGCCATAGTTACTGAGATCAAGGTCTCTGATCTGCAAATTTAGGAGACTTATTGGCATAATCTGATGATCTGCTTCCTTCTTGATCCCTTCTAGATATTAATCCCCCTTGGACCCTGATGGATTTCCCCGATCTTGCCAGATCTGGCCGAATCTTGATGGATCTAGCTTGATTTGGCTTGATCTTCCTGGACCTAGTGGTGCCCACAGAGCAGCATGCAACTTATGTTCCCAATCTGATCTGCTAGCTTCAACTGTTTTCATGAGCACGCTACACATGATTTTATTGGATTATTCTGCTTGCCCATTACCATGAGGATAATAAGGCGTATTGGTTCTATGGATCATGAAGAATTCCTCCAACATGACCTTGATGGTCTCATTGATGAAATGACTTTCGCGATCGCTGACTAGCTCCACCAGGCATCCAAATCGCACAATGATATTTTCATAAAGGAACTTGGCAGTGGTCCTAGCATCCGCTACTCTTCCTGCCTTGGCTTCGACCCACTTGGTGAGATAGTCCGTGGCTACGATTATGTATCGAGCCTAGGAACTCCTTGTTGTAGGGTGAATTGGACCGATGTAATCCAATCCCCACTTTTCGAATGGTGCTTGGGCTAAGACCGGGTGCAGTACGTCATAATTCAATCTCGTTGGTCTCCTCGCCCTTTGGCACACATCACACTTTCTCAAGTATTCCTCCGTATCCTTATGAATCATTGGCCACCAACATCCTGATTGTAGGATCTTGCAAACTGTAACGTCGGATGCAAAATGGCCTCCACCCATGCCTTCATGTGAAAGTGAAATGATCTGGGTGGCCTCATGAGGGAGAATACATCGCCAAATAATCCCATCTAGACCTCTTTGATACAACTGGCCAGCAATCAGCTGATAAGGTCTAGCTTTCAAGATCAATTTCCGGTGATCTGCCTTTGGTAGTGACTCGTCTGGTTGGCCCCGCATTAGATAGTCAACAACGTCGACAGCCCATTCTGGTACTGTGTCCACGTAAAATAAGACAACATCGGCCATCTCATCGTCAAGTTGGGTTGCAACCTCCTTTCCCTTGATTCGCGACACATGATCTACCATGTAGTATTGTTTTTCCTTGCGAACTACTATCCGAAAATCAAACTCCAAAAACAGAAGTAGCCATCTGGTGATTCTCCCGGTGTTGCAAGTTTTGTTAACGAGATAGAGCAATGGTTGATGGTCCGTATAAAAAGCGAAATGTGCGGCCATCAAGTAGTGTCAAAATTTCTTAACCGCATAGATCATTGCCAGTGCTTACCGCTATGTGGTTGAATAATTCATTTCTGTATCACTGAGTTGTCGGCTTGCAAATAGGATTGGAAAATACTTCTTTTGTTCACCTGGTTGGGTTAAGACTGCTCCAACTGCATACTTCGATGCGTCCGTATGCACATAAAACTCAATGGACCAATTGGGTGGACGTAAGATTGGTGCTGAAACCAATCCTTAAGCTTTTGGAAAGCCTTTAGGGTTTGCTCGTTCCAATGTGGATCCGTTGTGAGTTTGTAAATTGGTCGGGCTAACTCCGCAAAATCAAGAATGAAGATCCTATAATAGTTAGCATGACCCATGAAGATGTAGACTTCGTGGATCGTCCCCGGTGGTGGTAGATCAACAATGAATCCTGATCTTTGATAGGTCTGTGGCGATCCCGTGTCTTGACACTATATGGCCGAGAATCAAGCGATGTGTCACCCAAAATTGACATTTTTCTAGATTCAAGGAGATCTGGAAGTTGCGATATTTTTGTAGCACTTTCTCCAAATTGGATAAGTGTTCTGAGTCTAGTCCATGCACGCATAGATCGTCCAAGAAAATTTCCAGAAATTTTTGCAAATATTCTTTGAATGTCGCCTGCATGACATGCTGAAAGGTGCTTGGGGCATTGCAAAGTCCGAATGGCATCACTTTATAGGCATAGGTTCCCCATTCCGTGGCAAATGTTGTCTTGTGTTGGTCTTGGGGGTCTACCTTTACCTAGTTGTAGCCGCTGAAGCCATCTAAAAAACTGTAGGCTTCAGCGCCAGCTACTCTGTCGAGGACACTTTTCGTAAATGGTAAAGGAAAATGATCCTTTTTGGTGACTGCATTTAGCGCCTTCATATTCACACAAATTCGCATTTTGCCATTCTTCTTGGGTACTATAAATATCGGCGATACCCATTCCGTGTGCTTGATTTCATAAATGAAATTTGCATCCATCAGCTTTTGCAACTCCTGCTTGATCAGCTCTGTATAATTCGGGTTGCAGCGATAGTAACGGCTTACCTTGGGGACTGCTCCATCCACCAAGGGTATGGTGTGTTAGACTAATATTGGTGGAATGCCCTTCAGATCATTGTAACTCCAGGCAAAACAGTCTTTATACTCCACCAACAAGGATCGTAGTCTCTTGAACTGTGTGGGCGTTAACTGCTCTCCCACATGCACTATCTTTTCTTCTTCACCTAGCTTGGCAAGGTTCATCGGCTGTGTTTGCGCAGTTCCCTCGAAGACTTGTTCCGCTGGTGCCTGACTTTGATCAGGTTCTCATTGGGCTTGCGGCATCATAATTACCACGTCGTCCAAGGTATAATTTTTGAAAGTTTCAGGCATCTCATGAACTGGAGCTCGCCGAGATTCCTCTTTCAACATATTGATCTTAGCCCGACTGGTCATCTTTTAGTTTTTTGTCATTTGTGTAGAAGATGACGCTGTATTTGAGTCCATCTTGATTGACTTCAAGGAATCCAACACCTTCTTTTTGTCCTTTTTTGTCAATTTGGTGGATTCGTCTTTGTTGTCTTTCATCGGAACTGCCGTGACATTCACCTCATGGTTGCAAATATCAACATCCACTATAGCTATTGCCTCTTCGGGTAGATCACTCCATCGGATCACCTGGTTGTAGCGTTGCTTCAACCGATTCTTCTTATTCGCAGGTGCCTTGGGTGGATCGATCCTTGAGACCTTCGCCATAGCAGGCTTTTGTGGTGGTTGGGTTGGTACTTTTTTGATTCCGTAACGATCTGGGTCCATGCGGTGTAGGATTTGCTCATCAGTCAGCTCAATCTCCTTATTTTAAGTTAGAGCATGTTGCCAAGGGACTAAATCATCGTCCATTGGGTTCTCAATAGGTTCCGTTGACAGCCATGCTACGTTTATCATATTCACCCCAAATGTGATTGGTGTGTCCATAGTGTAAGACTTGGGTGAAGATGTACTGGGTTCAGGATCTGATTCATATTGACATGCCCGGCAGTCAATAGTTGTTAATGCATCCGTCCATCTCACGACATCCATCTCTGAATCATAGTGACCTCCCTTGGCTGGCCTTGGGCGATCAATCGTGTGATCTGTCGTGGATGATCCGTCATTAGCTTTGGGTGCAACAAGCTTCACTGCCCATGTGGTTGGATCAACCTTTACAGTCTGATCTCTGTTCTCAAAGGTGAGTTTCCCCGTACCCCAGTTGTGTACTACTTGCGCAGTCCTCAACCACAGTCTTCCTAGTAACACACGGTATGCAATTGGAGATTCAGGTATATCCACGACTACAAAAGTGATCACAAACTGCATGTCGGCTATTTTTACAGGGATATTGACAACTACACCTTTTGGTTTCACACAGGATTGATCCGCCATCTTGATGGCGAATCTTGTTGGCTTCAACCCTTGTAAACTCCACTTTTCATACAAAGTAGTAGAGATCAAATTTACATCTGATTCTCCATCTACTACTGCTGCCTCATCCTCTATGTCTTGTGTTTGATTGGCAAAGTGATGTTGTGCTCCTCACTTTCCCTTGCTGCCCCGATGTGGAGACGTTACTTGTTTCTTCATAGCCCATACAATATATGGGCTCAGGCACTACTGGCTCCTCTTCCGCTTTGGCCCATTCAGCTAGAAGGCTTTTCGCTTGTGGTAAAATCCACAGTAGTTCTCCGAGTGGTATACTAACACGGCTTGCCAGTAAAAGTGTGAGCCTTTCAGTGCGTGGTTCCTCGGGCTCCACCATGTGAAAGGGTGGTTCATGTTGGTGCAACCGATCATTCTGATCAGTGCGCAGTGTTGAGCCCGCTTGCGGTTCCCGTTCGCCGCCAACTGGAGGTTCCGTGGGATTGTCCCCTTCCTGCTCTTTTTCCTCCGCTTGTGCCTTCTATACCCAGTGTCGTATTTTTTGGTACTGTCTTCTTTCTTCCCTCACATTCGGATATGGTGCTGAAGTTGAGGGTTGGTCATCAATGACCAAGGGTGGTGGTGAGGGAGCCACTTCCTTCCTCTTCTGTGCTCGCGTGATGGCTAATACAGGAGCATGGAATTGTTGTCTTTCCGATGGCATCCCTGCTGGAACTGCTGGTTGTTGTATCGTATTAAAGTTGAGAGGTGAACTGGTTCCAGGTCTCAATGGACAATTCTTGAAACAATGTCCATAACCGCATTCTCAGTAGAAGGATGTATATTTTCCCTTGTAGGGACATTCCGCAATTCTATGTCCTTCGCCACATCCGTAGCAGCCATAGTTCCTCCCACCTTGACGCTGAGTTTGAGCTGCATAGGCTGCAGCATATTCATTTATGGCAGGATCCATAACTGGTTCATTTGGTCCGTACCATTGCTGCTGCTCAGGTTGAGGTGGTACTTGCATCTCTAGTTCAGCTGCTGTTAGGTTTACATGGGCCACTTGTTGTTTGGCTGGCCCTGGTGGTGTAGGTAAGGCCATACGTTGTTGTTGATTCGGTGCGCCGTAGCTCGATGCCATGTTTGGTGCCCCTTGATGATATGGATAAGAAGTCTGATAAGGACTTCTCTTCTATTGAACAATCCGGGGATTAAATGGGCAAAATGCCATATCGTGCGATGTTGCATTGCACAGATAGCAGAATCTATGTGTCAGTCTCAGATTTTGCTTTAGGACTGGACACTCGTTTGCTGTATGGTTTTGCGTGCACACTAAACACCATACATTCTCCCGTCATGGATACTATAGCTGCTTTGGTTCCGGTTGATGTGGCATTACTGCTACAGCTCCATGTAAGGCTTTCAGTTTTTGGTCAAACTGCGCCGTAAGTTGCTCCATCTGTTGTTTGTGTAATTTTGTCATTTGCTCCAACAACAGTTCTGTGGATAGAACGGATGCGTTTGATGATGACGATGCTAACGAGGGAGTAGGAGTGTGGGTGGATGGATATTCGTCGTCAGATCTCTCGTCCTCTTCCCTGATGGCATCTTCCATAGCTTCTTGTGGAGTAGCGTATTGCTCCGATCGTTTCAGTTCTCTTCTGATGCTTCGTGGTAGTCTGGCTAGGAACCACATGATCACCGCATGATCGGGAGTTAGGGCTGCACTGCACTCGGATCGTAGATGTTTGACCCATTTAATATAGTCCCTGACCCTTTCACGTTTTCCCATCTTGACTTTACTCAACAGGAGACATGGGTCTTCCAGGAATTTTTTTGGTTTAAAGCGTATAATGAGAGTCACTTTAACCGCTTCCCAGGTGGATTTTTCTTCCTCTGACAGGTTGAACAATCCTGAGCCACTGCCAATAAGGACATGTGAAACAACATCAGCTTTTTTGCAGGTGTCCGTTCGCCGTAGATTTCACAAGCTTGCTCATAGATCTGGAGGAAACGGATGGGATCTGATGATCCGTCGTGTTTTGGTATTTCCATCTGTGGTGCTCTCCTGACTGCTTGCAAGGGAGCGACAGGTACGGGTTGGCCCATTGGTGCGGTTCCGGTTCTGCCTCTTGTCGCGCAGCTGCTAATCTGGAAAGGTGTGGTGCTTGATTTGCTATCCTTCGTGCTATTGATCGTCCCAATCTTAGATTCATCCGATGGTGGGCTCCAAGGTAGTTGGATCTTGCTTGTACAGTGGGATGCAGTCTGGATCTTAAGGATCTGATCAATATGATTGGCCTGAAATGAAATTTAGACCTTTTACGATAGTTTTTCCTTGATAAATTCTTACTCCTTGCACTGATTGACCTGAGATTTTGACAGTGGCTAGATCTGGTACAGATCTTTCCACTGATCTAGTCTGCTAGGGTCTCTTGTGCAAGGGTTGGCTGTGCGAGGGTTCTTTAGCTGTTTTTGCAGATAAAAAACTTGATATCTCTTAGATCTTTGGGAAGTAATTCTCTCAAGGATCACAGTAGCTGGATCTGGGGTAGATCTCACTATGGAATTCTCTGCAAGAGTCAAGTCTTGCACTAAGTGAAAATTTCACTGTATGTGAGGGTTCAGAACCACTATTTTCGCTTGATTTTTATCATATCTCAAAACTAACTCTCGCACGCTTCATCACTGATGGAAATTATCATTTTGAATTGATTGAGAGGATTTGCGAGGGTTCTTACTGGAAGAATTTGTTGGATCTTCACTTTTTAGTGATTTTTTAGCACTTAAACCCAATTTTCTACTCACTAAAATCAAACTAACTCTCGTAGGCTTTTTTGTGTCCTTGTCTCACTGAGATGGAACTTCGAAATCTTCTACGAGAGTTCTTGCCCACTAGAACTGAAAAATTTGGTGTCTGCGAGGGTTCTCTGGTACATTCCCGTCTTTTTTCACTGGGAACTCTCGCACAGGCATTCAAACATCAAACTAACTCTCCCAAGCTTTTCTATGTCCTGGTCTCATCAAGATGGAACTTCAGAGGGGTCAACGAGAGTTCTGGTGAAGATTTGAAATTTTTTTTTGGATTTTTTCAAGGGTTTTTTTGAATTTTTTATGATTTTTCTCTGATTTTTGCAATATGCTTGGAACTAACTCTCGCAGGCTTCTATGCAGGTCTGGGACAGTACCCTGGGGCTGCTGCTAGTCATGCAAGGGTTAATTCACACTAGTTTTGGAGATATTAAAATCTGATGTGATTTTAGGCTCTTTTTCCCTCCAAAATGTAGATTGGTGTGTTTTTTGGGTTTTTTGGGCTGGTTGGTTTGGTTCAAGCCCTTAGAGGCTATTTAGGGCCTCCTCTACCCTCTCACACCTCCTCCGCTAGTTGTGAACAGTCCAAACACAAAAAAATATAGAAAACTAACTCTAAACTCCCAGAATTCTACCTAAAACTACTCTAAAAAGCAAGAAAATAGCTAAAAGGCAACTACACTAGTTAGTGGAAACCTATCCCCGGCAACGGCGCCACTGTAGGGTCTTCGATCCGATGTTGTAATAGCCCTCCCGCCTGTCAACATAGATATATATATATATATATATATATATATATATGTATATAAGAGCTCACCAAGGATGGTTGGGGCTATGGGGGCTCGAGCGCCTACCCATAGCTATGCACCAATCACCCTGAGAGAGAGAGAGAGAGAGAGAGAGAGAGAGAGAGAGAGAGAGAGAGAGAGAGAGAGAGAGAGAGAGAGAGAGAGAGAGAGAGAGCTTTATTGAGAAGAAAATAAAGATGTGTACAATGGAAAATGGCCTCTTTATATAGTTGAGGAGGGAGGGCCATCTTGGCTCTCATTGGCCTATTTACAATGGAATCCTAGCCTTTCAAACTAATTGAACTTCAATCTAATGGTTCATTAGGAAAAGGGCCAAACTCACATGATTCATGTGAGTTTGAGAGATTCTCTTTTAACTTAGAACCTTATGAACTTGACTTTGGGCTTTTTAATTAATTTATTCTACTAAGGCCCAAAGTCCTTTTACTCCAGTTCTATTGCATGGTCACTAGGTCGGTCTTATACACGCAGGAAGCTGGTGCCCTCGCACTTATTATTCTAATTGTACACTGTATTGTACGGGGCCCACTAGGCAAGGCTTGGCCAACAGTATTTCAAGTGGTGGGACCCACTTGTTTACTATTGTGCAGGAAATACCCACAACATCTTCGAACTTAAGATTTTCATCTTCGCCCTTCGTTCCGGCATCACGGGAGTAATACAGTCCGAAATCCTTCGTTTTCTGAAGGTACTGTAGGATTCGCTTCGCGATCTTCCAATGTATAGGGTCTGGGTTCACATTGAATTGACTCATACTAAACACGACATAAGCAACGTTGGGACGTGTGTTATCTGCAAGATATATCAACGATCCAATTAGCCTCTTGTAAGGCGTGTGTTGCATGGCTTTCTTCTCTTCGTCAGTTTTTGGACCATCTTTGTTTGTCAGAATTGTTCTTGCAAGCATTGGGGTATTAGCCCCTTTGCAATCTGTCGTCCCAAAATCATCTAGGATCTTTTGGATGTACCTGGACTGATGAAGGTATAGCTTTTCTTTGTCATAGTCATGGTCGGTTTGCAACCCTTGGTAGCATCTGGCTTGTCCTAGGTCTATTATCTCGAAATGTTTCGAGATGTCACTCTTCACTTCGGCAATCAGCTCTTCGCTTCTGCATAGAATCAGTGTGTCGTCCATGTAGACAACAACGATTATGATCTCCCCACAACATTTACATATACATTGTAATCGGCCATCAGGGGTTGAAAACCCAAGGATCATAGAGCATGATCCTTTATCTTGTACCACTGTCGTGCGGATTGCTTCAAACCGTAAATGCTCTTGTGCATTCGGCAGACATAGCTGGCAAGTGTTGTGCAAAACCGGAAGGTTGCTCCATGTAGACTTCTTCATCCAGTTCGCCATGTAAGAATGCGGTTTTCTCATCCACTATGTGGATCTTGAGGTCATAAGCGTTTGGGGGTATTCCCAATGAATTGTAAATAAATAAAATCGACAAATAAAATGTGTTGCGAGGGCATGGCATCCTGTGTGCATAAGCCCATGGCCCAATGAGCATGCAAGCTTAGGTTGTAAATAAAATAAAATAGACTTGGGCCTTTGAATTAAAATAAAACTAGAGGCCCAAAGTCATTTTTAAAACTTAAAGATTACTTTTTAGAGTTGGGTCCAAATTGGGACTCACATGAATCTTGTGAATTTCAATGTACTTTTTGTAGACACTTGGATCAAGTTGGGTCCAAGATGAATTGATAGGATCAATGTAAATATTAGCCAATAGGATTTTGGGGCAAGGGCCTTCCCCATTTTATAATAAGACACCATTTGTACTCTATTTCCATGCTTAACAGAGAGGAGGAGACTCTATCATTTTGAAAGCTCAAGCATCCTCATTTGCTAATCACTCTTGCTTATGCTATTGTTGTGCTTTGCTTGTTATTTCCATTTTTCATGCTTTTTGTTTATGCTAGTTAAGGTTTTTCCATAAGCAATGAAATTGAGCATTTGAGCTAACCTCCATCTCATCTCTCTCTCTTTCTCTCTTCTCCTTCTTCTTCCTCTTCTATTCTATCTTTTCTCTTCACCAACAATCATGATGAAGTTAGTTAGGGGAGTAGAGTTAGTGTGAGTAGTGTTAGAGGAGGAGTTAGATGAAAAGTAGAAAAACTAACTAAAAGTAGCATCTATGCATACTTAGGTGCCTATCCAGTGAACTCTCTCTCTCTCTCTCTCTCTCTCTCTCTCTCTCTCTCTCTCTCTCTCTCTCTCTCTCTCTCTCTCACATCACTCCTATCTCCTCTCTCTACCTCTCTCTATCTCCTTTCTCCATCTCCCTTCTCTCTCTCTTTCTATGCAGGTGTGCACGGGCGGCTCCCATTGAACAGACCCCTATACTACAACCGACTACAATTGGCACCGTTGCCGGGGAGCGCCAATGTTGCTCACCGCATAGCTACCTTTCAAATTCTCTTTTCTCCAATTTTTGCCACTCTTTTATGCTTCCTCCCCCTCACTGCCTCTTTTTCCCATTCTCCAAAATCTTCCATTTCCATTACAGAAAAAAAACCCAAGCCACCAAGGGATTAGTTTTGTTTTTTAAGCAGTAAGCTATGTAATGTGTAGTTATTTTTTTCGTAATTTATTATTTTTGCTATCCATCAACCTTCTTTTTTTCTTTTTTTTAAAAAAAAGGTTCTCTCTTCCCTCCCCCTCCCCCCCCCTTCTCGCTCCTTGCTCCTCCGCCCTTCCTTGCCTCGCTCCCTCCCCCCTCTTGCTCACTGCTTCTCTTCCCCCTCTCGCTCGCTCCCTCCCTCTCTCACTTGCTGCTCACTGCTTCCCTTGCCCTTCTCGCTCGCTCGCTCGCTCCCTCTCTCGCTCGCTTCCTCCCTCTCTCGCTCTTGCTGCTCGCTGCTTTCCTCCCCCCTTCTCTCGCTCTTTGCTTCCCTCCCTCCCTCTCTCGCTCGCTGCTTCCCTCCCTCCCTCTCTCGCTCACTACCTCCCTCCCCGCCCTCCTTCATCGCTCCACCTTCTTCACCTCTCTGCTCAGCTCCCTTCCTCTGTTCCTCACTCGCCCCCTTCACCTCCCTTCCCCTCCTTCCCCTGCTCCTCCGTTCACCTCCCTTATGTTCCTCCACCTCCCTTCCCTGCTCCTCCGCTCACCTCCCTGCTACTCGCTCCCTACTTTGCTACCTGCTGCTCGTCTCCTCCATAGCCTGCCTGTCCCCCTGCTCCTCCACTCACCTCCTTGTTGTTCGTTCCCTTCCTCGCTTCCTTCCTGCTCCTTCGCTCACCTCCCTCGCTCTCTCCTCACCCGCTCCCTTCCTCGCTCGCTCCTCGCTCCCTGCCTACAGCTCCGCTCCTTCCTCCTTCACCTCCTGCTCGCTCCTCCCTCCTTCACCTCCCGCGGGCTTGCCTACCTCCCTTCCCACTCTTGCCTGCAGCTCCGCTCCTCCCCGTTCTCGCTCCCTTACCTGCCCCTCCCCCCCTGCTCCTCGCTTCCCCCTTCACCTCCCTCGCTTCTCCCTGCTCACCTCCCTGCTCGCTCCACCTCCTTCACCTCCTTCATCGCTTTCCCTCCCTGCCTCCCTGCGCTCCACCTCCCTGCTCGTCTGATCCATCCTTGCTCCTCAGCTGCCTGCTCCGCTCCCTCCCCATTCCCCTCTATTCTTTGTTGTGCTCCCTACCCTCACCTACGCTCCTCTGCTCTCTTCTCCTTTCTCTCACTGTCGCACTCCAGGGAACCGGCATCCCGAACTGCATTCTCCATTCTCCTGCGTATACCCGTCCTTCTCTTCTTCTCACCTCTTAATTTTTTTTATAATTTTAGTTATTTTCCTTCTTCTCTTTTTACGTTATCTTTGAGGCCTTTTTTGGAGTTGTGTTTTTCATTTCATTTTTATCTGCTATGTTTTTTAAACCTTAACTTTTGATGATCGAGTTACCCTCGTTGTTTTTTTTACCGTAGTCTCTTCTTTAAAAAAAAAAAAAACAAACAACAAACTTTTGTAAAGGCCTCTGAAGTTCCATCTTAGTCTCACTAAGACAAGGACACAGAGAAATCTGCAAGGGTTTGTTGTCAAAAAAAAAAAACTACAAACTTTTGTAGAGGCCTCTGAAGTTCCATCTAGTTGAGACCATGACACAGAGAAATCTGCAAGGGTTTATTTTTCTATAAAAAATAAAAAAAAATACAAATTGGGCCATTAGCCTCGTTGGGAAGCGACCCTATCTCTGATAGCTCCTCCCACTACTGACGAAGGCCCTTTTCTATAATATATATATATATATATATATATATATATATATATATATATATATATATATATATATTATAATAATTTTAGCCCAAGCCTCTTTGGTGAGTGACTTTGTCTTTGATACACTCCTCCCAAGACCGCCAAGGCTAAAATGAGTTATAGTTGGTATTGAAAAATCCTTCTATAAACTTGCGGAGAAGTGTCGAAAAGTAGTTTTTTGAAGCAAAAGTAACCCTTTGCCAAAAAGCCTACATAAGTACTTTTCCAATTATCATCCCTCATCATTCTGGAGAGCACCACGGATGGAGATACCAAAATACAACGGATCATTAGATCCCATCCGTTGTGAAATCTACGGCGAACGGACACTTGCGAAAAAGTTGATGTTGTTTTCCATTTCCTTATTAGCAAATGGCTCAGGATTGGTTTTTCAACCTGTCAGAGGAAGAAAAATCTACTTGGGAAGTGGTTAAAGCGGCTCTTATCACGCGCTTTAAACCAAGGAAATTCCTAGAAGACCCGTTTCTCCTGCTGAGCAAAGTCAAGATGGGAAAACTAGAAAGGATCAGGGACTATATTGAACAGGTCAAACATCTACGATCTGAGTGCAATGCAGCTCTAACTCCTGATCATGCGGTGATCATGTGGATCCTAGCAGGACTACCACGGATCATCAGAAGAGAACTGAAATGACGGGAGCAGTATGCTACTTTGCAAGAAGCTATGGAAGATGCCATCAGGGAAGAGGATGAGGGATCTGACGACGAATATCCATCCACCCATACTCCGACTCCCTCAATAGCATCATCATCATCAAACGCATCCGCTCTATCCATAGAACTGTTGTTGGATCAAATGACAAAATTACACAAACAACAGATGGAACAACTTACGGCGCAGTTTGATCAGAAACTGAAGGCCTTACAAGGAGCTATAGCAGCAACGCCACATGTACCAGAACCAGCCCAGCTATAGTATCCCCGACATGAGAATGTATGGTGTTCAGTATGCACACAAAACCATACAGCAAGCGAGTGTCCAGTCCTAAAGCAAAATCTGAGACTGACACATAGATTTTGCCATATGTGCAATGCAAGCCTACAATTTTTTAGACGGCCTCAACGGTTACAATCAGGTGAAGATAGCACCCCAAGACCAGCATAAGACAGCATTCGCCATGGAATGGGGAACCTATGCCTATAAGGTGATGTTGTTCGGACTTTGAAATGCCCCAAACACTTTCTAGCGTGTCATGCAGGTTGCATTCAAAGAGTATTTGTAGAAATTTCTGGAAATTTTCTTGGACGATCTATGCGTGCATGGACCAGACTTAGAACACTTATTTGGAGAAGGTGCCACAAAAATGCCACAATTTTTAGATCTCCTTGAATCCAGAAAAATGTTTCGTGAATTTTCTTCTCACGATTCTCATCATTCGTATCGGAGCAACGCACGATTCTCAACATATCTCACAATTGCACACAATTCAAAAGGTACTGGTGTCTTGTGCATGTGGATGTGAGTGGTGGTTGAGACTTGTAATGATGAATGCCTTTCCATTCACACTTACTCTTTACATACTGTGTTTGCAAAGCGTAGTCGGAACACAATCACACAGTTAAAATAGTAATGCTAGTCTAAGGAAAGCACATGCACAACTTGACATTGTTTCTACTTTCATGGACTCCATTGTCTTATCCTATGTGCACAAAATGTCATTTCTACAAGGCTCATTTCTGCAAGATCTTCCTAATGTTTGGCTGTAAAGTGTTCAAAGGAAGGGAAGTTGTGCCAACATATCTGAACTTTGTCATTTTCTTCAAAGCTCATATTGAGCAAAAGTCTTCAAAAATTTGAGAAATTCTATAAGGATAATTCAAATGAGGTTTCTTAAGGGCCAAGCTCTTTCCTAAGTTGGTGGCACGGGAGACTCTTTTGCCGCGACAACCTTTCTCTTCTACTCCTCTTTCTGCACCCTATGCATGAATCTGTACTCCTGGAATGTGCGTGGCCCGAATGATCCGGTGCGCCACACCTGTATGGCTCAGGTCCTGGCCTCTTATCCTTCCAAGAATGTCCTCATTGCATTGCAAGAGACAAAACTGTGGGAATTTAATCAGCATTGCCTCATTAAGAAGTCTGCGGCCTCTTATCATTATGGTGTTTCTCCTGCCCAAGGCACTCAGGGGGGGGGGGGGGGGGGGGTTCTAACGCTTGTTTCTCGTGATTGGCAGGTGCTCTCCACTTCTTCTGACTCAGCTGGCAGGTGGGTCCTTCTTCGCCTTCGTAAGCTTGGTTTTACCTTTTCTCAACCTCTATGCCCCTTGCCTTGTTTCTGAACACACTGACTTTTGGTCTTCCTTGCCACCTATTCCAGATGATCGCCTGATTGTTTTGGGGGACTTTAATATGTATCTTGACCCTTCTAATGGGCCACATGCTATCTTGCCTTCTGAATATGCGACCTAGTCTTCATTTCAGTCCTCTCATTCTCTTCTTGATGTCTCTCATGTTTTACAGCAGTTCCCGCATCACACCTGGACTAACTGCAGGCTGGGACCGTCATTTCGCTCGGCTAGGTTGGACCATTTCTATCTCTCTTCTTCTGCTAACTGGCTTCGTCTCTTAGACGCTGAGACTCATCAATTCACCACTCTCTCTGACCACAGTCCTATGCTGCTCCGGTGTTTCTTCCTCGCTCTTCCGCCTGACTCTTTTCACTCTCCTTACGTCATGAACTCTTTCCTCCTATCCTCTCCGATCATTCAAGACACGGTGGGATTTAGGAGAGTAGAGGAGATAAATCCAACACCCTCCCCTTAATTTGGATCCGTGAATGCCTTGATCTTCAGACTAAGCAACGCACAAAATTTGTTGTGTGCATTAACACTTAATGCTTTGTAAATATATCTGCAACCATGTCCAGCGTTTTGCAGTACATTAAGCTCACCTCCTTGTTGAGAACCTTGCCCCTAATGTAGTGATATAGATTTCAATGCGCTTACTCCTAGAGTGAAATCTAGGGTTGGTCGATAAGGCAATAGCACTATGATTATCACAGAATAAAATTGTAGGGCTGCACTGATACAGATTAACGTCTAACAGTAAATTTCTCAACTAAAACTTACGACTGTTCCATGAGATAGGACCACCGTTGAAGAAGAATGTAAATCCAAATGTGGACTTACAATTTCCTACATCTCCTCCCCAGCTTGCATCAGAATATCCATTGAGCTGATGAAGATTGTCATTGCTGAATCTCCATATCAGATGCAGTGGTCCATGGTAGCTCGAATATACCTCATGACTCTTATGAGAGCCTTCCAATTGGTATGTTAGGATTAGCCATATATTGGCTAAGTGAGCTTATTGCAAAAGAGATATCTGGTCTTGTAGAGACCATTGCGTACATGAGAGATCCAAGTATTGATCGATAAGGATACTCTCTCATCTGCTCCTCTTCCTGCCTGGTGTGGGGACATTGGTCCTTTGACAAATACAGACTTGGATCCATCGGTAAGTGAGCTAATTTATAATTCATTAGATTGTATCTATTAAGAACATTGTGAAGATACCTTTGTTGAGTGATGTAAATCAGTTGTCTCGTTCTGTTTTTGTGGATCTGAATGCCTAGACAGAAGTGAGCTTCGCCCAGATCAGTCATGTCGAACTCTGAAAACAGCATCTGCTTAGCATCCTTGACCAAATTGGTATTGTTGCTGAAGAGCAACGTATCATCCACGTATAAGGTAATGATAATGAGGAACTGTTGCACTGACTTGGAATAGATGTTGCAATCAGCAGTGCTTGGTTTGAATCCTTGTTCGATGAGGAATCTGTTGATCCTCTGAAACCAAGCTCTAGCAGACTGTTTCAAGCCGTAAAGTGCTTTGTGGAGTTTACAAACATGATTCTTCATACCTTCCAGAACGTATCCTTCAGGTTGGATCATGTAGATGTCTTCTTGTATAACTCCATTCAGATAGGCTGTTTGCACATCAAGTTGATGTACTTCGAGGTCGACAACTACAGCATAAGACAAGAGCATGCGGATCGACGAATGCTTGACTACTGGACTGAAAGTCTCGCTGTAGTTGATGTTGGGGATCTAAGTGAATCCTTGTGCTACCAGTCTTGCCTTCATTCGATCAAATGCTCCATTGGCATTGTATTTGATCTTGAAGATCTATTTGCAATCAATGATATTGCAGCGAATAGGAACTTCAACTAGTGACCACGTTTGGTTCTTGATCAGAGAGGAATACTCTCTATCCATAGCTTCTCTCCAAAGATTAGAGTCTGGTTGGCTGAGTGCCTCTTCGACTCTCATTGGTTCCTGTATCAAGAGACATGCAAACTCATGAGTATACCTTGTGGGTTGTGTGCGCACTCGGCTTGATCTTCTGGGAGGATTCAACTAATGAACCACTTCCTCTCGGCTAAACCATTAGACTGAGGAGTGTAGGGAGTGATGAATTGCTGCTCAATGCCTTGGCTTTGGCAGTACTCCTTAAACTCGATAGAGATATATTCTCCACCATTGTCTGACCTTAGCGACTTGATCGTCCTTCTAGTCTCTTTTTCTGCATGCTCCTTGAAGATTCTAAAGCAGTTGAAGGCTTCTGATTTCTTCTTTATGAAATACACCATAGTCCTTCCGAAAAATTCATCAATAGAAGTTATAAAATATTTGGCTTTCTTCAGCGAAGGATTTTTCATCGAGCCACAAATGTCTGAATGCACAATGTCTAACAATCCTCTAGCAATATGTTGATGGCTTGATCTAAATGGTTTCCTAGCATGTATACCAACTAGACAGTTGTTCACAAATTCCATGAATCGAAGAACACATTTTTTTCTTTCATTTTTAATCTCTTTTTCTTTCTTGGATTACTTACTTCTATTGTTACGGTTCTTTGTGGTTCTTTTTCTTATTAGAACTGTTACAGAGCAGAAGCATTACTCAGGTTTCATTACGTATTCCCAGCTTGTCAGTGGGTAACTCAAATCCGATACTCAGCTACATGCAAGAAATCAGCCATGTAACCATCTACAGCTCAAGAAGATCAACGTTCAACGCAAAGAGCGATCCTACTAGTAACTACTAAATCAGAAAACAATCAAGAACTAGATTAGCTACTGAAAACAAGATTCAAGAAACAAGAACAAGATACAAGAAACATGATTTCTAGCAACATTTTAACAATCTAAGAATCAAGAAACACTCATCACTTGATGCTTAGATTACTCAAGAACAATCAAGAACTGGCTGTAAGGGAGTATGCAAGATCTATGCCACAAACTAGCCTATCTAGTTTACTTGAATGCTGATTACTACAAGATTCCACAAGCAAAAACTGAATGCTAATCCACAACTAAACAAGAAACAAGAACCTAGTTAATCCACAATGCAAAGGAATCAAGCATGCTCATAGAAATATCACTCAAGATCATTGCCATGAACAAGGAGCTAAGCTATCATCAAGAACTCGTGGAGGATCCTCTTTATTTGCTCAAGAGAACTCGACAATACAATCAAAGCTCCCTCACAAGAGAGGGGGGCCCTTAAATGAGCAAGAAGGTTGCCCATGTGGAGCCCATCTGGAAATTCCACTAAATTAGAATTACATGTGAAATTTGCCCTTCCACTAAAGGTCACCATCAAAAGGTGGCTCACTCTAACTAGTTTAAGGGGGGTCTACCTTTATTTACAATGCCTAGGAAACATTACTAGCTCCTACATGGTCATTCCTTCTTTGGGATACACCATGTAGGCTCACATAGTTACTCATTGTCTTCCTAGCTAGTATTTCCTCGACTCTCATGCTCGGCTCTCAGCTTCTTCTGCTCTCTTCCTTCTGAGACCTCCTCGGTCATGGGTGAGAGATAACTTGTGTCTTCAGCTTGGCTCGTCACTAGAGAATCGGCTAGCATTATTCACCCCTAATCTGTTGCAAGACCCACTGCAACACCGGTGATGTCTTCTGCTTGGCACTTGAAAAAGCGTGGATTTTCGTTCACTTCCATAAAACCAGGTGCTTATTATCCTCAAAATTTATTCGCCAAAATTGGAAGTCTCTCAATTGGCCGCTACATACCAGCCCTCTTGAGCACTTCTTGTGAATCATGTTCGCCTCGTCGTCGCGCCGTCTGCTTTCGCTCGCTCATCTTCCAGTCCAGGGCTTCAAAAACTTGAAAGCGGAGGTTGCTTCCGAAATTAAGGGGCCCCATATATTCTCTTATCTTTTCTATGAAGCCCATTTCTTGCCAGTCTTCCACCATGGTCACATAGCGTGACGACATGAAGGCCGCTCTGTAGTATAGCCTGGCCATCATCTCATGGTCTTCTTCTAATTGGAGGGCCGTATTTGGGTTGATCCTAATTGGATCCAAGCCTTGATCCCAGAAACACTCTTGCTGCATCATGAAGGCCATGGATCTGCAATATTCGGCACTTTCCTGCACGCAGAGATCGGCACTTGACTTGTATTTATGCCCGAAGTCTAGTAACTGTAGATCATCCGGGGAGGTTCTCTCTGTAATTCCCGAAACGACTGGCCAGTTTACTAACTCCACTCGAGGCTTTTCCACCATCCATGGGTTTCTACGTTTGAGTGGCATGTAGAAGGGATCCACTCGCTTCCATGCCGGTGCCTTCAAATACTCCTGAAGTCGCCTGTTATCCTTCAGGACTTTACTCTGCCATTCTGGTTGTGGTTGTAGCGCGGAAATAACCTCGGCCTTGGTGGAATATTGGCTTTGATCAATGTCTTTTTTGCCTCCCCTCATGTTGGGAGGGTATTTCTTCTCAAACTTCTCTGACTCTCTCGTGTCAGCCAGTTTGCCTCTGGGCCTGGTAGGAGAAGTTGTCCTACGCGGTTGGGATGGCCTTGCCAGATAATCATCTAGGGCCTTGTGCCCGTATCTTTCTCTTTTGCTCGCTCGCTTGTCGACAGCTCATCTGCACCCGTGTCTGGTCTGGGCGAGAACCTTCTCGTTTCTGGTTGGTCTGCCAAGAAGTCATCATCACCCCCCATGTCCGTGTTAGTTTTTGGAAGGTCGGGATGGAATGATCTGGGGCGAGGTGTGCGGGGGTGAACGGTTTAGGAGGAGGTGGAATCAACAAGTTATACGCAGCACCGAGGGAGTGGAGTTGTTGGAGGAACTCGTCCCGTCGGGCTTTGTAAGTGTCAACTGGACCTTTTGATGGGCCCATTATTTGGCTAGGAGGTGATGAAGAAAGGGGAGATGGAAGAATTGGGTAAGTTGGAATGAATGTTTCAGAAAAATTAAATGCGGAGTAGGAGGAAGGGTTAAATGTGGGAAGGGTTCGGGAAAAGCTCATGGAAGCAGCACCGGCTCTCTGGCCACCCGATCCTAAGCTACCGTCTGATGGGTGGGTTTGCCCGCCTTGATTTCCTGCACCATCATTCCCATCATCATCCCGCGGCTTTATGGGTTGAGCACCTGCTTGAGCCTTGCACGTCGTGTCCCATAGTTGGTTCACCTTGTCCAAGACTTGTTACAGAGACTTCGTAGTGTCTTCCAGCTGCTTCTGGGACTCCAGGATGATCTTCTCTTGTTTGGCCACAATGTTTTCGAATTTTCGCTTTTCGGCTTCTCTTTCCTGGATTAGCCTTACATATTTTTCCATCCGGATGGCTGAGGCTTGTGGGGCCTGGAATTGAATATCCTTGGGCTTGACTAGAGTAGCATCGACTGTCATTGCACTCGATGATCCGTCTTGTACTTGGTCGATTTGGACCATCTGGTGCTTCAGTTGTTGCTGGACCTCTTCCAAAGTGGATTTCTGCCCGGCCATCACGGATCTGCTTTCTACTACCTCTTTTTCTTTTTCTTTGGCCAACCTTTGATAATACACAATATCTTGGTCTTGATGCTAGACTCTGCTCTCAAGCATTTGATGCTGGCTCACCAACCAATGCATGTGGTAGCTTGTTTCAGATAGGCCTATCATCGAGCGCTTGGCTGCTTCAGTGAGCTTTTCAAGGTTAGTGAGAGTTGGATATTGATCTGGAGTGTGGGATGGTGAGGCTAAACCGAAAAATAAACGTGGTGTTAGAGCTAAAGATGGAGGTGGAGGTGGAGGTGGAGGGAGTGGAGGGATTTGACTTCTTCTTGGCTGCTTCTCCTTTTTTGGCTCGTCGTCGTTGATTTCCATCAGGTCCGCAGCATCAAAGTATTGCGAGGTGTCTAGTGTGTGGACTTGTTGGGCCTGTGGTTGCTGAACCGCTTATGTGTCCTGGGGACTGGATATCCCCACTCCTCTCCCCCCCCAAAACTTGTGCCAGTGGTGATGTTGGTGGCATTGGCGTAGTAATCAGTGTGGGTGGGGTGGTGGCTTCATCTGGCTAACTTGTGACTTGAGGTACTGTCGTGTCAGGTGCCAGTGTTTAGGTAGTTGCTCCATCACCCCCGTCGATGACAAGTGAGGGTGACGAGTGTTGCTGTGATGCTGTTGACGAACTGCCACCATCTGACATGGAACCATGTGAAACTGATCTCATCGGTGATGTGCTCCCAGCTTGAAGCTTCTCTTGCCTCCGTTGTTGTCGTGTGCTCGACAACTGAGCCCTTGAGGTATCTGCCTGTTGAGCTCCGGAAGTTGTAGCTGTTTGTGGATCCTGTGGTGGGCTTCTTGGCTTCTGCACCAGAGGGAGGATACTGGTGTTGACTCGTTTAGCCTGGGACCCCGATGGTGAAGTGGTCCTTGCACGCTTGGACTTCTTATGTTCAATGGGAATTTTCCATGCCTTGTCCACAAGCTGCAGTTGTTGTTGAAGCTTTGGCCCATTTTGTACTTGATGCAGAGTGATATTTGTCATCAGATATCCCAATATTGTGATGGGCTGCTTGTTCTTATGCAATCATGAAGACAATTCGAAGCAAACTGTGCCCAATCATAGAGGTTCTGGGCATGCAGTCGTGAATCTGCCATCATGTGAAACAGGGACATGGGTACCCTCAGCACTTTCATTCGAGACTTTTGTGTGCATCTGGTGAGATATGCACATGTTGCTTGAAGTTGCTTGTTGTTGATTGCTTCCAGCCTGTACCCATCCTTATTCTTCCACTTGGTCACAGAGGGATCAATATACTTAAAATATGTCGTTTGCGCAATCTTTTGGAGTGTCCTTGTGACTGTGTTTGGTCCTCGTGAGAACCCATAAGGTTGCAAGTTAGCTGCCACAAAAGATACGTTATAGACATAATTCCTGATAGGGGGAACTATGATTTGACATGATCTTGCCGTGGTATGATAATTGGCATATGCCATGTGTACTAGATACAGGCTTTGATAACCTGTCAACTACCTGCAATAGTGAAGGAAGTATATGTCTTCCTCGGTCGTACCAATTATTATCGCATCTTTATAATCGACTATGTCGGCAAGGTACGCCTCGTTTATTTAGTTGTGGTGGATCCACGCTGGACCGAAGAACGAATTAAGGCCTTTGAGGAGTTGAAAACAGCCCTCACGACGGCTCCCATACTCCGCTCGCAAGATTACACGAAAGAATTCCATGTGCATATTGACGCAAATAAATATGCCATTGGAGGTCTCCTTGCACAACCGGGTGAGTATGGCAAATATTTTCCTATACGTTTCGTAAGTAGGCAACTAGTGCCTGCTGGTGCGTGCCTTTTTCAGATCGATGCTACACCCTTATGGGCGGAGGAGATCAATCAGTTCCTCACAACAGGCCGACTAAAAGAAGGCCTGACTACAACGGAAAAAAGAAATTTCTTAATAAAAGCAGCGCCCTTTCAGTTAATTGCGGGACAACTTTACAAAAGGGGCGTTGACGACATTATTCGACGATGTGCTTATGAATATGAGATACGACCGATAATATCTCAGGCTCATGAGGGCATTGGAGGTGGCCACTTTTCTGCTGAAGCCATAGTGAAGATTATCCTTCGAGAGGGATTGTGGTGGCCATCTTTGTTTAAAGACACATTTGTTGTCATTAAAGCGTGTGATGTCTGTCAACGAGCAAAGAAAAATACCAAAGCAGACTTCACACCATTGACTTCCATTATAGAAGGCGAAGCCTTCCATAAGTGGGGGATTGACTTTGTTGGACCCATCAGTCCAGTAGCGAAACATACCCAAGCTCGATACATCCTCATAGCCACAGATTACGCCACTAAGTGGGTAGAGGCTCGAGCAACAAAGGACGCCAACGCAAAAACAGTTGCACGTTTTCTTTATGAAAACATTATTACTCGTTTTGGCTGTCCCATAGAGCTTGTTAGTGATCGCGACACGCATTTTTTAAATGCTGTCGTTGATAATCTCCTACACCATTACCTTGTCGTTCACATAAAAAGTACACCGTACTATCCTAGATGTAATGGCCAGGCTGCATCAACTAACAAAACGATCTATAAATTTTAACCAAGATAGTTGAAACAAGTCGCTCTGACTGGGAAACAACGTACTTTTTCGTCTTTTGTCATTTTGATATTACTTAGTTTGACAAAAGCACTTTCTATCAAGCGAAAAGGCTTGAACCATTTGATAAAGGCCTCTTTCAAGAGTAACCAGTCACGTTTATCTTCACGATCAAGATTGTTAAAAAACCACTCTCGTGCGCGATCGATCATGGTCATCGAGAAGAGCTGTACCATGGCCTCTGGTGATGTCTCGCCGTAGACGTCACACGCGTTCTCAAAGACTTGGAGAAATCTTTGAGGATCAGTGTTACCATCGTACTTAGGTAAGTCTAGCTTTGGGGTCCTTTTTTCAGTACGTGGAACATTATTTGCGAAAGCTTTGTTTAAGTGAGCTCGTGCATGCGAAGATTCGGCAACATAAATTTGTGGTCGTTCGTATGGAGCTTCATAACCCATAGGTTCCCATCTGTCGAATGGGTTTGTGGATGGCTCTTGGACTTAGGATTTCATCCGAGAATACCTGTTAAATCGAGCCTGTTCGATGGATGGGGAGACCATCTCTGGTGGATAGTCCTCTGTAGTATTCGGATCGTAAGGGCGATCCATGACAGCTCGTAGAGTGTCGTAGGATTGTGGAA
Source organism: Diphasiastrum complanatum (assembly GCA_029204225.1). NCBI lineage: Eukaryota > Viridiplantae > Streptophyta > Lycopodiopsida > Lycopodiales > Lycopodiaceae > Diphasiastrum > Diphasiastrum complanatum. The sequence continues at coordinate 45,793,623 of CM055110.1, read as the reverse complement.
ATAAGCCCGTGCACTATGGTTACGATGGATACGGTTGTCGGAATGTGGTGGTTGTGGTCTGTGGCTGTCGATTGAGGTCTATTGCGGGCTATGACGGTTGTGTGTGGGTGATGGCAGTCGTTGAAGGGCGTAGGAGTCGTTTATGGTTGGAGGTGATGACGGAGTCGTAGGCCGTAATATTGCGATGAGGGACGATGGAGGTATTCGTGGTAGGCCTTGGGATTACAAATGTGGTGGTTAGTTGCGGGCTATTACGGTTGTGGAGTGTGGTTTGCGGGCTGGCAGTCGATGAAGGTCGTTTGCAAGCTGGAGGTGATGACGGAGTCGTAGGCCATAATATTGCGGATGTGGCGGTCTGTGACGGTGGGCTGTATTCATAGGAGACCGTAAGATGGTGGTTGTGGCGGTTTGTGACGGTGGGGACGAATGGTCGTTTGTGGGTAGGCGATGGTGATGAGGATTCGTAGTCCGTAATATTGCGGTCTACTGCGGTCTGTGACGGTCAAGGACAAATGGTCATCGGTCAGAATTTGAGTAAGGTTTCGGCTTCGGTTGAAATTTGACGAGGGTCCGGCTCCGGTTGAGATTCGAGAGCAGTGCTCCGGTTGAGATCTGATGGAACACGTCGGTTGAGATGCGAGCAAGTGCTCCGGTTGAGATCTGAGCAGAGTGCTTTGGTTGAGATCTGAGCAGAGTGCTCCGGTCGAGATCTGCGCAGAGTGCTCCAGTCGAGATTTGACTGAATACTCCAGTTGAAATGTGAGCGAAATGCTCCGGTTGAGAATTGAATGGAGTGCTCCGGTTGAGATGTGATAGGAGTGCTCTGGTTGAGATGTGATGGGAGTGCTCCGGTCGAGTTTTGACTGAACACTCCGGTTGAGATTAGGACAGAAGGGTTCGGTTGAGATGTGATAGGAGTGCTCCGATTGAGATGTGATGGGAGTGCTCTAGTCGAGTTTTGACTGAACACTTTGGTCGAGATTAGGACTGAAGGGTCCGGTTGAGATGTGAAGGTTTCCTTTGGTCGAGATGTCAAAGAGATGTTCGTTCGAAATTTGGAGTTATTACTCCGGTCGAGATTTGAACGATGAGTGGCGGTTGAGGTGTAACTCAGGACATGTTAGGATTGTGAAGTTGTGGTTCGGTCGAGAGGTATGAGGTAGTGGTCCGGTCCAGACTTGAGTCGTGGAACTCGGCTTGGTGAGGATCGTGAGACTCCGGTTGAGAAACGAGCAGGACTTCGATCAAGACTGAAGTGATGAGCTCGACAATGAACGTGTAGGAGCTCTCGGGGCGATTGTGTCGCAACACAGGAGATTGAGATATGGCTTGGTTGAGCGTGTGTGTAGGTAGCTGTTCGTTCTTTGCTACACCATGCTATATTCCATTGCAAACCCCCTGAGGCTGGTTGTACATTATTCTTATTGTTTCTATTTCTTTGTTGCACTATTACAAAATCATCATAGTTCAATGTTAACGCTTTTACTTTGGTGTTTATTGGGTGTTCATTGAGTGGTTTTTTTATTACAGTTGGGAAGACCTGTTTGGTAATGTTTGGCTACTATTCCTGTCCGTCCTATGATATATTTTCTTTTTGGGTTCCGTTTCTTGTCAACGATTAGAACTCCTATACGTCATCACATGATTCTTCGAATATAATATACACAGAATAGGCAATGGTTAAGCTATCAATTCTAAACCATTAATGAAAAGTTAAAATATTAACCAGAAAGCATCAGTTACGGTCTCAAAAGTATCCAAGTAGTCGCTATCCGGTTTCAAGAGGATCCACATCTAAACGTTCTCATGTTAGGTAATTGGCAGGACTTCAAATTCACTAGGCAGTTTTGTTATTTAGCCTTCATTACAGCTACATGTTTAAACTGTAGTTCATTCAACCTGTAGCTCCTATATCCTAGCTAAGGTGGAGATAGCATTTGTTTCTGCAGGTTGATATGGTGATATTGCCGGCTACAACTGGCCAGATGGGTGTTCTTCCGGGACATGTACCTACAATAGCAGAGCTAAAACCTGGTGTGTTGTCAGTACATGAAGGGGGCCAGGTCAAAACACAGTATTTTGTTAGTAGTGGCTTTGCATTTATCCATGCAAATTCTGTAACTGATGTGATCGCTATAGAGGCTGTGCCACTTGATAAATTTGATCCCGAAGAAGTGAAGAAAGGTCTAGCAGACTGCACACAGAAGTTAAATGCAGCCACCACAGACCTTGAGCGTGCTCAGGCTCAAATTGGTATCGAGGTTTATGGTGCTTTGACATCTGCTCTAGGCGTTTGAAATCTGACCTCAAAAATTCTGTTAAGGATGCACCATGAGCAACTATTCCTTGTATGTGTGAAGGCCATTGTTCTGCAATAATAATGCTGGAAGTTCCAGAACTGTAGAAATGTGTCTAAGCTTTCTTGCACAATTGTCTCTCTCAAGAAAATGCTCAGGCTCAATTTGGTTTGAGGGCTACAAAGCACTGTCATTTACCTCAAGGGTCTGTACTTGATCTTTTGTAAGAATGCACCTTACCAAAACTCCTCTTTGAGGAAACTTTTTTTGGAGTAATAAATCCTCTTGCAAGTTGTGCTGTCTGCAGCTATTTGTGCTTTGCTGCGGGATTCCGCCCTCGGCCCCAAGGAATACAGCCACAATGAAAACAAGAACCTAAATTTGGCTAGTTTTGGTCCTTGAGGTTCTTTCTGCAAATCTTGATGTGTTTGCCATGCAGACGTCTCTTATCATTGTTATTACAGCGCCATTGAATGTTCTTTTTACAGTGAGTTATGCAATAATCTATAATGCATGCTGCATGAAAGATGATCTGGCTTTTGTTGTTTACTAAAATAGTTCAACATCGTTACAGTTATGTGCTGAATCATCCACTTTTTGCATGTAGATAATCTCCTACCTTGTTTTAATGCTACACTGGGATGAATACCTTAAATTTTATATCTACTGACATTATTCTAGAGGAGTTTAGAGGCAATTGTAGCTAAGCCCAATCACAAGCTCAAGAAATGAAAATTTGATTCGAAAGAAAGGGTGATGACATTTACAAAAATGTGAGTGAATTGGTAATTGAGCACTCCTAGAAGGCCGAGATGATGACTGGCCTAACGGTTAGAAACATGAGACTGGTATTAAAATGCTTGGATAAAGCTACTGTCCAGGACAATCCCCAAAACAATTATGAAAAATTAGTGTCTTTTTATATGAATAGTCAGGATGATTGACAAGGACATCTCTCTGTTATGGCAGGTGCTACTTCTGTAGGAGACTAGTGTGTACCAATTAGCACAGTTGTATTCAAGCTTTGAATGATGTCTAACATTTTGTCTTCTTCACAGGCGAAAATGCTTTATCCCTTATCAGTAGCAATCTATAATTTCTAGAGGCTCGAGTTTTGATGACCTATCAAGACTAATGTTCTGTGACAGTTGGTGATTGACTGATTAGTCAAATAATCAAGCTATCTTGGCAGGTTGATCATTGCTTACTGTATTTTGTGAAACTTGTCTGTAGTTGCCTTTGGGGGTTTATTTCAGTCAATCATTGTGCACAATTCAAGTTACAGCAGTGGGAACAAATAATTAATTGCAACACATACTTGTCAAGAACTGGCAGAACTCTTAGTTTCTGCATGCAAGTATTCAATATCCAAGCATAGCTCCGTAGCATAATCAATGGAAATGTACAAAATATTGTTACAAATATATATTGAATTTCTTGTTAACAGTTTGTTAGGAGCTTTTTTCTCAAAAGTAAAAGAACCCTTGGAGACTGTATTTCACTGGGGTGGCTATTTTTATTCTTCTGGTATTGCAGGGAAGTATGCGTAAACAAAGAGCTGCTAGATTTTCCTAATTGTCCCCCTTTGAACTTTAATTGAATAAAAGATGTGGGTGAATCTTTATTTTTGGAACCCAAACACCAGCTTTTTGTTCTTAGTGTGAAGAAAACGAGGGAGAGGAATCGCTTATATTCAGCCAGGAAGACAGCAGATCTTCCTTATCGGGAATTTTCTTAAACTTCTGCTATTGGATACAATCCACTTTATGCAGAAATTGCATATCCATAGCATATTATCATCTGTTAGATTTGCCACATGGAGACCAGGCTCTGCCTTCAAAATTCTGTTTTCTCTACCTTTTAGTGGTACGCCACAAGGGCATGGAGGTTAGTAGGCCTTTCTAACTTCGAAATGCTGCTAGTCAACACCACAATTCTAATCAAAACTTACATTTCAACCATGCAGGATCAACAAGACTTGCATGTAGACAAGTTACCTGAATGAAATTTAACTAGATTGATGCAAGGTGCAAACAATCACAAAAATTAGCAACCAAGTGAAGTTATATTCGCATGACTTGTTTGGCACATGAAATATCTCATTTTAACTGGGGTATATTGTGCGAGTCGGTATTTTGTGACTTAGCAGACGATGACATTGTGAAGTGGATGAAGAAGACAGCCTCAGTGAAATCTAGCATAGTAAAAAGTCTCATATAGAAGGATTTGTCACAGTTAAAACAAAAATGCAGTTATTGATAAGTGAGGGGTGTCACCAGTTCTTGTTACATGTTCCATAGAACAGGAAAGGGTCTCAAGAAGTAAAGGTACAGATGCTTGTATAAACAAGAACGATGTGGTATTACACCACAGAGGCCTTGCCATGTCATAATAGCAGGAATCCTAAAAGGTTACGATTTTGATAAGGCATTTGCGATATTAAACGAGAATAACGAGTAGGAAATAAAATTTAAAAAATTTGCCAAAAATTATTTTGTGCAATATTTTGATTTTGTAATTATGTGCACGATCTTGATAAGTTTGTATTGTATTAATAAAAATTGGATATTAGTTTGTTGTAAGTTATGAATATAGATCTAAAAGTTACAACAAATTGACAATATTTGTTGATGATTATAATTTTGTTGTATTAGACAACATAAATCATGATTGATTATATTTGATGTAATTGTATATATTTTGTTGAACATGGTCGTAGTTGATTTTGTTTGAGTTTAGTTTATGTAATGGATTTATGTTTTGGATATGATTTAAGCAATTTGATATTAATTTGTTGTAAGTATAGAATAGACATTTTAAAGTTAGAACAAACTATTAAGATTTGTTGATGATTATAATTATGTTGTAGATAATCCATGATGGATTATAGGTGGGATTATTGAGTTCATAATCGACTTTGTGACATGAGAAGCTTAACTTGTTATGACACGATGCAGTGAAACTTAGCTAGTTGGTTGAACAAAGCAACAAGTCGCTTGTATATTAGATGCAAGGATGCAATATAAAGAAATGAATTGGAGAGGGATGTTAGAAAATGTCAAAAACTGTTGGAAACAATGTGGTATTATACCACACATCATAATGTCATACTTTTAGTTTATGAAATGGATTTATATTTTAGTTTTAATTTATGCGATTTGATATTAATTATAACTATGTTGTATTGGACAACATACTCCATGATGGATAATAGGTGAGATTATTGAGTTTGTGATTGACTGTGACATGAGAAGCTTTATATGTTAGTTGATTGCTCAAAGCAACAAATCGTTTTTATATTAGCCTAATATAAGATGCTATGAAGTTTCAGTTTATTAACCTATAACACAAGAGATTAAGTAATTTGCAATCAATCACTTTGGAGATATGTGATAGCCATTAAACAAATTTTAAAGGCGTCTATTCTATTGTAAACACTACAATTGACAGCAGTTAAATGTTGAACCATAAAAAATGAAGAAATATGCAAACTATTAGTTCTTACAACTACATGAAATAAAACATTGTCTAGGAAGACAATGTATTGAACCGTGAGTAAATACTAAAAACATTGCTGATTTCTAGATGAATGTATACATTGATTCAAGAGATCTAAGTTAGGACTTGTGAAAATGGACAAAATATGCACTTAAGAGTTTATCAAGTGATTAACAACAGATGAACGAATTTTTAGAAAATCAATTATTACTCTTTGTGAGAAGGATTTCTATTTACAATACAAATATTTGAATTACAAGACTGATTTATGCTAGAATTATTGTAAGCAAGCAAAATTATTCCAACACTAAGGCAGTCAATTCCAAAACACCATTTGAAGCCTACTTTGTCTACAAACCAAGTCTGAAACACTTACGTATATTTGGATGTCTCTGCTATGCTCAAATATCGTCTGATCTAAGGAAGAAATCAGATCCAGTAAGCTGTAAGTATATCTTTATAGGCTATTCAACATCACACAAGGCATATCGTATCTATGATGTTGATACATGTCAGATCTCAGTCAGCCGTGATGTTGTCTTTCTTGAAGACAAGTTTCACGATTTTAAGCAAAAGCAGCCAACGCAGGAGTGTATCACAGCAACTCCATTCTCCACTGATAGGCATTGACCTACGAATGTTCAAATGCAGAAGTTTTTCCCAACATCTCTATTTACCATCGATGGACCTAGACCCACTGTTCAACCACAAGCTGGAGCTATCCTAGTCATTCACCCAGGAGAAACATCCACTCAAGCACCTGCAGTTCGAAGGTTTGCAAGACAATGACAACAACCTGATCGTTTTGTCCCTCAGATGTTCTTCAGTCATGATGAACCTGCCACTATTGCAGAAGCACCGTCAATGCCCAATGCAGATGAATGGAAAGGTGCCATGGATGTTGAGTACCATTCCTTGATGAAGAACAAGACCTGAAGTCTTGACAATCCTCCTACAGGTATAAAACCTATTGACTCTAAATGGATCTTCAAGCTATGGCACCCTTTAGGCATCGCATGTGTCCTGTCAAAGTTCAAAATGAGGCTATTGACTTCTTTACAATCGTCTCTTCTCTCCTCGAGAAGATCCACAGGGCCTTTGGTAGGACAATTGAAGTCCCCACCGTTTGTGGCCATAAATCGGCCATCTTTTCCACTTCCCAATGAGATTGCCTGTGAGAAACATATGTCCTCAAAATATCTTCCATAGTTTGATTAATCCTTTCTGTCTGGCCATCTGATTCTCCCACTGGTTGAGTTTGCATATAATAGTAGAAAACATTCTGCTATAGGTTACAGTCCTTTTCTTATGTAGGGTTTTCCACCTAGATCTCTAGTAAATGTTGAGACGAAGTCTGTTAAGATCCAGAAGGTTGCTGATTTTTTGCATGATATGCAAGAAATGTTGCAAGTGGCTAAGGATAGTATCTGGCCATGGTGTATACCGAGGTTTATGATGTTTTTTCAACCAAAAAAAAAAATCTTCATAAAAGCCTCGGTGATAGGGTCAAAAAACATCCAAAATGTTGTAATGATCCCTAGTCCTCTTGTAGTTGATAATACGTAAGATGAATGGTTCACGAGACCTAAAGATTTTCCTAATCGATCAACACCTAAAATTGATACTATTCTTTGGATATAGGAAATCTTTCTACCGATGATTATAGTTATGTTTAGACAAGGTGATTGTGTATAATGAAAGTCATGACCAAGGGGAATTTTTGGCCAAGACATCTTATGCACCCTCAACTTTTTGAAGCAAACGATTTGCTTCCATCGGTATAAATTCACCCTTGTAAATGTCCAATTTCATTTACCAACTTGCGTGATTTGACTGATATTTGAGTTGGTTGATCCAAGTCCATTTTCCTCTAAGTTGCTAGACACTTTTCACTTCAATAATACCTCATGTGTGTGTAAAATTAGGCTACATAGTTCGTTCGTGAGGTATTAATATAAACTCAATTTTGTGCATAGTAGCATCTCTTGACTACTGATGGATTCATCTCTATTAAGTCGGACTACTTTATGATCAATTTTACATGGTAAGTGATTATTGATCAGTTCTATAGCTTATTAATAAGATCATTTTCTTGATATACTAACTCGTCTTGATGTTCCATGGAGTACATGTTATCTATAGATTATACAAGTGATTATATGTGGGGCCCAGGTTTCAAGGTGCCCGTGAACCAAACGGTACTTCTATTTTCCAACCAGTGATCCATCGGTTGTAATTTGTTGACAAATGAGTGAATGTTAGCCTTGCTGATATGACTTGTATATGTCATCAGTTGGAAGTCAGAAAAACAAATTACATGGTATCAGAGCGAGGTTTGTGAGCCTAGCTGATAAACACGAAGTATCCCATTGATTTAGAAGGCCATTGGAAGCTTGTGATCTACAAGACACTCTGTCCAAGGTGGAACAAATGGCAGGAACACAATCTGGCTTTGCAGGTCTAAAACCAGAGCCCTTCAATGGGATTGGATACGAAGGATGGAGCCAAATCATGGGTCTCTATTTAAGAGGCGAACTTGTCTACAAGGTGGTGGATGGCAGCGAGAAACAACCTCCTTTGACAGATGAAAACGACGCAGCACAACAAAGAGCCCTACTCGAATGGAAGCGAAAGGACAACCGTGCACTTGCTTGAATAGCAATTTGTTTGACAAAGCCCTTGATACAAATGTTCAAAAAAGATTTGGACAAGGGCAGCAAGCACCTATGGGATGCCATACGACAAAGGTTTGGATTCAAATTAGAAATCGACGACAGGGGCATCGAGTTGGAAATTGACAACCTGCGTTTGCAAGAAGGGGAAGACCTTCAAGAGCACATCACAAAGATGGAGGAACTATTTGGAATGCTAGCCGATACAGGATCAGAGCATGCATTGAATGATTCACAAAAAAAACTCAGACTTTACAACTCACTTTCTAAATCATGGGAGGACACAATATGCTTGTTAATGCTGGATTTTTAGAAAATGAGCAAGGAACCTCAGGGGTGCTCAAACCCTAAGCAAGCTAATTTTGTGAAGTGGAACCACAGATATAAGAAAGGAGGATGCACATTTCAACTTTAGCAAAATCAACAACAAAAGGAAGCTGAGAAACTGCCTGAAGTTCAGCCCAATCAATGTCACTTCTGCCTAAAGTTTGGGCATTATGAAAGACACTGCCGCAAAAGAAGGCCCAAGAAAAGGGAGCCAATACAGCCAAATATTCTTCCATAGTAGAGGAGACTTTCCTAAGTGAAGAAGCTGCACATGCTTCTCACATTCACTATGGATTCAGGATGCACATTTGTTATGGTAAAAGACGTGGAGCTCCTTTGTAATTGCCATGCAAGAAAAGTCGGAGGAGTCCAACTCGGAACTGAACTCAGATTTGACGCGAAGGCATGTATAGAGGCGATGGGAACACTTCAATTGCTTGGAGGAACAAAAGAGATCCATGTTTGTCCCAAGCCTCCAAAAGAACCTTTTATCCATTTCTAAAGCTGCAGATTCTGGACTGATCTCAGTTTTTGATAATAATCACATGACCTTCTACAAGAAAGGAGTAAAAGGGGTAGGTGAGAAGGCAAACGTGTTGGAAACCTCTATGAACTTGAGGTGGAAAACAGTCCACAGGCCCTACTAAGGAAAGACTATCAAGAACTTCTATGGCATAGAAGACTGGTGAATTTCAAGGCTATGGAACTCTTACAATGAAGGAAGCTAGCTATGGGATTACCAATAATGGAGCTGAGCCAGAATCAAGGCATTTGCGAACCTTGCATGCTTGGAAAACACACAAGAAGGTCTTTTGCTGCTATAGGGACACGAGCAAATTCCCTACTTGAACTCATTCACTCAGACATATGCAGACCAATGGAAGTTGCAGGCCACACCGGGGCAAGGTACTACATCTCCTTCATAGATGACAAGAGCAGAAGAACCTCAATATTTCTCCTTCGATCCAAGGGACAAGTCTTAGACACATTCAAGATCGTCAAGGCTCAAGCTGAAAAACAGACCGGGTGCAAAATAAAGAAGCTAAGGACTGATGGGGAGAGGAGAGTATGTCACTAACATGTTCAAGCAATCTGCAATCAAGAAGGCATTGAAAAACAATCTACAACTCGATACACTCCCCAACAAAATGGGGTGCTGAAAGACAAAATAGAACGATGCAGCAAAGAGTTCACTTGTTGGAGCAGATCTTGGAAAGAGCTTATGGGAAGAAGCAATTTCTACAGCGGTTTATTTGTAGAACAGATTACCTAATGTCGCAGTTTCCAACTCCACTCCATATGAAGTATGGACCAACAAGAAACCAGCTTTTACAGATTTATATGTTTTTTGTTGTGTGTGCTATGTGCAGGTCCCGAAAGAACTCAAAAGAAAGTTTGATGACAAAAGTATTAAATGTCGTTTTATGGACTATGCCACTGAGCACAAAGCCTACAAATGTTGGGACCCTAATACAAAGAAGTTTATTATAAGTTCAGATGTGAACTTTGATGAAGATGCAGCCCCAAGTGAAGGTGAAAGCCCTGAATTCATCCAAAATGATCAATTAGTAACACATTTTCTTCCAATTGAGATCATCAATGTTCCTGAAACTAATAAAGACATCATTGAGGAGCGTGAGGAGCGCAAACAAAAAATAGAACCTGCTGAACCTAACAAAGAGGAAGAAGAAGGGCTTGCTCAGCCATACAAAAGAACTCTTCACAATCTAGCTTGAAGGTAAGGGAGAACGCTGAAAATCATAACATAGAATTGTGTTACTTTGCTTCTAATGATAAACCAGGAACAATTGAAAAAGCATTGGCAAGTCCTGAAGCCTACAAGTGGAAAAAGCAAGCAAAAGCTGAACTGAAAGCTATGGAGGACAACTAGTTGTGGACTCTCGAAGACTTGCCACCTGATAAAAATCTAGTGGACTGCAAGTGGATATTTAAAAGGAAGTTCGACTTAGAAGGAAAACTTGAAAGACATAAAGCAAGGTTAGTTGCTAAAGGCTTTACCCAGGTAGAAGGGGTAGATTTTAAAGAAATCTTCTCACCTGTCGTGCATATAGCTTTAGAGCTGTCGTGGCTCTGGCAGCAATGGAGGATTTAGAGATGGAGCATATGGATGTCAAGACAACATTCTTAAATGGCAAGCTGAAAGAAGACATCTAGAGGCAGCCTCCAGATTTCAAATGCAGAAAGAATCCACACAAGGTATGCAAACTCAACTGAGCTCTTTACGGGTTAAGGCAATATGCAAAAGAATGGAATTCTGAATTTGATTCCTCGGTAAAGGACATAGGCTTCGAAATATCCAATGCAGATCCCAACGTTTACATTAAACATGAGGAAGATGGCCGCATCATCATACTTTTATTTGTAGACAATTTACTCTTAATTGAAAACCCTAAGGATAAGGTCCAGGAAGTAAAGTTTCTTCTAAGCGAAAGGTTCAAAATGAAGGACTTAGGACATGTTAAATGTTTTCTGGGAATGAAAATTGTACGCAATCGAGAGAAGCAAACAATTCATCTCAACCAAGAACGATTCGCTAAACACATCCTAGAAAGGTTTGGGATGATTGATTGCAAGACCGTACAGGCCCATTCCCATGGAACCAAACGTGAAGTTATTTAGGGAAGAATATGGAACGATTAGCGAAGGCATTTCCCTACATGCGACTCATTGGAAGCCTCTTGTATCTTATAACCTACACAAGACCAGACCTTTGTTATTTAGTAATTACTCTAAGTTAATTTAATGATTGTTTTTCGGAATACCATTGGCAACTTTGCAAACAAATCTTGAGATATTTGCAGGGCACTATTATGGCATTTGCTATTTCCCAGAAGAAAATGATGACTTGAAAATTGTTGTGGGTATTTCCTGTACACAAATAAATAGGTGGGTCCCACCACCTAAAATAATGTTGGCCAAGCCTTACCTAGTGGGCCCCGCCACAGTACACTTTTTACTATACATTTAGAATAATAAGTGCGAGGGCACTGGCGTCCTACGTGTGTAAGCCCAACCCAACGAGCACACAAAATGGCTAGGTAGAACTTGAATAAAAGACTTGGGGCCTAAATAGAATAAAATAATAGAAAACTCCAAAGTCAAGTTACATGGGTCTAAGTTGAGGAAATATCACGTGAATCATGTGAGTTTGGTCCTCTTCTTATTGAACCATTAGATTGCAATAATTTTAGTTTGAATGGCTAAGATTAGGATTCTAGCCAATTAGAAAGGGCCAATGAGAGCCAAGATGGCCTCCTCTCTCAACTATATAAGGAGGCCATTTTCCATTATAAAGCATTATCTCTATTCTTAATAAAGCTCTAGCTCTTTCAGCCTCTTTAGTGAGTGACTTTTTATCTTCCCAAGATTGCAAGGGTTAAAGTGCTATAGTTGGTATTAAAATAAAAAACTAAAAATTGGAAAAGAACCTAAACCTCGCTGGTGAACCTTCTCTATCTCTCAGATAGCGTCCTCCCACGACTTCGACGGTTCTATTCTCTTTAATAAAAAAATAAAATTAAAAAAAAAGACCGTAAAATTAAAAACATTCTAAAAAAAGGACCATAAAAATAAAAAAAGGACCGTTAAAAAAAAGAGAAAAAGAAAGACTGTAAAAGAAATCGTAAAAAAAAAATAAAAAATAATAATTAAACAAAATAAATAAATAAAGTAAAAGAGTTAAAAATAAAGATAATAATTTTAGCCCAAGCCTCCTTGGTGAGTGACTTTTTATCTTCCCAAGACTGCAAGAGTTAAAGATGTATAGTTGGTATTAAATAATACTTCTATAGACTCACGGAGAGGTTTTAAAAAGTAGTTTCTGAAGCAAAACAAATTTTGCAAAAAATCCTTCATAGAACTCTCCTCATCACCAACCTTCATCATAAGAACTTTCACTGAAAGGATATCTCTGAAATTCTTTGCAAATCTATCCCTTGTCCAATTCGTGAATGTTTTATATGAAGATTTGTTGAAACTTTCTCCACTCCAATTATCTTCCATCTCATTCATATCAACCCATCCTCAAATTCTAATACTTTTCATTCCTACTGTTTCATTTCCATTACGCTCCCATTGTCCCTCCAATTTTTCTCTAATCAACCTCTCTATCTAGTACATCACCCACTCAACTCAATATCACAATCATCCTGCACAACAGCCATGGCAAATATTGAAGAACAACTTGTCCGGATCTCGATGCTTCCCGGAGAAATTATAGGGGATACACTGCAAGATTTGCCAAGATGGTGGAAGATTGGAATTCTGATCTTCCTAAACACTACTAGCATTTTATTATGTCGAATTACCTCGCAAGATCAAACATGCTATGCAACTTTTTACATCCTATGCCAGTCCAACAGAACTCTTTAAGGCAACAGCTATTGCGGAGGCACATAATTTGCACAAACCATTACAGCCCATAACGAATGTTCAAACGATCAGGGATGACCAGGCATATCATCAATGAGATGAAGGGCTAGTAGTGCGGACGATCATGTACAACTTGGTAGTGACAAGGACGACACATAAAAAAGGTCATCTATGTCATCCATCTTGCAAGCAGATCGCTCCCCCAATCAAAAACGTTTTGTCTCACGAAATTCAGACTCATCACTAATTGGGCAAGGTGCGGTGGAAGTTTTGGTTATATCAGCGAGTGGACCATCCCATGCAGGGGAAGTTCATACTGGCTCACCACTATATTATGTGAAAGGGATCAAAGGACACTTGATACTTGTGTATGCGCATCAATTGAGAGGTGACGGAATTTTGCACACAGTACGGTGTTTCAGATGTGGAAGTAAACATCATAGATCAAAATGCCCACACCGAAATGACTCTTTATCCTTCTATCCTGGGTGTGCACAATGCGGCATCAATCATCCATGTCATCAGTGTCCACTACGGGATCCAAGAAAAGTAGCTATGACTACTTCCTGCTTGCATCGACAAACTCCATATGATCATACGAATCCACCCATTGAGAAGTTGCACTACAAATGAAAAATTCTAGTGCCACCTGGTTATGAATTAGATGAGAACGAAAGGAATGTGACAAAAATCCCAAAGCATGTTGACACGGCCACAAGTGAATCACCAACGTCACAGAAGATAGAGTGGGTAAAATTCCTCCAACCAAGGATAGCGGAAGAAGTCAAGAAATTGGCAAAGGATGTAGTCCAGCGGGTTTTACCGAGCCTCCTAAAACAATCCTTGCAACAACTTCTGGTTGATGAATTACAAAGGGAACCAATGTCAACAGCGCCTCTTGAAGGCAAAGCGACCCAGAGTCAACACAAAGCTACATCCGTGCAGCCTTCAACAGAGCAATGCCTTGAGAAGGGAAAGACTAAGGTTGGGGATTGCCCTTTACATTTGACGCCAGCCAATAGCAAGATTCAAACAAAGTCTGAATGTTCCACTCAACAACAGACCACCACAAAGCTAAATCCGAATGTCACATTGCTTAAACGGCCAGATCCAAGAAATTTCAGTCTCATAAAGCCTAATGGACAACAAGAACTGGCGCAACTAGTATCAAAGCCATGTCCTAAATCTTTTATATTGACGACAAAAGAAAGTCTTCAGGGTCAAGCATACCACAAATACCTAGACAGACAAGAGAGTCAAGCTAGCACATCCTATCCACATTACCAATTAGGAGTGCCTAAGTTAGTTTAGTGTGGTTTAGTATTAGATTTGCTATTTTTTTCAAGATTTTGTCAATTTTTGTGATTTTTTTGCATGTACAAAAAAAATTAAAAATTGTAAAAGAACCTAAGCCTTGCTGATGAGCGACTCTATCTTTCAGATAGCCTCCTCCCATCACTGCGACGGTTCCATTTTCTCAAAAAAAAAAAAAATTAAAATTGGAAAAGGACCTAAGCCTCGCTGGTGAGCGACTCTATCTTTTAGATAGCCTCCACCCACTACTGCGACGGTTCTATTCCCTTAAATAAATAACTGAAAATTGGAAAAGAACCTAAACTTCACTGGTGAGCCTTCTCTATCTCTCAAATAGCGTCTTCTCACGACTTTGATGGTTCTATTCTCTTTAATAAAAAAATAAATCTAAATAAAAAAAAGAGAAAAAGAAATATCGTAAAAAAAATAATAATTAAAAAAACGACCGTTAAGAAGAAAGATAAAAAGAAAGACCGTAAAAATTAAAAAAATGATCGTTAAAAAAGAGAAAAAAAAAACGGACTATAAAAAAGTCGTAAAAAATGAATAATAATAATAATAATAATAATAATAATAATAATAAAATTAAAAAATCAAAAAATAAATTAAAAGAGTCAAAAATAAAAATAATAATTTTAGCCCATGCCTCTTTGGTGAGTGACTTTTTATCTTTCCAAGACTACAAGGGTTAAAGAGCTATAGTTGGTATCAAAATAATATTTCTATAGATTCATGGAGAGGTTTCAAAAAGTAGTTTATGAAGCAAAACCAATTTTGCGAAAAAATCTACATAGAACTCTCCTCACCACCAACTTTCATCATAATAACTTTCGCAGAAAGGATATCTCTAAAATTTCTTGCAAATCTAGCCCTTGTCCAATTTGTGAATGTTCTATATGAAGATTTGTTGAAACTTTCTCCACTCCATTTATCTTCCATCTCATTCATATCAACCCATCCTCAAATTCTAGTACTTTTCATTCCTACTGTTTCATTTCCATTACGCTCCCATTGTCTCTCCCATTTTTCTCTAATCAACCTCTCTCTCTAGTACATCACCCACTCAACTCAATATCACATTCATCCTGCACAACAGCCATGGCAAATATCGAAGAACAACTTGCCCGAATCTCGATGCTTCTCGGAGAAACTATAAGGGAAAGATTTGCCAAGATGGCGGAAGATTGGAATTCCGATCTTCCTAAACACGACTAGATGACATTTTATGATGCCATCTAAGAATCTCACATGAATCACGTGAGTTTGGTCCTCTTCTTATTGAACCATTAGATTGCAATAATTTTTGTTTGAATGGCTAAGATTAGGATTCTAGCCAATTAGAAAGGGCCAATGAGAGCCAAGATGGCCTCCCCTCTCAACTATATAAAAAGGCCATTTTCCATTGTAAACTTGGTTGGGACCGAATAGTTTGGGGAAGGTGCTCAGGCCTCCCAAACCTTTCTTAACCAAGGCCTTCTCTCTCTCTCTCTCTCTCTCTCTCTCTCTCTCTCTCTCTCTCTCTCTCTCTCTCTCTCTCTCTCTCTCGGTTGGGACAGAATAGCTTTGAGAAGGTGCTCGAGCCCCAAAAGCCTTTCTCAACCTAGGAATTCTCTCTCTCTCTCTCTCTCTCTCTCTCTCTCTCTCTCTCTCTCTCTCTCTCTCTCTCTCTCTCTCTCTCTCTCTCTCTCTCTCTCTCTCTCTCTCTCTCTCTCTCTCTCTCTCTCTTCGTGCTATGCAAGTGAAGGCGGGGTTGATGCTCCTAGCGTTCGGACTCTATGCTAGATTGATGACACAACAAAAATGTTTTCAGATGCAAGTTTTGGAGCTAACAGTCAATATAGGTCCACGACTGGGTGTTGTTTTATGCCAAGTCATGTAATTGGATTGGATTCAGGTGGGCTCCTACGTGTACGATACGGTCTATGTCTTCATCATCATCCTTCAGATTTAAGAGGTATGGTCTTTGCAGGTCCTTCAAAAGAAGTTGATGGTGGCTGAGGTTCCTGTTTTGGCTTTACCATACTGATGACGACGTCACCCACTAGAGGAGTTCTCAATATCAAAAAGACCCTTTGTAAATATATTTTTATTTTTTTTCTTTAGTTTCGACCGTCACCAGGCCCAATCAAAATGCATAGATTTGAAATCTATGTAACGTAGTTAAAATTAACTGAGAAATAAAAATGCAATATAGAAAACTTTGAAATTTGTGTCCGAGCAGCATGGACGTATTCCATTGGTTTCTTCTTCCTGCCCGACACGTGCTAATCTGCCCGACGTCAATAGATCAAGTTGAGTTTACTTGACTATGCTGGTTAGTATAATGAAATTTTCTAACTATACTAGTTACAGTTATTAAAATATAGTATGTACAATTACATAAAATATGGTATACGCAGTAATTGTGACTATGTTGGCATTCACATTAGATTAAACGTGATACGAAAAATTAAAATTATCATATCAGAGAGATTTTTGGCACACTCGAGCTTTGAAAATAGCAATGGCAAGGAGACCCAGATCTACAATCGAGTATGTGATTCTTTACAATGAGAAAGATCAAGCTGATAATTGGAAGCCAACAAAATATACAAAGAATTCATGGGTATTGCTGCATCCATCATCAAAGGACAATTTTTGACAAAAGAAAAGAGCAAAAATGACTTACAAATCTTATTGGAAAGCAAAAATCTTGGAGTTTAAGACTACCCCGAGAGGTCAATCGATATCAGAAGTTTTAGTACAACATGTATATATGCATTCAAAAATCAAAGTACATGATATCAATCCTCATGATCATAAAAAATGTAATTGTAAGTATATCAAAACATATGCACTCTATAGCAATCATAGGTGATTTTCTTTATTGATGCTCTTCAGATTATGATTTAAATGCCTCAACATTGTTTTTTTCTTTGAGATTTATATCCACATGCATAAGTGAATGGGAGCCCGCACAATCACTTGCAAGAATATTAGACGTGATTCACTCTAATGTTGGAAAGCTGCAATACAGAGGAAGAAGTCCAAAGGAACTTGCAGATTGTGGTATCTATTTTTATGAATCTTTATATACGCCACAAACAGATGGAGGTTTTGGCAAGCTCAAAGTAATTCCATTTCCTAGTTTTCAAAGTGATGAGTGGCCTACTCCTGACAGTATTGTTTCTGAATCCTTGAGATGAAAGCTACTCATTGATATTAGAAATGCTATGAAGATAAGCACAGGCTCGAAAATTGTTCATCTAAGTTGGTTTATCTCATTACATATATTTGTTGATTTTTTCTCGAGTGCTAGTTTTCGTAGGACGCCAACTTTAATTGTTTGCAAGGATTTATCAGATGAGACTTTGTCAGATCTCATGAATCAAGGCTGGGATAGTAAAACAAATAATGACATAGAATGCAGGATTAAAAAGTCCTTAATGATTTTTCGTTATCATATCAAAAAGCAAATGCTCAGTCTCACATTTAGCTACCAAAGATACAAGAAAATTGACGGTACATGGCTACCACTGAATCAAGACTTTGAACTAAATGGTCACACAAACCAAATGGAGATAATCATTATCTACAATGAGGAATATTTGACTATGGTTGAGGTGGAAGAGCATTGGAAGCTTGATTTTATCAGAACAGAGCTCATGCTAGTACAAACCAATCTACCAACATATTTTAGATTTATCATTAACGAAAGACTTGTAAGTACTTTATGTTGATTGCCATTTCAAAATAGAACAAAATAATTGAAAATGTGATCATTTACAATTGTACATTCACTAATATTTGTCATGTCACAGATGCGAAAAAGACAAGAGCTGATAACGTGCTGCAAAGATCTACCTACAACAATCACCATTGTGGGAGAACAATAGTTTCAAATAAACTTTAGTAAAAATCTGCATATGCACTCTTTCATTCAATGAATGGAAGCCCAAGTTGGGCATCGGTACATGTATTTTGTGCTCTCAAATTCATAAAATGGAACAGCATTTGGTATATCAATGTATATTTATCTATGAATTCTATATATGTGCAATCTATTTCTGTTCTATGCTATCTGTATTTGTTCTAATCTTAATTTAGTATAACTACATCATTAATGTAGACATTTGAGTCAATAGCATTCAAATAAAAGTTGAGTTGCAAAACATATTAATTGATTTGTTGACACCAAGCCCTGTAGGGTCAAAGATCTTGCGTAGTATAGCCCTCCCGCCTGTCAACAAGGGTTAGTTCACTGATAGGCACCTACCTAACTATACGTAGATGCTACTTTTAGTTAGTTTTCTACTTTTATCTAACTCTACCACCACTAACACTACTTCCACTAACACTACTCCCCTAAACTACCTTCATCATGATTGTAGGTGAAAGGAAAGGAACGATTAGAAGAGATTGAGAGAAGAGAAGAGAGAAAGAGAGATATAGAGGGTGAGAGTGGAGGTTAGCTCAAATGCTCCTTATGCTTGCTAATGGAGAAACATTAACTATGACAACCAATCAACATGAAAATAGAAAGCAATGTAAACACAATCAAAAGCATTAGCAAGTAGTGAATAGCAAATGAAGATGCTTCTCTCCAAAAAGTGGTAGAGTTTCCTCCTTCTCATTAAGCATGGAAATAGAGTACAAATGGTGTCTTTTTATAAAATGGGGAAGGCCCTTGCCCCAAAATCCTATTGGCTAATATTTACATTGATCCTATCCATTCATCTTGGACCCAACTTGATCCAAGTGTCCACAAAAAGTACTTTGGAAATCACAAGATTGATGTGGTCCAAAATTGGGCCCAACTCTAAAAAAGTAAACGCTAAGTTTAAAATTGACTTTGAGCCTCAAGTTTTATTTTAATTACAAAGGCCCAAGTCTATTTTATTCTATTTACAACTTAAGCTTGCGTGCTTATTGGGCCATGGGCTTATACGCGCATGATGCCATGCCCTCGCAACACATTTTATTGGTCGATTTTATTTATTTACAATTCATCGGGAATACTCCCAACAGGACCCACGGCCTGAAGTAGTGCCAGTCCCTTGGCACTCTGCCAGTTCAGTAAAGAGTCTTCTTGGCCCGCCTCTAGTGGATCAGGTAGCCCATGACGTTTTCCATAAAATTTATGCGGTCTAGTTTCTTCAAGTCCTTGGGCATGTGAAGAGACTTGTGGACTCCTGTCAGCCAGTCTTGGTCGAACCACGCTTGGAATCTGCGCGTCCAAGGATCGCCAAGGAATGCAACTCGGTAATAGACTCGAGCGACTGGCAGCTGATCTTTGATTTTGGCGAGCGCCTTATTAGGATCAAAGAATATGGGGGGGGAGAAAATTGTCCCATTTGGTTTCAATCCCCATTAAATGCTCTAAGTCTCGGGCGTAAGTGGCTGTCGTGCGGACTGTTGGATCAGGGCAGTTGAAATATTTATTGGCAAATATGGTGAGAGCCCTTTGGACATCTACATCCGTATCCCAACCGTTCTCTGGTGGAATTCGTGGCCAAATGAAATTTTGAATCGTGAACTTGCCCAGAGGGGTGCCACATTCCGCCCATTTAAATCGTCGTGTGCATGGCACCGTAATTGTTGCGAACTTGTCACATAGGCCCTGATGGCCGCATGGTCTCTTTCAAAGAGCTGCTGACGCCACTCTGGGTGTGTTTGGAGGGTGGATAGTGCTTGCAGCTCGTTGCCCTTTATTGTCTGAGCTGAAAAAGATATTTGTTAGCCGCCTCTTGATGACTCGTGGGAATACTTAGCTAGAAATTCGTTTATTTTCTCCTCCATGGACTTTGGTCTTCGGAAGACCCGGCTGACAGATGTGGTGCGCAAACCTCTTGATGATGAGGCATGTCCTTCCTATTGGCTTTGGCTCGGACCTGTGTCTTGGCCTTGGTCTCGTGTCTCAATACCCGTATCAGCTGGTCCTTGGTCTTGGCCTTTGGACCCTTGATCTTGACTTAACCCCCCTGCTGCTTGCTGGCCTTGGTCCTGGCTCGTGCTTGCTTGTGCAACATCAAAATTAGGTGGTGGTGGAATCACCACTAGGGTGGGTTGGGTCTTCTTCTCCATGTACTGTTGGCAAGCCTTGAGGGCTTGTTTGGCTTGGGCGAGCTCGTGACTTGTGCTTGCACTGCACGATTTGCCAAGATGGCGGGCGATTAGAATTATGGTCTTCCTAGTCACCACAAAATGGCATTTTTCTATGCCGGATTACTGCACGAGATCAAGATTGGTATGCCACCCTTTACATCATATACCAGTCCAAACGAATTCTATAAGACAACCACTATCGGAGAAACACAGATCTTGCACACACCATCACAGCCCATATCCAACATTCAAACAATCAGGGATGATAGAACATCTAATCCACAAGATGCCACAGAAAACACTAGCCAAAGTACTAGCAGTCTGGACGATCATATGCAAGTTGTCAGTGACAAAAATGAGATGTGCAGTCAATTTAATTACCTCCCAAAACCACAAAATGCCAATCGGAAGATCCGACCATTGGACTGGTGCCATTATTGTTTTGGAAAACATTCAACACCTCAATGTCCAGTTCGAAATCCGAGATTATGAAATCAAGCCAATAAGGGAATTCTGGAGATTGGGAATCAATCAACAAAATCCTCATCTATGCCATCTAGCTTGCCATCAGATCGCTCCTTCAAAGGAAAGGGACGGGTCTCAGGACTTTCAAAATCTTCTCTAGTGGCTAGGCAAGGTTCAGTGGAAGTATTGGTTATATCAACGAGCAGATCATCCCAGGAAGAGGAAGTTCAAACTGGCTCACTATTATATTTCGTAGAAGGGATCAAAGCGAAATCTTACACACGGTACAATGTTTAGGATGTGGAGGTAAACATCGTAGATCAGAATGTCCACACCAAAATGATCTGTCCTCCTTTTATCTTTGGTGTGAACAATGCGGCATCAATCACCCATGTCATGATTGTCCTCTAAGAGATCCAAGAAAAGCCGTTATGACTCCTATTTGCTTGAATCGGCAACCTACATATGATTATGCAAATCCACCAACTGAGAAGCTGCACTACAAACGCAAACTTCTAGTGCCACCTGGTTACGAAGCGGATGCGGATGGAAGGAATGAGAGAAAGATCCTAAGACAAGTTGACACGGCCACACGTGAATCACCAACACCACAAAAGACAGAGTGGGTAAAATCTATCCAACCAGGGATAGCGAAAGAAGTCAAGAAATTGGCAACAGATGCATTCCAACAAATTTTACCAAGCCTCATTAAACAAATGCTGCCACAACTTCTGGTGGATGAATTACAAAGGGGCCTCACGTCAACCAAGCAACTTGAAGGCAAACTAACTACTAGTCATTGCAACGATCCATCTGTACCACCTTCAAGAGAGTAGTCCATTGAGAAAGGAAAGACTAAGGTGGGAGATTGTCCTCTGATTTCAATGCCAATCATAAGCAAGATCCAACCAAAGTCGAAATGTTCCACTCAACATCTGGCCACCACAAAGTTACATCAGGACATCACATTGCTTAGACAACCAAATCCAGGGAATCCAAGCCCAAAACGGCCAATTGTACAACAAGAACCAGAACCTACAATGACAAAGCCTTGTCCTAAATCTATGATATTGACTTCTGAGGAAAGTTGTCAGGTTGATGCATACTTCGAATACCTGGACAGACAAGAGCATCAAACAAGCACGTCATATCCACATTACGATTTGGGGGAGTCCATGACATTGGGACCAGTTGCGCCGATCTATGAGGATCCATTATATCAGCAAGATTTATCTTGGGATCCTCCGATGGCATACCTCGACTACCCAATTGTCAAAGAACAAGGTTATCGGAATGGTCGCCAGACCCTTATGCGTATTATTGAAAATCTGGCAAGTCCAAGTTCTTGCTGATCGCCATCATCCAATAAAGCCTCGGGTTTTACGTAAGCGAATTTTATCCATGCTTTTCCTGAAGCACCCATGTCCTAGCAATAAAAGAACTGACAACAACGCCCCTGCACGATAGTTGCAGCCTAGTGCCGAGGGAACGACACTACTTTGGGCCGTGGACCCTATTGTGACTATTTAAAAAGCCCAAAGTCAAGTTTATAAGGTTCTAAGTTAAAAGGGAATCTCTCAAACTCACATGAATAATGTGAGTTTGGCCATTTTCCTAATGAACCATTAGATTGAAGTTCAATTAGTTTGAAGGGCTAGGATGCCATTATAAATAGGCCAATGAGAGCCAAGATGGCCCTCCCTCCTCAACTATAAGGAGGCCATTTTCCATTGTACACATCTTCATTTTCTTCTCAATAAAGCTCTTTCTCTCTCTCTCTCTCTCTCTCTCTCTCTCTCTCTCTCTCTCTCTCTCTCTCTCTCTCTCTCTCTCTCTCTCTCTCTCTCTCTCTCTCTCTCTCTCTCTCTCTCTCTCTCTCTGGGTGATTGGTGCATAGCTATGGGTAGGCGCTCGAGCCCCCATAGCCCCAACCATCCTTGGTGAGCTCTTCTCTCTCTCTCTCTCTCTCTCATCACTCCTATCTCCTCTCTCTACCTCTCTCTATCTCCTTTATCTATCTCCCTTCTCTCTCTCTCTCTCTCTCTCTCTCTCTCTCTCTCTCTCTCTCTCTCTCTCTCTCTCTCTCTCTCTCTCTCTCTCTCTCTCTCTCTCTCTCTCTCTCTCTCGCTATGCAGGTGTGCACAGGCAGCTCCCAGTTAACGGACCCCTATACTACAACCGACTACAGAAGACTGAAGGAGTTCGAAACACCCGAAGACCGAAAGACAACGGATCTTCACGCTCCAAGTACAAAGATGATCAAGCCAAGTATCATGAGGATCACCACCTCCACGGACAATGGTGACGACAAACTGAATGTCGTTAGAACGTGCTTAGCCAGCCGTCCTTGTAGTCACTGATTAACTTTATCCATAAAAACAGATCAAACACGAGAGAATTGGTTAAATACCAATGTGAGATGGGCATAGAACTACCAACCGATGTCCATGAGCCGATGTCCAAGAGTTCGCTAGAAAGCGAGACTATCTGATACAATTCATGAGAGACATAGTATCTCTTGCGCCGACGCGTTGGGTGGGTTTGTCACACAATGCTTTAGAAAAGATCATCGATAATACAATAGTTGTTTATGCACATGCTTATCTATATCTTGAATGATATCGAATGCTTTGATGTTTGATCAGTGTACATCTTCAGCTGTTTATCTTTATTCCTCACACTGGCTCATTCTTGTCGAATGCCTAAACAAATTTAAAAAGGTAGGTCAACAGTGTCTGTCTACACTCTAGAAGATTGTAGATCTGATATGGAAGCAGTAGCCGCCAGTCAAAATTGAACTCTATCTGGATACAGTGAACCCGTTGCTCGTGCTGAGATACACATTCGTTGTATCAGAGTAGCAGAGGTTTGGAGAGAAGAGTGCAAATACGAACTAGAATCCCCTTCAGTTTCTGTTTCGTGAATCCATCTATTGTCACCAACTCTCAACAGGTTTTTGGTGAACCCAAAACCATGTGCCATAACAACTTGACTTTCAAAAGTTTTAAAACCAAATTCATTTTTAACTACTTGGGTCTCTTTTCATTTTGGTGCAATTGAGAGCTAGTCTATCTCTAATTCTCGCACCTTTGGCCTGCGAGTAAATTGCACCTTCTATGAGTGTCTGATAATGCAAGAGTATTCAGCGATTGAGAAGACTGACAATGCTTTATTGAAGAAACAACAAACATGAGTGAGAAGGATCAGAAACCCTGATCAACAGAAGAGGAAATAACTATAGTAAAAACTTGAGCTTTGCTCATGCACTAATGGAGTACATGAAGAAGCAAAATGGCTACGGAGTAGGAACACTACAAAACAAGAACAATGGCCATAATACTTAGTCTTCTCTCTGTCTACTTAGCTGAAAAATGCAGGTCTTCTTCATGCTAATTTACAACCCTTGTTACAAGTTCGAAAAAGGTGTTGTGTTAGCTCCTAACTTATCTTAATCAGTCATAACTTTACTGCTGTGATTTGGGCTGCCAACATCTCAAAAAATATGATGATATGGTAGTTAGAATCACTCCAACAAATCATAGTTTACTGCCACAGAGCACAAGGTGTTGTTTGGTCAAGCTTGACCCTTTGACACTCCCCCTTCAAGCTTGACTACCGTGGGCTAGCTTGAATTCCCATCATGCTTCTATGGCGTTCAAAACTGTTCTTGGGCAGAGCTTTGGTGAATGCATATGCGATCATCTCAGTTGTAAGTACATACTCCAAGTCAATAAAGCCTTATGGTATTTGATCCCGAACATAATGATAATGGATTGGTATATGCACTGTCCTGGAATGAAAACTTGGATTTTGAGAATCTTCATTGCACTTTTCTTGTCAACCCAAATTGGAATAGGCCGCTTCCCCTTGTATCCAATGTCTTCAAGCAATCTGAAAAATCTTACCGATGTTCTGGTGCCATATGACAAAGCTAGGTAATCTACCTCGACTGAAGACACCACAACACAAGATTGTTTTGTTGGTCCAGCCAATTGCACCTCCATGTTGCGCTTATACAGGGATGTGTTTGCATGGAATTATAAAGAAATGAAGGGAGTTCCTCCTGACATTGTTGTCCATACAATCTCGTTATTGGATGGTGCCATACCTGTGAGAGTGAGAAGATACGAGAAGATATTCAGAAGCTTCTCGATGCTAATTTTATTTATGAAATCGAGCATACCAGTTGGGTATCACTAATTGTGGTGGTACCAAAAAAGAATGGTAAACTCCGTATCTATGTGAATTTAAAGAAACTTAATGATCAAATAGAGAAGGATCACTTTCCCTTGACTCTGACTACACAAATCCTCAAAGATATGGTAGGACCAGAAGCTTTCAGCTTCCTCAATGATTTTAGTGGCTATTTCTTAGTCCAAATTGCTCCTAAAGATTGTTTCAACATGGCTTTTGTTACAGAGTTTGGTACCTTCACGTATAAAGTTATGCCATTCGGTCTGTGCAATGCCCCATCCACATTTCAAAGGGTGATGCAACAAGCTTTCAAGGATCTGTTGCACAAGAATCTAGAGATTTATCTCGATGATCTTGGTGTGCATTCCTTTCAAGATAAGCATCTCGATGCCCTTGAAGAAGTGTTCATTCATTGTCGAAGGCTCAGAATCTCATTGAATCCTGAAAAGTGCCAAATCTGGGTTACCCATGGTGTGGTGTTGGGCTATATTATTTCTCGAAATGATATAGCCACGGATTCCGAAAAGATCAGAGTGATTCTAGAAATGGCCTTACCAGGTACAATGAAAGAAATTTATGTCTTTTTGGGACACACATGTTATTATCGAATTTTTATAATACACTATGCTGATAAAGCGTGGTTAGTATATCAAATCATTACCGGCCCAAGGTGGATAGAAGACATGATTAAAGCCTTCGAAGATCTCAAACATGCTTTAGTCACTGCACCCATTCTTCGCGTGCACATCCAGATGCTAGTAAGTATGCTATTGGTGCTGTTTTAACGCAACCTGGAGAATTCAAAAAGGATTTTCCAATCCATTTTTTTAAGCCGTCAGCTTGTTCCAGCTAAGGTCAACTATTCCACAACAGATTGAGAAACACTAGCAATGGTCTATGTTGTTCATTAATTTCAACATTATTAGCTAGGCCAGCTTTTTGTTTTGTATATCGACCATCATGCTCTTCTTTACCTATTGAATAAACCTTGCAAAACTAGACAAATTGCACGATGGTTGTTGATTTTTTTAGAGTTCAACTTTTGAGTTGTTATTTGAAAGGGAACACAATTTTTTTTGGTTGATCATCTTTTACAATTACCTAATGCTGAAGCATCTAATGAGCCAATAAATGATGAGTTACCAAATGCTTGTCTATTTTATGTAGATGTGACTCTGTTATGGGTAGATGATATCACTAGATATCTAGCCACTGGGGAGATAGATCCTCAGTTGACCAAACGACAAAAAACAAAACTTATCATGAAATCCTTGCCATATCATCTTATTGCGGGACAATTATATAAGTTAGGTGTTGATGGTATTACACGTCATTGTGCCCACGAATATGAAGTTCGATAGATTATTGCCTTGATGCACAAAGGTATTGGGAGAGGACATTTCTCCTCTGATGCTACTGCTAGGGCAATTCTTTCGGTAGAATTTTGGTGGCCAACCCTTTTCAAAGACACTTACGATTATATAAAAGTTTGCAACGTTTGCCAACGTGCAAAGAATACCAAAAAAGCTGATCACAATCTTCTTACTCCAATACTTAGTCCAGCAGCACGTGACACACAATCACGATATATCATGATTGCCATTGATTGTGCAACAAAGTGGATAGAGGCTAGAGCAACACGAAAAGCAGATGCAAAGTCTGTAACGCGCTTCCTCTATGAAAATATCATCACTAGATTTGGTTGTCCAATAGAGCTTGTCAGTGATCAAGGTTCTCACTTCCTTAATAAAGTAATCAACAGTTTATTGATTCATTACTTCGCTATCCACCAAAAGAGTACCCCGTACTATCCTAGAGGCAATGGACTAGCTGAGTCTACAAATAAAACGATTTGTAAAATCTTAACCAAGTTGATCAGATTGAGAAACGAAGTTATTTTCTGCTATCTGGGCACATCACAATGCCAAAGCAAGCCACAGATTGGAAAATACCATTTGAGCTGGTATATGGCCAAGAGGCTGTTATACCAGAAGAATTTTTGATTCAGTCCTTACGCGTCACTTTAGTTTATGCCAAAGACTTGTGTGACGATAATGCTTATCAACACCAAGTTCAGAATCGACTTTTCACGTTGACAAAAACTTTGTGTAAAAAAAACACGACTTATATCCTACCATGCACAGTTAGCCCACAAACGACGACAGAAGGCCTGTCATGATCGTCATGTCCGGACTAAGGATATTCACGATGGCGATAAAGTTTTACCTTACACATCTTCTAAAATCCATCCAAGGAAATTGAAATTCCGTAGCCAAGGTCCTTATGTTGTCTAGAAATATTTGAATGATGCCGTGCAATTAGAGACACTAGAAGGCATACCCCTTGACATGGAATCGGCTCGAAAAAGTCCATATTTTTTTGATCCTTCATAGATTTTTTCGAGTCCTTGTAACTTTCTTCCATGCTTCAACTTTTCTGAAAAAAAAATCACAAAAAGGAGGACTCAAGAAAGCCGAGATTTTTTTCGAGTCAGCTCAATTTTTTTCAGATTTTTTTGAGTCTGGATCAACTCGAAAAGGCCGAGATTTTTCACATATCAGGAAATCTGATTTTTTTGATACTTTTCATGATTTCGAGTCTTTATAAAAAAAAATTAGAGTCATTGAAAATTTTTCGATACTGTACAATTTTTCGAGTCAGTAATTTTCAATTCATTAATTTTTTGATCCGTTATACATTTTTTCGATACATTGTTTTCTCGAGTCGCTCTCATTTTTTGAGCCCTTGTTATTTTTCGAGTTGCATCTGACGCTTGTCCTAAATTTTTCATATAAATTTGTCGACCACTCCTTTCTTTCTCATCTCACAATTTTCAGGAGAGCTCATGTCAGATTAACAAATCTCTGGCGCTTTTCATGATTTCTGATCCAATCTAGCCAATTTCACTGACCGCTCTCACAGATTCTTTTATTTGTTTTTTCATTTTTCGCTTCTTCGCATGCATGCATCTGTCATCAACTGTATCCATCACTTGCAGCCGCCAAGTCCATCCACCATCTGTATCCGCCACTGTACCTCTTCTTTCTACATCACAAGTACATCTACTATTTTCATCCGCCAGTTGCAACCGCCAACCGTATCTGTCATCTTCAGATCTGTCTGTATCCACCATCTCTCACAAGTACCCTCAGTTTGTATCCGCTAGTGTACATCCCAGTTGCATCCATCCATGCTCAACAAATAGTTCCATCTGACAAAAAATTATATCCGCCAGATTGCATCCGCCTCCCTCTATTTGCCTACCTGAATTTTTTCGAATCTTCATTTTTTTGAAGTCTACTTGTTTTTTGTCTTTGTTCATTTTTTCAAGTCTATACATTTTTTTGATTTTGATAATTTTTCGATACCTCTGAATTTTTCGATCTAGTTGCATCCACCAGTGTAGAAAAATGATAATTATTTTTTCACAAAGAACACGATGAAAGTTTGAATATATAGAAAATAATATCAGTGTTTTTAATCGAGTCTGTATCTGATCTATGTATAAATAGAACAATATTTGCTCTGATTGAATATGCGTGCAGAAATAATATGCGAAATAAGAGACAACTTAAGACAATTTTTAGACAATTAGAAATTGTTGATAAAAAACGAGTTTATAATTTTGAATCAGAATCAGTATACATTTCTTGCTATCTTATCTCGTTGTTGTGTCTCTGATTGAATGAGTTAGTGACAACGAGTAGTGCACATGTATTTATATTGCTACTTGACAGGTTTTTTGGCCTTTTAATTCTATAACAGTAGATTTAACCGTTTACGACGGTTGATATTCAAATAGACATTCTGTCTCCAGGGTCGAATAATTTTTGTTCGTGAATATTTCGCGACAGTTGGTCTCTTCGTTACAGCTTCGTTTTTTGAGAATTATTCGTGACAATTGTTTCTTCGTGACATTTTCGTGTTTCGTGAATTGTTTGCGATATATGACAATCTTTGAGCTTAAAGTAGAATCCAGAACATTTCGCGAATTGTTTGCGACAATCTGAGTTTGAATAGAAAACAAGATATTTCGTGACAAGAATCTTTCGAGAATCTTTTGCAAATCCTTCGAGTTTGTTTCAAGATAGACAAGATAGATTTCATGAATATTTCGAGTTGGTCACGAATAGAAATGTTTCATGTTCGCGTTTGTTTCTTTCTCATCCTTTGTCAAGTAAACCGCGCATTTTGTAAGTAGAATCAAGATTTGTTTGATCATTTGTTCTACAGCTCCCTCTCAAAGTGGGCAGTTGGATTAACCCCAATCTTCTTTGCTGCTTCTCGAACAAAGCTTTACTAAGTGGCTTTGTAAAGATATCAGCTGTTGAGTGTATTTTTGTTGGCGAAGATACAACTTACCACCTTCAAAGTCTCTTTGGATCTGCAAGCCTAGATAGATTTTAGCTTCTCCTATGTCAGCGATCTCAAATATTTCAGAAATGTCTCTTTTGACATCTGAAATTAACTTATCTCTTCTTGAGAAGATAAGCGTGTCATCAACATAAACAGCTAGAATGATTATATCATTTTGGACATGCTTGATATAGACATTTGATTCAGCAAATAGAGGTTCGAAGCCTAAGGAATGTAGTGCTTTGTCCTTCTTTCTATACCATTGTTTGGGCTACTTGTTTCAGATCATAAATGCTTTTATTCATGTGACATCCGAATTCTGGTTAGTCTTGGCTTATAAAACCAAGTGGTTGTTCCATGAATAAATCTTCTTCTAAATTTGTATGCAAAAAAGCAGTTTTCTCATCCACAATATGGATTTTGAAATCATGAGCCACTGCATAAGTGAATAACAAGCGAATTGATGTGTGCTTGACTACTGGTGAGAAAGTACCAGTGTAGTCAATCCCATATTTCTGTGAAAAACCTTTCGCAACCAACATTGCTTTGTATCTGATGTTATCTCCATTAGGATCTGTTTTGATCTTGTAGATCCACTTGTATTTAACTGGTCTTCTTCCATCAGGTATAGGTGCAAGCATCCATGCACTGTTCTTATACATCGATGACATTTTGTCCTCCATTGCTTGAATCCAATGATCTTTATTTGGTCCATCAATTGGCTTTCTTGAATGTTTGAGATTTGTCTGTGAAGCTACAAAATTCGATGGCTATGTTTGTTGAAACATCCTAACCAAACCTTACTGGTGGTTTTTGTTGTCTTTCAGATCTTCTCACAGTTTGTATAGTCTCAAATTCAATTCTTCATTTTCGGGTTCGACCTGTTTTGCTTGAATTCGAACTGGTGATTCGAGTCTTTCAGGTACTCGAATTTGAACTCCTCTGAATCACTACTATGTCCAGATGGTAATTCCAAATGGTATATCATTTTTACACCTTGTATGCTCTGATACCATTGTAGGAAAATGATAATATATTATTCTTCCATAGAGAACACGATACAAGTTTAAATAAGTCAAACTAATATTGGTGTCTTCAATCAAGATTGTATCTCATCTATGTACCAATAGAACAATATTAGTTTGCAAATTATTCGTGACAATTGTCTCTTCGTAACATTTTTGTGTTTCACGAATTGTTTGCGATAGATGACAGTCTTTGAGCTTGAAGTAGAATCCATGATATTTTGCAAATTGTTCGCGACAATCTGAGGTTTGAACAAGAAACAAGATATTTTGTGGCAAGAATCTTTTGAAAATCTTTCACAAATCCTTCGAGTTTGTTTCAAGATAGACAAGACAGATTTCGTGAATCTTTCAAGTTGGTCACAAATAGAAATGTTTCGAGTTCGCGTTTGTTTCTTTCTCATCCTTTGTCAAGTAAACTGCGCATTTCGTTAGTAGAAGCAAGATCTGTCTAATCATTTGTTCTACAACTCCCTCTCAAAGTGGGCAGTTGGATTAACCCCAATCTTCTTCGCTGCTTCTCGAAAAAAGCTTTACTTAGTGGCTTTGTAAAGATATCAGCTGTCATTTCCTCTGTGGGTATGAAGACTATTTTTAGTATCTTCTTCTCGACTAAGTCCCGAATAATATGATACTTGATAGCTATGTGCTTCGGTTTCGAGTGAAATACAGGATCTTTCGTGAAATAGATTGCTGAAGTGTTATCCATTAACAAGACATAAGGTCAAAAATAGTTTCATCAAATCCTTCTAACATCTGTTTGATCCAGATCAGTTTGTTATCCATCTTGGCTGCTACAACATATTTCGCTTCATAGGAAGATTGAGCTACTATTGTTTGCTACTTGCTTATCCAGAGTATGGATGCGCCAGATGCTAGAGTACAACCTCCTGAAATACTTTTGATGTCATCCTTCATGGATGCCCAGCTTGCGTCACTGTAATATTCGATATAAAATCTAGGTTTCTTCGAATAACACAATCGATAGTCTTTTGTTTCTTGGAGATATTGTACCTATATAAGGTCTGGTGTTGTTCGCTAGATATAATAATGATCCAATTAACCTACAATAGGGTGTTTTGGCCATTCGTTCCTCTTCTTCGAGAGTCTACGGACAATCTGCCTTGCTCAGGATTGTACATGTATCATGGGATTATGTACACCTTTCGAGCATGTTGAAGTCTTCGATGATCTTTTGAGTGTACTTTTTTGTGAAGATGCAACTTACCACCTTCAAAGTCTCTTTAGATATGCAAGCCTAGATAGATTTTAGCTTCTCCTAGGTCATCGATCTCGAATATTTCAGAAATGTCTCTTTTGACATCTAAAATTAACTTATCTCTTCTTGAGAAGATAAGCGTGTCATCAACATAAACAGCTAGAATGATTATATCATTTTGGACATGCTTGATATAGACATTCGATTAAGCAAATAGAGGTTCGAAGCCTAAGGAACATAGTGCTTCGTCCTTCTTTCTATACCATTGTCTAGCTACTTGTTTCATACCATAAATGTTTTTATTCATGTGACATCCATATTCTGGATATTCTTGGTTTACAAAACCAAGTGGTTGATCCATGAATAAGTCTTCTTCCAATTCTACGTGCAAGAAAACAGTCTTCTCATCCACAATATGGATTTTCAGATCGTGAGCCACTGCATACGCGAATAATAAGCGAATTGATGTATGTTTGACTACTGGTGAGAAAGTATCAGTGTATCGATTCCATACTTATATTAAAATCCTTTAGCAGCCAACCTTGCTTTGTATTTGATGTTCTCTCCATTAGGACCTATTTTGATCTTGTAGATCCACTTGCACTTGATTGGTTTTCTCCCATCAGGAATAGGTGCAAGTGTCCGAACATTGTTCTTATACATGGATGACATTTCGTCCTCCATTGCTAGAATCCAACAATCTTTATCTGGTCCATCAACAACTTTCTTGAATGTCTGAGATTCATCAGAGAAACCACAAAATTTGATGGCTGTATTAAAAACATCCTGACCATACCTTTCTGATAGTTTATGTTGTTTGTCAAATCTTCTCACAGGTGGTCTCGTGTTTGATTCTGTAGGTTTCGAGTTCGATTCTGATTTGACCTCGTGTGCTAGAATTTGAATTGGTGATTCGAGTCTGTCAAGTACTCGATCTTGACCTCTCTCTGAATTTGGTAAATCTCTTTCATTTTTTGCTTGTTTTTCTGTTGTCGTCGTTGGTAGCTTATAATAGTTTTTGAGAATTTCATAGCCGACTAGATCAATGTCTGCTATGTATTTTGACTCATCAAATTTGACATCCTAAACAACTTTTATCTTGCCAGTTTCTAGTACATAGACACGATAATATGACGAATGTAACTTGAATCCTACCAAAAAACCTTGTTTTGTCTTTTCATCAAGTTTCTTTCTCAACTTATCTGGTGGATACAGATCCTTAGATCTGACAATGGAGGTGAATACAAAAGCATAGAATTCTCAAGACTCTACGAAGAACAGGGGATTGAACACCAGTTCACTCCTGCATACACACCAGAATACAACAGTGTGGCAGATAGAAAAAACAGAATGCTAGTCGAAGGAGCCAGATGCATGATGGCACAGGCTCAATTGCTAGGCCAATTCTAGGCCGAAGCAATAGCTGCAGTAGTACACCTGCAGAACAGATCAACAACGACAACGCTGGAAAACAAAACATCATACGAGATGTGGACAGGCAGAAAGCCTGATCTGTCATACGCACGAGTGTTTGGATGTGCAGCATACAAGCACATTTCAAAGGAAAAAAAAATCAAGCTCAACGACAAATCCGAACAAACAATCATGGTCGGCTACTCGAACGGAACACATGTGTATAGACTCTATGATCCAACCACGAAGAAGGTTGTTTCGAACAGAGATGTGAAGTTCGACGAGTCCACATTCCCTGGACTGAAAGACGAAAGAGGCCATGAGATCTTCACACTGTTGCCTATTCAAGAGGGGGATCGAGGACAATCATCAAATCAGAATGCAGGACCCCAGACTCCAGAGTAGCAGGAAACAGAGGATCGACCCCACGAACAAGAAATGTTTGAGCAGCGACGAAATGAACCTCAAAGGTCAACAAGACAAAGAAGACCTCCAGACCGCTATTCTAAAAATCTTCAATGGAGCGAAGACACGCAGTTCGAGTATTGCAGCTTCACAGAAGAGCCAGCTACATACCAAGAAGCTATCCAGAGTCTAGAAAGAGAATTCTGGAAACAAGCAATGTCAGAAGAGATCGAGTCAATGAGGCGAAACGAGACATGGACATTAGAGCCACTGCCAGAAAACAAAAAAGTAGTCGACTGCAAGTGGATGTACAAGAAGAAGCTGAAATCAGATGGCACCATTGGCTGCTACAAAGCAAGGCTTGTCGCGAAGGGCTGCACGCAGAGATATGGGTTTGACTATTTCACCAGATTGACGTGAAAATAGACTTTCTCCATGAAGATGTAGAGGAGAAAATTTTCATGAAGCAACTTGAAGGCTATGAAGACCCCGACAATAGACAATATGTTTGTCGATTGCAGAGATGCATCTACGGTCTAAAACATGCATCACGAGCCTGGTACAAAAAGCTTGATGGTCTTCTGAAGTCCCTAGGCTTCAATCCTACTCAACCAGACTGTAATGTCTCCATCAAAAGAGTAGGAAAGAATTTTGTGATACTGACCATTTTCGTGGATGATCGTTGATGATAGAAAATTTCTTGATGTTAATCAAAGACACAAAGAGTCAGATTTTTGAAAACAACGAAATCATAGATCTTGGAGAAGCAACAAAATGCCTAGGGCTAGAGATCAGAAGAGATCGAACAAATGGCGAAATGCACTTGAGTCAATCAAAATATGCCAGAAAAGTGCTGAAGCAGTACCACATGATGGACTGTGAAGAAAAAGCCACACCAATGATAGCTGGAGCCAAGCTCATGAAACAGGATTGCCCAAAAACAGAAGAGAAAGAATAGAAGATGGCAGGTATACCCTACCAAAACTTAATCGGTAGTCTGATGTACTTAACAATTTGTACCATAACTAATCTAGCCTTCTCTATTTATGCATTGAGCCAATTCTATTCCAATCCTGGTCTAGCACATTGGAAAAATCCTAACAAATCCTACAGTATCTGAAGGGTATCCAGAATGTTAATTTAATCTACAGAGCTAGAAACAAAGAGAAAGGATTTGAGCTACATCACTATAGTGATGGAACCGAGCGAGCTGCAAAGATGACGACAAGTCCATTACTGGAGGATGTACGGTAGTGTGCAGAGCTGCAATCAGCTGGATATGCAAAAAGCAAACCTTGGTAGCTCAATCCTCTTGCAAAGTTGGGTATGTCGCAGCCTCAAAAGTGGCGAATGAGGTAGTGTGGCTGCAAATGATGTTGGAGGCAATCGGGATACCACAAGAGGGGCCAAGCATGATGATGATGGACTCTTAGAGTGCCATCTATCTGTCCCAGGATACTATCTTCCATTCAAAGACGAAGCACATTTCTCTGAAGTACCATCATATTCGAGATTTGATCTCGAAAGGAGAGCTCCAGGTCCAATTCATAAAATCAGAAAATATGATTGCAGATCTCCTCACGAAACCACTGGACAAGCCACTCTTTACCAAGCAAAGAGAGGCAATTGGATTAAACGAACAAAGCTGCAAGGTTCAAAAGGGAGTGTCAGAAATGGTGAACTCCTACAACTTTGTTGCAGCACGAACAAGACACAAAGGTCGAAAAATTCGTGACAGTCAACATGAATTTGACTCAAAGCACGAACGAGAATAATTTGTGACAGTCAACGCGTCTTTGACTCAAAGCACGAACGACGCGTGAATCAATCGTGAATCGCAAACACACCTCCAGGACTGCAAAGCCGAAAAAGAGACACGAAACGAGAACTACGAAAAGAACAAAAGCAAACAGGAGATTATGAAACAGATGAAGAAAAATCTTTCGCGCTGCCAGCTGGCAGCACAACGGGCTTTACGCCCAGCTGAAACGAGTAGCAACGACACAGACTAGCTTTACCATCCTTCAGTTTCCACTTTGAGTCTTCTGTCATCTTCAGGTTTTACTTTTGTACATGTAACAACATCCCATAACTCGTTGACTATCAGCAAAGTCTTCATCTTAAATTTTCATTGTCACTCTGCAGAAATGAACTAAAATTGCCACAGGCGACAGTGTTGCAAAAAGACGACAATGTCGGTTTTTGCGAAAAATCGGACAGTGTTTATCACTAGTTCGATCCCATCAAGTCGAAGATATTCACTAGTCGGGATGTCATCTTCATCGAAGATCAGTTTATCGACCTCAAAGGAAAAGGAAAAGCCCATTTAGCCGACTTGTCTGATCGTCCGACATATTGAACTTCGAGGTTCCTCAGTCGACTATTCTCATTGAAGGTCCAAGCTCATCTACCTCCGACAAACAACATATTAACGACGAATCCAAAGAAGATGATATCGCAGTCCATGTCGTACTATACCAACAAGGTTAATATAGATTTTGTAGTAAATAGTGTCGTTCCCACAGGGGACAACGTTAGAAAGTTATGTATTTGGTACAATTTATGACAAATGGTTTCGAGTGTTATTCAGGATGTCGACAGACATTAGAAAGTAACCAGTATTACTTGTGTTTGGGGAATGTAATGTTAATAATTTCAGAACAACAATCTGGCCTCTATCAAATCGAATGAAACGCGTTCTACAGATGAGATGTTATCAGAGTAGTACAACAGTACTACACTCTAGCTGATTAAGGTGTCAACAGAGAGTCGAGAAATGTTCAATGTATTCGTGGCTGTGCAGACAATTAATTAATCGTGTTCGTGAACTGTTCGTTTCTAGACAGAAGTCCTCAACAACTTAAGTTCAAATTAATGGCTAAAGAGCACGAATAGTTTTAGAGCACGTTAGAAACTTATGTCAATTACAATCAGGAATACAGATCAATGACTCAATTCTTCAGATAGGGACTTTCAACTCATATGTATACATACAGTTTTATTCAATGATCGTGCTAGACTATACCAAAGATAGTCGTTATTCGAGTGTCGAAAAGAAAGTATTCGCGACAGACGAATAAGATGAATTTAAGACAGTTCTTTAGAGCATGCTTTACAGATACATAGCAAACGACTATAATGCACTAGAGAGTCTGTCTGATCAGAGAGTAATTCATGTAATGCGTTAGAGATTGCTAGTAGACTCAGGATCACTCACACTCAACAGTGCGGAGAACAGAGATAAGGGAGAATAACTCTCAGCACTCTATTCACTTCTTCAACCTCTTACATATGCATAAACTCTTCTCTCTCGATGCTCGAGACTGAAGTGTGAGATCAATATATGTTCTACGGGGCGAACAAACACACCTCTAAAACAACAGGTGCGTCGCTCCCGCGAAAGGGTCTAGTTATCAATTAGACTAAAGTATACGTTCAATTATACCATAAGAGATATATTTAACTAAGAGTTAGAATTACTCTAGTTTAACATGTCTTTTCGTATCTAATCGTTTCGTGTGGATGACCTAGTAAAGGCTATCCAAGGCAATGTCTTTCCTTTTTAAGGTCTTGCCCTTTATTACAAGGCAAGTACTTAGGAGATATATTCCCGAAAAATGACTTAGGCCTCTTCATGATTTATACTTAACCAGCTCATATCTTCATTTTCAAGTATATCATGCCATATTTATGTTGATATTCAATATTTAACAATTTTGTGGCATCACATATCCCCTTCCTCAAATGTGAGACGTCCTCGTGAACATATCATCTTCATTTCGAGGATCATTCACGAAACATTCTTGTTCTTCAGATTTTCGTTAAGACGAAAAGATATTTCTTCATATGTTTCGTCCTTTAGATATTTCTTTGTCTTAGAGAATATGTGTCTTGTTGTTTCTTTAATTGAATAGGTTGTTTTGATTTGATCTTTGAATCGTTGATGAAAATTGGAATCAAACTTCAAAACATCTTTAAAACTTGAAAGACCTGGATTCAGCATGACATATAATCATCACCACGACATAGGTAAGAATAAATATTTACAAAGGATTCAATTCATCATGTAGCTTTTGGACGAACTCCAAGTTTTGTTGAGCCTCAATCAACATTAAGTCTTCTTTGGATTTCGTATAATGGCCAACTGGGAGGTTGCCAAATTCTTGAAGCTTAACCGGGAAAAAGTTCCATTGAACAGCTCCTGAGTTAACTTTCTGTCTATATCTGAATCACTTCGTAGTGTGATTTCTTTACAATATCAAGCTGAAAATCGTATGAAATTGTTTTTTACATAAAGATTCTGAACGAAAAACAATGTCCTTGCCGCGAAAGTTCCAAACTGCCAAAAGGAATATGTACAGAATTGCTTACAACGGATTGACTTTCTTATGTCTTGCAGATTGTGTCGAATCTCCACAAAATAATCTACAAGGTTTCGCTCCCAGTCCACATAAAGACTGAAGAGTTTAGGATAGGCCATATTTACATTAATCAGCAACCCTACATCGTTGAAAGCACCTAGATCTGCAACAACTTGTGGTTTGTACAGTTGAAACTACGACTTTCGCTTCCAAAAATGTCGCTTATTGTTTTCGTTCCGCAAAAACTGAAATTCTTTGATTCGAATATATTCAAAAGCATACATAGCAAAAGAGCCAATGTATAACTCTGCTGATCCGAAAGGCACGACCTGGAATTTCCCCTGGATTATGCCCCAGCAGTGACATCATTTCTGCTCGATAGAGAGCTGGGCCCATAACCAGAGAAAGTCGTCCTTGTCCCAAGGTCGCTTCCACTCGTCGAAGGAGATGCCTTCTGCGCCTGGTAGCATCATGTAATCCACACGCCATTGCAGTTCAATATTAAATGCATGTGGACACCACTTCCAGAATTGTTCAGCAAATGCACGGAATCTTTCAGCACATACCTTCGACTGGTTATGATGTGTTCGCTTTGGCTGTGTAGATGCAGTTGCCAAATCCTGAGTTTGCAACTCAGCAGCTAGCTTCTGATCTTCCAATTGTTGCTTGATATTTGACAGCTCCTGTGCGAGCTTGTCAATTTTCGCGACTGCCTCCAAATATTCAGGATGGTCTAAGGCTCCGGAGCAGGTAGGCACAACTTGTATTTGCTATGTGAGGTCATCAATGCGAAGCAGGGCCT
This sequence comes from Diphasiastrum complanatum, assembly GCA_029204225.1. Classification (NCBI taxonomy): domain Eukaryota; kingdom Viridiplantae; phylum Streptophyta; class Lycopodiopsida; order Lycopodiales; family Lycopodiaceae; genus Diphasiastrum; species Diphasiastrum complanatum. The sequence continues at coordinate 45,754,799 of CM055110.1, read as the reverse complement.
GAAGGTATTCTTCGTGAGAGTCGGGCCCGCTGTAAGATGGGGTGGCTTCACTAGACAACTCCTTCAGCTCAACCAACTCTTCCTCGACAAGTGCCTTCGCATCTTCGAGCGGTTGCAAGAACTCGACTCAAAAATTTTCGAGCATCTAGCCTTGGAGCTGGTTCAGCTTCGTGAGGTCTACTGTGATTGACCTTGTATTGGTGCTTAGAGAAAGAGTAGCTTTTGCCTTTATTTGCGTCATTCGCTCCTCTTGTAAATATTTCTGGAGAGTGACATTGTGTTGATTTGTAGCCAAAGGTTGTTGTTTTGAGGAATCATTTTGAGTCTAAAAATTTTCAGACTTGGCCTCAATCACCTTATTAGTTTGCTTCAAAGAATCAGCTTCATTTACTAAAATCTAAAGCTGTGTTTTGAGAGAACAATTGCGTTCAATCAGTTTCGTGTTGTCTGATTCGAGCAAATCGATCTTCTCGTAGGACGCCTTAGAGAGTCTTGGCATCTTCTTTCTGAGTTGACAAACTCCATGGTGAGCTTTTGGTGGTACTTGTCAAACTCATAGACTTCAGCCACTAAGTTCTTGGCTCTCTCGGTCATGGTACGAAACCACTGGGGCTGATTGTCTGGTTCATCTTCATCTTCAACAGGTGCCCCAATGTTGCCTTCAGCAGCTGCTCGTGCCTTTTCAGATGTGTCAGATTGAGTTGCATCATCATCCGAGGTAGATGCACACTACTGCTTCTAGGATGTGGAAGCAGATGTTGGCTTTGAAAGATCAGCAGCAACAACAGCAACTCCTGTATCCATAGTCACGGTTGGAACTGTATCTGATTGAGATGGTGCAGCATCAATCTCCATAGGAGTGGTAGCTGCTACTTCGACTACTGGTGCAGCATCTGATGTAACTGGGATAGGAATAGTCAGGAGGGTGGAAAGAGCAATTGGCTTTGGAGCCAATATCCTTCCCGTCATCATGGTTTTCTCTTGCTCAGTCAAGAATGAGCGCACAATCAAGAAACATGTGCTCCAACTTCAGAAAACTTTTGGTGTTTGATCCACCGCAAAAAAAAAGCCTTGTATGTAATAACACCGAAGCAAACTGGATTACCCGCTAGCGCGCCCAATATATAGCCAAAATTCTAGACCGAAATTGTTGCATCCGCATCCGTCAAAAATATTGCTTGATTGGCATATTTACAAAATAGCTTAAATGTCGTATCTCTGATCATTGAAATTTTGTATCCCTTCATGGGTACGAAGCAGTTGCTTAGAAACTGGGCCGCTTCGTCCACAGAATCTTTGTTCATAGAAAAAAATCTTTCCATCCAATGGTAATCTGAGGGCTGTGCAGAACAAGTCTTCAGTAATGGTGAAAAATTTGCCTCGCACATGTACTTTGAAGTCCACCTCAGAGATTGAGTGGATGGAGTTCACAAATTCAGTACTAACTTTAGATATGATGATGGAAGGATCCACTTTCAGATCACCCAACCTGCATTGATCCAAAAAGGATTGGATGGATGCCAGGCGAATTCCTGCGTGTGCTTTCCATATGATAGTAGAACTAGAGCTTATCCAGAAGCCATTGTGTCGAATGTTTAACGACAGCTCAGAGCGCTTTGATCGTAAACAGAGTGAGCGCAGAAAAGCATGTAATCGCAGGAAGAAAGTGTAAGGAAAAAAAAATGGAAAATAACGTTGATATGCAGTAGCGGTGTGGTAGGGATGATGACATGGCATGGTGACATGACATCTGTCATTTCCATTTATGGAGGACATGCATGGCTCAGAGTTTCAAACTATGATTTGACGAAAGACCGTTTGTGAAAAGAAAAGAAATAAATAAATAAGAAACAATATCAGTTTTAATATGTGATCGTACACACGTGTGAATAATGTTCATGTGGTCATTATCTTTAATGGACGAATACAAAAAGTAGGTCGAGAGATTCTCAAGAGATTATCAAAAATATGCTAGAAAGATTCTAGAAAGATTTTCGAAGACAGTCTACAAAAATTCAAACACATTTTGATTTACAAATCGAGTGTCACGAAAAAGTTCTCAAAAATACTTTGAAAATATCTTGAAAGATTTTAGAGGTCTTGAAAAATTCTCAAAAATTTCTCGAAAACACTTTGAAAAATGTTGGAAGGTGGTAGAAAATTTCACGAAAATTTCTAGAAAAGATAAAAGAAAAGTTGCAGAAAATACCAGAAAAGATAAAAGAAAATTCGCGATCAATTCCTGGAAAAAAAAAAACTAGAAAGGAATAAAAATAAAAAAAATTTTGGTCAAAGGTAGTATTTCTTGAGTCTGGACCCATTAATACGTGTAGGTAACAGTTCACCTTCAAGTGATTGAAGTTGTACAGAACCATTCTCAAATACCTCTATGACTTTATAAGGTCCAAGCCATCTCATATGGAGTTTTCCGGGGAACTTTTGATGTCGACTATCATATATCAGCGCAAAGTCCTCATCTTTAAGATCACATTTTTTGATACGACTGTCATACTTCTTCTTCCTTTGTTCCTGGATTTCCTCAGTTCATTTGTGTGAATTCGCACAAGCTTCAGCTAGTTCTTCAATATTGGTCAACCTTTTGTTATTACATTTTTCATCTGTTCGTTGAGCTTGAATACGAAAAGTTTTCACCTCAAATTCAATAGGCAAATGTTGGCTGATTCTGACGAATCCCCAAGATACTCGGACAGAACAACTCAAGAGCACCTCTCACCTTAGACCGAGGAGGTCTCTAAGAAGACGAGACTAACAAAGACTGAGAGCCGAGTATGAGAGCCGAGAAATGCTAGTTAGGAATGGCAAGCAAGAACTGTGTAAGCCTCATGGTGAATCTCGGAATATGGAATGACCATGTGGGAACTAGTATTTCTAGGCAAAGTAATAAATGCAAGTAGACCCCTCTTAAAGAAAGTAGAGTGAGCCACCTTTTGATGGTGACCTCTAGTGGAGAGCATTATTCCACTTGTAATTTGTGAAATGTGGAAATTTCACTAGGATGCCACCTAAGGAGGTCTCTTGCTTATTTAAGAGACTCCCTCTTTGTGAAGAGGAGCTTTTTGTGTATTGTATCAACTCCATGCTGAAATGAGAAGAGCCTCCATGAGTTAGATGCATCCATTGAGCTCCTTGATCATGATAGTTTTCTTGAGTGATGCCCCTATGATCATGCCCTTCCATTCATATTGTCTGTGGTTGTGGATTTAGAGTGGATTAGTTTTCTTATTTTCCTAGTTGTGGATTAGTTTTCATTTCTTGTTGTGAATTAATGTAGGAATCAGCATTCAAGTAAACTAAATAGGCTAGAAATGTGGCATAAATCTTGCATATCCTCTAACATTCTAGTTCTTGATGTTCTTGGGATGTCCAAGAACAAAAGACTGGTTGGTTTCTTAATTCTTGGACTTAATTCTTGGACTTCTAATACGTTGTAGATTAGTTCTTGTTTCTTGTTTTGTCAATTTATGCAAGTATAGTAGTGCTTAGGATCTGATTTCAGTTCATTTTGCAGCAAAGTAGAAGTGGGAATCCATCGTTGTTCAACTGAGCAGTAATGTAGATCATTTGTTGAATGCATTGGCTTGCATTTTGGTTGATTATGCATGTGCATTCAGTTCAAGAGAGACCCATCCGAATGTCCTCTGACAGGCAGGACACAATACTACAATGATTGCCAATCCCTTCTGCCTAATCTGGGCCTTAAAACAAGAAAGATAATCTCAAGAAGTGCCCACAGTCTTTGCTGACAGGTAGAATACCAAGCTGTTAAAGCTGTAAAACAAGAAGTAAAAGAAGTAAAGAAACAAAGAATTAGTTAACAAATTCTAAGACAGAGAATTTGTCCACATTTGTCGCTTATTGCCGCTTGTACCAACAAACATCATTTATCCGTGTAGCTGCAACAGTCAATGCTCAGATCTATGCAACTGTTATCTGAATATATTTTAAACGTTCTGAGTCCCTCCAGACCTGCTCATAATAATTACAAAATGACTTTGCCAAACTATTCCAATCACCACCACACTTACATTTAAAACCGTGTTGACCACGCATCAACAATCTCACGACCTGCACCAGCCCTCATCAGATCTGAAACAACTCATCTAACTCTCGCACACACATCTCCTACATTCCTCTCAGACAGACCTACACTCTCCCTCCCTACAGAGCCACATTGTTTCACCCGCCCTTCACGCTCCCTTTCCGCTCATTGAAATCTCGACCGACGGCTTTCCTTGAAATCTTGACTGATGGATTCCGATCAAATCTCGACCGACGGGTTTTGTTGAAATCTCAACCGACGAATCTCGATCAAATCTCGACCAAATCTTGACTGACGGATTTCGATCAAATCTCGATCGACGAGTTTCGTTGAAATCTTGACCGACAGATTTCGATAAAATTTTGACCGACGGATTTCAATCAAATCTTGACCGACGGGTTTCGTTGAAATCTCAATCGATGGATTTCGATCAAATATCGACCGACAGATTCCGATCAAATCTCAATCGACGAGTTTCATTGAAATCTCAACCAATGGATTTCGTTGAAATCTTGACCGACGGATTTCGATCAGATCTCAATCGATGGCCTCGCGTCAGATCTCGATCGACGCCCTCACGTCAGATCTCGACCGACGGATTCAATTAGATCTCGACCGAGGCAATTAGGTCATTTCTCGACTGGAAACTAAGTCTTGGTAGAAACAAGACTGATAACCCGCAATAGAAATGCAAATTATTGAGCCACCCCCTCTAATACCATGTCAAAAATCAGTGGGAGTGATCAGAGATGTGTCGTAAAAAGAATGTTCGTGAGCGCAGTAGCGGAGGCTCGGTCACTCAGAGCGTAGGCGTGTAGGAAGGGAAACGCAACAGTTAGCAGCAAAAATATTCAAGTAGAAGAATTCATACAGTTTATGCAAAAGAACGACACAGTAGTGAGACAAAAATTGCACTCTGATAAATATATATATCAACAATGAGTACAATGGCTTGAAGTAATAACTCCAGCTTGCTGAGCATGATAACACTGGCTACAAATAACTCTAATTGAAAAAGAAATACCAAAATTTTTCTTAACACTTACATAGCTTTATTCAACTAATATAGAGATTTACAAGAGAGAAAATATCTTACAAGCCTTTAAGGCTAACTATGCCAGTCTTTGCATATGTACAAAAGTTGGTAACCGCTTCACCACCTTTTGGATATTTGGTTGTCTAGTTGTTTTAGGGTTGCTGATACGTTTGGCAACGTCGGTTTGCCAATGTAGGAAAAATGTGAAAAGCCGAAGGTGCCTTAGTTTAAGGTAGTGAAAAAGGCGAAGGTGCCCCAAAAAATGGTTTTAGGCATTCTGGGTTTAGTGTCTCATTTTTTGCAAAGAGGCGAAAAAGGCAAAGGTGCCCAAAAAATGGTTTAAAGGCATTCTGGGTTTGGTGTCGCATTTTTCGCAAAGAGGCAAAAAAGACAAAGGTGGTCCAGAAATGGTTTTTAAGCCATTCTGGCCAGTGTGTCACTTTTTTCGTGAAGGCACGGAAAAAGGCCGAGGAAGGTAAAAAGCAAAAGTGCCTTAAATCGTTTAAGGCATAAATGAAAAAACTGAAAGGAAAGAAAAAATGTGAAGGTCCGAAATCATGTTGTCGGCCTTCTGTTTTCAAGATGCTCATTAGTTAACGATTTTTAAGGTTGAGCATAAGAAATCTAACACTCCCCTTAATGAGGATTTTGAAAAACTATTATTTTCAGACTTAACATATCGCTAAATCTAAGATGTTGCTTTTTTGATAGAGCCTTTGTGAAGTAATCTGCTGCCATGTAGTTTGTTTTGCAGAAAACCAGTTCTACTTCCTTGTTGTGCACTTTCTCTCTAAGGTAATGATACCTGATTTCTATATGTTTGCTTCGAGAGTGAAATCTCGGATTGAGAGAAAGTTCCATTGTGCATTGATTGTCACAATAGATTGTTGTAGGAAGCGATTGTGCAAGATTCAGGTTAGCGAGAAGTTGGCTTAGCTAGATTGCCTCTTTGGTTGCATTTGTGGTAGCTATGTATTCGGATTCCGTTGATGATAATGCAACTGAGGTCTGCTTCCGGCTATTCTATGAGATTGGGCCTTGGTTATATAAAAATACAAATCCAGAAGTCGATTTTCTGGTGTCGACATCTCTTGCCCAATCTGCATCTGTGTAGGCTTTAAGGATGTTGGCAGTTTGGCTGCCTCCATAGCAGATGCTGAGAGTTTTCATTGCGTGGATGTACTTCATGACCTTTGTTAATGCTTTCCAATGAACTACGCCTTGATTTGACAGGAACTGTCTGAGTGTACTGGTCAAATATGCAAGGTCTGGTTGTGTGCAGATCATTGCATACATCAGTGAGCCGATGATGGATTGAAATGGGTAGCGCTTCATTTCCTCCTTTTCTGCCTCAGTTTGAGGAGACTGTTCCTTTGATAGCTTTAGTCCCAGGTCGAGTGGAAACAGACTGGGTTTGCAGTTGGCCATTCCATACTTTTTCAGCACGTTGTTGAGATATCGTTGCTGACTGATAAAGATCAGTCTGCTGGGTCAATCTCGTTGAATTTGGATTCTGAGACAATAGTGGGCTGGATTCTTGGGCCAACATGCATTTTGTATCTTTCATCAGATTCAGATTATTACTGAATAAGAGTGTATCATTAACATAGAGAGTGATGATGATGAAGTATTTTGATACAGACTTGAAATAAACATTCGAGTCTGTTGAGTTTGGAATAAAACCATTCTCTATCAGAAATGCATTGATCTTCTAGAACCAGGCTCTGGGTGACTATTTCAGCCCGTAGAGCGCCTTGTGAATTCTGCATACAAGGTGTTGTTGTTTGCCGTTGAGTTCGTATCCCTCTGACTATGTCATATATATTTCCTCTTCGATGGTTCCATTGACAAAAGCGGTCTGGGCATCCATTTGATGGACTTCGAGATCTGCTACAGCTGCAAAGGAGAGGAGTAGGCGGATCAAAGCATGTTTGACGACTGGGCTGAAGATTTTTGAATAATCCAGATCTGGTATCTGGGAAAAGCCTTTGGTGACTAGCCTGGCCTTGTACCGATTTAGCCTTCCTTCAGCGTCGTACTTCACCTTGAATATCCATTTGCATGAAATTGGGTTTCGGTCCTTTGGCAGCTCAGTGAGTGTCCATGTTTGATTCTCCAACAAAGAATCTAATTTGATGTCCGTCGTTAATTTTCACTGGTCAGCATCAGGAGTAGACATCGCCTCAGAAACTGTGGTCAGTTCCTGCACAAAGTAGCAGGCCGGATTATCCATAAATTTGGATGGAGGTTGTCTTGACCTGTTCAACCTTCTGGGTTGAACTTTGGTCCTCTGATGTGGGTTGACATCGGAATTGATTGGTTGCTCAATCTCGGAGTCGGATTTATCAGCAGCTTTTACTTTGTGGTCGATGAACTGGTCTTCCACAAAAATGACGTCTCTATTGGTGAATGCCTTCTCGGTATCCAATGTAGAGCATGTATGCCTTGTGGTCTGGGGAATAGTCGATAAAGATCGTTTTTCTGCTCTTTTCATCTAGCTTTCTTCTTAGATCCTCAGGGATCTGAGCGAAAGCGATGCATCCAAACACTCAAATATGTTTGAGTGATGGTTTCAATCCTGTCCACACCTCATAAGGTGTCTTGCCATTCAGGGCTTTGGTGATGGATCGATTCTGCAAGTAGGCAGCTATAGTAACAGCTTCTTCCCTGAACTTTTTTGGAAGAGAGGCATGGGCCATTGTGCTCTTGGCACTTTCAATGAGTGTCCGGTTCCTCCGCTCAGCTACACCATTGGACTGAGGTGAGTAGTTGGTCGTATATTGTTGAAGTATCCCGTTGGCCTTGCGAAACTCCTTGAATTCTGTGGAGATGTACTCTCCCCCTCCATCTGTGCGTAGAGCCTTGATCTTCCTCTGGGTCTGATTTTCTACAGACGCTTTGAACTGCTTGAAGAACTTGAATGCTTCGGATTTGTTCTTCACATAGTAGGTTGCAGTCCTTCGAGAGAAGTCGTCTATGAAGGTTAGAAAATAAAGAGCTCCCCCTGTGGAAGCAGTCTGCATCGGGCCACAAATGTCATTGTGTACAAGGTCAAGCAAGCCCTTGGATGTATGAACTGAGTCTGAACTGAAGGGACTTCTAGCATGCTTGCTGATAATACAGCTCTCGCATGGAAAAGTTGGCTTGCTGACTGAAGGCAGATCTTGTACCAGATTCAGAGCTAACATTTGTTGAATATTGTTGTAGTTAAGATGGCCAAGTCTGAAATGCCACAACATATCAATTGATTCAGAAGTGGTTGTGTGAAGAGCTTGACTACTAGAAGAGTAGCAGTGGCTGAGTTTGTAAAGATAGCCGCTTCTTCTTCCGTAGGCTAGAACCTTCCGGGATTGTCAAGGATTGTGCAGCCTTTTGATCAAATTCGACCCTCCGACTTGAATCGGTGATTCTGCTAAGTGAGAGCAGAAAAGTGGTCAGATTTGGAACGTGGAGAACAGAGGACAGCAACTTGACCTCACCTAGCTTGAATTCAACTCTGACTGTTCCTTCACCTTCGATTGAATGTGATGAGTTGTCTCCAAGTTGCACAACTCGAGAGTGGGTGAATGACTTGTAGTCTTTGAACCAGTCGCGATGGTGAGTCATGTGTTGAGTTGCTCCCGAATCTAGATACCAGGAGTCGGTGTCCAATTTTTCTCTGACTTTGGTCATGAAGGTTGCTTCATCTTATTCTTCTTCTTGTTGCTGATTTGAGTGACTGGTTGTAGCACTATGTGCTTGTTGGTGGAATTGCCTCTTCTTTGTTGTGCTTCAAAGTTCGGCAATCCTTGATTTTGTGGCCAATCCTCTTACAGTATCTGCAGAATAGTTTCTACACAGGTTGGAATGATGAAGAGCTTGAATTTGATCCTGGACCGGAATTTGATCCAGACTACATGTTGCTCTTCTTGTCAGTATAGTCTGACTTTGTAGATCTCTTGGATCTAAACTTCTGATTTTTTGAATACAGAGCTTGAGGATCTGATCCTGAGCCTGAGGAGGATGCTGATCTTCTGATCTCCTCTTGTAAGAGCAGCGAAATTACTCTTGATAGAGTGAAGTGCTCATGGGTAGAAATTGCTATTACCCAATTTTCATAGGCCTCAGGTAGACTCGATAATAGAGTCATGAGTGCATCGGAATCTTCTATGACTGAGCCAGTTGCAGTCATCTGCTCCATAAGATTTTTGAAAGTGTTGAGGTGACTCGAAACACTATCTGCTTCAGACATTCTGAGGTTGAAGAATTTCTTCCTCAGATGGAGCCTGGATGTAACGTCTCTAATGTCGTAGAGAGTTGCTAGGATGTCCCATGCATCCTTAGCGGTCTGAACAACACGTATGTGGCTGATCTGAGTGTCCTTGATATTGAGGGTGATCATGGCAAATGCTTGGCCATCTCTCAGTCTCCACTTGGTGATGATGGCTGCATCACCTTCTGGTTTGAGCTCTGTGCCATCAACGATGTCCCACAGTTCTTTGGCTAGAAGTATAACCTTTATCTTGAATTTTCAAAGATGGTAGTTCTCTACGTCGAGTTTGTTAATCAGAGATGAACTAGAAGATGGATCCATTCTAGTGTATCGTTGATGGAAACATCGAAATATTGTTGGTTGCGCGCTTGTTGAAACTAAGTCCTGGTAGAAACAAGACTGATAACCCGCAATAGAAATGCAAATTACTGAGCACCCGCTCTGATACCATGTTGGAAATCGGTGGGAGTGATCAGAGTTATGTCATAAAAAGGGTGGTCGTGAGTGCAGCAGAGGCTCGGTCGCTCAGAGTGTAGGCGTATAGGAATGGAAACGCAACAGTTAGCAGCATAAATATTCAAGTAGACGAATTCATATAGTTTACGCAAAAGAACAACGCAGTAGTCAGACAAAAATTGCACTTTGATAAAATATATATCAACAGTGAGTACGATGGCTTGAAGTAGCTTGATTCAGCTAATATAGAGATTTACAAGAGAGAAAATATCTTACAAGCCTTTCAAACTATTTACGCCAGTCTTTGCATATGTACAAAAGTTGGTAACCGCTTCACCGCCTTTTGGATATTTGGTTGTCTAGCTGTTTTAGGGTTGCTGATACGTTTGGCGACGTCGGTTTGCCAATGTAGGAAAAATGCGAAAAGCCGAAGGTGCCTTAGTTCAAGGTAGTGAAAAAGGCGAAGGTGCCCCAAAAATGGTTTTAAGGCATTCTGGGTTTAGTGTCGCATTTTTCGCAAAGAAGCGAGAAGGTGAAGGTGCCCAAAAAATGGTTTTAAGGCATTCTGGATTTAGTGTCGCATTTTTCACAAAGAGGCGAAAAAGGCGAAGGTGGTCCAAAAATGGTTTTTAAGTCATTTTGGCCAGTGTGTCGCTTTTTGCGTGAAGGCACGGAAAAAGGGCGAGGAAGGTAAAAAACAAAGATGCCTTAAATCGTTTAAGGCGTAAATGGAAAAATTTGAAGGAAAAAAAAAATGTGAAGGTTCGAAATCATGTTGTCGGCCTTCTGTTTTCAAGATGCTCATTACTTAACGATTTTTAAGGTTGAGCATAAGAAATCTAACAAGATGAACTCTGGTACCACGTTGGAAGCGATGAGTTATCAAGAATCAGTTCTGATAGAAACTACCAAATCAAAAATTTGCGGAATAGCAGCGGAAGTTAAGCAACAGGTATTTGCGGATCGGAAGCATGTTAGTTAGCAGCAAATAATCAAGATGAATTATAACAATGCGCAATAGAACAATAAATGGGTAAAACTTTACAAAGTAGTTCAGTTCATGATTTGGCATCTTGTTAGCCCACATTAATTAGCAACAAATTCCTTCATCCTCAATCATTCCAATGTGTGTGCAGGTTTGGACACTACAAAAAATGAAATGCTGATGATCTTCACAGGAAAAATGCAATCAAGCTGCATGATAAAATATATCAATATAACCTGAAATTTTTTTGTGAGCAAGTATCATGCTCACCCAGGAATACAACCGGTAAATAAAGCTCATCTCTCAAGATTCTATGCTCATTTCAAGGCTGGAAAAAGTACTTCATTCTCAAATGAGAAGCACTAATGGCAACAAACCGTGTACGATTATGTAGCTAGCTACATACCCAAGCTCTTGTTTGAGCTCCATAGGCACTGACACTGATTCACATCTTTGTTTCTCTGGGATACCCTTTTTTGTGGGGCGTAGATTGGAATGCAACTCCTGATCTCAAGCACAGAAAAGGAAGTCCTGGAAGTCCTGGGCAGCTCACCACTTATCGGAGTATTATGACTCCAATCATTGGAGTAGCAACTTTGAGTTTAATCCTGAATCTGCTGCCTAATTGAATGGTGGAAGGACGGAACAAACTACATTAATCTTCACCAAATCTACAGCCCATACTTACATCACCAGCTGTTTGTGTTGTCCTTTGAGCCTTAATCCCTTGGCTGATGTTGGATTCACAATCTCTCAAGCTACATCCATGTGAGCCGTTTACTCCTCCAGTTGATATGGGATTGGCAATCTCTCAAGTACTTGCATTGCCACTATCTGATCTCCCTCCTCTGGCATTTCAACATCAAAGAACTTAAATTCATCTGAAGATACATCCAGAATTCTGAGCAGGCTCACTGGCTCTGCTCCCTCACCACTACCCATTTTTACCACGTGTCCACACAGCTTGCCTCCAGCTCCCACCATCTCCTGGAAATTACGGAGCTTTTCATCCTTCAGGATCACGATCCACCGATCCTGGACCGGGTCATAGACCTTCAACCTCCCACAGAAATCCAGCATATACAAGCGCCCCTGGGATGCAGCGCACTGCCCAGTCCATCCATCTCTCAATCCACACGGCATTTCTGTCCACTGTCCTAGTTCCGGACAAAAGATCACTCCCACTCTAGCAAACACGCCCCTTCCACTCACCATGTACAGCTTTCCTCCCAGATTGACTGCGCTGATGGCTTCCCCACTGAATTTTGAGGATGCCAATCTGTTGATCGGTCGCCACAGCTCTCTTTCGAGGTCATACATCTCAGCTGACCTGGAGATGTCTGAATTCCACTCTGTTCCGCATCCGCTAGCAAGGTAGAGCTTATCGTTCACCATGCCGCAAGCGCACCATCGTCGTGGTACGGTAAAGGGCCGCCCACGCATCCATTTGCATTTCTTGGTGTCGAACACCAGAGGACTGTCGAGAGCTGGTTCTAGCCGCACTCTTTCACTTGGGCCGACCTTCTTTATCTTTGATCCAGCCACCACTATGAGCTTGGTCCTGGTGCTAACGCACTGAACAGAATGCTTCACCCCTATCAATCCTGGGCTGGAAAGCTGGAACTCTACTTCCTCTGGCATGGGTGGCAGTGGATGCCAGGACGAAAGTAAGGGATCAAATGCAAACCAGCTAAACTTGCCATCTTTTCTATGCACAAGAACGTAAGGATAACTACAATTTGCTTGGCCTAGAGAGAGGCGAAGGGCTTGAAAGTATCTCGATTCGTACAGGAGCTTCCTCCAGCCCTTGCACACTCCTATCAGCGTTTGCAAAGGAACACGGCCTAGGCACAGAGTTGCAATGTGATCAGGAAGACCTGGTAGCAGCATTTGCAGTTCGGGATCCGAAATCTTCTCACTTGCCTTCCTGGCTTTACTGATCCTTTTGTATGCGCAACTTTCGTAAACCATATTTGGGTTTCTCTCAGAAATAAGCAAAGCTGCACGATCTAGTTGTTGCAGCTGTTGCACATGAAAATGCTGAAAAGGAAAGTAGATGTATGCTGCTTACACACATTCTAAGTTTGATGATTCTTTCCTGTTTGCTATCCATTAGTCAAATTAGGAGCCAGAAAGACGATGTTGTTGCTCATTGAATATTTCACCACAGATTTATTTCGACACTCTGTTTGTCGCAATCAAATCAAGAGCGGCTATGCAACCCAAGCACCGAACCGCAGCACACATGATCAACCCATTTATGAGCTGACATGAACAATTTGCTCTCGCTCCCTCCCTGCTTGGCTGTGTGTTTCATTCGCTCTGGCGCTGGACGATCTCTCTCAACTTATAGGCACCACTAATATTGGAGACTACCTCACTCTACAGTCTGGTCTGGGCTGCTCCAGAGTCAAGCCTCAAACTCTTGGAGTGAAGTTGGAGTCTTTGACTCTTTCCTCACCTGTTCACACTTGCTTGCTGCAAAAGTCACCATCACCTCTGAGGTGTCCTTCCCAATTTGCTAAATTCAAATTTTTCGAGCTGCCCAAAAGTTTGCTATATATATTCCAATTTCTGAATAAAGTTCAATTGACCCTTTGGCTGCTGGCAGCTTTGCAAAAGTTTTTCAATCTACATATAGCCTAGATAAAGTTCCACTCTTTGCAGCTTTGCAAAAGTTTCCTAATCTTTTATCTGTTTTCTAGTTTAAATAAATCTGAACTTTGCCTAGAAGTCTGGGATGTGAAAGTATGGTGACTTACACAGATGGTGAGTCACTGATTCACTTTTGATAAAGGTCATCCATAATGACTATTGATGAGTATGATGCCGATTGATTCCTTCATAGCCAACTTTCTGATTTGATTACCCCTTTATTTTCTGTGATGAAAACACTCACAACCCACCAGTGCTCATAAAAAATTGAGAAATACAAACAGTTCAATTGTTGAAAGTCACATTTTATGGCTTCAATTTTTTATTTGTAGGTTCTTCAATTGTTTAGTTCTACTCATAGATTCCAAATGTTCAAGCTGTACTCTACCCTTTTATCCATTTCATATGTGGACTTTTTGTATAAGATTGGTGTAAGAGTTTTTTTTACTAGCACATAAATTCTGTGGGTCTTTTTATAAAAAGAGTTTAAGATTTTTTTACTAGCACTGCAGAACCTACAGTTTACAGACAACAAGTACAAGCCAGTTTTTCACCTTTTTACTTTTATGAGAGTGTCATAATGATAGCTTGCTAATAGCTATTGGAATTCAGAATCACATGTACAGCATCGTAGATTATATTGCATTTGCCATTGCAAATTGCAATTTCCAACATAAGATCTCAGAAAAAAATACCAAAAAAGTAAGCAACTAAATATACCTTTTGCTTCAGTCCTGACTCCTGCTGCTGCTGTCAGAACTGAAATCTGAACCAATTTAGATTCCCTATCTTTTCTATGATCTCACACAAAATATTTCATTTCAATTTCCTTCCTTACTTTTAGCACATGTAAAGGTGTAGACTGAAGAAGTATTTAAGAGCAAGGAGGGACTTTTTACGAACCTGCCAGATTCTACGGAATAGAGGTGACCAGGAATTGGCCCCTAGCCCCTGGAATAGGCCAAACGCGGCGAAGCGAGAGAGTGTCCTTTGGGCCCCCCCCAAGGCCCAAAAGGCAGCAAGTTTCGCCCATGGAGGGGCCCAAACCCACCCCCAAAGCCTCAACTATTTTTTATATATTATTTTGTTGCCTTCCTTGAGCTTCAAGACTTCCTCCACGCGCGCCCACACAACACACACACACACACACACATACATGAATCATAATGAGAAAAATATATATGTGGTACTTGTAGTGCAAGCCACCTTCTTTGGTTTCAACTTCAGACTTTTACGTCCATTTTTCAAAGGGTTGCTAAGCTAGAACCTACTACAAGGTAAAGTCACCCCCTGAGGCTTAAAGCCTCGGCGGCGGGCTCCTATGACAAATTTCTCATGCTTTTCGTGGGAATTCCTGAAATTTGGTCTCCGTGACTTTTTGTGAGCTCTTCGTGAAATTCTAAGATTTTGTAAAGTTGGTCGTCTAGAGGGGCCTTTTAGCCCACCCTCTAAAGAACCGTTATAAGAATTTGTTCCTCTTTTTTTCCCTATAGTATCTTTGATCAATGGGGCATCAACCTTTCCAGCGAAACTAAACTCATAAAAGCTCATAGTCCCCGCTCAGAGTTGCAAGTTCATGGAAACACGGTGCAGACTACCCTTGAGCAATATATGAACCAAAGCATGACTAAATTTTAAATCAATGACGAAGGCCTTGAATTTCTGATGGCACATCTAAACTACCAAACTTGCATCAAGCAATAGGTTTTGATTAGCTACTTTGTGGGTTTTTGCTTTGCTATAATTGCTTTACATCATCTCAATTCACTTTATGGTCTTACATGCACTCTGATGGGTTTTTCCATCTCTTAGGGTGGTTTCACATGGAGAGGGAGGTGAGTCCAAAAGGCCCAAACCTTTACTTTGATTGGTGGAGCCACTCCAAGGAGCTTTTCCTTTCACAAGGGATGAGAGTTGCCCCTAGGTGGCATTGAAGGGTGTCAACCTGTGGTAACTCAACATGCTAGGGGAGTACCTTGTGCCTCTTAGAGCATTGGGGGGTAAGGGGTGGGCCCTTGCTATTTCCTCCAATAAAGAACATAGATTCCTTATCTAATTTGAATTTAGATAATAAATGTTTTGCCCTCCAAATGAAAGGGCCTTTCACATGGAATGACGTGGAAGGACCTGGGCTTTCAAATTGAGGGGTAAGTGCAAATTTTGAAATGGCCCTCGACTATTCCATGTGAAATCACCCTTATTAATGAAAACAGAAAGTTTCTCGATAATGTTTATTAAACAGGAATCAAAAGCATGCGAGTGTTTCTAGGACTTCAAGGCAAGTTTTGAAGTTTAAATTGGGCAGAAGATTACAGCACTTTGTATAGATGGAGGGGAGAGTCTACCTTTACAAAGATGACTGAGTTTTTTTTCAAACAATGGCATTTCACATCAATTAACTACAACTTATTATTCTCAACAAAATGGTGTTGTCAAAAGTAAGAGTCGTACTCTCTTGGAGGCGGCAGAATCAATGCTTAATCTTGCAAAACTACCAATAAAATCATGGGCTACAGTAATTGCCACATGTTGTTATTTAGAGATTTTTTCAAGTACCAAAGTTGTCAATAATAAAACATCATATAAAGTATGGACTAGCTCCAAGCCAAACATTTCTCATTTCAAAGAAATTTGGTGTCTGTGCTTTGCACAAATACCACAAGAATTAATTAGCAAAGTGCATGTTTGCTGGCTATCCAGCGAAACATAAAGCTTATAGAGTTTATGATTATGTTACTGATTTTTTTTTTTTGTGATGTAATATTCCATGAAAGAGATGTAATATTTTGTGAAAGTGGATTTTATGATTTTAAAAGAAAGGACTACAAGTCCTAACTCACCTCTTGACCTTATTCCACAAGCATTACAACCAAGCAGTAGTAAGCAGATTTTCAATTCTGCTAAACATTCTATACCTAATAGTACAGCTCAAGATATTTCTCATTCTCACACTCATTCAACTTCAAACACTAGCATCCTGACACAATTCTAATTCAGACATTCAGCCAACTTTCCAAAGGTCTTTTTGTCCAAGAACAATCCCGGACAAATTCATTTATGGGATTGACTACAAAGACATTTAGTTCAATGGTCAAAATGCAATCATTCAAAACACTTCTTGCATTGGCTGCCAGTAAAGTTTATGATATTCATTAGATGGATGTCAAGACCATAGTTGCAGTGCGATTCAGGATCGCAGTTTAGAATCACGGTCCGAATCGCAACCTGGAATCACGATTCGATATTTTTCCCGAATCGTTTAGAATCATTTTTTTTTTGGGGGGCAATATGGGTATTAGATGAAAGCTCTAATTAAGAGCATTACTAATGTGTAGTTTTCCAAATGTTTCAGGTATAGGATGGTCCAGTTCAGGTGCATTAATCCATGTTGGGTTTTGTCAAGGATAAAAATTCAAAACTAACCTCTAGCCTGTTCTGTTGGAATCAAGCATCACTCCAACTCACTAGAATTCGCCGAGATCCACATCATCTACACTGCCATGTCCAAATGCAAACCATGTCACAGTTCACTCTAGTACTTTTTGGTAACTGCACTGTTTCACGCTTGTTGCCTACGCAGTCATTATAACTGCTCCATGTACATGTATACATAACGGCAACTCACGTAAATCATGATGAGTCAATCTGTGATGAATGCATGCAAGTGGAGAAGAGTAAAACAGATTTCCTATGCAAACTCAATTGTGTCTTCATTATCTGATTCCATAGGATCAGAGATCTTAGGGAGTGTGAAAGCCATTAAGAAGATAGAGATAGTTATTAATCTGTAACTAGCTAAGTAAGATCACTGCACACAGTGCATCATTACTGTGAATCATTCTTGGGCACAGGATTGTGATCTGATCGTTGTATTCACAACTGCTTAATTCAGATTCTCTATTCTTCTCATGTGTATTGCACTACGAATGCTTTCTGATTATTTTCTTTCTCTAATATGACACACTCAATTCAGAATGTCTAATCTCGAAGGAAGCATGGCTGTCTCAAATGCCTAATTATTCGCTTCCTTCATGGTTGCCTTTGACACCTACCAAGAAATCTCTCCATTTGATCTAAGTTAATACTCTGTTGTAGTTTTGGTAAAGATCTTGAAATTTTCTCTATGTTGGAGCTGTGTTTCTTCTTACGCACATAATCTATTCGAGAGCATCCCAACATAGTGGTATCATAGCCTTCATTCCAAACTACTAATTATTGTACAAAATTGTTTATTATACTTAGATCATTCATCATGGAAAGAAAATCTTCATAAATCCACTTGATCAACAAGTTCAACGGTGACGACTTCCACATGTGAAAGTTCAAGATGAAGATGATACTCACAGAAAAAGAACTCTGGGGATACGTCAATGGTTCTATAGCCAGACCGGCTGAAGTACCTGACCTATTGACCGTCTGGGAAGCTAAGGATGGCAAAGCTCTTTCCATTGTATCTTTGAATTTTAAAGATTCACAAATAGCTCATGTAGCTAATTGTTCTAGCTCCAAAGAAGCATGGGACATTCTTACTCGTCTATACAAGACAACGGATGTGTCGACTCATCTCTTCTTGAGGAAGAAGTTTATGTCGTTCAAGATGAGTGAAAGGACCTTAGTCACAGATCATCTGAACGATTTCAAACAACTATTCAATCAGTTAGCTAGAGTAGGTTTGCCAGTATCAGACGAAGATGCTAACATGTCTCTTTTGTCTAGTCTCCTCCTTCTTACGACAATTTAGTTTGCTACTCAGTAATACTCCTGACCTGTCTCTCCAAAAGGTGACAGCAAGCTTATTGCAGGAAGAAGTAAGAAGGAAAAGCTTATCCACATCGAATACGAAGACAATCGCTCTCTATTCGAATAAGCAACAGCTCCCGAAGAAGAAATCTTCGAAGGACAAGAAGACAAATGCTGAGCAAACTGATTCAGACCAACAATCACAACAGCACAATCGACAACATCAACAACCTAAGACCAGACTCTTCTGCAAGTACTACAAGAGAACCAACCACGACATCAAGGATTGTCAAGTTCTCAAGTATAACAAACCCAAGAAGAAGATGCAGCAGAATGGAGGCTCTGATTCTGCCAGAACCTCTCAAGAAGAACCAACTTTGCTAATGATACAAAAATTACCCATCAGAGATGCAGTGGATTGGTATCTCGATTTTGGTGCTTCTCAACACATGAAGCATGTAAGTCCTTATTCGAAGAACTTACACCAGCAGATTCGAAGTATGTCTACTTCGGTGACTCAAGTGCTTTAGAGATTGGAGGCAAATGATCTATACGTCTCTATCTTCCTATCAAGGATGTAATATACGTACCCAAACTGACCAAAAACTTATTGTCAGTCAGCAAGTTTACTGATCAGGGTTGCAAAGCCTCGTTCAAGACAAGCACGACAAAGAAATCTTCTCTGCAAACAGAGAAGGTAATTTTGTACATTCTGGGTCACGAATAAGCACTTTCCACAAATGTGAGTACTTCAAATGCCCAATTATGACATCAAAGACTAGTACATCTAAACATGAGATCAATATTGTATATGCATCATAATTCTATGGTCAAGGACTTAAACCTTAATGTTGACTCCCCCAACATATGACATGTCTGTGAGATGTGCTTACTAGGCAAACAACCTAGATCAAGATTTACAAAGGGACAAGCCATTAGAGCTAAGTCCGTTCTATAATTAATACCTAGTATCTGTGCGGCCCTGTGACTATTCCCTCTCTGGGTTTTGCATTATATTTTATCACTTTTATTGATGATTATTCTAGATTTACCAGCATCATATTCATTAAGAACAAGTCTTAGGCTTTTAACTGTTTCAAAGACTTCAAACAGTTTTTTGAGACATAGACTGGTCAACGACTCAAAATCCTTCGTACTAACAGTGGTGGAGAGTTTCTATCAAACGAAATGTTTGACTATCTGGTGTCATTCGACATTCAGCATCAATTCACCACCAACCACATGCCACAAAAAATGGAGTAGCCGAAAGGAAGAACCGAACATTGCTAAATATAGCTCGATCGATGATGTCAAATGCTCAGCTCACCAAAAAATTTTGGGCTAAAGCTATTTCAATAGCTGGCTATATGCAAAACTATTCAAGCACCAAAGCAGTCAACTCAAAGACTCCTTTCGAAGCTTTCTATGGCTACAAACTGAGTCTATGATGTGAAAGATTCAACTAGTTTCATCACATTTTGCAATATTTTCATATTTGGCATATTGAGGCCAAAACTTGTTTTAGACTTAGAGGTTGACTTTTCAAAGTTCATAAGTCTAAATTTCATTTGAATAAACACTTTTTGAAAGTGTGGGAAAGATAGAATGCAATTTTGAGTAGATTCAATTTGAATAAGTTGGGTACATTGAATCTAGACCCAAAATTGGTAGGGTTAGCATTTTGGTGGGAAAGCCAAGTGGCCAAATAGGGTTTGGACCTGTTATAAAAGGATGTAACTCATGGAGAGAGTCATCTTCTCTCTTCTCTATCTCATTTCATGCTTATACATGGTTCTCTTGGGTTCTACTATCCATTGGTGCACTATCTTGGTGATTGCTTGCAATTCTATATGTAGAATGATCTATATTTGCTATTTTTGGATCCACACGTGTGAAATACAGTAGCTTGCTGGTTTTGTACAGACAACAACAGTACATAAGCATTTCATTCAAGTTTGATCAAGTTCTATTAGTGTTTGCATCTCAAATTGTGTGTAGATGCTGATTTTTCTACATTGGTGAAATTGGTAGTGTATTTCTCTTTCTAACCAAAGATCATTCAAGTAGATTGGATCTTAAGGATCTGAAATCTTTCACATGGTATCAGAGCTTGTGTTTCAGGTTATGAAGGAGGAAATCAGATCTATCAATGATTTGGTGAAGATATCAAGTCTAGAGCATGTTAGAGAGGATTCTACACCAAAATCGGATTTTTTGCTTTTGTAGATTGGATCTTTTGTAGATCAAAACACTAAATAGGTCAATATACTTGTTCAATTCCATTTTTTGATTTCACATGCTGGATTTGGCCGATTTTTGGATCATTGGTTCAGCCTAAGTGGTGGCTTATAGATTGCATATCAAATTTTCAGCATTTGCATGTAGATTTGGAATAGTCAATTTTTTGTGATTTTGTCAAAACCCTAATTTTGATTGAATCTCTAGATAGTGAGGTTGCTGGACTTCATTTGAGTGTGTTTCAATCTTAGGAAGTGGCAAAAGTCATTAGATTGAGGATAGATCATAGGTTGATCAAGATTCCACGATTCTATGTGTTGATTTGCTTGGATAAGTGCTAGAAGAGAATTTGTGAGATAGTTTCAAATCTTGGTGATTTCTTTTGAAAGCATTTGTTGCTGTTCAAAGGAGTGCTTTGTGCATTGAAAAAGGTTGAAAGAGAAGATCAGGTCATTGCTACATGGCAACCTCAATTGGAGTCATGTTGGAAGCCAATGATAGGCTTACCTCAAGTAACTATTCATTATGGAAAGTGAGGATGGAGTCACTTCTTGAGATGAATGATGTTTTGGATATTGTTGTAGGTTTGGAGGAGAGACCAGCAACACAACAAGATCAATTGAGGTATGACAAGAGGGCCAAGAAGGCTCTACACATGATAAAGATGAATGTTACCAATGAACTTCTCAAGGAAGTTGGTAAGTGCACATCATCTTTGGAAGCTTGGAATTCATTGAAGAAGCTTTATGAATCCAAGTCTACTTCTAGAGTGTTGACTCTAAGAAGGCAAATCTTTTCTTGTTTGCAAAAGAATGAAGAAAGTCCAAGTACTTTTGTTTTGAGAATGAAAGCATTGAATGATGAGTTAGCTTGCATAGATGAAAGCATTAAGGAAGGAGAGCTTATTCAAGTGATTCTTAATGGCTTGTTGGATGCTCATGCTAACATTGTTCAAAGTATTGCTATTCAAAAGGCTTTGCCAAGTTTGATGGATCTTCAAGAGATCTTGATCAATGAGGAATATAGGCTTCAAGCAAGAGGTGGATCTACATCGACACTTCAAGAGGATGCTATGTTCACAAAGGGCAAATTCAAGGGCAAAACCAAAAGCAAGTGGTCTAAAGGGCAAAATCAAGTGGATGCTTCTTCAAGTGGCAAAAAGAAGAATAGATCAAAGCTCAAGTGCTTCTATTGTGGCATCAAAGGACACTTTGCAAGTGAGTGCTACAAGAAGAAGAGAGATCAAGGAGACAAGCAAGGTAATCTTACTCTTGATGAGGATGGTTTGGATGTGCAAGATGCAAATGATGATGCTTTTGTGATGTCTTCATGTATGCTTGCTAATGATGGAGATCTAGATCCTTGGTGGATTGATAGTGGAGCAAGTTCACACATGACCTTTCACAAAGAGTACTTCACTTCTTTGTTGGCATATGGAGATGACAAGAGGGTGATCTACACGGCCAATGATGGTGAGTGTGCAATCAAAGGGATTGGCACAATTCCTATTTCTCTCTCTACGAATAGGAACGTTCATTTGGAGGATGTCTTGTTTATTCCATCTATTACCAAGAATTTGCTTAGTGTGAGTCAAATGCTAAGTAAGGGCCTCAAGGTGGAGTTTGATGGAGATGCTTGTTTGATCAAAAGGAAGGATGTCTTGATTGGAAAAGGTAAAAGGCAAGGGAAGTTGCTCAAACTTGATGCTTGTGTTATTGCTAACCAAGTTGGACGTGTTGCAAGGGAGGAAATTTCTATTCAAGAGGTTTGGCACAAAAGGATGGGACATCTCAACTTCAAGTCATTGGAGGTAATGGCAAGGAAGAAGGTTGTGATTGGTCTTACAAGTTCCTTAAGTAATGACAAGCATGTTTGTGAGTCTTGTGCTTTGTCTAAGTCACATATACTACCTTATACTAGATCTATTTCTAGATCTACAAAGCCTTTTCAACTTGTACATTCGGATATTCATGGATTTACTACAATTAGCAATAGTGGAGCTAAGATGTATGTAACATTCATTGATGATTTTAGTAGATTTTGTTGGATCTATCTACTAAAGAGCAAGGATGAAGTGTATGATGTCTTTGTCAAGTTCAAGAATGCAAGGGAGAACCAATTCTCCACAAAGATCAAGTGCTTGAGAGGTGACAATGGTGGTGAGTACATATCTAACAAGTTCAAGGCCTTTTGTGATGAGCATGGGATCAAGAGGGAGTATACAACATCAAGGACCCCACAACAAAATGGAGTGGCTGAAAGGAAGAATAGAACTTTATGTGAAAGTGCTAAAGCTATGAGGTTAAGTGCTAATCTTGACAAACCATTTTGGGATCAAGCTTTGTTGTGTGCCAATTTCTTGTGCAATAGGTGGCCGAGTGCTATTTTGGATGGAAGGACACCTTTTGAGATGCTATTCAAGAGGAGGCCGAGAGTGAACTTTCTAAGAACCTTTGGATGCACATGCTATGTCAACATTACTCTTGATGATAGGACCAAGGAGGATCCATCTTCAAGAAGAGGTATTTTTGTTGGATATAGTGAGGTGAGTAAAGCCTACAAGGTTTACATTCCTTCTACTAACAAAGTGATTGTTGGTAGAGATGTCATTTTTTATGAGGGAAACATTCCAAAGGTGTCTTTAAGCATGATTGATGGTAAAGTAGATGGATATAACATTCTTGATGTTGATGAGAAGGATCCTACTTTGGATGGTGGTGATGATGGACCTTCATCAAGTCAAAAGCCAAGGAGAACATCAAGAGAAAGACAAGTACCTTCAAGGCTCACATATGATCAAAAGGGTAAGCAAGTAGTTTCTGGAAATTATGTTGCTTTCCTAACCTCTTTGGATGAGCCTACAAGTATAGATCAAGCAAGGAAAGAAGAGGAGTGGATCCAACCAATGGATCTTGAGTATCGATCTCTTCTGAAGAGTGGAACATCTTTTGGAGGATCTTCTTGTGTACATGGAGCTATGCAAGTGGATGGATGTTATCTTGCTGTAAAATCAAGTAATGGATCTGGAAAACAAAGTTTTATGGTCAAGTTGAAGATCAAGAAATTGATCTCAATGCACTTCAACTAGTCAAAAGGGAAGGTGACAATTTGGAGCTAGTCAAGAGCATCAAAGGAGAGGTAATTGGCAAAGGTGTTATGGATATGTTTTTACAAGATATTGAAGAATCAAGTAAGGTCAAAGGAGCAGCAAGGAAGTGTTTTTCAAGTTTAATTTACTTGTTCTATCTCATGTTTAAGCAATTTCATGTGGATGTGTGCAAATTGTCAAGATATGGTAAAACTAGCTACATTGGTGAGCATTGTTTTGATGTTGGATTTGTACTAGAATTTTTGGCTGATTTTGTTGATAGAAATGAAGCTATTGGAGGTTCATTATGTCACTCATTCATGGTCAAGTCATCAAGGTATGATGGTATCTTGAGGCAAGATGAAGATGGAGGCTCATTCATGGAGCATCATGGTGGATACAAGGCAACAAAGGACAAAGGAGGAGAAGACATGCAAGCAAAAGTTGATCACTCACATTTATTGTTTGTTTGCTGTATTTTTACAGAGAGTTCAGAGTTGGAAGCATGGTGGAATCATCTCACTTACATTCTATTTGATTCTTCATGTTCTAGTCACATTTTTACATGTAAAATTGATGTAAGAAATAGTGAAGCATCCCAAGTGGACACTATTCTCTATATCAATTATGGTTGTTTCTATTTTGAGCATTACATGATCATTGAAAGGAGATCTATTCTTAGGAAGAAGATCATTCTTATGATGGATCAAAGTTCTATTGGCAAAAACTATGCTAGGAGCATTGGAAGCTAGGAAAGCGAGTTTTGAGGTACATCATTGGAACTCGAGATTTTGGCATATTGAATGAGGGATCATCACCTAATCTTTTTGGATTTTCAGATTTGGACTATGCTGGAGATGTAATGGATAGGAAATCCATTAGTTCTTATTGTATTTTCATAGGTGATGGAGCTATATCATGGATGTCAAAGAAAAGTCACTATCTCATTGTCATCTAGTGAGGCCCAGTACAAAGCTCTTACACATTGCACAAAGGAGATGGTATGGATCAAGAGGATGATCAAGGATCTTCACTTGCTGGATTTTTTAGAGAGCTCAATCATCTTTTGTGACAATCAATCAGCCCAAATAATGGCATCCAATCCTATCTTTCATGCTAGGAGCAAGCATATTGAGATACAATATCATTTTGTGAGCGAGCGAGTCATTGCAAAGGAGGTGGAGCTTCAACATGTGTCTTCAAGGGAATGTGTAGCTAATATCTTCACCAAAGCATTGGGAAAAGACTTGTTCATGAGGCATAGGACTTCACTTGGAGTATTATCAAAATCTATGCTAAAACTAGTTGAAGAGGGAGTGTAAAAGATTCAACTAGTTTCATCACATTTTGCAATATTTCCATATTTGGCATATTGAGGCCAAAACTTGTTTTAGACTTAGAGGTTGACTTTTCAAAGTTCATTAGTCTAAATTTCATTTGAATAAACACTTTTTGAAAGTGTGGGAAAGATAGAATGTGAGTTTGAGTAGATTCAATTTGAATAAGTTGGGTACATTGAATCTAGACCCAAAATTGGTAGGGTTAGCATTTTGGTGGGAAAGCCAAGTGGCCAAATAGGGTTTGGACCTGTTATAAAAGGATGTAACTCGTGGAGAGAGTCATCTTCTCTCTTCTCTATCTCATTTCATGCTTATACATGGTTCTCTTGGGTTCTACTATCCATTGGTGCACTATCTTGGTGATTGCTTGCAATTCTATGTGTAGAATGATCTATATTTGCTATTTTTGGATCCACACGTGTGAAATACAGTAGCTTGCTGGTTTTGTACGGATAGCAATAGTACATAAGCATTTCATTCAAGTTTGATCAAGTTCTATTAGTGTTTGCATCTCAAATTGTGTGTAGATGCTGATTTTTCTACATTGGTAAAATTGGTAGTGTATTTCTCTTTCTAACCAAAGATCATTCAAGTAGATTGGATCTTAAGGATCTGAAATCTTTCACATATGACACCTCCGAGCATTTGGCTATCTTTGCTATGTACACGTCCCCTCTGATCTGAGAAAGAAGCTTGACCCTATTAGTTGCATGAGTATCTTCGTTGGATACTCGACATCACATAAGGCATATAGAATTTTTGATGTCAAAACGAGTCGAATCTCAGTTAGTCGAGAAGTCGTCTTTCTCAAAAGACAAATTTTTTGACTTCAAACACAAGCAACCAATGCAAGAGTTCGTCCCAACGACTCCCATCACCATCGACAGGCCTCAACCTGCGACTGTTTCGACGGACATCAAAGATATCTCTGTCGCACAGCAAGGAGAATCATCATCTCAGCAACCGACTATCGTTCGAAGATCTGCACGACATTGACAAGAACCTGATCGTTTTGTCCCTCAGACATTCATCAGCAATGATGAACCCACTTCAGTAACAGAAGCATTGTCGAGTTCAAATGCAGACAACTAGCATTCTGCCATGCATGCTGAGTATAATTCATTGATGAAGAACAAGACCTGGCATCTTGTCGAAGCCCCTGCAGTTGCAAAGTTCATCGACACTAAGTGGATCTTGAAGTTGAAGCTCAATCCAGATGGTTCAACAGCTAGATGGAAAGCTGGTCAAATCGTCTAGTCTAGTGGTAAGACTTCAGTCAATTCGATCTTTATTCGCCTTCGTAGTTGTCCAAGATCTAAATACACCAGATGGACGTCTGACAGCCTTTCTGAATGGATACATACAAGAAGATATTTACATCTATCAACTTGAAGGTTATGTCTTTCAAGGCCAAGAACACAAAGTATGTTAGCTACAGAAAGCTCTCTACGGGCTAAAGCAAGCTCCAAGAGCCTGGTTTGATAGAATCAATCAATTCTTGTTGCAGCATGACTTCATCTCAAACTCTGCTAATTAATTCTAATATTTATCTCAAACATAGAGGCTCAAGCTATGTCATAATAGCTCTATATGTTGATGACTCATTGATCATCAGCCATTCGAATCAACTACTTCATGAGATGAAGAATCTTCTGTCGAAGGAATTCGAAATGATTGATTCAGGCCCTGTGCACTACCTTCTGGGGATCGAGATAAACAGAGACAAAGCAAGGAGGAGTATCACACTAAGTCAAGAAAGGTATCTAACCAGTGTACTCTACAGGTATGGCATGGAAATCTGCAAATCCATACACTCGCCTATGGACCCGATTCAAACTGTCAAAGGATATGTGCCCGAAGACTGATGCAGAGAAGAAAGAGATGTGCAAATACTCCTATCAGTCGATAGTTGGATCGATCATATATGCCCTGGTCTGCACTAGACCTGATTTAGCATTTACAGTCAACATATTGTCAAAGTTTATGTCAAATCCCGGCCTGCCTCACTGGAAAGCTCTACTTAGAGTACTAAGATACATTCAAGACACTAAGCATTATGCTTTGTGTTATGATGAAAATTTAGAGGATGCTTTGACATTAACTACTTATTCTGATTCTGATTGGGCTGGTAATGTGGACACAAGAAAATCCACTTTTGGCTATCTTTGCTTTCTACAGGAGGACCCATTTCATGGAACAGTCGAAAGCAAAAATGCATTTCTTTGTCCTCCACAGAATCAGAATATGTCGCCGCTACCTCTGCAGTGAAAGAAATCATCTGGCTTAGAAGATTGCTTCAGGATCTTATGATCATTCAAATCAATTCAACTATACTCTACTGTGACAATCAGAGCTGCATTGCTCTATCTCTAAACCCATGAACTCACTCTAGAACTAAACATATTGAAGTTCAATTTGATTTCCTTTGAGAGAAAGTTCAGAATAAAGATGTCCAATTAAGTTGCCAACTGGAGCATAAGCGGGATTGACGATGAACTCTTCAAGTTCGAGATCTTCGACTACATCCTCTTCGTTCTCATAAGAACTCAAAGTCTTAGGTTCAAGATCCACACCATCCGCATTGCCCTGTCCAAATGCAGACCACGTCATAGTTCACTTTAGTACTTTTTAGTAGTTGCACTATTTCACGCTTGTTGCCTACACAGTCATTATAACTGCTCCATGTACATATATACATAACGGCAACTCACGTAAATCATGATGAGTCAATCTGTGATGAATGCATGCAAGTGGAGAAGAGTGAAACAGAGTTCCTGCGCAAACTCAATTGTGTCTTCATTATCTGATTCCATGAGATTAGAGATCTTAGAGAGAGTGAAAGCCATTCAAAAGATAGATATAGTTATTTAATCTATAACTAGCTAAGTAAGATCACTGCACACAGTGCATCATTACTGTAAATCATTCTTGGGGATAGGATTGTGATCTGATTGTTGTATTCACAACTGCTTAATTCATATTCTCTATTCTTCTCAAGTGTATTGCACTACGAATGCTTTCTGATTATTTTTGTTCTCTAATGACACACACTCAATTCAAAATGTCTAATCTCGAAGGAAGCATGGCTATCTCAGATGCCAAATTATTCGCTCCCTTCATGGTTGTCTTTGACACCTACCAAGACATCTCTCCATTTGATCTACGTTAATACTTTGTTGTAGTTTTGGGAAAGATCTTGAAATTCTCTCTATGTTGGAGCTGTGTTTCTTCTTCCGCACATAATCTATTTGAGAGCAC
The DNA here is from genome assembly GCA_029204225.1 of Diphasiastrum complanatum. Lineage (NCBI taxonomy): Eukaryota > Viridiplantae > Streptophyta > Lycopodiopsida > Lycopodiales > Lycopodiaceae > Diphasiastrum > Diphasiastrum complanatum. The sequence goes on along the minus strand of CM055110.1, from coordinate 45,726,691 downwards.
TCGAACATGTTCATTATGAACACAGATGGTTCTAGTGGGACAGAGATAGAGAGTTGTAGAGGAATTGTACCTTGATTTTTGCTTCGGGGGGTGCTGCCCCCCGATCCCCCCCGCTAGAAGGGGCCGTGTTTCCTCCCCCCCCCCCCGTAGATAAAAATGGGGTCTAAATGTGCACCGATAAGGGCCCAATATATATGCCCCCAAATGGAGGCACATGCACTCACATCTCCAATGAAATGATTGCAAAAGTGATCATCATCCATAGAGTTGATAGCCCAAACTGTAGCATTAACAATTACTGAGAACCGGAGCAAATAACAACCAATAGCTACTGACTTTTATCTATTTGTGCCCTATCTACTGCACTTATGGGAGGCAAAGCGCTGGTTTGACCATTGCTATCCTAAAAAAAAATTCAACCATAAGCTATTTTTCCAAGAAGAATTTTTTTTTTTAACGAGTCAGTGTCCGAGTCGCGATTCAAGAATCGCAAAGCCAGCGAATCTCAATTCGCTACAACTATGGTCAAGACTACATTCCTAAATGAAATTATTAATGAAAATACTTGTATTACTCAATCCAAAGGTTTCAGATCATGGGGCAGGAGGACAAAGTTTGCAAGTTGCATGAAATTCTTTATGGGCTTAAAGAATTTCATTAATCTTGTTTTGACATAATTGATTCCTACTTGATTCAAAGAGAATTCACTCCAAATGCTGTTAATTTTAATGTGTACATAAAGCACTCTGAAAGATCTATTAATATAGCACTCTATGTTGATGATACTTTAATTTCGGCAATAATATTCAACTATTGCTTCATACCAACATAGACCTCTCTAGAGAATTTGACATGGTTGATCTTGGTGAAGTACATTACTTGTTAAGCGTATAGATTATTCGAGATAGATCAAGCAAAAAAAATCTATCTCAATTAACACAAGTATTTACATAATACACTTCAAAAATACAAAATGCTTGATTGTAGATCCTGTGATTCACCAATGGATCAAGGTTTAAAGCTCTTTGCATAACAACAATGTAACTTTTAAAAGATTTAAAAACTTATAAGTGGTATACCTTTTTGAAGCTCAAATCTTGATTTGAGAAAAAAAAAAAACAAATCCATGGAAAATTTAACTTGTCCCTCCACATGCATGTACAAGAGTTTTGAAAATGTTGCAATGATAAGTATACTTGAATTTTTAATCTTTTGATTTATACACAATCAAATGTCATCGTCTACATTGATATGCCCTAAAAAAAATATATCTTTTCAAACTGAAGATGAGAGATCGACGTGTACAAGTATCCATATCATTCTTTAGTTGGAACCTTAATGTATGCAATAGTTTGTAACAAACCAGATTTAGCATATATATTGAGCACTTTATGACAGATCATGTCTAATTGAGAGATGTGACATTAAAAAGCCCTTGAGAGGGTAATGCTATATATCCAAAGCTCACTGAGTCATAGCATTATGTTATGATGGCAATAATTATTTTGCAAATACTTTATATGAATACACCGACTCTAATTGGTGTGGTGATTTAGACTCCAAAAAATCAGCTTTTGAAAATTGTTTCTCTTTGTCAAGTACATCAATTTCCTAAAATAGCAAGAAACAAAAATCTACTTCTTTGTCATTAGTAGGACTAGCATGTGTTGGAGTAACACAAGCAACAAAAGAAGCTATATGGATCATTTTATTACAACATGATCTATCTTTTATGCAACAGAAGGCAACCACAAAATATTGTGACAATCTTAGTTGTATTTCCTTGACTCTCAATCAAAGATTTCATGCTAAAACAAAACACATAGAAATCTAGTTTCATTTTGTCACGGAAAAGTTTTAGTCAAATAGGTTCATCTCCTACATTTTTTGTATATGCACCATTTTGGCGAACTTTTGTTTAAAAAATGGAGTGATAAATCAAGAGAGAACAAACCTTTTGCACAATGTGAGAAACTTATTATATAATTTGGACCATCAAAATTAATGTAGACATTTGAGTCAATAGCATTCGAATAAAATTTGAGTTGCAAAACATATTATTTGATTCGTTGAAAACAAGCCCTGACGCTTGTTTGATCCCATAGAGACCTTTATGAATCTTACAGACTCAATCTTGAAAGCCTTTGATGACATAGCCTTAGGGCTATTGCATATAGATGTCTTCATAAATAAAACAATTTAAGAATTTAGAATAAATGGTTATATCAATTGTAACTAGTTGGTACTTGATTGGACATTGTACATGGTGAAGGCCCATGGATGAGCTTGTTGTGAATATGAACTATTAAGTAGTAGAGTAAAGGTTCGTTGGCTAAGACGAAAAGGTGACAAGACATTGGACAAACTTGTCTCAACAACAACATAGTAGTAAAGTTACATTGGTATAAAAAATTGATATAATCAAGGCTTTCTAGCACTTTGCAACATCATGATCTCAAGCACAAAATCAAAATTTGTAAACTTTTTTCCAACAAGCTCTTGAGGTTTTCATTTGTTCAAGGGCTCAAATAATTACATCGCTTGTACTTTATTACACATTATAAGCATATCATTTAAGTCAAACTTGGTATAGGAAACAATTTCTCTCAAATATCAACCACAAAAAGTGCTACTTAAGTTGAAGTTACACCAATCTTTCCGATTCTTAAAAGTCTCTAAATATTTAGGGTATCAAATTACATTTTCAATCGGTCTATGCACTATATAGATATATATAAATATATATCATTATATGTATGTATGTATATGAGGTTTCCACTTGTTCACAACAGCTCAAATGATTACAACACCTTGTATTTATTGCACATTATAAGCGTATCCCTTAAGTCAAACTTGGTGTAAGAAACATTTTCTCTCAAATATGAAATCAAAAAAAGTGTTAAGGTTACACCAATTTTTCTACATTAAAGACTTTCTAAATATTTAGTGTATCAAAGCATATCTTCAACTAGTCTATGCAATATGTGTGTGTGTGTGCGTACGCGCGCGCGCGCACAAAAAGAAGTACTAAGTGCTAGCTTAAGTACAAGCATTTCATTTTGGCTTTCAAACTAACGACAACATACCTAATACTTAATAGAAATTACGTTTTTACTTTTACGAACTCACCCAAAGGCATTTAAGACACATGGTGCAAGCTTTATTCATCGGCTAAATTGACACAATCACATAAGGTGGCACGGGCTTTATTCATCGACCTTACAAAAACAGATTAAAAATGAGTACAAATGCCTCTAGCACATGACATGTGTAGATCCAATTGACTTACGTAAAACATGTGTGAAGCTATAACTTGCTTCAAACTATTCAGGCACTAATTTAAATTGCATAAACATGTGTAAAGTTGCAACTTGGTTTAGTGGCCTCCTTTATTAACATGTAAGAAAAAATGCGCAAGGCGAGTCCCTTCAACTCTAGATTATTTGTTGTCGCACAACTTGAGCTCCTTGAGCTCAAGATTTGCACTTTCAACCATCTCTGGTGTCTTAAGTTGTGGTAGTTTAATTTTTATATTTGCCTATGTTGGTTTTTCTCCATTGAAAAGATGAATGAGATGTGTCGAGAATCAATGGCTCAAGTTCCAGTGTTGTTTCCATCTGAAATTAATCCCCTAGCACTACCTCAAAGTTTCTTACCACTGTACAAAACAACTAGATTAACTATTCTTTCCTTTAGATGTCATAAACTTGACTTGGGTGCGACAAGTATGCCTTGAAAGACTCGGATGAGTTGACCCTCCCAAGTCCCAAAGCAAGTTTAGACAATCAACCTTTGAGCCCTCACCTGTGGTGAGCCATTCAAGTGATTACAAATCACTAGTTGAATCTTGTCATACTTGTCACACCCGAGTTAGCTTTACAACACTCTATCTATATAACCTTCAAGACAATTATTCGTAAAACTTCAAAGATTAAAAAACTATCTATCTCATTTAGTGTCTTTCAAATCTATAATCCCACAAAGTAAACAAGTGTTTGGAAAAAACAAAACCCATTTATAGTAAGTAAACAATGGAAATCGTGTGTAAATCACTAACGTTACTCCTAAATGACAAACCAGCCATGCTCCTTCTATGGTGGTTCTTTTGCATATATATTTAATATGCAGTTAGACAACTGGAAATCGCTCAAGTTGTGGCTTGCCCAAGTGCGATAATTTCAGTTTTACGTTAAATATACAAGTGAACCCTGTGTAATTGGTTGACATATGTTTGTTATTACACTCGGCATCAAAAGGTGGATGTATTAATAATCTTCATTTTTGAGACAAGGATAAGCAAGCCTAAACAAGGATGAAATATTGTAGAAAGATGGCTTGTAAGATTACTATTTGATATGCTCATGAATGTTAGATTACACACAGTAAAGGCATTAAGAGAATTTATCCCACTTACTGCAAATAAGTACACATTGATATCTCACAATTGCACACAATGCAAAAGGTAGTAGTGTCTTGTGCATGTGGATGTGAATGGTGGTTGAGACTTGTAATGAGGAATGCCTTTCCATTCACACTTACTCTTTACATGCCTTTCCATTCACACTTACTCTTTACATATTGTGTTTGCAAAGCGCAGTCGGAACACAGTCACACAGTTAAAATAGTAATGCTAGTATAAGGAAAGCACATGCACAGCTTGACATTGTTTCTACTTTCATGATGGACTCCATTGTCTTACCCTATGTGTCATTTCTACAAGGCTCGTTTCTGCAAGATCTTCCTAAAGTTTGGCTCTAAAGTGTTCAAAGGAAAGGAAGTTGTGCCAACATATCCAAACTTTGTCATTTTCTTCAAAGCTCATATTGATAGATACTTCTTGAGACCCTTCCTGTTCTATGGAGCATGTAACAAGAACTGGCGACACCCCTCACTTATCAATAAACTGCATTTTTGTTTTAACTATGACACATCCTTCTACATGAGACTTTTTACTATCCTGGATTTCACCGAGGCTTTCTTCTTCATCCACAAATAAGTCAATACAAATATAACTTCACTTGGTTGCTAATTTCTGTGATTGTTTGCACCTTGCATCAATCTAGTTAAATTTCATTCGGGTAACTTGTCTACATGCAAGTCTTGTTGGTCCTGCATGGTTGAAATGTAAGTTTAGATTAGAATTGTGGTGTTGACTAGCAGCATTTCGAAGTTCTGCCTGGGGGCAAAAAATCTATCCTCAGTTAGAAAGGCCTACTAACAACCTCCATGCCCTTGTGGCGTACCACTAAAAGGTAGAGAAAACAGAATCTTGAAGGCAGAGCCTGGCCTCCATGTGGCAAATCTAACAGATGATAATTTGCTATGGATATGCATTATTGTATCCAATGGCACAAGCTTAAGAAAATTCAAAATCTTTCCGATAAGGAAGATCTGCTGTCTTCCTGGCTGAATATAAGTGATTCCTCTCCCTCGTTTTCTTCACACTAAGAACAAAAAGCTGGTGTTTGGGTTCCAAAAATAAAGATTCACCCACATCTTTTATCCAATTGAAGTTCAAAGGGGGACAATTAGGAAAATCTAGCAGCTCTTTGCTTATGCATACTTCCCTGAAATACCAGAAGATTGTTTTGCCAATAAAATAGCCACCCCAGTGAAATACAGTCTACAAGTGTTCTTTTACTCTTGAGAAAAAAGGCTCCTAACAAACTGTTAACAAGAAATTCAATATATATTTGTAACAATATTTTGTACATTTCCATTGATTATGCTACGGAGCTATGCTTGGATATTAAATACTTGCATGCAGAAACTAAGAGTTCTGCCAGTTCTTGACAAGTATGTGTTGCCATTGATTATTTGTTCCCACTGCTGTGACTTAACTTGTGCACAATGATTGCATGAAATAAACGCCCAATAGCAACTACAGACAAGTTTTACAAAATACAGTAAACAATGATCAACCTGCCAACCGATAGCTTGACTATTTGACTAATCAGTCAATCACCAACTGTCACAGAGCATTAGTCTTGATAGGTCATCAAAACTCGAGCCTCTAGAAATGATAGATTGCTAGTGATAAGGGATAAAGCATTTTCACCTGTGAAGGAGACAAGTTAGAAGACCTATCTACTGACATTATTCTAGAGGAGTTAAAAGGCAATTGTAGCTAAGCCCAATCACAAGCTCAAGAAATGAAAATTTGATTCGAAAGAAAGGGTGATGACATTTACATGAGCACTCCTAGAAGGCCGAGATGATGACTGGCCTAACGGTTAGACTTAGAAACATGAGACTGGTATTAAAATGCTTCGATAAAGCTACTGACCAGGACAATCCCCAAAACAATTATGAAAAATTAGTGTCATTTTATGAATAGTCAGGATGATTGACAAGGAAATCTCTCTGTTATGGCAGGTGCTACTTCTGTAGGAGACTAGTGTGCACTGTGTACCAATTAGCACAGTTGTATTCAAGTTTTGAATGATGGTCTAACATTTCTCAATTATTTCTGCATAAAATTTAAGGTATTCATCCCAGTGTAGCATTAAAACAAGGTAGGAGATTATCTACATGCAAAAAGTGGATGATTCAGCACATAACTGTAACGATGTTGAACTATTTTAGTAAACAACAAAAGCCAGATCATCTTTCATGCAGCATGCATTATAGATTATTGCATAACTCACTGTAAAAAGAACATTCAATGGCGCTGTAATAACAATGATAAGAGACGTCTGCATGGCAAACACATCAAGATTTGCAGAAAGAACCTCAAGGACCAAAACTAGCCAAATTTAGGTTCTTGTTTTCATTGTGGTTGTATTCCTCGGGGCCCAGGGCGGAATGCCGCAGCAAAGCACAAATAGCTGCAGACAGCACAACTTGCAAGAGGATTTATTACTCCAAAAAAAGTTTCCTCAAAGAGGAGTTTTGATAAGGTGCATTCTTACAAAAGATCAAGTACAGACCCTTGAGGTATATGACAGTGCTTTGTAGCCCTCAAACCAAATTGAGCCTGAGCATTTTCTTGAGAGAGACAATTGTGCAAGAAAGCTTAGACACATTTCTACAGTTCTGAAACTTCCAGCATTATTATTGCAGAACAATGGCCTTCACACATACAAGGAATAGTTGCTCATGGTGCATCCTTAACAGGATCTTTGAGGTCAGATTTCAAACGCCTAGAGCAGACGTCAAAGCACCATGAACCTCGATACCAATTTGAGCCTGAGCACGCTCAAGGTCTGTGGTGGCTGCATTTAACTTCTGTGTGCAGTCTGCTAGACCTTTCTTCACCTCTTCGGGATCAAATTTATCAAGTGGCACAGCCTCTATAGCGATCACATCAGTTACAGAATTTGCATGGATAAATGCAAAGCCACTACTAACAAAATACTGTGTTTTGACCTGGCCCCCTTCATGTACTGACAACACACCAGGTTTTAGCTCTGCTATTGTAGGTACATGTCCTGGAAGAACACCCATCTGGCCAGTTGTAGCCGGCAATATCACCATATCAACCTGCAGAAACAAATGCTATCTCCACATTAGCTAGGATATAGGAGCTACAGGTTGAATGAACTACAGTTTATGTAGCTGTAATGAAGGCTAAATAACAAAACAGCCTAGTGAAATATGAGCAAGTGTAAGATTTTGAATTTGAAGTCCTGCCAATTACCTAGCATGAGAACGTTTAGATCTGGATCCCCTTGAAACCAGATAGCGACTACTTGAATGCTTTTGAGACCGTAACTGATGCTTTCTGGTTAATAGTTTAACTTTTCATTAATGGTTTAGAATGATAGCTTAACGATTGCCTATTCTGTGTATATTATATTCGAAGAATAATGTGATGACATAATTAGTAATTAATCACTCATTTTGACTTCTGTTGAGTATACTGCTGGAACAAAGACATACTATAATTATCATGGAAACTAGCTCGGCAAGGTCTTTTGAACTCAGAGGCCCATTACTTCCTTTGCTTGAAGAGGAAGATAAGGAGAGGGATAAAAGACCAATGTCTCAAAATGAATGTGCCAATAGCAGTTTCAACTCACTAGACATGAAGCAGCAGCAAGCATCGTGATAAAGAAACTTGACTATGGATAAAGGTTAAAGACATTCTTGGCGATCATATTTTGTCTGGTAATAAATGAAATTCTACTTTCATCTCACAAACTAATTAAGCTCGTGCATATAACTGAACATTTTCCATATCCTCAGACCTCGAATGATGACAAAAGGAAGAAGTCACTAAAGGAGGATATTGCAAACTGGGAATGCCATGAATGAATACGAGTGTCAAAAATGCAAGCTGATAAAAAGTGTGCAAACCCTGAATGACTATTGCAATTTAACATTATTTTACATGCATCGGCCACCCTTAGGGATCTAGATGAAGGGCATGAACGTAACCCCAGAAGCTAGGCAAAGCTCTGGAAAATTGTGTTTTACAAGTAGAGGTGAGGAAGTCCTCCAAATCCAAGGTAAAGCCTCCAAATCCAAGCAACCTGCAAGCTTCAAGATACTCCCCAACTCCAAGCTAGAATGCCTCCACCTGCAAGTAAGGATCTGCAAGCCTCCAAGGATCTCTCCTCCACCTGTGTCTCTACTCTTTAAACACAAAGATAGATAACAAGCTGGCCTCAAGTATTCACCACCCAACCTTAGCTAGATCCAAGCTCCAAGCAAGACCTATCTAGCACCCCCTTGCTAACCATAAACAAATCACAAGCATACCACAACACTCCATAGCATACTCAAGATCCAAACCCTACTTATGTCCCATACCATAAGCAAGATCCAAACCTTAAGCATACTACCACAAGAAAGCACTCTACACACTAGTAGCAACACTAGAGCATAAGCAAAGCAAACAAGAGAGATCTCCCCCCTCCCAATGGGCGCCCTACTACCCTCATATAGATGGCCCATGGACCCCACCAATGCACTATGGAGTTCCATTCTCATCCAGTGAGAGAGAGAGAAGCCTAGGGGAGTTAAAGAATTTCCAAGAGCCTCCATAGGCTTATGGAAGGTCAAGAGACTCCTTCCATAACCTATGACTCTTTGAATGCCTTTCTTGTGGGAGTTGGGAACTCAATGGACACTTTAGAAGGGCGCCCTCCTACTAGGTCCCATTGCCCAAGTTGTGCATGTATACTTTGGTCCTAGACCAATAAAGTGATACGGTTCAAGGTTGAGGCCCAAGGTTTAGAAAAATAGTCATCCAAAGACTTTCTAATACCTCTCTAAGTTCCATACCTCCATCCAAGGCATAGACACCTACCTGCTCTTAACCAAGGACACTAGTACCTTAATCTAAGGCACTTACCCTTAATACTAAGGGTATCCCTTATCCAAGGATCACGTGATTCCATACCTCCAACTAAGGTATAGTCACTTGCCTGTCCTTATCCAAGGGCACATGCCCTTAATCCTAAGGGTACCTTGCCATTTAGCCCCCAACACTAAATGGACTATTAGGGGTCTGAAGTACTCCTAGTTACATAGGTATTTAACATTCCTTCCCCCTAAACTTAAATTTTTCCTTGTAGGGAAAAATTTGGAAAATTCTTCTGGAGATCAGCCTCCTTTTCCCAGGTATCCTCCTCTTCTGATTTGTCCCTCCACCTAACTAAAAATTCCCGAAGCACTCTACTCCGTAGAGTCCTCTGCCGGCTATTAACAATCGCCTCGAGTTCAGGTGGTCCACTCACGGACTCATCACGAAGAAGTTCCACTAGATCTTCCACAAAGACCAGGGTCTCCCCAACCCCCAACGAGGGTTTTAACTTACTAACGTGGAAAACAGGATGAATTCCAACGTTAGCTGGAAGGTCTAGTTTGTATGCGACCTTGTTTATCACTTGGATAACCTTAAAAGGACCGCAATACCTAGGCGCCAACTTTGCACACTTAATAGTTTTCAAGCCCCTAGAGTGACTAGGGAGACTCAAAAACACCCAGTCGTTGGCCATGAATACCTTGTGCTTCCGAGATAGATCAGCATAGTGTCTTGCCCTGTCCTGGGCACTTCTTATGCTATCTTTAGCCAGCTGTAACATTTCTTGCATATCCACAAGGAAATCAGCTATGGCTTGCACCCGTAGGTTTTTCATGCCAACACTAATTGGTGATCGAGGTTGAAAACCATACATAAGCATGAAAGGGCCGAATCCGGTCGCTGAATGTTTTGCACTGTTATATGCAAATTCCACCAGTGGAAGGTACTGTTCCCAATTAGACTGTCGATGGCCCACATATGCTCGAAGCATATCCTCCATCTCCTGATTGGTCCTTTCCGTTTGACCGTCTGATTTCGGATGATCTGTAGAACTCAAACTTAAAGTTGTTTCCAACTTTTCAAATATTGCTTGCCAAAAATTCCCAGTGAATTTTGGGTCACGGTCACTGACAATATCACAAGGCAGCCCGTATAGTCAAAAAAGCTTCTCAACAAATAGTTAAGCTAGTTTTAAAGCTTTAACAGTAGTTTTCGTTGGGATAAATTGAGCAAACTTCGTAAGTCTGTCAACAATGACCCAAACTGAATCGTGGCCCTTCCCTGTACGTGGAAGCCCGACCACAAAATCCATAGATATACTTTCCCACTTTTCGGTAGGAATATCTAAAGGATGTAATAGGCCACTAGCTTTTAGCCTCTCTGCTTTATTTAACTGGCACTTAGTACATATAAGTACATAGGCCTCTACCTGACTTTTCATCTTAGGCCACCAAAATTGCCTTCGAACTAAGTCAAGTGTTCTTTGTATACCCGGATGTCCTGCGCATGGACTATCATGACACTCATGCAAGATTTGGGCCCTTACAGTGTCATTCTCTAGTACACACACATTTCCTTTACGAAACGAAATCCTGTTTCGAATTAGGAAATCCGTTTCAGTCTTTCCCTGATTCGAGGAATCTTGCAAACCTGAATCGACCCCCGAAAGTACTTGTTGCCAATACTTTCCCAAAAAGGGATCGGACTCATATAGTCCTTGAAGAGACTGAAACAACCCCGATTCTATAACAGTAAAGCACAACTGATTAATAACCGGTAACCGACTCAAAGCATCCGCTAGAGTATTTTGACTTCCTTTACAATAACGTATAGAAAAGTCAAATATTTGCATCAGCTCAGCCCATCTAGCTTGCCTCCCCTTTATATCTGTAGCATCACAGAAATATCGAAGAGTCTGATGATCAGACAAAACTTCAAATCTGGCTCCATACAAATAATGTCGCCAAATTTTCAAAGAATGAACAATTGCAAACAATTCCTTTTCATAGGTGCAATACCTAGACTGAGCAGGATTGAGTTTCTTGCTTTCATAAGCCACAGGATATCCATCCTACATCAAAACAGCTCCAATAGCATAATCACTGGCATCGGTCCTGACCACAAAAGCCTTATTAGGATCGCCAATGATTAGTATTGGTGCCGAAGTGACACTTTTCTTAAGCAACTCAAAACAATTATTCATATCCTCTGTCCACACCACTAGTGGACTCTTAGCCCTCCGGCTTAGCTTCTTATAGCCTTTCAAGGCCTGGGTAAGGGGAAATGCCAATCGAGCAAATTGGGGAATATGCCGACGGAAAAATCCTACAAACCCCAAGAAAGACTTGATTTCCCGAACTGTGGTAAGAATAGGCCAATCAATAACCCTCTGGATACGATCGGCCTCAATCCCCACTCCCCGTTCAAAAATCTTATGCCCCAAGTAGGACAATTCCTTAGCAAAAAAGCCACACTTAAACTCCTTGGCAAAGAGCTTTTCCCTTCTTAGGATGTCCAAGACAATCTAAGATGTTCTTTCTGTTCCGCCAAAGTCTTACTAAACACTAGGATATCATCTAAGAATACCACTACGAATCTTCTCAAATATGGCCTTGAACAAATCGTTCATCATCTGTTGGAAAGTTGTCGGTCTGACCTACATCAGACTTAACCAACTGAAAGCTTCGAGTTGGTTAAGTTTGATGTATGTCGGGCGGCTTGCTTGGAGGGGAGTCACCCACATCGGGACCCCCAATCTGGCATGGCGCCAGGTTGGATCTCAATGTTGGTTTTCGGAACTTCAAGTTGGTTAAGTCTGATCGTTGTTGGCGAGTTGGCTGCTTGTATGTCAAGTGGGTTTGGATGGCAAGAGTTGAAGGCTGGGAAGCTAAGTCGTGGTTCCCGGCTCCCTTTGGGATGCCTGCGCTACATGTGGTATCAGTGGTCAAACCAAAGGCAACACCAAAAATTCGTAGTGACCAAAGCGAGTTCGAAACCCGGTTTTTGGTATATCTTCTGCCTTAATGCGTATCTGATGGTAGCCCGATCTTAGATCTATCTTGGTAAAGTACCCAGCACCACCAAGATAATCTATTAGGTCATCCATCCGCGACAGTGGATATCTATTCTTAACGGTTACCTTGTTCAATTTCTTGACTTTTGATGCACTTAAGGTCATTAGGTCCAAAGGCTAAAGAACTAAGGAAAAAATACATCCATCTCATTACTTCGAGATAGATTACCTGAGGTAGAAGCTGGTTATTTGACGCAATCTCGTGCAAAATGACCCTCGCCATTGCACTTGAAGCACGGGTTCTTCTTACGAGCTTCAGCTTTATCATTGCCACCTTGATGATTTTTAAAGTTTTTCTTGGTTTCCTTAGAATTGTCTTGGAATTGGGATGTGTTTCACTAACAGCTTCCTTATCCTTCCTCTTAAATTGAAAATTTTTTTTCTGCTCATTAGGCTGTTGACCCCTAGGTGGCTTAGATGTGTCATCAAAGTATTTTGCAACCTTAATAGCATCTTCTACGGTTTTTGGATGGTTCCTACGAACATCCACTTGATAATCTTTTGGTAACCCATCAATAAACATTAACATTTGTACCTTAGGCGGAATGTCACTATAAAGTGGATTCAGGTACTCATGAAAATCTTGAATAAATTGTTCCAAACCTTAATTCATTGATAAATGACTCAACTTTTGAAAGTGTTCATAGTCATCTAAAAGTGGTAGAAAATAATCTCTAAAAAGCTTGCAAAAATCATCCCATGTACAAGGTTGATTGCCCTTTGCAACTAAGTCATCCCACCAAACTAAGGCTCTTCCTTCAAGGAACATGGTGACAGTGGATAACTTTTCAGATTCAGGGAATTGATTCATGGCAAAGTATTTATTCATGCTTCTTCTGATTGGCTAACCTAGACTCTAAGTCTTGGTTTCTTTGATTAGTTTCAAGAAGCTGCTTATTGGTGGCTTGAATTTGTTGGTATAAAAGTTCAAGAGCTTGTGCCACATTGGATGGGTTTGATAGATCAAATGTTGAGTTTTCATTGGTTTGATCCATTGGAGTTGCTTGTGTGTTTTCCTATTATGCAAATACAACAAGAAGTGCTTAAATCAGAATGATAGAAATGCTTCTATTGTTACATCCAACGCAAATAAAAAGCATTTACTTCTATTCATTCAATCTTATTGTTTGTAAGCTCAATCCAAGCCTACTATTTGCAAGCTTAATCCAAGCTTAAGAGGAAAACAACAACAAGCTACATTTGCCTTAATCAAAAGCAAAAATGAAAACCAAATATTTATGTAAACTTCAATTAACTATTCCAAGCTAATGTTTACATAAAGTTCTCATTCCAATTCCAATTCCATTTGTCATTTCAAAAGCAACCAAAGTTTTCACATTACTCACTATTCTAGATTTCCAAAACCAAGAAATTAGTGTCTAGAAATGGATAACTAATGAAGCTTTATGAAAACTTCAATTTTTAGATCTGATTTTCAGATTTACAAGTCTAAAAATCAAAACTTCAAAATGACAAAAAACAGAATTTCAAAACTTGTTTTATGCACAAAGTTACACTACCATTCCCTTCCTACATTGCCATTTTCATGAAACTAGGAGATAGAAAGGTGTAACTAATGAAGTTTGAATAAAAGCTTCACTTTTCATATCTGATTTTCAGATTTACAGGTCTGAAAAACAGAACTTCAAACACTTCATTTATGCAAAAAAAAAACACTAGTTTTGATCAAAACACATAGCTAGAATCAATCTTTTTGCCAAAAAAAGTTTGTGCATGTAGAGGAAGACTTCCTCTACCCATCCCACATTCAGAACTTTTAAAAACCCAAAGCCCACTTTAAAACTTCTCTAACATGATCAAAAATCAGCCCCTAAACAATTCTATAAGCATCACTACTCTCTTCCAAAGAGAACTAGATTCATTGGGTACTTCAACTACAAACTTCCTACAACTAGAAAAGCCTATAATCTTCCCCAAAAAAATTTTAGTTAGTGATCTTAATAGAACTTGAAGAAGGTTAGAAAGGTTACCATCCTTTGTCTAGCTCTGATACCACTTTTACAAGTAGAGGTGAGGAAGTCTTCCAAATCCAAGGTAGAGCCTCCAAATATCCTCCAAGCAACCTGCAAGCTTCAAGATGCTCCCCAACTCCAAGCTAAAATTCCTCCACCTGCAAGTAAGGATCTGCAAGCCTCCAAGGATCTCTCCTCCACCTGTGTCCCTACTCTTTAAACACAAAGATAGATAACAAGATGGCCTCAAGTATTCACCACCCAACCTTAGCTAGATCCAAGCTCCAAGCAAGACCTATCTAGCACCCCCTTGCTAACCATAAACAAATCACAAGCATACCACAACACTCCATAGCATACTCAAGATCCAAACCCTACTTATGTCCCATACCATAAGCAAGATCCAAACCTTAAGCATACTACCACAAAAAAGCACTCTACACACTAGTAGCAACACTAGAGCATAAGCAAAGCAAACAAGAGAGATCTCCTCCCTCCCAATGGGTGCCTTACTACCTTCATATAGATGGCCCATGGACCTCTCCAATGCACTATGGAGTTCCATGCTCATAACCTATGACTCTTTGAATGCCTTTCTTGTGGGAGTTAGGAACTCAATGGACACTTTAGAAGGGCGCCCTCCTACTAGGTCCCATTGCCCAAGCTGTGCATGTATACTTTGGTCCTAGACCAATAAAGTGATACGGTTCAAGGTTGAGGCCCAAGGTTTAAAAAAATAGTCATCCAATGACTTTCTAACACCTCTCTAGGTTCCATACCTCCATCCAAGGCATAGACACCTACCTGCCCTTAACCAAGGACACTAGTACCTTAATCTAAGGCACCTACTCTTAATACTAAGGGTACCCCTTATCCAAGGGTTACGTGACTCCATACCTCCAACCAAGGTATAGTCACTTGCCTACCCTTATCCAAGGGCACATGCCCTTAATCTTAAGGGTACCTTGCCATTTAGCCCCCAACACTAAATGGACTATTAGGGATCTGAAGTACTGCTAGTTACATAGGTATGTAACACTGTGTGTGTGAAATAAGCCAGGAAGCCGTAACAAAGGAGTTGTAATCGTTGACAAGAAACGGAACCCAAAAAGAAAATATATCACAGGACGGACAGGAATAGTAGCCAAACATTACCAAACAAGTCTTCCCAACTGCAATAAAAAAACCACTGAATGAACAGCGAATAAACAAAGTAAAAGCTTTAACATTGAACTATGATAATTTTGTAATAGTGCAACAAAGAAATAGAAACAATAAGAATAACGTACAACCAGCCCCAAGGGGTTTGCAATGGATTATAGAATGGTGTAGCAAAGAACAAACAAAGCCTAGCATCGCTTTCAGGGCAGGTTCAAATGGAAAGTACATTGAAACCTGATAAAAACAACTCGAAACATTTCATTTTACAAAATTAATTGGACGTTGCTGCCTGCAGAAAGACCGTCTGTGTACATTCAAAAGAAAGGGAACCATGGAAGTGCAAAGTGATGTTATGCAACTTTTCTTCCACCCTAGGAGGGCAGAAATGCACAGTTTTCAAGCAAAACATACATTCGAGTAAATTTTCATTTTTGTTTTCAGCCATTCTTCTGGCTGTATCTTAGGTAGTAGACCTATTGTGAACTCAATCACATATATTGGCATCATATGAAGTACAAAGACAGCAAATAGCATCCACAAAGCATTCTCCAACTAAGAAAACTTAATGAAAGACAGGTTGTCGATCACTCTGGCAAATTTCCAACTAAGAACTCAAAAAGAGGACCTCCCTAAAAAATCCTCAAGACACGAAACTAAATAATCTGAGAAATGCGAGCCTTTGGCTCCTATGTCCAGAGCATTCTTGAAGGTTCCATAAGGGTTCTTTCTGTAGTGTGCCCATTTTCAAGGCCTTTATGAAATAGACTGATCTTGAAAAGGATGCCCATAAATAAATAACATATTAATACCCCAAGAATGACATTTGAACGCATCATGATGAATGTTTCCCACAGACGGTTACAAATGTGGATATACCAAGCCGGCCGTATGGCCCATGAATACTACATAAAGGTATCAAATCGACAGGAACATTCACCAACCCCTCAAGAAAAATGTTGTAGCTAGATCATTAAGGATATTGCTACACCTAAAAGACCATATCATTGTAACAATGCTCCAAGAACACCAAAGACAAATATTAATCCTCAAATATGGATGAAATGTAACCGCCAAATACCAACAATTCTGTATCCCACATACCACACTAAGCAATGTCAGTCAAATGAACAAGCCAGCACCATTAATCATATGCATCTCATGCGACCATGCATATGCCTCCACTGCATCACTCTGAGAGAAAGAATGTTCATATCTCAATAAAGATTCCTCAAAAAATCATAAGTAGGAACATCAAGAATCCAATTCAATAGAACAAAAACATTGTTGTTGTGTTGCCAAAAAAAGAAACCAAGTGACAACATACCATGCCAACCAGTAAAGCTAGATAAGAGCACCACCATACTACAACATATAAGGAGATCCCAAAGTATATGAAGTAAATGTTTTAAACATGCACCAGAAAAAGAAACCGTTGAAATGTGTCCAATGGAAAACATACAGTCCAAGAATGCCATAAAGAACCAACAAGGATTGGCAAGAACATAATTCATTTATTGAATCGACAAATTGCTTTTTACCCTCGTGAAAAACGACAGGGTTCATTTCTATGAAAAGAAAGGTTATTTATCAACCTTAGAAAATCAATATGAAGTTTTCTTAAGTGACGCAGGTTCCTTCAAGGTGAGGAAGTATCTGGGATGTTTGATCTCTACTTTTGTTTATCATCATGGATGATTTTGGTGTAGGGATGTGTTGGAGAAAGATTCAAGACAATCATTTTTTGATGGAGGTGTTTGAATCTCTTAATCGACAACAACATGGGCATACACTGGTTGGGAAGTTTGCATATGTATTTAAGATAGTGTCAAAACACACTCTTGATGAATTTGTCAAAAGCAGTGATAAAATAATGTCATGATGCGATGCTTTCTAGGTTGGAAAGTTGTTTGGGGGAAGTGACTCTATGTGTGAGATATAGAGGCAGCAGATTTCATGGAACAAATAGTGTCAAGTACTTTGTGTGAGAAAGTATTTGAGAAGGAATACCAGTTCCTTTGTACGTTGGGGATGCTCTTTTACTTGCATATTTGGTTTGGTTCATAGAGGACATTCTATTTGTATGATTGTTGGAGAGTGGTTGGAATGCAAACATGAAGTGTTGACAATGATTTTCAAGATGAACATCCACAGGGAGTAGTTCAAGTAAGTCCATCACATGTGGTAGCTTATGATAGTACCAAGAGAATTGAAGTGGATTCAATTCAAGGAATCAACACAAGTGGAACCAACAGCTTATGAAGTACAGAATTCTAACATGGGTGTTGATGTAGGAGGTTTGGTGTTGACATTTGTAGATTCATTTCCTACTTATGATTGTTATGATGGTGCTTTGGTAATCAAAGAGAATTACACTTTTTTTATAAGGTTGGTGAGATCCTTACATATTTATGGTAGCTTGGAAGATGTTCAAAAGAAAGACCAAGGGAGAAGTTCTCAAAGTTATGGAAAAGGTTATCATGTCTACATTATCTCAGTCAAGGAGAGTCAAATTCTTTGATCCAAAGGAAGTCAAGGAATCAGGTGATATGTCGCACTCAAGCAGGTCACACATATGCACTAAGGGACATGAAGACAAAAGCAAGACATTGGGAAGTCATATGAAGCAGGTTCATATGAAAAGGATCAACATCCAAAAGAATTCTACATCAACATGCAAGAAGCTCTACATCGAGTAATAAAGACATTGAAATTAGAGTTGATCATGGATTCTACATCAGAATTGAGGATCTTCATTACATGAGTGGTCATGGATATACATGCATACTTGCGCTATGCATAGTTCTTGTTGTTAACACTGCAAACATTAAGGGGAGTGTTAGTTAATGTTCACATTGTTACCTTTAATGTTGTCATTTGGGAATAATTAGAATTATTGGGCCATGCATGCGTGCTACTTCTAGGGCACTTTACCTATATTTAGTAAAGTCAAGTTAGACTTTAGTTAGACTCAAGTTTGAAATTCTAGTGCTTGATTTGGAACACAAGTTTTGCTAAAGTTAGATGTTGGATGCTTTTACCTTATATAAAAGACATCAATTAGGCAATTGCTTTTAGGTTGCTTTATGATTGCTTTTGCTTTTGCTTTTTGGCATAGACTAAATAGTCTATAAGTATTGTAGTGCACCCTAGTCCATAGAAGATGGGACATCCATCATTGCTTCATCATTGTTGTTTGTGTTCTCTTCATGAGTATGAGAATTGTCTAACAACAATAGAATCTTTGTCTTGGGTAACTTGTATGAGCAAGTCGGTTTCCTAACAACCTCAAATATTCAAACTTCTTTTTTATAGGCCCTAGGGCCTCGAAAAGGAAGTCAAGGGATCCCCACGTGGAAGTTAGGGCCTTAACTGAGAAAACAAAACCATTGCCCAAGCACCTTCCGCTCTTGAGCACTTTTCATCCTATATATGAGATTGAAAGATGTTTTACACATAAAGGTATGACCTTTGGTAATCACAATAGATCCAATGCTTTTTACGTGCCCCTTCAACCACTTCCATAATATATTTGACCTCCCAACCCTTAATCAACACTTGGAGTGGTCAAACCCAAAAACATATAGTTTACAAAGGTCAACAATGTTTCAAACACATTTCGAATGTTTGAGTTCCATACATTTCAAACATTTGAAAGTTTCATTGCCAGCTACTAGGAAACCAATGCAAGTGACATAACCCTTCTTATGATCACAAAAAAAATTATGGCAAAAAATATCTATTTAGGACCACGTCAAGAGAGAGAAAATGGTTACAGAAAGAAAAATGGCTAGAGAAAAAATAACTAGAGAGAGAAAGCAACTAGTGAGAGAGAAAAAATCAACAATTAAAGAAGGCAAGAAAGTGCTTTGATGCCTTGTTTTGAAGTTAGTCACAAATATTGGCATCAAATGAAGTGCAAAGATAGCCAATAACATCCACAAAGCATTCTCTAACTCAAGACACTTAATAAAAGACAAAGGCTACCAATAGCTTAGGCAAATCTACAACTATGATCTGTAGAAAATAGAACTCCCCAACAAAGAGCTCAAGACACCAAACATCTAAAGAGTGAGTCTAAGTTTGCTTCCTATTTCTATTTAGCCACAAACATCCTAGAAGGTTTTATAAGGTCCTTTTTTATAGTTAGCCCATTTTTAGGGCATTTACGTTTTATCTTGAAAAGGAGGCCCGTAACTAATAAGACAAGACCATAACGGAAATGCCAAAAGTGATTGTGAGGCATGCACATAGAAAAGTATAAAATTGTGTGTCAATAACAACACCCATACTTGTAGCGAAATGACATTTCGGGACAGCAGCATTACGGGCCTTCGACAAACAAAACATCTGCAATTCATTTGACCTTGCCTTTCTCACAATGAAGCCACTTTTTGTATGTTCAGTTTAAATCCCTACGATCTGACTGGTCCATTTTTGTTAAGTTGCCCATGGCAACTCAACATGCCGAGTAATGTCCCTGGGCCCCAAAAAATAGGTTTGAGTTGCCCCTACGTGGCATTGGTCCCATGCCACCTCATCTACCAAATGGTGGCAACTCAAGGTAAGTCTAAAAGGGAGGGGAGACCCATTTTTCTTCTTGGAACAATAAAAGGACTCCATTTTTAACTTGAGACTTGCCAGGCATTGAACTCTGAAACCACCCTTAGAATGAAAAGATTTAGTTTTAAGCTTTTGCTGCTTGTTAACTTACAAACCATGGCATTTACCAGATACAAAGCTATATTACATTTATACAGAATTAGGAATATATGTGGTCTAAGAGACGGAGACCCAAAGTAGGTGAACAATGGAAAGCATACAAGTAAAAAACGTTAATGAGTAAAGAGCTGGTCAACAGCTGAAGCATGAAATCATTTATAAGGATGCCATAAGAGGAACTAAAGGGCTGGAAATAGCATCACTGAATCTAACTCGTTGGCAGAGAAAAGTTCGGTTATTTCCAATTTGTAACTGAATTCTCAAAAATAAGAAGATCTATAATCAGATCTAGGAATATACTACCATTCATTCCGACAATATACTTAACCATCTATGGAAAGCTAAGATCTAAAGTTTACGATACTAATAAAGCAATAAAATGCCAAAGAAGTAAAAATGCTCCTGATGACTTGAAAATGGCTGCTCTGTTTTCCTTGAAAAGTGGCATCAATATAGTACGCCCCAAATGGTGTATAAAACCCTTTTTTTAAAGAAAATTCTATAAGAACACAAATAAGGGAGCCAAGAGGAATGCAAAAGAAGGCGCCAGAAAAATTTGTTCATTTTGAATAATATCCCTAAAGCATACCTGTTGAGCCTCCATTTCCACCTCATGTGGCAGCACAAAGTTGACGGTAATCTTCTCGGGGATGGCACCAGGGACAGGAGGGCGGGGCCTCATAAACTGGGACGGAAACTTAGGCAGATCTAGATTCGGAGCCACTTCCTTCCATCTTTTGATGAGCTCCTCAGAGATGGCAGGACCTTGTGCTAACTTGGCCGCATCCGAAAGCCCTCGTTTCTGCCACGCCATTGCCCATCCTCTGCTGGCCGCTCCAGCACTCAGCCTGCCCAACATCGCGCTGTTCCTTCTCCTCGCGCCCTCGTTTCTTCCCCTCTCTCTCTCTCTCTCTCTCTCTCTCTCTCTCTCTCCCTCGCTCTCTCTCAGGGTTAAGAGAAGAAAAGCTCTCTCTTATGTATGTATTATTAGGGCAGCTTTCTTGTTTACAAACACAAAGGCATAGCAATCCAATAAAGACTGATCAACCAAGACAAATCAAATCTTTTGTATAATATTTTTGACAAAATGGTGCAAGTTGCTTTGTGGGCTCAATTGAAGCTTCACAGATGTGATCATATTACCATCGAAGCCCACATAGTTGCATTGCTCTTGAAACCTCGTTGGAGTTATCCTTATAGAATTTCTCAGTTTGTTGAAGACTTTTGCTCATAAAAAAGGTAAAGATGCTTGTATAAACAAGAACGATGTGGTATTACACCACAAAGGCCTTGCCATGTCATAATAGCGGGAATCCTAAAAGTTTAGGATTTTGATAAGGCATTTGTGATATTAAACGAGAATAACAAGCTGGAAATAAAATTTTAAAAAATGTGCTAGAAATTATTTTTTTGAAATATGTGCACGATGTATTGTATTATTAAAAATTGGATATTAGTTTGTTTTAAGTTATGAACATAGATCTAAAAGTTACAACAAATTGACAATATTTGTTGATGATTATAATTTTGCCGTATTAGACAACATAAATCATGATTGAGTATATTTGATGTGATTGTATATATTTTGTTGAACATGATCGTGATTGATTTTGTTTGAGTTTAGTTTATGTAATGGATTTATGTTTTGGCTATGATTTAAGCAATTTGATATTAATTTGTTTAAGTTTAGAAATAGACATTTTAAAGTTAGAACAAACTGATAAGATTTGTTGATGATTATAATTATGTTGTAGATAATCCACGATGGATTATAGGTGGGATTATTGAGTTCATGATCGACTTTGTGACATGAGAAGCTTAACATGTTATGACACGATGTACTGAAACTTAGCTAGTTAGTTGCTCAAAGCAATAAGTCGCTTGTATATTAGATGCAAGGATGCAATGTAAAGAAATAAATTGGAGAGGGATGCTAGAAAATGTCAAAAACAGTTGGAAACGATGTGGTATTATACCACATGTCATAATGTCGTACTTTTACTTTATGAAATGGATTTATGTTTTGGTTTTGATTTATGCAATTTGATATTAATTATGTTGGGGTGCTCTTGAATAGATTAGGTGCAGAAGAAGAGACACAACTCCCAACATAGAAAACATTTCAAGATCTTTACCAAAACTACAGCATAAGCATTAACTTAGATCGAATGAAGGAATGTGTTGTAGGTGTCAAAGACAACCATGAAGGAGCCACTTTCAAGTTGAATTTTTCTTGGTTTACAACATTGGGATTCACCCAAGTGTTTTTCATGACATGGGGAAGGCTTTGTATATGTCCATCTTACCTTGCATAATTTTCATCAATTCCTAGGCCCTTTTTCTAGGGGTTGCCCATCCCCAATCATAGTGGAGTGTGACAAAAGGGTGATCAGTCATTCTCCCAATCTTTATAGACTCGATTGAGCCTTCTTTATAGACTCGATTGAGCCTTCTTCAGGTACCGTCTTTAAGCTTTAAGAAGCTTCTTTGGATTCATTCTTCAAGTACTCTTCTTAGTACCTGCACATACCCTTAAGAAAAGGTTAGGAGTCATACCATAAAATGGTTCATCATTAGATTCTATTTCTAGAACCTGCATATTCAAATTGTTAGCATTGTTCTACAATTTAATATCTTGTCTTCAGGTAATGATACATGCACTCATATTTCATCAGTTACTTGAAGACAAGAAATAAAACTGTAGATCAATGCTAACAGTTTGAATATGCAGGTTCTAGAAATAGAATCTAATGATGAACCATTTTATGGTATGACTCCTAACCTTTTCTTAAGGTATGTGCAAGTACTAAGAAGAGTTTCTTCACTAAGCTTTGAGTTCTTTTCGGTTTTATTCAACAATGTTTTGGTGATTTTTTTTTTAAGTCACAACATTTAAAGTCAGGACTTTAGAAACTAGTAGACCTTCACTTCAAGTTTACAGTTTGGTATCAGAGCCAAGGTCTACTATTTTTCTTTTTTTGTGAAATTGATGTGAGGGCCTTGTGTATTCATTCTTGAAACAAATGCCAATACACAAGACTTTGTATGTTTACTTTTGAATAAATTTCCCTTCCGCTCAAATTTTCTTCTTCTTACAAGATCTCTTTAATATTAGAGCTAATAGACTCCATTTGGGGGATCCTCAAGAACTGGATCTCCAACTTGCTTTCTATTTTAGAGACAATACTTTGTTAATGCGAGCTTCTATCTTCCTTTTTGGAGAATGGCATTTCTCTGAATCACAAGTCTATTCGTACTTTTTGCCTTGAGTTTGTGTATTTTAGGTGAATTCCAAAAACTCCAATCAAAGATGGATAGCTCCTCACGAGGCTCTTCAAGCTCCTCTTCATCTATGTCGTCATCACCTCATGTTTCCTCCAAGTCAACTTCCTCTACTCAATCTAGGAAAAGGAGGTTTGCTAAAATTGATAATAAACTTTTTAAGTTTTCTAAGTTCGATGGAGATAGTAGCAATGAAGAGAGTTTGCTTGCTTGGATTCGAAATCTTGATACTTTCTTTGAGAAAAGTAGATACTCAAATCATTCCAAGATTCGATTTGCAACGTTACATCAAGATAAGTATGCATCTCTATGGTCGGCTGCTATGAAATCAAATCACAAAGCTGCATCCACTTGGCATAGCTTTAAAATGCAAATTAAAGCCCACTTTTTGCCAAAAGAATATAAGGAAGATACTTTAGTTGCTTGGGACATCTTTAGGCAAAAGCAAAATGAGAAAGTAGTTGAGTATGTTAAGAGATTTTGGGAGTTGCTTTTGAAAGTTCAAACTTTACATTCCATTTCCAAGAAAGAACAGAAAATGAAGTTCTATTCGGGTTTGCATAAAGGTATACAATATGGCTTAGATCTAGTACAAGCTGATACTTTAGAACAAGTCATATACTATGCTACCAGAATTGAGCTGTAAGATAGTCATCAAAATGGAGGTGGGAACAAAAGGAAGGAACCTCTCACAACTCAAACTCCAAAAGAAAAGACTCACTGCCTTTCCAAAGAACAAATGCAGGCCTATTGCAAGGAAGGAAGATGCTTCAAGCGTGGGAAAGAGGGACACCTTTTCTTCAAATGTCCACTCAAAGATGCCAAAGCTTCGAGTGCAGACAAAGGGAAGTAGGTGGCCGTACAAAGCATTGAAGATACTCAAACCTATGATCTTCTCAAAACATGGGGACAAGTCCATAACAAACTCTGGCTAATTCTCTTTGATGAAGGCTCCTCTCATAATTTCATCTCTTTTAAGCTTGCACAAGAGATAGGAGTTGGTTCTTTTTCCGAATCTATGCCTAAGGCTAAAGGTGCTTTTGTTGATGGTGATGCAAACATTTATCTTGTAATTGGAAAACTTAAGCTCCAAATCTCCAAGTACAAAAGAAAGATGAGAGTTTTAGGATGTGTGTGGACTGTCGTGCTTTAAACAAGATTATAGTTAGCAACCGTTTTTCTATTCCAAGAATAGATGACATTGTGAATAGGATAAATGGATCTTGTATCTTTAGTAGAATTGGTTTGACAAGTGGATACCACCAAATCAGAGTAGCACCTGAAGATGTCCATAAAACTGCTTTCAGGACTAACTCTGGCCTTTATGATTTTTTAGAGGTACCATTTGGTCTTACTAATGCTCCCGCAACATTCAATAGAATAATGGCACAAATCTTTCGACCTCATAGACGTTTTGTAGGAACATTCTTTGATGATATCTTAGCCTTCAGTGCAAACGAAGAAGAACATAAAAGACATCTAGATATCGTCTTTAGAACCCTACAAAAAAACTCACTTCTCATAAAAGGCAAGAAAAACGAATTCTTCCTAGAAAAGATACACTTTCTAGGACATATGATTTCTAAGGAAGGAATCCAAATGGACCCTTCAAAGATTAAAGCCATACAAGACTGGCCTAAACCAAGAAATATTCATGAAGTTCGGTCTTTCCTAGGCATATGTTCCTATTATAGAAAGTTTATTCGCCATTTTGCTCATATAGCTTCACCACTACATGAACTCACTTGGACTATCATTGATAGATTTAGCAAACAAGCTCATTTTATTCCCTGTAAGAAAAAGCTTAAGGGACCCGAATTTGTTTATCCGTCACATTTTTAGGCTGCATGGACTACCACCAAAGTATAGTGTCTGATCAGGATACGAGATTTACTAGCAACTTTTGGAGAGCCCTTTTTGATAACTTGGGGACAACCCTTAAATTCTCTTCTTCCTTTCACCCCCAAACTGATGGTCAGAGTGAAATTACTAATCGAACCATCATAGATTTGTTAAGAAATTATGTAAGTGATCAAAAGGCTCAATGAGAACACTATCTCTCTATTATAGAATTTGCTTACAAAAACACCGTTCATTCTTCTACTGGTAAAGCGCCTTTTGAAGTAATGTATGGAAAACCTATTGTGCCTCCTGCATTAAGGACTAAAGAAGATATTTGCCTCAGATGCATTTGTGCAGGATTATCAAGACACCTTTTCAAAGGTTCAACAATCCATCGCACCTGCTAAAGAAATTCAATGGTCTAGAACCAAAAGGATTTACAGATTTTGAACCTCCAGAAGTTCAAGGAACCGAAGAAATCTTTCAACCTGAGCAGATCTTGATGCACAAGACAAGAACTGGAAGAAAGGGAATAACTTCTACATTATACCCCTCAAGTTTAAAAACTATCCTACTACGGATGCAAGATGGATGGAAGAAGAATTCTTCAAAGAATATCCAGAAATTTTAAATGTTTATTTGAGAAATGTTCGTTGAGGACAACGCTTAATGCGTCGGAGGGGTGTAAAATTGTATAGACCAAATTGACCAAGAAATAAAGGCTATCCAATCTTCCATTCTTTTTGTATGAAACATATTTTGAATATTAGAGCTTATTACTCTCTGCACTCATATTTCATCAGTTAGAGTAATAAGCTCTAATATTCAAAATACGTTTCATAACAAAAAGAATGGAAGACTGGATAGCCTTTATTTCTTGGTCAATTTGGTCTATACAATTTTACATGCACCTAGAGTTTGCACTAGTCCGATTTCAATACGAACTGTCCCTTAGCGTCCGTTCGAAGTACCAAGTCTCTCGTGCAAGACTCAACTTTCACAGTTCCTTTGTTGATCAGCTGCTTTACACGTAACACAAGTCAACGTACTCATTATGTCTCCTCATCATTGCTGGTCCAGAGAAAGCCTATAACAAGCTTTCCTTTCCACAAAAAAATTTGTCAACTTATTAGGTCTAAAGTTTGTCATTATCCTCGTGTGAGTATGGCTAGGTCACCTTGAATTTGCCCCTGTTTTGATCAACTTTCATTCAAAATTTGCCCCAAGAGAGAGGTGTGTGTGATATTTTCCCTCCACTTATAAAATCAGCTGACCGGACTTAGAATAGAGTTCTTTGAACAAAAAGCCTTTCCAACACTTTGCTTCCCATCTACTAGGATTATGGCTTGATCCAACTTGTTGCCAATATCTGAAGAGGATCCTAGTCTTTCCCCTTTGAGGAAAAACCCAACTGATACTGGAAATCACCCATGCTCAGTGAGTTTCAGTTCCGAAGGCGGCCGTCCCAGATGAAGACCAACTGCTCCATAGAAGATCTCCCCTGAAATTGCCCTTACATACTTTGTGTTCTTGGCTTGAAGGACGTAACCTTCAGGTTGATAGATGTATATATCTTCTTGTATGTATCCATTCAAAAAGGTAGTCGGAACATCCATTTGGTGTATTTCCAGATCTCGACAACTACGAAGGTGAATAAAGATCGAATTGACTGAAGTCTTACTACTAGACTATATGTCTTCGTGTAGGTACTCCCATAAGTTTGTTCGTATCCTTTGACGACTAGACTAGTTTTCCATCTGGCTGTTGAACCATCTGGATTGAGCTTCAACTTGAAGATCCACTTAGTGTCGATGATCTTTGCATTTGCAGGAGCTTCGACAAGATGCCAGGTCTTGTGTTGTGCAAACATCCCAAAGGGAGCCAAGAACCACGACTTAGCTTCCCAACCTTCAACTCTTGTCGTCCAAACTCACTTGACATACAAGCAGCCAACTCGCCAACAACGATCAGACTTAACCAACTTGAAGTTTGGAAACCAACATTGAGATCCAACCTAGCGCCATGCCAGATCGGGGGTCCTAATGTGGGTGACTTCCCTCCAAGCAAGCCGCTCGACATACATCAAACTTAACTAACTTGAAGCTTCATTACAAACGAGTGACATTCATTCCAAGCAAGTGGTCTGACTTAATCCAACTTAACCAACTGAAAGCTTCATCACGAGCGCTAGAAGCCAACTTGGCGTCACGCCAGACTGGACAGCCATAAACAGGTAACTTCCACCCAAGCAAGCCATCCAACTCAGCCAACAGGTTCGCCAGATGGCTCCCGGGACCCATGTCCGGGAGCCAGACTGATTCTGCCAAGCTCGCCAGGCTTAATCAGCAAAATAAAAACTAAGTCCAGAAAAGCGTGCTTTACCATAAAGCACTATATTCTAGGACAGAGGGGACGCGCTGAATCACACCAGAACTATAGGGGGAGTCCAGCAAACAGAAACTTGGGCAGCTCAACCAGCGCCAGGAATCCAATCACCAGGTCTCAGCTCCCTCTACCAGCACGAGTCAGGCACAATGCCCAACACGTGTTGGTGGCCCCGAGACCAGTCAGTCTATGTATGAATGTAACCTCTTCCAAATTTAATAAAGTTGATCCTTGGGGATGATTACCATTTCTGTTTCGCCTCCGGGATTGGTCCAAGTGGAAGGACTTACTACAACCTTTTTGCGTCGCCGGCGTCCAAGGGTCCACGTCACCGACATGTGGCTCGTCGCTATGCCAATTGGTCAGTTTGGCAACCACTATGCCTTGGGTTTCATGTGTGGCTTGTCTTTGCCTTTGGTTACCTTTTGGGAACAGGTTTTGAGTTGGCTTTCGGGTTGGTTGGGATTCTAGTTTTCTTAAGTCTGAATGGTTAAGCTTGTTACGTTTTTAAGTTGGCTTTTACGTAAGTGCATGATGGATGAATGTTAGACTTAAGCGAGTGTTGGGAAAACCGCTCAAGTCCCAACGCCCTTTGAGACGCCGACGCAACATGTGGTATCAGAGCTGACTAGCCAGTCAGCTACGCAAGTCTCACAGGGAGGACCACTTTTTGGGATTTGTCTGGACAGCCGCTGTGCAAGGTGTTGTCCATAGTGTAAGCACGGGTGCGTCCACGGTCGGGGTGGTTGGTAGAATGGGAAACTTGATGAGTCAATGTGCTGCCCTTGAAGTGTAAGCACGGTCAGTTCTTGCAGTTCGGGCCTGTCACCGTCTGCACATAGGACAAATGAGGCAAAGTGCTGCCTAGGTAGGTGAAAGCATGGTCTGTGCCTTGTGGGGTGCGGGGTGACATATTCGAACTGTACGGGTTAACCATTGATACAGAGATGCTACTCAAATTCGGGTGTAAAACACGGGTGGTTAGCTACCGGTGCGGGATGGCTCCCGATCGTTTAGCTATAAGGGCTATCGACCAGATTTGGTGGGGCGTTACTGAGGCAATGTGCTGTTTAATGGTGAAAGCACGGATGGTTGGATGGATGTTTTTCCATGGGCTAATTATGTGATAGATTTGCGTGGGCACGGCTAGGCAAAGATCCTACATCCGGTCTCAAGGGGGATGTGACTTGAGAGGGATCCTCTGTGTTTGCTTTGGTTTGTTTGTTTGTTTGTTGTGTGCTTTCCCGGACCTGAATAACTCTTTATTCCTACTTGGTTCTCAGATGATCTGATCATGCTCAATTGAGAAGGGAAGCTGACTTAATAAAGAAGGAAAAAAGAGCTATGGGGCCCAGTGTGCAAAGGGGAGAGCTTTCAAGAAGAGAAGGAAAATAGACTAGTGGAAGTGCACCTCTTACCAGGATGGATGACCACCTTGATGAATCGCGAGCATTAACAAATGGGGAAGAGCAAGGCCGAGAATATGGCTCCCCCTTGCACCGAGATGGCGCCAGATCCAAATCAAGAAAGAAAGAGCGTATGCATGCCCCAGTGGCACCACCTCAAGAAGAAATTGGTGCCCCTTCTGAACTGGCACCAAGAGATGAACCCGTGTCAGAGGCGCACCAAGACCTCTTTGATGTGAAGATGCGCCAATACCTATCCAACGCAATGGCGGCTATGCTTAGTGAGGTAAAGAAGGACCGAGAAATAGAAAGGAAAGAATGGCAAGCATCCATGCGAGCCATGAACCACAGTCAATTTGACTTTGCTAGAGAACTAAGAGACGGGATAACACAGCTCGAAGCCAGGTATGAGAAGCTGGAGACTGCAAGAGGGAATGCATGGATGCCTCCTCCACTCATACCAAGGGATACTCCAGCACGAAACACATAAGGCCCAAAGAAGACTGCTAAAGTAAAAGCACTGCCTACTTTCAAAGGGGAGTGCCATTCGAGTTGTGGAGGGTTGGTTGTTTCACATGGACCATTACTTCTGCTTGATGAATACCCCTGAAGAAAAGAGAGCAGACTTGGCGTTAGCATATTTTGAGGGTTACACAACAAATTGGTACCGAGTGGCAGGGATGCAGTTCCGGACATGGGATGCATTCAAAAATGCGCTACGAGAGGAGTTCATACCCAAAGATTCACACATGAGACTGAGGGCAGAATTATCAAGACTCAAGCAAAAATGTTCGCTACAAGAGTACCTGAACAAATTCAGATAGAGCGTATGGGTAATCGAAGATATGTCGAAAGCCGATAAGACCCACTACCTCTTGTCTGGAATGCAGACATGGACCCGACGAGCAATAGATAGCTACATGCCCAACGACTTTAACTCAACTATTCGGGCGACTGAAATGGTTTGCGATTATGAGATCGCGCTGGCACCAACTGCTCCCTCAATGGCAACAAACATACTAAGTGGATCCAGACTGAGTCCAAGCTTCTTCCCAAGGGGAGACTCAATTTCAAATGGTAACCAAGCCTCAAGTACAGATTCCCAGCAAGAACAGGGTTTGGCAACCAAGGCAACAGCGGAGGGAATACCTTCCAGAGGAGAAGCAAATTTGGCCATGTAGCTAGTCATAAAATAGCTCACCAACAGTGGGCAGTTCCCTATGCTACTTTAATTGTCAACAGCAAGGTCACTCGTGGAGGTCGTGCCCCAAACCATTGAATAAACAAATCATGGTGGCGAACGAAGTGTTTGATAAGATGGAAAGAGAGGCGTCTGATCAAGCGGACTGTGAACAAGACGACGAAGAAGACCCATAAGTGGATTTGATGGAGTCCGACCTGAATGCCCTACAACAAATAGGGGCACTTGCAGCTTATCGGGAACATCTCAATGCAACTCCTACAAAAGGATCAAAGTTGTTGTACCTCAAAGGCTGCATCCAAGGCAAGATCATTCACTTCATGGTGGATCTGGGAGCATCGCATAACTACTTGTCAGAAAGTTTAGCAGAGGAATTGGGCATTCAATGTGAAGAAAATATGACCCCTATTTGTGTGGAGACTGCCAAAGGCACAATGACAACTTGTAGGTTGGCAACCAATTTGCCAATCTCGCTGGGGACTTGGAAAAATCGATTAACGTTCACAGTCTTGAAAATGACTGCTTTCGACGCCATCCTAGGACTAAGCTGGCTTAACGAACATGTGGTGGCCTTCCTGACAAAGGGGGGTTAATCTTCTGTAGTTATATAATGGCAGAAAACCTTGTGTCGTCAGAGCTATGCCAGGAGATCAATTAGAGATGAATGATACAACTAAAGTTGAGCCAGCGATCCCTTCAAACCTCATTCACCTCTTCAACGAAGGAGAACCAGCAGAAATCAATTAGGCGACACAAACTCAGAAGGATCCACCGGTACCTGTAGTGTCCACATCAAAGATGGATCCGAGTGCCGATCCCGAGCTCAAGGAGCACCTTGTGTGACCAATGAAAAATCTAGAGTCCCAGGGGACTCATTCAGATGCACTACAAACGACATATCTTAGGCTCAATGGAGCCCAGGAACCTTTTCCTTTCTATGTTAATAAAGCAGACTGTCAGCTTTCATGCGGCCCAAAGTACTTTAAATTATGTTGCAACTTTACATAGGTTTTACGTAAGTGAACTAGATCCACACTTTTCCTATGCTACGTGCAAAAGTGATTTATTATTTTCTAGAGGTTTGTCTTTTCCTTGGTCGGTAAATCAAGCTCGTGCCCTTGTAATTGTGAATAAAGTTCGGCCGGTGAATCAAGACCGTGCCGTGAGTCTTAAGTTCTAGTTTGGCCCCAATGAGGACATCAACTTTCTCAAATGAGGGGAGGATGTTGTAAAGCTGACTCGGGTGCACCCAATGTGCCCTATAAGACTCTAAGGGGTGACGCTCCTCTTGGTCCCAGAGCAAGTTAGAAAGTCAAGGACTGAGCCTTTGACCTGTGGTGAGCCAGTCAAGTAGTCACAAGTCATGAGCTAGCTCTGGAGCTCAAGTCATGGCCTAGTGAGGAGTCAAGTTGATTCTGCTGCCGGGACAGCTCCTAGGACCCATGTCTGGGAGCCAGACCGATTCTGC
This sequence comes from Diphasiastrum complanatum, assembly GCA_029204225.1. NCBI lineage: Eukaryota > Viridiplantae > Streptophyta > Lycopodiopsida > Lycopodiales > Lycopodiaceae > Diphasiastrum > Diphasiastrum complanatum. Next base: position 45,694,931 of record CM055110.1, on the reverse strand, counting down.
CAGCTTGCCAGACTTAATCAGCAAAATAAAAACTAAGTCCAAAAAAGCGTGCTTTACTAGAAAGCACTATATTCCAATGCTTTATTGAAAAGAACATAGATTTTCAAAGCTTGACTAAAACCAGAATAACAATGTGCCAATCTATATAAGTATCCTTGCCTCTTGCCGAGTGCAAGGATCTTATTAGTCCTATTGATAATTCTGCATTGATCAGACTCAAACTCCACCTTATGACCTAATCTGTAATTCTACTTACTGGTAACTGATTTGTAGAGAGTTTAGGAGCATACAAGACTTTTGACAGTAGTTTGAATTGATCATGCTGAAACCTTAATGTTACAGTACCTTCATCTTCAATAGTATGAGTATTATCATCACCAAGATGAACATACTTCTCTGTGTTGTAAGGCATATAGGAATGAAAAATCTCACGATGATTGGTCATATGTTGAGTAGCTCCAAAATCTAGAAACCACAAATCATCTAAATTCGCATATTTGTCTTTGACCATAAAAGTGCATTCGTCCATTTCGACTTCAAGAGATGCTGTAACTGTATATGCTTGTTGAATGAGTTGCTTGGCTGCATTCTTCGCTTTGAGAATTCGGCAATCTTGGATCTCATGGTTATTGCATTTGCAATACTTGCAAAACATCTTCTTCTTCAACGAATGTGGATTCGATGATTGTTCTGGACTTTGAGTATGTTTTTGATTCGATGTAGACTGCTTAAAGCTTTTCTGCTTCTGTCGTTTCGAGCCCTTGTTGACATTTAGAGCATGAGATGAAGAGGTAGTTAAATCTGAGTGTGTCGTGATGATCATCACCCAGTTCTCATATGTAGAGGGCAGACTTGAAAGCAATGTCATGATTGCATCTTGATCGTCTATGACTGATCCAACAGCGGCCATCTGTCTAAGACGAGGTCGAACACAATAAGAAGATAGTATTGATTCAGTATGAAAACAAAATAGATGTAAATGAGTACAAAAGGTTTGCGGATCAAAGCCTCGTACTCTAACCTATCTCTGAGCGACTAAATAAAAGTCTGAATTAAGTGCAATGCTAATAAGCAATGAGCGCAATAGCAATCCCTAATCAACTCTAAAGAAGTGAGCTAGAATGCTCAAGAGTGTCCAAGCTCGCAGGCTTGAAAGAGAGAGCTAACTATTCAATACTTGCTGATCTATTGATTGCAACAATGCTTGATGTCAAATGTGGAAATATGAACAGCTATTTATACTAAGCAAATGCGGCAACGTCCAATAGTAGGACAACTAATTAGGTCATCAAATGCGTCATCCTGTTGGCGTGATGTGCTAGCATCCATCTAGATAGTCTTCCCAGAAATTTACTTGCTAAACGATTAGAGCAAATCTGTAGCCTTTAAGATGAACAATAAATTGTCTTAATGTGAAGGTCTTTGCTAAAGGCATTTCCTCAACATTTGAGGCATCTTGCATTTTGCAAAAAAGCTAAAGTGAGAGAAAATCTCGAAAGACAAAAATCTCGAAAATGTCGACACTGTAAACTGTTTTCAAATACTTATGCAGACTGTGTAAAACACGAAGAAATCTGTAGGTCTGGATAAAAGTTGGACGAAAATTAAAATGTCGATTAGTCAATTAGTAGGAGAATAATCCAACACACAGATCATCTGAACGATTTCAAACAACTACTCAATCAGTTAGTTGTAGTAGATTCACCAATATCAGACAAAATGTCTCTTTTGTCTAGTCTTCCTCCCTCTTACGACAATTTAGTATTGCTACTCAGTAATACTCCTGACTTGTCTCTCCAAAAGGTGACAACAAGCTTATTGCAGCAAGAAGTAAGAAAGAAAATCTTATCCACATCAAATACGAAGATAGTCGCTCTCTGTTCAAATAAGCAATAGCTCCCGAAGAAGAGATCTTCGAAGGACAAGAAGACAAAAGCTGAGCAAACTGATTCAGACCAGCAATCACAACAACACAATTAACAACATCAACAACCTAAGACCAGACTCTTTTGCAAGTACTGCAAGAGAACCAACCACGACATCAAGGATTGTTGAGTTCTCAGGCATAACGAAGCCAAGAAGAAGATGCAGCAAGATGGAGGATCTGATTTTGCCAAAACCTCTCAAGAAGAACCAACTCTACTATTGATACCAAAATTACCCATTAGAGATGCAATGGATTGGTATCTCGATTTTGGTGCTTCTCAGCACATGACCGCATGTAAGTCCTTATTCAAAGACGTCACACCAGCAAATTTGAAATATGTCTACTTCGATAACTCAAGTGCACTACAGATTGGAGGCAAAGGATCTATACGCCTCTATCTTCTTAATGGTAAGCTGACCTTGCTCAAGGATGTACTATACGTACCCAAACTGACCAAAAATTTATTGTCAGTTAACAACTTACTATGGCATCATCGCTTAAGACACTTGAATTATGCATCTGTTTCGAACATGTCCAGACAATCCCTAGCACTTGATCTCGACTATCCTTCTAGCAAAGTCGATCTCTCTGTCTATCATAGCTGCAATATTGGAAAGCATACTATGATTCCTTTTAGATTGAGTCATAGGCATGCAACAAAAGGTCTGTTAGATGTTGTTCATTCATATATATGTGGACCTATGCAAACTCCATTATTGCTAGATACAAAGTATTTCATTACCTTTATTGACGAATTTTTCAGAAGAACAGTTGTTTACTTCATCAAACAGAAATCAGAAGCTTTCATCAAGTTTAGACAATTCAAAGACCATGCAGAAAATCAAACTGGCAAACGAATTAAACCATTGAGATAATACATCTCCAGCGAATTCAAGGAGTACTGCCTTAAAAACGACATTGAGAAACAATACATTACCTCCTATTCGCCTCATTCAAATGGTTTTGTTGAGAGAAAGAATAGAACCTTAGTCGAATCAGCAAAGTGCATGTTATCATATGCGACACTTCTGAAGTCCTTCTGGGCTGAAGCTGTTTCAACAAACTCTTCAAGTAATTCAAGGCATTTGTAGAAAATCAAACTCAGAAAACAATCAAAGCTATATGTTTTGATGGAGGGCGAGAATAGATCTCCATTGAGTTCAAGGAAGTCTGCAAGGCATGTGGAATACATCAATAATTCACCACCAACTACTCTCCTCAATCCAATGGAATAGTAGAGAGGAAGAATCAGACACTTATTGAGAGTGCAAAAACCATGATGGCCCATGCTTCCTTTCCAAAGAGATTTTGGGCAGAAGTTGTTACTATAGTTGCCTACCTACAAAATCGATCCATCACCAAAGCCCTGAATGGCAAGACATCTCATGAAGTGTGGACTGGATCCAAGCCATCACTCAAACATATTCGGGTGTTTGGATGCATTGTGTATGCTCAGATCCCTGAAGATCTGAGAAAGAAGCTGGATGACAAAAGCAGGAAATCGATTTTCATTGGCTACCCCCAGATCACAAGGCATACAAGCTCTACAACCTAGAAAATCAGAAGACCTTCACAAGCAGAGATGTCATATTCATGGAAGACCAATTTTTCAACCATAAGGAAAAAGCTCCAGATAAATTCAACCCAAGGATCGAACAGTCAAAATCTGATCCTAGGATCAAAAAATGAAAATTTGATCCAAGGCCAAAAAATCCAAAATCCGATCCAAGTATCAAAAATCCAAAATCTGATCCAAGGGTCAAACAACATAAAATCGATACTGACTCAGATAGTGAATCAGAATCTCAACAACAACATCAAAGGGTCGAAATTCAACCCAGAAGATCAAATCGACCCAGACAGCCTCCATCTTTATTCATGGATGATCCGGCCTGTTACTTTGTGCAGGAACTAAACATAGTTCATGAGGCTATGTCAACACTTGATGCTGACAAGTGGAAAACTGCCATGATGCAAAATTTGATTATCTGATCAAGAATCAAACGTGGATTGTAATTGAGCTGCCAAAGGATCGAAATCCGATTCCATGTAAGTGGATTTTCAAAGTGAAGTATGATGCTGAAGGTAAAGTAAATCGATACAAAGCCAGACCGTGGGGGGTTTCACAAATTCCAGACCTGGATTATTTTGAAACCTTCAGTCCCGTGGTAAGACATGCTTCAATTCATTTACTTCTTTCCTATGCAGCTACAGCAGACCTTGAAGTTCACCAAATGGACGTCCAAACTGCATTTCTCAATGGCACCATTGAAGAGGAGATCTACACGTCTCAGCCAGAAGGATATGAGCTAAAGGGTAAGGAGCACTTAGTGTGTAAAATTCAAAAAGCTCTATATGGTCTGAAATAGTCTCCAAGAGCCCGGTTTCAGAAAATAAATACATTTCTAATCAAGAATGGTCTTATTCCAAACTCGGCAAACTCAAATGTTTATTTTAAGTCTGCATCAAATTTTTGCATAATCATCACACTTTATGTTGATGACATGTTTTTGTTTAATAACAATTTAAATTTGTTGAAGGATACCAAATGCTTGTTAGCACAAGAATACAAGACAACAAATATGGGTCCTGCTCACTACTATCTCATAATTCAGATTTTCTGAATTCGACCTAGCAGGCAGATTTTCATCAGCTAGCAGAGATGCCTCACCAATGTGTTGAAGGAATATGGAATGACCAAGTGCAAACTGAGCCACTTCCCACTCAACCCTGGTTTGAAGCTGTCAAAGGAGCAATGTCCAAAATCTGAGTCATAAAAGGAGGAAATGAAGCAGTATCCATTTCACTCCATAATCGGTTCATTGATGTATGTTATGCTCTGCACTCGACCTGACCTTGCTTACTCAATCAGCTCTCTTAGTCAATTTCTTTCAAATCTAGGTCTAGTCCATTGGAAGGCTCTCATGAAAGTCATGAAGTATGTCCAAGCTACAAAACACTTCAACATTCGCTATGGAGGCAGCCAGTCTGCCAACATTCTAGAGGGCTACACAAATGCAGATTGGGCAGGAGATATCGACACAAGAAAATCGACCTCTAGATTTGTGTTCCTATTCAATCAAGGCCCAATTTCATGGAACAGCCAAGAACAGACCTTAGTAGCATTATCTTCCAAAGAATCGGAATACATGGCTACCACAAATACTAGCAAGGAGGTAATTTGGCCGAGGAACCTGCTTGCAGATATCAAAATTATCCATTCACATCCAGCAACTCTCTACTGTGACAATCAAAGTGCCATTGCACTATCTCTGAATCCGAGATTCCACTCCTGAAGTAAGCATATCAAAATCCGATATCACTATCTTAGAGAGAAAGTACAAAGCAAGGAAATTTCTTTGGTTTACTACAAGACAAAGTTAAAGGCAACAGATTATTTCACCAAGGCTCTAACAAAGGAGCATTATCTCAGATTTAACAACCTACTAAATCTAAAGATTGAAAATTTTCAAGATCCACATTAAGGGGGAGTGTCGGATTTCAATGCTCAGGCTCAAATCATTTGGTAATGAGCATCCTGAAAAACCTGCATATACTTATTCGTGGAAAAACACAAAAAAAAATATGAAGGCTCGAATTTTCAGCAAAGGATAAAAAAATTCAGGGTCGAGTTTTTCCGACCCAAGCCTTTTTCTGAACCAATGTCAATCTTGTCAAAGAGGGATTTTTTGAACCCGGTCGGTTTGGATCAGTTTTAATTTTTTTGAGCACCTTCGAACCTGTTCGGTTCGGATTTGTTCTAATTTTCTCAAGCACCTTCGAATTTATTCGGTTCGGATCTATTCAGTTCGGATTGGTTCTAATTTTTTTTACCCTGGAAAAATCCAAACCCGTGTATATTTTCTGACCCAGTGTAACATTTTGACTTTTTGTATATTTTCTGACCCTTTGTAAATTTCAATACTATTAACTAGAAATCCGACCCACATACTGTTAAAATAATAGCTACATTTTGTGGGACTATAAATAGATTAACTAAGGTATCCAATGTACCGATCAAATGACATCCAATGAAGTCAACACCCTGACAGGCATCTTCTGTAACAATGTACAGGTAATATTCTGTAACGATGTTCAGTGACTATGTAGTCTTATGTAGAATTAGTTAGTTGAACTTCCGATAATCTAGCTATCAACGATTTCAGCTGAAAGTTGAGCGCCCTATTGTTCTGCGGCCAACTTCAAGCTTCTATACTCACATTTCTGATTTTTGTCTGAATTTTTGTGTCTACATTTTTGTTTCCATTGCGCATTGCAGTATTCATTTCCATCTTGAACTCATAGTTGGTAACTGATGCACTACCGATCTATCTCCATCTACTCACCACGTTTCCATCAAAATCCTACATGATTTTCTTTGCAACCTTGTAAGGACCACTATACCTTGGAGATAGCTAACTCTCATTATATACATGATTTTCTTCACTCCCTTGAGAACGCTCGTTAGGGGTAGTGCTATAAAGTCATAGTCCATAATGAACCTGTGAAAGAAGCCTATGAAGTCCAAAAAGTGTTGGATTTATCTCCTTTACTCTCCTAAATCCTATGTTAATCTGCCTCCATTCATGCTGCTGCATTTTTACTCATGTTGTTGCACAGTCTACATATTTACATGTAAAATAAGACAGACGAATAAAACGCGACTGTCTGCATAAATACAAGTAAATTTCCACAGGCGAAAAAGACGAAAAACACGACGCTGTGTTTTTACATGTGATTTGTGACAGGCGAAAAAGACGACACTGCCCTACAAATGCAATAGGTGCCCTTATAGAAAAGTGAAAGCCTTCTGTAAATAAAATCTTAAGGCATTTGTCAAAGTGTCGCATTTTTCGCATCTTCACCAACGTTCATTTCAGCGAAGGCTGACGTCACGGTCTTCTCACGCTCATCCCATGCAACTGTGCAAACAGATTTGACAACAATAGCAGCCACCCATGATCTCCCACAAACAGCACATCCACTTTGTACTTTCTTCATCTGCACACCTGTAAAAATATGTATATATTGAATACCATCTACGTATTCTGTAAGATGTGAGAACTTAGACAAGCAACCAGCATAATAGCATTAGAAGCTTATCAGAGATAGACGAAGTAGATGCTTTTGCGCATCGATTCTTTGTATTGTCAGTAATAGGTTTCTTCCTTTTACAAATTGGATTAGCTTTTGTCCGCTATTGTCTTGTGCTCACTTGCATTATTGACCTATATATTTCGCTATACTTAATCTGATTACAACTCTGTTTGTTCTGCGTTCTGATTTGTGTCAATATTGCTATGCTTTTCTACATTCTGTCTAACTCTCTTATTGCTTAATCTGGTAGTCTGTTCTTTGCAAATTATTATTAGTCTAGCTGTTCACGACTAATATCTAGTCTTGTCTTTTACGACTAATTCATGACTGATTATCAGTTGAGCTCAGTCCAGCCCTTCGCGAATTATTCGCGACTAATAATTTTCTAGCTGTTCGCAACAAATTATCTTTTTTATGTGTTGTTGCTTAATGTTTGGCTACGTAGTCAGATCGAACGAGTTTTCTATCACTAACGTTCTGTTCGAGTTTAATAGGCGTAGTCGTGCTTAGGAAAAGAGTGAGATAGCTCATTCCGCTGCGCACGAACACTTTCCATTCGAGTTCGTTTCTTGTTCAAGTTTCGAGTTTGCTTCTTTTCGTGTTCGTTTCTTTTCAAGCTATTTTCGTTTCTCACACACCCTCTTTTTCCAACATGGTATCAGAGCCATTTTTGTAGCCTAATAAGCTTCCACAGTAACAAGACTCTACTAACCGATAGAGTAATTGTCTTCTTGTTCAGTAATTTTGCACCAGATTTTCATACTTAAGCCATTGATAGTTTTTCCTATTACCTAGACTATCTTTCACATGGATTTCCAAGGGAAAGCCAGTCCTATCATGGACAAGCTTGATGGAGCCAATTACCATCTGTGAAAATTTAAGATGAAAACAGTGCTAATGACTAAAGAATTGTATGACGTTGTTACAGGTGCAGAAGGGAAACCCGAAGCAGACGATGCAGCAATCACCAGATGGAAGCTGAAGGATGGAAAGGCTTTTGCGCTAATCATCCTCAACATTTCGGATACCCAGATCGGCCATGTATCCGAGGCCCAGACATCCAAAGAAGTCTGGGACATCTTGAGCACACTATACGAAGTGCGAGATATATCTTTCAAGCTACATCTTAGTAGTGAGTATCGCCCACGAAGAAATAGGGGAAGGGCATTTCGATGTCGAAGCTACCAACTGGAAAGTGCTACAACACTGCCTGTGGTGGCCCACAATGTTAAAAGATATTCATTATCAAATTAAAAGGTGTGATGTGTGCCAACGGTTCAACAAAACCTAGAAAAATGATAGAATGCCGTTACGACCTATACTGGCTGAAATGACGTTTGAAATGACTATGTCGGTCCTATTCGTCCAATTGTCCGTGGCTCCCAAGCTCGATATATCATTGTAGCCATCGACTACTTGACCAAATGGGTAGAAGCCAAAGCAGTGAGGAAGGCTGACACCAGTTCTACCACTAAATTCCTATATGAGAACATCTTAGTATGTTTTGGGTGCCCACTAGAACTTGTGAGTGATCGCGGAATGCATTTCCTAAACAAGGCTATCACTCACTTGTTATCCTCTTATTTGGTTGTCCATAGGAAGAATACACCCTATTAACCACACTGCAATGTACAAGCAAAATCATCAAATAAGTTTCTCTGTGGAATTATCATGAAGATGGTCGAAGCTTCGCGATTGGATTGGGAACACAAATTTCATGCAGCTTTATGGGCTTTCAGAACCATATTCAAAGTGAGTTCTGGACAAACCCCATTTTAGATGATGTATGGATAGGAAGTCGTAATGCTTGTCGAATTTGTTGTTCCGAGTCTAAGAGTCGCCATCGTCGAACAACTTAGTATAGAGGAATCCACAAACAGAAGACTTGACAACCTTCTCCAGCTCCACAAAATCCGCTCCCTAGTGTTTCACGCCCTAGCAATAGAGAAGCAGCGATGAAAGGCCTGGCACAATCAGAATATCAAGACCAAGGATTTCATTAGAATTGGCCTTGTTATACAATACGAAGACACATAAAGACAAGCTTAAGTTTCAAGGAGAAGGACCGTACAAGGTAGTAGAGATCTGACCTAATGGTGCAATCATTCTTGCCGACCTGCAAGGCAAACTGTTTGACATGTCCATAAACGGAAGCAGGTTGTGTCGCTACTACTCCGCCGATGTTGAGCTCAAAGATATGCTAGTTTCCTATGGCCTTAACAGACGCAACACAAGATTGGTACTATAACCAAGATGAAACTGGGCGTACAAATTGGGAGGTTGTTAAACGAGCCCTTATCACACGGTTCAAACCGCGGAAGTTTATGGAAGACCCTTTCCTACTTTTAAGTAAAATTAAAATGGGAAAGCGGGAAATGGTTCGAGATTACATCGAAAGGGTGAAACGTCTTAGATCTGAATGTGAGCCTGAGCTGATTGATGAGAATGCCATGATTATGTGGTTTTTGTCAGGTCTACCTAAATGGATCATACGTGAGCCGAAACGCCATAATGAGTACGCACTTTTGCAAAATGCGATGGACGATGCAATTCGGGAGGAGGATGAAGATTCAGATGATGAGCCGAATGTCAGTATGTTGCCTTATATAGCAGGGTAGACTACTACGACATCCACCACTATTGCATCAACAAATGCCAATGCTACTACAGAAATGATGCTCAATGAGTTCGGGAAACTTGGGAAGACCCAGCAGAAACAGATGGAAAAGTTGCAGTTGCAATTTGATGAGAAGATCAAAGCATTGAAAAATTTCCACGGAGAAGCAAACAAGGAACCTGAAAAGTTTGCAAAGACTTTTCCTACCAGGGAAAATGTCTGGTGTTCTATTTTTACAGGAAATCACATAGTGAACTAGTGTCTTCAATTGAAAAAACAAATGGAAATTCAGACAATTTATTCATTGATGACGAGAACGTCTTACCAATTCAGAATTGCCTAGAAGATATGGACATTTCTGATATTCAGATCCTCAACTATATGGAAGCACTCCCACCTAGGACCTATCCACAACATGCTTCCAAGGTGGAACCAGTTGCCAAGGTTGCAATTGAAAAACCTGAGACAAAATTCTACCGTCCCAAATGCCCACACTATCCATGGGATCTCTGTGAGGAGGAGACTATCTTTCAAATTGATGACGAGATCCTCCATGACATACCAACTGTCCCTCATCCACACACATCTCCACCACCGAAACCTCAACCACATGGTCATACTATGAAAGAGAAAATGAAAAAACCACTTCAAATTCAACCGTCGGGTGACCTCACCATTGTTTGGGAAGTTCCTGAGATTGCCTCTAGTCCTACACCAGTCCCCGAAAAATTCCAAACACCATCTCGGCAAGAGAAAGACAAGGCTCCCCTCGAATCTCCAGCCCATGATGTTTCTGCATACTTTAAGGACTATACAATCGAGGATGTCACAATCCAATTACCCCAAGCTCAATGTGAGCCAACTGGTAATTCACCCTACGAAGGCCCTGCACAAACCATAACCCTTTCCCTGAGTGAGCCAAATGGAACCAACGAATATCTTGTCCACGTCGAAGCTCATCTCAATCGCGAACAACGCAGACGGCTTGAAAAGCTCCTGCGAAAATATCGACATGTCTTTGCTTGGACCTATAAAGACATGAAAGGCATCTCACCCCAAGTAGTTGTGCATCGTATCTCGCTTAAACCAGGTGCGAGACCCACTGCGAGTCGTCCATACAGATGCAATCCCATCTATAAGGCCAAGATGAAAGAAGAATTACAATGCCTCTTAGATGCAGAATTTATCTATGAAATTGAGCATACTGAGTGGGTCTCCCCAATTGTCATCGTCCCCAAAAAAAATGGAAAACTCCGCATCTGTGTTGATTTTAAGAAACTTAACGTCGTCACTAAACATGATCATTTTCCATTACCTTTCAAAGAATCCCTTTCAAAAAAATTCTAGCAGGAGATGAGGCTTACTCCTTCTTAGATGGCTTTAGCGGATACAATATGATCCAAATCGCTGAAGAAGATCAACACAAAACCGTGTTTGCCACAGAATGGAGAACCTTCAGCTGGAAAGTCATGCCCTTTGGTCTCTGCAATGCTCCTAGCACCTTCCAACGTGTTATGCAAGCGGCCTTTTCTCAGCAGATGGGCGATACCTTAGAAGTTTACTTGGACGATTTAGGAGCACATTCCAAAGAAATACGCCATCTGTCTGTGCTCAAATTTTTTTTTATCCAATGTCAACGCTTCGGCATCTCTCTTAATCCTGAAAAATGCCAGATTTGGGTAACCCATGGTATTGTGTTAGGACATATTATCTCACGAAATGGCATTTCCACTGACCTTGAAAAGATCCTTATCATTCAAAATCTACCGGAACCACGTACAATACGTGAAGTTTACTCCTTCCCTGGCCACACCAACTACTATCGGTGCTTTATTTTTGATTTTGCTAACAAAGCATGCTTAATCTACAAAGTAGTTGTAGTTTCCAAATGGACGGATGAACAACGCGTCGTCTTTAATCAACTCAAGGAAGCCCTTACCCATGCACCCATCCTCCGGGCTCCTGATTATTCTAACGAATTCCATGTGCATACCGATGCATCCAAGTATGCCATTGGAACAATGCTCACCCAACCGGGAGAATTCAAAAAGGACTACCCAATTTGTTTTCTTAGTCGACAATTGATACCTGCTGAAGTCAATTATACCACTACCAAACGCGAAGCCTTGGCAGTGGTATATGTGGTTCAGAAGTTTCGCCATTATCTTCTAGGAAAAGTCTTTGTGTTCTTCACTGATCATCAAGCATTGTTGTATCTCATCACCAAGACCTACACCACAGGCCGTATTACTAGATGGATCTTATTATTGCAAGAATTTGAATTTAAGATTGTGGTTCGTAAGGGAGTTCAGCATTTTTTAGCAGACCATCTATCCCGAATTCCTAACCTTCCTACCCCTAATCAAGGCATCAATGATGATTTACCATATGCAATCCTTTTCCAAGTTGACTCTACACCTGTATGGGCTAGGGAAATTACCAAATATCTAATTTCAAGGCAGATGGATCCTTACTTCTCTAAACCTGAGCAACATGCGTTGGTCCTCAAAACTAAACCTTATACGTTAATTGTAGGAAATCTACAAGCAAGGGTTAGATGGAATTATCCGACAATGTCTTACTGATGGAGAAATACCCTCTGTAATTTCGAAGGTATTGGTGCAGACCATTTCTCTTCTGAAACAACTGCTAAGAAAATCCTCTTGGCCGATTTTTGGTGGCCAACACTCTTCAAGGATACGCACAATTACACTAAGGCTTGTGATTTCTGCCAACGCACAAAACGCTTCCAAAAATAGACCACATGTCTTTACACCCCGCACCCACTGATCAAGCTTTCCAGAAATGGAGAATTGAGTATGTCGGACCTATTAGTCCTACTGCTCGACACACACACACATCATAGTAGCTACGGACTATTGCACTAAATGGGCTGAAGCATGAGCTGTTCACAATGCTGACGATCGTTCTACCGCCAAAATTTTCTATGAACAGGTTATAGTTCGGTTCGGATGTCCTCTAGAGTTTATTAGTGATAGGGGTACACATTTCCTTAACTCTGTCATTGCAGATCTTCTTTCCATATTTTTTGTGGTACATCGCAAAAGTTCCTCATATTATCCACGCTACAATGGCCAGGCAGAATCCACCAATAAAATCCTATGTCAAATTCTCACCAAAATCGTCGAATCCAGCCGATCTGATTGGGAACTCAAACTCCATGCTGCTCTCTGGGCTTATCACACCACCCCAAAGCGAGCTACATGCTTAATCCCTTTCCAGCTCACATATTGCCAAGAAGCCGTTATGCCTGTGGAATTCCATATACCCTCCCTTTGAGTAGCCTATAACCTTGAGCTTGATACTCCTCGGAATCTAGCAAATAGGTTATTCCATCTAGAGCAACTTTGTGAAACACGAAGGATCAGCATCCATGCTCAACAAGTCCACAAACGATGACAAAAAGCATGGCATGATCGATCATTGAAACTTAGAGATTTCTAGATTGGAGATAAGGTCCTGCTATACCAGGCCAAAGCCTTCAAAGGCAAACTGAAATTTGTTGGCCAAGGACCTTACGTCATTAAAAAAATCTTTGCCTCTGGATATGTCCAACTCCAAACCCTTTAAGGCGATATCCTCGACACTGTGGTCAATGGGAGTCGACTGAGAAAGTACAATGAACCTTGTTTTTATCTTGATATGTATTAGTTGTTTTCTTTCCTACTGTTTTTTCTCCTTTTTATTGTCTACATGCCATTTCGACAACATTTTTGCTGTGCTTTCTTGTTCCAATCATCAAGATACTATCAGATCAAGTATACCAACAGTCTTCTCTGAGAAAACCACAAAAGTCATTAGTTTCAGAAGAAATATTTTTCACAACATCTCAGATAGAATTCGCCTGACCTTTTTTTCATAGAGTACGATTCATTTTTGGCCTCCGCGAATTTTATCTCAGATAAACAAATGTCTAAAAATAGAAAAATGTAGTTTTATTCATCAGATATCCATCATCAGAATTCGTAGACAATTCGATGGAGCTCGAATTGATCCTCAAGATTTCTCTGCTATCTCTACGAATTTTGATCAGACACATTTTTGCACTGTCAAACGTTTTTTCTCTTTTGGCATAGAAAAATCACTTACAAGAATTCGCAGGCCCTTAGAACGTTGCCTCGAAATTCGCAACCATCATTACCAAATCGTGGACACTGAGGATGATTTCTGGGTGAAGTTGCGAATTCCTGCCAAAAAAAGTCTATATATAGTCCTCCACCTTCTCTCCACGAGTTCATTTTAGATTGCTGCTCTCGAGTTCATGCCAAATTTTTTTCAAAATTTTTAAAATTCTCAGAGCAATCTAAAATCACTGCTATCATGGCTTCCCGCGATCCCTCGCTTAGCTTGCATCAACGTAAACCCCCTCGTCCTTATTCAGGGAATATCGTCATGATCTATCTTAAAAATTACGCTGAGCATCTCACCCTGGCCAAGAATATCCTCACCAACCTTGGCTTTGATCTGACACTTTTTTGGGACCAGCAAACCGAGAGCCTCATCCGAGCAGCCTACTCCACCTATTCGGATGAGTTCCAAACTTTTCGGATTACATCCAAGAGTGACAGCTATCCTACTCTTGGGGATCTCCAGAGCATCGGCTTTCCTAATCTCGGAGAGACAATCCATGGAAAGGGCACCAGCTATGATGCCAAGTACTTCACAAAGTTTCTAACAGATGACGACAGAACCATTGCCCAAACCAACGACAGGATTGCTATCCGCCTCATCACGGATCCCCATCCACGGGCCGCCTCAGAGATCTTCGTCACAATGGTCGCAGTGCATACCACCAAGATGGATCGCATACCACCAAGCGACCTCTTTTCTCCGACCCTCACCATGGACGATCCCATTCAAAATTACAAGTGGGCTGAGAAGGTAGCAGAGAAGCTGTGCGGAGCTCTAAAAGCCCGCAAACCAACTACCAAATGTGGGTATCTCCTCCACATGTTGGTCACCAAACAATTGGGGTCTAGGGCGGATGCTGCCATCAAGAAGCTGGATGATATTTATCCAAGCACAAAAAAGTGAGCCAGCACATAAGCTAATGTCCCACATGACATTCTATCCAGCGACATCAGGGTGGAATATGTTGAATCCGGAGGGAGCCTTAAACCATCTCAGGTCCCAAAGGAGGTCCTAGAGCAGCAGGCGACCTTACTTCACCAGCCCAGCAACGCCGACAAGCAGTAGCAGCAACAGCAGACAGCTCTGGAACGACAAGCACTTTCGGCTCTGATCCTATGGGCATGATTCCGTCCACACAGACAATCTCCTCTCCATCACTTGCTCTCACACTCCCACCACCACCTCCACCATTTACTGCCACCTCCACACCCTCACTAACTCTCAACACGGGCTTCACTTCCACACTTCCACAAAATCCCTCACCTACACAAATCTCCACCCTACTTGACTCCACAGTCAATGTAGATGATTTTGCATTACAATTACTAACTGCACTTCCATCAACCACTATCACCACTAACCCAATCCAACAATCTCTGCCACGCAGTATCTTCCCACCTCTTGTACCCCTCAATCCACAATCACCCTCACTTGCCTTTCATACACCTCCGTCTAGCCCTGCTTCTGATTTTCTGCCATTCAACCCAATGTCGTATCCTAACTACACACGCACCCTCCCTGACATTGGTCCTTGGGAGCAGTTACCCCTTGCAGCCCAAAAAGCGGTGTGGTTGGTGAATGAGCTCCAATACAATCTATTTGGCACCCTAGGGGGACAATATACTATGCGGCAATTTGACGATGGTGCTATGGCGGGCCTTCAGAAAGAAAAAGCAAGGCTGCAGGAGGAAAATAAACAACAACAGCTGCAAATCCAGAACCTCACGAATTACAATCAACAACAACAGTAGATGCTACTCCATCTCCAAAACCAGCTCCAACTGAAGGTATCCAACATGCAGCAAACCATCGATACCCTCAAAGCCGAAAAGGATGAGGCTACAGCAGAATCACAAGCAGCATGTTCTACTATGAAGGAACAGTTGGAAATGGTGGACTTCAACGACTTTACACCACCAGCTATTCCTGAGGGAACTGCCATTCCAGTGGTGGCCTATCAAATGCTAGCCGAAAAGCTGAAAGCCACAACAGAGCAACACTCAAAATTACAACAATCATACATTGCTTCCGTCGAGGCCCTAAACCAGCACATAGCCACCCTGGAAGAACGCTGAAAGGCTGATGCCCAGTCGACACCGTCGGTTCATGCAGAGCACGCCCAATTCCATGATTCGGGACACCACTTTGATGGACCAGATGGTGGAGATGGAACAGGATTCCAATAGCCTCCTCCTGCAACTCAAGGCTCTGCATTTTAAGGCCAACCCCTGGGGCAAGGAGCTCAAACACCAACCAATCCGTTAGGCTCTGGGGGTACCAGCTCCCAACATTATCTTTTCCCTTCCACCGCTTCTAACCCTTTCGACACCACTAACCCCACCTTCATTCCACGACAATTTTCTCCTGAGTCACAAAGAATTGCAGAAGCTAACCCCTCGCCTCCTCTCTCTCCTGAACCCGATCCAAAAATCCAACACGAGATTGCTTCTGAAGCACCAACCATCCGGCACAGAATCACGCCCATAGAACCAAGCAAGGAGTTGCGGGCCTCTCAAGAGTTTGCAAAGAAGTATCCAACAACGAAAGAGCGAAGTGGCTACATACTGCCAGATTTGGACCAGTGTCAGACACATAAGACAACAGTCAAACTCCTGGATCTACAGACTCTCTGGCGTCATCAGCTCTTCCTGCAAAGTAAGACCTCAATGGCACGGTATCTCGAAGCTCCCTCCTACATGCGCACCAATCCTTATTACTATCCAATAGCGAGGCGAGAACCGTTTCCTACCACCAAGGTCAAGAACATAATCTTGTGGCCTAAGCTCACAGGCGTGGATACCGGCAACTTAGCCGAAGACATGGTCACCAACTGCCGAGTATTCTACCAGAAGCACCATGGCAATCCTGATCGCGACGTCAGATATTTTGCGGATAATTGCAGCCTGGTGGCATTTTTGGCAGAACTCAGGCTTTTGGGATTGAGGGTTACCCCCAATCGTCCTTGATATCAATAAACCCTTGCGAACGCAAGACAACCATATCAACGTTGCAAGGCTCTATTATCGCGTTGCACTCACTTCCACCCTGCACGTTGATATGGTGGAGCTATGGAAAACCCATAACTTTCCCCAGGGTATGCTCCATTATTACAAACCCATGCCCTTCCTGAACAAATTACGGTGGCAAATGATGGAGGGCATCGGCACAACAATCTACCACTCTCGACAGCAACAGTCTCGTCTCTAAAAAGCACAAAAGATCCAGGACGAAAATGCATCAATTGGTGTGAGACCACCAATCCAATAAGGAGGGGGATAATGTTAGCAACTGTGCTAACACAGAGAAAATAAAAAAAGAAAGAAATAAAACTCTGTGGCATGTGTTTTGTAAGACCACGTATGAGTATCTGTCAATAAACTTCAGCCATGGCATGTGTTTTGTAAGTCCATGAGTAGAAGCTTAAATAATAATAAAGTAGCTTAAACTTAGATTTAGAACTTAGACTTAGGAAACTTAAGAGTAGAAATATTTTATCTTAAGTTTTTCTAAGTTAAAAAATTTGAAGTTCTAAATCCTAAATTAGAAGTTCTAGAAAGGCTAAAAACAGATTAGTCCCATAAGTTAGTAGACACTTATGGAATACCCTCCTTGCCATAAAAGGAGAAGTATTTGCATTGTAAACAACACTTTTGAGATTAAGCTATCTTGCTCTCTATTTTGGAGAATTATCATTCTATTTCATTTGTGTTCCCCTTGGAAAGGTGCATAGCTTGATGGAAGGTGCTCGGGCCTCCTCGTGGCTCCTTTTCATCGATTTTATTGTGGCATGTTCATTACTGCTCATTTGCTTAGTATTAATCGCAATCTCATTTTACTACCCTTTGGGTGTTAATCTAGGATTTAGTTTAATCACTTTGCTAGTTGGGTAAGCCTTAGTTTGGTTTTGTATTTTGTCATCTTAGTTAATTTCATTTCTGTTTCGAGCACTAGTTGGGTAAGCCTTAGTGCTTCATCATTGTTTTATTTTCGCACTCAGTCCAAAGTTTGGAAAAAAACTTAGAAAGCGGACGATCCTCTCTATACTACACCACATCATGAGTAGATCTAGCCAAACATTGACAAACCAGATCTACTTCCAACAGATGGAGATCAAGAGTGGCACACAAACCATGAATGACATCTTTACAGCCGCCAGGAGTAGAGACGCCAAACTGATGAGGGGAGAGAAAAGAGCCGAAAATCTGTTGAAACTGAAAACATATAGAGCGACTAACAAAACGGAGGAGGACTTCGTCAATAGCGATGGGACGAACGTCACCCGAGGCTTTAGACATGGCGATCAAACGAGACACAAACAAAAGACGTGCAACAGAAGAAGGAATGTAACCAGAGACGAGTACCACACATATATTTTCTCATGTGTGTGTGGAGGAAGTCTTGAAGCTCAAAGAAGGAAGGCAACAAAATAATAGTTGAGGCTTTGGGGGTGGGTTTGGGCCCCTCCATGGGCGACACTTGCTGCCTTTTGGGCCTTGGAAGTTGGGGGCCCCCCAAAGGACACTCTCTTGTTTCCCCGCGTTTGGCCTATTCCAGGGCCAGGGGCCAATTCCTGGTCACCTCTATTCCGGACAATCTGGTAGGTTCTTAAAAAGTCCCTCCTTGCATGTGCTGTTACAAGGCTAAAAGTAAGGAAGGAAATTGAAATGAAATATTTTGTGTGAGATCATAGAAAAGATAGGGAATCTAGATTGGTTCAGATTTCAGTTCTGACAGCAGCAGCAGGAGTCAGGACTGAAGAAAAAGGTATATTTAGTTGCTTACTTTTTTGGTATTTTTTTCTGAGATCTTATGTTGGAAATTGCAATTTGCAATGGCAAATGCAATATAATCTACGATGCTGTACATGTGATTCTGAATTCCAATAGCTATTAGCAAGCTATCATTATGACACTCTCATAAAAGTAAAAAGGTGAAAAACTGGCTTGTACTTGTTGTCTGTAAACTGTAGGTTCTGCAGTGCTAGTAAAAAAATCTTAAACTCTTTTTATAAAAAGACCCACAGAATTTATGTGCTAGTAAAAAAAACTCTTACACCAATCTTATACAAAAAGTCCACATATGAAATGGATAAAAGGGTAGAGTACAGCTTGAACATTTGGAATCTATGAGTAGAACTAAACAATTGAAGAACCTACAAATAAAAAATTGAAGCCATAAAATGTGACTTTCAACAATTGAACTGTTTGTATTTCTCAATTTTTTATGAGCACTGGTGGGTTGTGAGTGTTTTCATCACAGAAAATAAAGGGGTAATCAAATCAGAAAGTTGGCTATGAAGGAATCAATCGGCATCATACTCATCAATAGTCATTATGGATGACCTTTATCAAAAGTGAATCAGTGACTCACCATCTGTGTAAGTCACCATACTTTCACATCCCAGACTTCTAGGCAAAGTTCAGATTTATTTAAACTAGAAAACAGATAAAAGATTAGGAAACTTTTGCAAAGCTGCAAAGAGTGGAACTTTATCTAGGCTATATGTAGATTGAAAAACTTTTGCAAAGCTGCCAGCAGCCAAAGGGTCAATTGAACTTTATTCAGAAATTGGAATATATATAGCAAACTTTTGGGCAGCTCGAAAAATTTGAATTTAGCAAATTGGGAAGGACACCTCAGAGGTGATGGTGACTTTTGCAGCAAGCAAGTGTGAACAGGTGAGGAAAGAGTCAAAGACTCCAACTTCACTCCAAGAGTTTGAGGCTTGACTCTGGAGCAGCCCAGACCAGACTGTAGAGTGAGGTAGTCTCCAATATTAGTGGTGCCTATAAGTTGAGAGAGATCGTCCAGCGCCAGAGCGAATGAAACACACAGCCAAGCAGGGAGGGAGCGAGAGCAAATTGTTCATGTCAGCTCATAAATGGGTTGATCATGTGTGCTGCGGTTCGGTGCTTGGGTTGCATAGCCGCTCTTGATTTGATTGCGACAAACAGAGTGTCGAAATAAATCTGTGGTGAAATATTCAATGAGCAACAACATCGTCTTTCTGGCTCCTAATTTGACTAATGGATAGCAAACAGGAAAGAATCATCAAACTTAGAATGTGTGTAAGCAGCATACATCTACTTTCCTTTTCAGCATTTTCATGTGCAACAGCTGCAACAACTAGATCGTGCAGCTTTGCTTATTTCTGAGAGAAACCCAAATATGGTTTACGAAAGTTGCGCATACAAAAGGATCAGTAAAGCCAGGAAGGCAAGTGAGAAGATTTCGGATCCCGAACTGCAAATGCTGCTACCAGGTCTTCCTGATCACATTGCAACTCTGTGCCTAGGCCGTGTTCCTTTGCAAACGCTGATAGGAGTGTGCAAGGGCTGGAGGAAGCTCCTGTACGAATCGAGATACTTTCAAGCCCTTCGCCTCTCTCTAGGCCAAGCAAATTGTAGTTATCCTTACGTTCTTGTGCATAGAAAAGATGGCAAGTTTAGCTGGTTTGCATTTGATCCCTTACTTTCGTCCTGGCATCCACTGCCACCCATGCCAGAGGAAGTAGAGTTCCAGCTTTCCAGCCCAGGATTGATAGGGGTGAAGCATTCTGTTCAGTGCGTTAGCACCAGGACCAAGCTCATAGTGGTGGCTGGATCAAAGATAAAGAAGGTCGGCCCAAGTGAAAGAGTGCGGCTAGAACCAGCTCTCGACAGTCCTCTGGTGTTCGACACCAAGAAATGCAAATGGATGCGTGGGCGGCCCTTTACCGTACCACGACGATGGTGCGCTTGCGGCATGGTGAACGATAAGCTCTACCTTGCTAGCGGATGCGGAACAGAGTGGAATTCAGACATCTCCAGGTCAGCTGAGATGTATGACCTCGAAAGAGAGCTGTGGCGACCGATCAACAGATTGGCATCCTCAAAATTCAGTGGGGAAGCCATCAGCGCAGTCAATCTGGGAGGAAAGCTGTACATGGTGAGTGGAAGGGGCGTGTTTGCTAGAGTGGGAGTGATCTTTTGTCCGGAACTAGGACAGTGGACAGAAATGCCGTGTGGATTGAGAGATGGATGGACTGGGCAGTGCGCTGCATCCCAGGGGCGCTTGTATATGCTGGATTTCTGTGGGAGGTTGAAGGTCTATGACCCGGTCCAGGATCGGTGGATCGTGATCCTGAAGGATGAAAAGCTCCGTAATTTCCAGGAGATGGTGGGAGCTGGAGGCAAGCTGTGTGGACACGTGGTAAAAATGGGTAGTGGTGAGGGAGCAGAGCCAGTGAGCCTGCTCAGAATTCTGGATGTATCTTCAGATGAATTTAAGTTCTTTGATGTTGAAATGCCAGAGGAGGGAGATCAGATAGTGGCAATGCAAGTACTTGAGAGATTGCCAATCCCATATCAACTGGAGGAGTAATGTTCAACGGCTCACATGGATGTAGCTTGAGAGATTGTGAATCCAACATCAGCCAAGGGATTAAGGCTCAAAGGACAACACAAACAGCTGGTGATGTAAGTATGGGCTGTAGATTTGGTGAAGATTAATGTAATTTGTTCTGTAACGTATCAGCAACTCTAAAACAGCTATCAGCAACTCTAAAACAGCTGGACAACCAAATATCCAAAAGGCGGTGAAGCGGTTACCAACTTTTGTACATATGCAAAGACTGGCGTAAATAGTTTGAAAGGCTTGTAAGATATTTTCTCTCTTGTAAATCTCTATATTAGCTGAATCAAGCTATGTAAGCGTTAAGAAGAATTCTGGTATTTCATTTTCAATTAGAGTTATCTATAGCCAGCGTTATCACGCTCAGCAAGCTGAAATTATTACTTCAAGCCATCGTACTCACTGTTGATATATATTTTATCAAAGTGCAATTTTTGTCTCACTATTACGTCGTTCTTTTGCGTAAACTATATGAATTTGTCTACTTGAATATTTATGCTGCTAACTGTTGCGTTTCCATTCCTATACGCCTACACTCTGAGCGACCGAGCCTCTGCTGCACTCACGACCACCCTTTTTATGACATATCTCTGATCACTCCCACCGATTTCCGACATGGTATCAGAGCGGGTGGCTCAGTAATTTGCATTTCTATTGCGGGTTATCAGTCTTGTTTCTACCAAGACTTAGTTTCAGCAAGCGCCCAACCAACAATATTCCGATGTTTCTACCAACGATACACTAGAATGGATCCGTCTTCTAGTTCATCTCTGATAGGTAGGATTTCTTTCACTGTTTACCTCCCTTGAGAAGACCAACCTCATGAGGAGAAAATCTAGAGCCAAGAATGCCTAAATAAGCACAAATAAACGAAACCGAGAAAAGACCTCAAAGAGAAATAGAATCCGAGATGAACGCTGCACCAATCTAGGCTATTCCACAATCTGATCCGAAGCTAAGACTGACAACCTTAGCAAGCCTATATCCCTGCTCCTATTTTGTCGCTTAGCCCTCTCCCTATTGGATCGAAGCCTGATACTACATGACAGAATCCACCTTCTTTGCCCTCTAGGTCCAACCGATTAGGGAGGTACGAAAAAGGTCCAACACACACAAGCATTCTGGTCAGGAACTCTGTTTTCATAGCAAGGAGACGGACAAGGACCATACTGTTGTCCTTGTTGATCTATTGAGAAGTGATGTTAGAATCCCCTTAGGCACCCTGCTCAAAACGCATCCGACCCTTTGGGAAGGATTAAAAACTTATATAGATGGACCAGACAGTGAGAAACTTGAAGCACACCCAACCAATTTGGTGCCAGATGTAGAAATAGAGGGACCACAACCAGTCCACCAAGTAGGGGTTGGATGGGAGAAAGATGCCAAGCACGTAACTATCCCAATCACGCATCTGGGATTTCCACAAGATCAGCCATAGTCGATGGTGGATCAGGAGTGAATATCATCTCCTACAAGCTATATCATGAATGGGGACTTACGCACATGGTAAGCGCTCCTTTTATGATCCAATTAGTTGACCAATCTAGTGTGAGACCATTAGGCATAGCCAAAGAAGTGCACACCAAAGTAGCCAAAATCCATTTTGTGCTAGATTTTGTAGTGTTGGACTTGCTTAAATCTCCCCAATCCTATAGTGTCCTGCTAGGTAGACCGTGGCTCAAAACGTCACAAGCTCTTCACAATTGGGGACAGAATCATATCGTCCTGCAGAATCATGATTTCGTAGTTAAGATTGATCCTGATTTCTGGATCATGAAATTCATTGACCAAAGAGTGGAAGGCCAAGAGAGATAAACGAGGGATCAGAACTGAGTTGATGACCAACCGGGAACTACACGAGAAAATCAAACAAGACATCATTGAAGAACCAAAGCCTGCACATGGCGTGCCATAGTACTTCAAGGATTACGAGATGGATGAAGTGGTAGTGTCCATGCCTAGAGCTAAGAGAGAACCAGTAGAAGACACCTTCCAAGGAGCCAACGTTTACAAAGCCAGCATGCATGAAAGAGATAGATCTAGCTGAGAAGGGAGAGGCAAGTCTTATGGTATCTGTTGGAGAAGACGTAGAAGGAGAGGAGCTCGAGGATCTTAAGTCTCTTCTTCACAAATATCGTGACTGTCTTGCTTGGAATTACGCTGAGCTGAAGGGCATATCGCTAGATGTTGTGGTTCACACCATTCCATTGGTTGATGGAGGTAGCTAGTAGGCCCTATAGGTCTAATCCGCACTACGCACAACTGATTCAAGAAGAATTAAAAAAGCTTTTAGATGTAGGATTCATCTACGAGATGGAAAACACGGACTAGGTATCGCCTATCGTGGTAGTACCTAAGAAAAATGGAAAACTTAGAATCTATGTGGACTACAAGAAGCTAAATTCAGTCACCAACAAGGACCATTTTCCCCTACCATTCACGAAAAATGTGTTGGAGAGAATAGCCAAAGCAGAAGCCTACAACTTTCTAGATGGGTTTAGTGGCTATAATCAGGTGCAAATAGCCCCAGAATATTAGCACAAAACTACATTCTCCACCGAGTGGGGAACATATCTATAGAGTGATGCCATTTGGATTGTGCAACGCTCCCAACACCTTCCAACAAGTGATGAGCTATGCTTTCAAAGATTTTCTTTGAAATTTTCATGGACGACTTGTGTGTCCACTCCTCTTGAGTCCCAACACCTAGCTTTCTTAGATAAAGTGTTCATCCAATGTCGATTATTCAACATAGCCCTAAACTCGGCCAAATGCCAATATTTGGTCACGCACGACATAGCGCTAGGCCATGTAGTTTCGAGGCATGGTATCTCTACAGACATCAACAAGATCCGCATGATACTTTCTTTGCCTAATCCAGGAACTGTACGTGAAGTATACATCTTCATGGGGCATTGCAACTATTATCGAAGATTTGTCCTGAATTTTGCTAAGCTGGTTCGTTTGATCTACCAGATGACCACCCATCCAACTAGAATGGACAACTGAAGCCACTAAGGCTTATTACAAACTTAAGAAGTCCTTAGTAACCACACCAATCCTTCGACCCCCTATCTAGACCATAGAATTCCATGTCCATATAGATGCTTCTAATGTGAGAAATATCAACTAGTTTAGTCATATATTGGTTATTTGGCAATTGAGGCCAATTTGCATTTTAGACTTAGAGGTGGATATTTCAAGGTTATATTAGTCTAAATGTTTTTAAATTATCACTTTTGGAAAGTGAGAGAGTAAGTAGGCAAATTTGGACCCATTCAAATTTGAATGATTGGTACATTGAATCTAGTCCATATTGTGAGTAGGGTTTTGGATCTAGAAGTTTCTATGGAGGAAAGCGACATTCAAAATAAGACATAGACCTGTTATAAATAGTGCACAAGCGTGGGAGAACATGATTCTCTCTCTCTTATCTCATTTCATGCTTATACATGAGTTCTCTTGGGTTCATCTATCCATTGGTGCACTATAATGATGATATCTTGCAATCTTGTGTGTAGAATGCAATTTTATGTTATGTATTGGATCCACAAGTGTGAAATACAATACTTTACTACTATTGTATGGACAACAACTTCATTTTATCATAGATTTAATGTTTGAGCTATATGGATCAGGTTATTACTTCTCAACTTACATCACACTCAGTTCAATGCTACTACAATTTTGTGTGACAACTTGAGCTGTATTTCATTGTCACTGAATCCCAGATTTCATGGCAAGTCTAAGCACATCGAAATCTAGTATCATTTCATTTGGGAAAAGGTCTTCTCAGGGCAAGTGACTCTTCAATACTGCGTGACAACAGAAATGGCTGTAGACATTCACCAAAGCGCTATTGTCGCACAGTTCACATTTTTTCAATAATGCGACAATTTTTCGACGGTAACTTCTTTTCAACTATTTCGAAGAAGTAAATCTTTTGTCGGCTTCTTCGCATTTTTCCAAAATGCAACAATTCAGTCTAGTTCAGCAAATAAGCTGTTTGTCGATTTTTTCGCAATTTTTCAAAATGCGACAAAAGCAAAATGAGTCTATTTTGACATCAGTTTCAACACCTTTGGGTTTTTCAGCAGCATGCAAAAATACAAAGGGGGTGTCTATTTCGACGAGAAACGTCTCCAGCTACTTCCGAAGAAATGCAAAAAATGCAAAAGTATATGACCAAAGTCTATTTTGGAGATATCCGATCGAAGTCCAGGACAAACTTGAGTATTCCAGCGACTTCAAGTAATTTGACTTATGTATACATTATTGTACAACTATTGTTCTGACTTATGTATACATTATTGTACAACTATTGTTCAAACACTGCTTGAGTATTATGACTTACATAGTTGGTAGCTAAACATTTATTGTAATAAATTACAAGAATGTGGTATATAAATACATTTGCATCACACATTCTCTATGATGCTCCGTCAACAGAGCAGTAGATATCTAGCATCCAAGTTACGCCTCTATTCGAGTTGTAACATTTTTAGTGTTGTTCAAGTTTTCAGTGGAATATAAAAGCAACACGTTCTTTCATCTGTGTCTAACGTAGATGTTTGTATGTTGTGATTTGATTACACTTTCTACTGCTTATTCACGCTGGTTCACTCACTCTGATTATATATATCACAGACGTCTATGACTCCTTAGTATCTAATTAGATGACAGCTGTCTTTGATGCATGAGGAACAACATCACTCTAAAATTTTGAACTGAGATTCTTAGTGAAACTAATCAGCAGTAATACCACACCTCATCTAATCTCTTCGGTAGATTGTACTCATATTTATATGAGTATGAATTATTTTTAAGATCCTGTAGGTGAGAACGCTTGAGTTGTTATCTTATTTCTACATTGACATTCTTTTAGATTGTTCTTGCTCATAGCAGCCCATAATAACGGGAGAGTCGTTCCGCAACTATTTTCTTCTCTCTTCCTCTCCGTTCGCATCCTGCCTCCAACAGATGCATGTGATCTAGTTCCAATTGAAAGCGTCGATCTTGTGGAATATTTATGATGGCGCAAAGACTTGCGACAAAATGGAACGGAGGACTCTCAAAAACCTCATAGAAATAGCCGAAATTCTTAACTTGGACAAAGAGTAAGGACATCAAAAACAAATATATTTTTATTCTCCTCCGATGCAAGCTGATAAACATGAATGATTTCAAAATTAGTGAAGGGGGGGGAGGGGAGCCGGGAAAGACAAAGAAAAGTAATAAAAAGCTAATCTAATGAGATACTAAAAATGGAAGCAAAAAATACACAAAAAAAGGAGAAGAAGCTAGGTAAAAAAAAATACTTAAAAAGCGGCAACGACGCCAATGTTGGAAGTAAATCTGGTTTGTCAATGTTTGGCTAGATCTATTCACGATGTGGTGTAGTATAGAGAGGATCGTCCGCTTTCTAAGTTTTTTTCCAAGCTTTAGACTGAGTGCGAAAAAAAAACAATGATGAAGCACTAAGGCTTACCCAACTAGTGTTCAAAATAGAAATGAAATTAACTAAGATGACAAAATACAAAACCAAACTAAGGCTTACCCAACTAGCAAGGTGATTAAACTAAATCCTAGATTAACATCCAAAGGGTAATAAAATGCGATTGCGGCTAATACTAAGCAAATAAGCGGTAATGAACATGCCACAATAAAACCGATGAAAAGGAGGCACGAGGAGGCCCGAGCACCTTCCCTCAAGCTATGCACCTTTCCAAGGGGAACACAAATGAAATAGAATGACAATTCTCCAAAATAGAGAGCAAGACAACTTAATCTCAAAAGTGTTGTTTACAATGCAAATACCTCTCCTTTTATGGCAAGGAGGGTCTTCCATAAGTGTCTACTAACTTATGGGACTAATCTGTTTCTACTCTTCTAGAACTTCTAACTTAGGATTTAGAACTTCGAATTTCTTAACTTAGGAAAACATAAGATAAAATATTTCTAATCTTAAGTTTCCTAAGTCTAAGTTCTAAATCTAAGTTTAAGCTATTTTATTATTATTTAAGCTTCTACTCATGGACTTACAAAACACATGCCATGGCTGAAGTTTATTGACAGATACTCATACGTGGTCTTACAAAACACATGCCACAGAGTTTTATTTCTTTCTTTTTTTATTTTCTCTGTTAGCACAGTTGCTAACACCATCCTGACTAGGTTGTTTTCCAAGTGGATGTTTCCAATGCTTTTAACTCTGTTGCTAGAGCTGCCATCTTTCAGGAGCTGCGCGCGGCTGGTGGTGAGTTGGCTCAGCTTATCCCATTTGTGCGGTTGTTCTATGCTACTAAGACTCATCTCTTTTATAGTCACCATGTGCGCTCTGGGGATCTTTCTACTATCCAGTCTGCAGAAGGTACTCGTCAAGGTGATCCTTTGGGTGGTCATTTTTTCACTCTGGCTCATTTCCGTGCACTTCGAGCTTCTACAGAGGCCTTTCCCTCCTGCTTATTTCCTTTGGTTGCTGATGACACTCATTTTTTTGGTCCTGCTCCTACGGTGCTCCTCGCATTTCATCATTTCTCTGAGTAGCTGGCTTCTCTTGGTTTGTCTATTCAACCTCGCAAGTGTTCACTGTGGTCTCCAACAGGTCTTCCCCCAAACTTTTGTTCCTCCTCAAGGTTTCCTTGCTCCTTCGGATGACATTCGCATTCTGGGTGTTCCTTTTGGGTCTGCTTCCTTCAGCTCTGTTTTTCTTGGTGAGGCTCTCCAGGAGGATGTTGCTCATTTAGATCTGCTTTCCCGGTTGGGTGGCACTCAGGTCGCGTTTGGCATCTTGACGTCTTGCTTTATCCAGCGTCCTTCTTATCTACTGCGGACTTCCCCCCCCCTACTTCGGACTTTTTGCATCTTCTCTCTTCCTTTGATAGCTCTCTTATGGATGTTTTTGGCCGCCTTTTGGGCCCAGATTCTTTGGATGGTGTGAAGACCCTTTCAGCTTGGAACCAGGCTCGGTTACCCATTTCTTCTGGAGGTGTGGGTCTTCTCTCTATGGTTTCTTCTGCACCCGCAGCTTTTCTTGGGAACTGGGGGCTGTTGTCGCCCCTACTTTGTCTTCTCGGTTCCTTTCTGGCTTTCGCCCTCTCTTGGCAGATTGCATTGCTCATGTGGATAGCGGTTCTTTGTCTTTCCAGCACCTCATCATCGTTGCGCGAGAGCTCCTCCCCCTCTCTGCCCAAGCTTGTCTTCCTCCTTTTAAGCAACTCCTCACTTTCAGCTCAGATCACTTGCAAGAGACCCTATTGGAGCGCGTGCACAAGCAAACCCTTTCCAACATGCTCTCTGAGGCTCCTTCGGCATTGCATTGAGCTCAGCTTCTTTCTTGTGTGGGTCCTGGTGTGGGGGCTTGGCTATCAGCTCAGCCTGTTAATTCCTTCCTTTCGGTTGTCTTCAGCCATTTTCACCGCTGCTCTTCATCTTCGCTTGGGGCTATCTCATCCTTCGGTCTTGGGTCTCTCCATGTGTGTTTGTGGTCAGCCTATTGATGCTCTTGCTATCCACTTCCTCCGCCGTCCTTCTGGGAGTGAGCGCACAACTACGTACGATGTTGTCAGAGATGCAGCGGCCGCTATAGCCAAAGATGGAGGATTCCATGTCCTCAGAGAGCAGTCTCATGTCCGTCCTTCTTCTGCGTCCCACTCTCCCCGCATGCGTGTTGACATTGTCCTCTCTCGGGATGGGCTTCGTACTTTGGCAGATGTTGTTGTTGATCCCACGCGTGGTGACCTATTGCCTCGCTCTGCCTTCACACCAAGAGAAGCGGCAGGCGTGGCAGCACAAGAGAAGGAAAAAAACTACTCCGACAGGCACCCCACTGATGCTTTCCTTCCCCTGGCAATGGAGACTTATGGCACCTTGCATCGATGCTTTGAGGATTTTCTTCGCATGTGTTCTCATCAAACGGCAGAGCGTCAAGGTATTCCTGGTTCTATTCTCGTGGCTTCTTTCAAACAACGTATTTCCATTGCCCTGCAACATGCTCAGACCCTATCAATTCTGTAACGGGCGACGGTGGCTGTATATGCTACATCTCATCTCCCTTCATTAGCCGACTCACCACTGACATCATCGTAGTTTATGCACTTTTATTTTTAATGCCAGGATCTGGATTAATCTTAACTTTACTGCAAGCTTCGCTCTGATTTTGTGTGCCCAAGGTAAAGCAATTAACAATCTACAAGAAGGACAAATCCCTTCACTAACTATTTAAAGACCAATCCAATTTGTAGTAGACAACTTAGTACCATGTTTATTTTGATATGCGGCCAGTACAAAAGATTTAAAAATATTTTATAAAAAATAAAAAAATTTCATTGCTTTGACCGGTTGGCAATCAAAATAGAGAGCCTCTTAACTGGTATGGTGCCAAATCTTGGGCAGTTACGACTATGTCTATATTTATGTAGTTTTCTCGATTATTATGAGTTTAACAACTCCCATATGTTTTGAAATCTAAGGTTTAGAATCGTGTAGATAATCTACTAAACTTGAAATTTCCTACATAGATGTTGATTTTTTGGAACCTTATATTCTAGAAGATTTTATGAAACCTATTTTTGGAATGAAAACATGTTGATTATATTCTCATACCATTGTGGAGATTGACTTTCTAGAACACGGCCCACGTGGGAGAAGATTCTAGAGAAATTGTTATATTTGAAAAGTTTAGACTTTCTATATATGATAGAGTGATATATTTAGAATTAACTTGATAGTTGTATTTATTTGTTAGTATTGTCAACATGTCAGAAGAAGAAGAAACTTTAGTTTTCATTAATAAAAAGATGGGAAAACCCATCGAACTTCGATGTAGAAAGTATCAAAGCAAAAAGGTGAATTGAAAGAGAGAACACCCTGGTGCATTTATTCATAGGAAAAAGTAGTAGGTAAATTGATGAAAAAGATATGAAAGACATACTATTCTATAATGCAATATGAAATTGCTTTGTAAAGGGCAATACCAATTATCACAAAAGCATTTACTTAGGAGATTCTAAGTTCCATTAATTACACTTATTTTATCAGTTTTACTTTTGCTTACAACTTTTGCATACGACCTTGGATTCCGGTACTACAAGAACGAAAAATACTCAGTTCGAGCTGAGTACAATAACTGTGCTTTCATAATCATTACTTTCATTAATTTTTTTACCTCTATTCACTAAGTTACTACGACTTACATTTTATATATTATTTCTTTGAGATCTTACATCTTCCCCATTTGAGCTCGGAATTCAATGCAATAAAAAGCAAGATTCATCAGCTCAACAAGTTTGAAATTGTGAAACCCTTTTTATACCAAATTTTGACCTCTTGAAAGATTTCTTTGTATTTGCTCTAATTGAAAACCCATGCCTATTGTCACTGCTTAACTGAGTCTTGCTAAGTCCGATTTCCATATCATTTTAAAATTAGTTTCAGGTTTGCAATTCGTAGTAACCAATTCCAATGGATTGGGATTATGAACAAGAAGATGACAATCAGTCATATGGTGAGTATAGTTATGGTAATGATGTGGAAGATGCTGGGATCAAGATAAAGATTTCGCTGAAGATTATGACCAAGGTGATGACCTCGCTGTTGTCAATTAGTATCAGGACTACAATGATGATTTTCAACTTGAACACTACTCTGAAAATCTCAATTATGACTTCACTGATGATGATCGGTATCAGGACTACAATGACAATTCTCAACTTGACCACTACTTTGAATATTTCAATGACGAACAGTCAAATGAAGTTCAACACGAACTAGTCATTGAAGATTGGTCTGCAGATGATGCAGTTGAACCATTCGATGGTCAAAATGAACTAGAGCCCAATGATGGTGATTATCAAGGTCAAGATCAATTCTAGTTTATTACTGAAGACCAGTCATAAGCGATAAGCATGGATGAGCAACAACATATGTAATGTGGAACAGAAGACCAATGGATCAATTCTATGATCTTGAAGAGCTCAAAAGACCATGTCACTATGGTGCGGAACAACATTTCGAAAACATTGACTATGAGGCTTATGAAAATGCCTATGAGAGTGAAGAAATTGACGGAAATGAAGGATATTCTCTCTATGCCACTATAAGTATGATTGGTCCTTCTCTAATGGGTACATCATTTCTTGACACAAATGATTTTAAGGAGGGAAGGAATATTATTGTGGCAAGTGGAGCGACAATTTCTAGTCCTTGTGACAATTTTGTGGGGAGTCTTATGCCATCAACTCAGCAACAAGGGGTCAGCATTCATGAAAGATCAAGTAATACGGTAGACCTTACTGCCAGTAAGTTGACCATTGGGACAACAGAAGTATTATGTAAAATTGTGACTGCCATACAAGATAGTGCCAAGTTGAATAAGCAAAGAATCAAACAAAATGTACAATCATGGAGGCATTTTCAAGACTAGATGGCAATAATGATAACAGATTGTAATTCTACACTCGTACCATGTCACAAAAATTGGATGTTAATCTTAATCTGGGAAAGATTAATTCCTTGTCATCCATAAATGTCAGCCCTTATTTTGCATGGATGTTGATGACTTCACAACGACGTTGCCTATAATTCAGGGGCAAACCTCCAAGCCAAAAACAGATATCGATCGAGATATCTTGAGCAAGCAAGATCTTGAATCTTTTGATGAAGCTGATGGTTTCGAGGAAGGAAGCAAAGCTCTTAAATTCGATTTTTCTTCCATGGAGACAAGTCAACATCAGCAAAGCACCAACGAACAAGTGGATGAAGATCAATTCGAAAATCAAGATCAAGTTTTGTCCGAGAGCTGTAATGATCAGAACAAAGGTCAAATAAAGAGGTTATTAATGAGCAGAGTAAACCTCTACAGTTGCAGCTTAAACATAGAGTACCATATGATTGTCAAGAATCAAATTTCACTCCAACAATCAGAAGTTATGATTGCATTACTGATAATGACCTTATTGGAATTACTTTTGATCATGAATCAAATGAGTATAAGGGGACTAGCAAATATCTACACAAAATACCAATTGGGAAGTTGTTGGTGGCATAATTATTGCTTCATATCAAATTGTATATAACAATATCATCTTTGAGGATCAATACATTGATAATCTTTGTAATAAGAAAACGAAGGTGAGCTATTTAGATATCAATATAATAATGGCCTTTTTGAACTTTATGATGATGTAAACATGACTACAATGTGGCCAAACATTGAAAACACATTCTCTGACTTGGAGCATCACTACTTTGGATTATCACAAAGTGTTCTAAGCATCTTGTTTATAAAAGAAATCAATGGACTTGTGGCAATATATCTTCATCAAGACATTGTCACTAATCTGGTTTATACCAATGGATCGAGAGAAAATCCAAATCCATTCCTATTGCATGAAATGGAGAAAACACTAGCATCAAATCATGTACAACAACAGGAAGCTAAAGGAATTGGATAGCCCATCCAATCAAGGAAGATACCGAGAAAGAAGACTATCGATGTCTTGTTGCTTGGATCATGTTAACCCATGCAGAATTAATGCAACTTAAGGCAATCTTGTGTTTTATCAGCCTCTTCTTCAATGATCTTATCAAACTTATGAGATTAATTTGTAGATCAAAGGTTTTTTGATAGCAAACATGTTGTAACCTTGTTCTACAACAATAAGCTAGAAGCTGAACCTGAGGCAATGATATTTGACAAACATAAGATGGCTATTGACAAGAATAATGCATGGAATGATGTTTCCTACTTGAAGGTGGCCAAATATTTTTGACTTCCGCCAAAGGATTCATGACGCATGGCACTCAACAAAGAACTACACGGTCTTCATTTTTTAGGGCAAAAATGGCTCTTCATCGAGGAACCTTTCCATTTGGAAGTTCCAATTTGGGTGGAGCTACCCTTTTTCCCTCCTAAGCTTTTACCAGCTCCAATGATTATCTTAGGTAGCCTTGGCAAATTTTCTTAATGCAGCCGGATAGGACTCGCACCCCCTCCCCAGACTATTGGGCTTGCATTCTATGGAAGTTAGTTGATCCTCTTGTTGAGCAGCTCAAATTTTCATGCATGAGAAAAACGTATCTTTAGCACGTCGTCTTTAAAGGCTGCTGGACTCCTATTTCTGATGCAGGCGGCTCGGCCATGCGATTGCTCCATGCCCTGTCCATGCTCAATGCTCTGTTTTGCGTCCCCAGCTGAAGCCCCTCAGCAGCCTCTTAGCCCGTTGGCCCAGGTGCTCCAGCCCTCGTTGTCTTGCTTATTCAAGTGAGCCCTGCTACGCAAGGTCAGTCGGTGGCACTCCTTTTGGTGTTCACCCCCATTGCCTCTATTGTTCATTCTGTGTGTTCTCATCCTCTGCCTGTCCCTCTATCGGCAACGCCTCCCTCGTCGAGACATCTTAAGGAGGGTGCTACGCTACCACATGCCGTAAAATCACTTTTCAAATTTTTACAAAGGACATGGTGGTGCTTCACATAACGTAATCTGTGGGGCAAATTTTTTTTATAGGCACCTTCCGGACGCCGGAAGGTGCACGTAAAAAAATTTACTTTTTTTTTACATGCACCTTCCGCCCAAAAGGTGCATGTCACAAAAAATTTACCTCAAAAAAAAAAATTGAAAATTGAATTCACAATAGCTTTAGAGGTTCTTTTTGTCTGAAAGGCCCTTTTATCCTCAAGAACCTAGGGCATGCCCTTCCGAAGCTCTGATCCCTCCTTCGCCACTCGCCTTCGCCCCCACTCCCGTTCGATAAACTGATTTGGACTTCGGCCCTCTTTCCTCTTGATTTGCCTTCTCTTTTCCCTTGCCACCCTCATCTCATTGGCCCTTCCCCGAAAGGATCTCTTGACCTTGGACCAACTTGTCCATGTACTGCCTTGTCAAATTTTGGCTGACTCTACCCCATCCTCCAATGGGCGTTTGCTTCTTGATCTTGACTCTTTTCTTTCTCTTGGTCTTCACCTTTCTGCGGGCCCCTTGGCAAGCCTCTCTAGGTGGGAGCCTCCCTCGATCGCCTCTTTCCTTACTGCTCCGCCCATCATCGTCACTTTTCGTCCCTTCTCCCTTCCTATTTTAATTCTGCTTGGTCCCTATCTGACCCTAACTCCTATTGGCGCACGAGGATTTTTGTTTTCTATGCAACGCCCTTTGGCAAGTACCAGGCATGTCATATTCTCACTTGTTCATCGCCTTCGCTTACTAAATGGCCCTTCTTTTTTTATCGCCTCTACCATGTTTGCCAATTGGAGGAATCGTTTAAGCACTTGTTTATTTACTGTCGCAGGGACTCACCACATGAGTTCTTCACTCTTGACTTTATGGCATTTTTGCAAGCTTTCAACACTTTGGAAAATCTGGTCAACTCGGAGCCAATATGTTTTTGACGGATCAGCATTGCACTTATCAACTGCTACGTGCTTTCACTATGCTTTCCATTTTCTAGATGAACACAAAATCTTTTGAAACGGGAAATGGCGGAGGACCCATTTTTTTTAAGCCCTTACAATTTTTTAGTAATTCATGTAAATTTTGAATCTTTAATATAAAAATTAATGAATTATTTGTAAGATGCTGCATTTTGCAAATATTCTAAATTTGGACTAAGCGATGCAAAATATTTTAAAAAATTTATATTAAAACTGCCAAAAAAACACAAATACTAATTGTGTCCAATTTGTTATTATGACTAATAATTGTTAAATTAGGTAAATTTAAAATTTTAAAAAGTTTTAATTTTTTTATTTCATATTCAAAGTACAATTTGAAAGATTTTAATATAATTTCAAAAGCTTACATGCAATTTAATGTTTATATTTTGACATAAATTTTTTTTTCCAAAATTCTAAAAAATCTTAAAATTTGAAAAAATATTAGAAAATTAAAAAAAATCAAAAATAAAAAAAAATCATAAAATAAAATATATATATATATAAGGTAAGCATAGTCGAGGACCTATGCTTAGCATAGGTAGAGAGAGGACCTATGCTGAGCATAGGTCCAGTGGGCACTTATGTTCAGCATAGGTCGAGGGAAAACTTATGTTGAGCATAGGTCGAGAGATAGGTCGAGAGGAGGACCTATGCTAAGCATAGGTCCAATGGGCACTTATGCTCAGCATAGGTCGAGGGAGGACTTATGTTGAGCATAGGTCGAGAGAGGAGGACTTATGTTGAGCATAGGTCGAGGGAGGAGGACTTATGCTGAGCATAGGTCGGGAGAGAAGTTATGTTGAGCATAGGTCTAGTGAGCACTTCTGCTGAGCACAAGTCTAAGCATAAGTCTAGTGAGCTCTATGCTGAGCAACGCAAGCAATGGTCGACAATAGAAATGACGACCCATTTTGAGTCCTAATTTTTAGATCATCATTCCAAGAATGAAACCTCCAAGGTTTAAAGGACAATAAGTCTCTTTACATTTTGTAATTGTGTCCCTAAGGGGCCTATTCAAGGGCAAGTCTTAAAACAAAGGTTTGAAAGCACTTTTTTTTAGAATCTTTTTTTTTTATGAAAAAGATTCTTTGCAAAGCAAAAAGATTCACCTACGTTCAGCATAGGTGAAAACCTTTTCCTTGTCTTTCTGCAAGCGCATGCGCTGAGTACCATTTTGCCTCATCCATAAGAAAAATTGAAGCAACCAACGTGGCTACCAGTATGGCTGCTTGGTGTTTGTATCTCTTCTTTTAGACCGAGTGGTTGTGAGAAATGCAAATGATGGTTACGAGTGTCTGTATCAGCCCACCAAAGTTAACTCTCTTCTATGGCCTTCGAGCTCCAGCGATCAGCATCGAAAGCTACTTGGAAAGGATCTTTAGGTACGCGGACTGCAGTCCTTCCTGCTTTGTGGTCGCTTACGCTTACATTGACCGTTTCCTTGAGAAGTAGCCCGACATGCTGATTACTCATTTTAATGTGCATCGCCTTCTCATTAGAAGCATCATGGTGGCAGCTAAAGTCCTGGATGATACGTAAGTATCGTTTCATCACCTTCAATAAGTGATCTGTTGTCCACTCTATGTCAAATACTTAACCATGGAGCATTGAACACAGTAGCGGCTGCAATACGTGCATTGTCTGACGGTGTGCACTCGCCCAGATCAACGTGGCTGCCTGGTGTTTGTAACTGGTGTGCACTCACTTCTTCATCGATTGGTGAGCGGTTTGAAGCAGTACCTCACTTGTGGTAGGGCGACCTCAAAGGAGCTAGCATCTGCAAGAAGAACCTCAGAGCAAGGTGCACAGATTGCCAAGAAAGCTGAGAAATCATGTCAACTAGGGTTTTGGCTTGAAAAAGGTGGATCTTTCTCCACACTCAGCTTTTTTGGAGCTGTAAATTTCTACAACAAGTCGCCTCACACGTGCGAACTGATAGCTAGCAACTATTGGTGGCCACTCGGTCGATCTGTACAGTGCCATGGTGTACAGTGCCATGGAGCAGGGAGGGCATAGGAGCTGGTTGTCCAGGATCAACCATAGTCGCCATAGTTGTGGGAAGGAGAACCTTGCATGAAGAGAGAGAGGGAGAAGTTTGATCCCTAAGGCTGTAAATGGGCCTTTACATTAAATGTATAAAAGTGAAATGCCGCAGCACTCTTTCAGATGATTTTATGATTGAAGGTGGCAATTACGATGTGGACGCCCTTCCATTAGCAAGAACCTTAATATCCTGTTTTTTTCAACTGAAGCTGGCATCATTTTGGTAGTCCGAAGACTTATCATGACTGCCTTGTTTTTGAACTTGATAATGCAACAAGAAAATCAGAAAGTCTTTAATACATTGCAGATTCTTGAAATCTCCAAGAAGAAACTAGCACTTGCAGAAATAACGAATTCAATTGGAAGAAGATAACAGAACCAGCTTTTGAAATATGATGTCTCAGAGGCAAATGGTCCATATACTACCAATGTGATCTGTGAAAGTAAATTTTTGTGAATTGCAGGCCTTTTAGTCTTTCATATCTAAACTTTTTGGACTGCCTAAATTGTGAAACCTCTGAAATGTTTTTAAAATTAGTGGTATGTTTTTAGTTGTAGGAGGTAGTATCATGTGACTAATACTACGAGCAATAAGCTAAAACATGAAACAAACTTCATCAACTGAAAATGAGAGTCTTGATAATATTTCAAGCACTCAATTGAGAGAAATTAGTGAGTATTCCCTAGAATTTGAATTGTAAAAAAAACAACACAAAAAATATTTACAATGTTTTCAAAATTTATGGATTTAGCATTACTAGCATCAAATGTATTATGCGAGTTATTTTCATAAAAGTCAATTTAGACTATTAAAAAACCATAAATATTATGTGTATTTCGTGCACGTGAACATTTTCAATTTTTTAGGTTTTATTAACAAAAATTATTTTTTTGGACATGGTGTATTGATTTTTTTTGGTCAAAATGGATACTTTTTGTATAAATGTTTTTGTGATTTTTGGGAATTCTTTGAAAAGCATGTTTTTGGGCAAAATTTCAAAAACTGAAAAATTCTCACTCTTTTTTAGGATTTTGACCCATTTCAAAAGATTTCGCGTTGATGTTACTTAGTTATGCTGGACTGCCTCGGTGCATGGTGTGCTCATGATCCTTTTAGTCTTTTTCAATTATTGTTTTACCCCTTTGGGGTGTTGACTTATCGGCTTGTATAGCTTTCCTACAGGTATTGTACAATTGTGAAAATATACTAGTCTTTTAGTGACTTGCAAAAAAAAACAAAATATTTTTGAGAATCAATCAGCATTCCATAATTGATATCTCAAATATGTTCCCACAATTTTGAAAAAATTGTGGTCCACCAATTTGCACTTGACACGGAGACGGTGTACACACCACCGGCCAGTCGGTGCACGACATTTGTCTCGCCACATCAGCATGTTTCAACACATGCTATGTGACACATGTCGAAATTTTTTTTCCGCCGTACTGGCACGTGTCCAGCAGAGGGTATGGCCCGCATCTGGCCATGCATTGTCACGTTGCAACACGTTTCAATGCATGGGCCATACCCTCTCTCTCTCTCTCTCTCCCTCCCTCTCGCTCTCTCCCATACTGACACGTGTCCGACAGAGGGTATGGCCCACATCTAACCATGACACGTGTCCGGCAGAGGGTATGGCCCCTCTCTGTCTCTCCCTCGCTTCTCAACCTGCTCACTTCTCCCCCTCGCTCGCTCTCTCCCTGCTCACTGCTCACTCTCTGCCTACCCCTGCTCGCTTCTCCCCCTCGCTCTCTCCATGCTCGCTCTCTGCCTCGCTTCTCCCCCTCGCTCACTCTCTCCCTGCTCGCTGCTCGCTCTTTGCCTACCCCTGCTCGCTGCTCCCCCTCGCTCTCTCCATGCTCGCTCTCTGCCTCGCTTCTCCCCCTCGCTCCTCTCCCTGCTGGCTCTCTCCCTGCTCGCTTCTCCCTGCTTGCTCTCTCTGCCTACCTGCTCTCTCCCTGCCCGCTCCTCTCCCTGCTGGCTCTCTCCCTTGCTTCTGCTCGCTTCTCTCCCTGCTCGCTCCTCCCCTTCGCTCGGTGCAAGACATTTGTCTCGCCACATCAGAATGTTTCAACACATGCTATGTGACACATGTTGAAATTTTTTTTCCGCCGTACTGGCACGTGTCCGGCAGAGGGTATGGCCCGCGTCTGGCCATGCATTGTCACGTTGCAACACGTGTCAATGCATGGGCCATACCCTCTCTCTCTCTCTCCCTCCCTCTCGCTCTCTCCCATACTGACACGTGTCCGACAGAGGGTATGGCCCACATCTAACCATGACACGTGTCCGGCAGAGGGTATGGCCCCTCTCTGTCTCTCCCTCACTTCTCCCCCTCGCTCACTCTCTCCCTGCTTGCTGCTCACTCTCTGCCTACCCCTGCTCGCTTCTCCCCCTCGCTCTCTCCATGCTCGCTCTCTGCCTCGCTTCTCCCCCTTGCTCACTCTCTCCCTGCTCGCTGCTCCCCCTCGCTCTCTCCATGCTCGCTCTCTGCCTCGTTTCTCCTCCTACTTGCTTCTCCCCCTCGCTCCTCTCCCTGCTGGCTCTCTCCCTGCTCGCTTCTCCCTGCTTGCTCTCTCTGCCTACCTGCTCTCTCCCTGCCCGCTCCTCTCCCTGCTGGCTCTCTCCCTTGCTTCTGCTCGCTTCTCTCCCTCGCTTCTCTCCCTGCTCGCTCCTCCCCTTCGCTCGCTCCTTGCTCGGCTCGCGCCTCTGCTCGCTCGCTCCTCCCCTTCGCTCTGTACTCGCTCTCCTCCGTCCTCCCTCGCTCTTTCCCGTCGCTCCCCCCCCCTCGCTCCTGCTCGCCCTTCTCCGTCCCCTGCTCCCTGCTCGCTCCTGCCCTGCTCTCTCTGTCCCTCGTCTCTCTCTCTCTCTCTCTCTCTCTCTCTCTCTCTCTCTCTCTCCCTCCATCGTTCCTTGCCTGCATTTTTTTTTTTGTTTTATTTTTCAATTAACCGGAAAATTCTGTAATTCTGCATGAATTTTCCTTGCAAAATTAGCTTCCCAACGATCTAATGTATGCTTCGATTCAGCATGTTTGTGCGCACGTATGATTTTTTGATACATTTTAAGCCTATATGTTCCCATATGCCATCATGATTCTTTATGTATAGGGTACCCCCAGGAGGGGGCTTTACAACTCCCGAGGGTAGAGGGCAGCTTCCCAAAGAGGCATAAAGCCCTGCCTGAGGGTTTTCCCCGACGTAAAGCCTGATCAAATTTTTGTGGCATTCTTGTATAGCCTTGCCTGAACAGCTGCCCGGGTAAAACTTCACACAGGAAGAGGGCTTTATGTATGAGTGCATTGCCACTTTTAAAGTACATTGCTACTTGACACAAACAAATGGATTGCTAATGTGATTTTTATTGCTGACTTACGCCTCATGCATGGATTCGTACTACTACAGAAATTCAATTAAGGAGATGGAGAACTTCTGCCTAGACAAGTGGATGGATGTGTGCTCCGCTAGACACATGTTTGTTAAGCTCAAACATTTTAGGATTCAAGGTGGTTGTCAGTGACATGGACACCAGCATTTCAGGGACTTGATCAAGCTCAGGACTGTAGAGAATTGAAAGCTCCAGGTTTGAGTGATTTTATAAATGTGTGCTGGGTAAGCAATCCAATTTCCAGCTTTGCAATATCAAGGTTGGAAACAGCGGTCTTTGGGAGTGTAAAAGGACGCTATATTAGCTCATGCCAAACAAAAACTCACTTAAAGACAACCTGTGACAAGGGTCCTTCGATAGTTGAATAGAATGTGGCATGAACATAGCTGGCGGGCCAGCAGCATATCAGCAATTAAATCATACATTTACATGAACTTGAAAGTTTTTGGTTCACAACAACATTTTGAAAAAAGATCTAAGCTACCAGCATCGGATGGAATTGGCCCACTACATTATGTACCCTTCATAACTCGACCGCTGCCCTCCATACCTTCTGCTATGACTACACATTTTGAAGGCCTGCAAAGAGCCAAGCTTTCATAAAATCCTCAGAAAAGGCTGAAGCTCGATTTGTGTGGTGATTTTACTAAAAAGTAAAATGACGATTTGAACCAAGTATATTTGCCATCTTGGTTAACAGCCTACATAGGCATGTTGTTGAAGGCCCTGCGTGCTGCTGTCAGCATACTCCTGAGTCCCTATTCTGTCTTATCACACCTAAAAGCCTCCAACTTCCAAGACTAATCCAAAAGTTCCACAGGAAAAACAAAAAGAGTCTTACTGTGGTTTATCACTGCTAGAATTTACAAGTACTGTATTTCTTCTGTCTTCTGCAGCTGCACATTGTACATATTTGAAATCTCTTTTACTGTAATAAAAAATAGTAAACTATTCAATATCTAAGGTGCCCTCTGATATAACTCAAAATTTCAGAGCCCAGATACATTCTGACCTGCCAGCAGCGGACTACATGGTACTCAGAACTTCAAATTTTCTGCTCTTAGTAACCAAAGCAAATTTCTGAGCTTTGCAATATCCCAACTTGAGGAGTCAAAAAAAAAAAAAAAAGCTTCCTTAGCAAGGTTCATATATAATTTCCAAGTCTATAAGAGTTCATAATTGCAAGCAGTGACCATAAGCAAGGGCAGAACTTCACAGGTCTCTGATTCCTAGAAAAACAAGTAGCTGCACGTATTCATAAATTCCATATAATGGCCTCAATGCCTGTCATTCAGATGTCTTCTTTGTGCCTTGCTCTGCCAGCCGCATACAACTGAATTCTAGAGCCAACTTTTGATAGATTTTTCTAGTAGCCTGTTTGTCAACCCATTCCATAATAGCTTAAAATCACACGTGTTTAGGCCATTAGATTGGAGCGGCTGACAGCAATATGACACATAAAAAAAAGCATCTTGTTCTGGATACCCTTGTTATATTTCAAATTTGATGTGTGCCTGGCCTGCCACTGGGTACTGAAACTTACTAATCTACTTCTTGAAGTGTCCTATAGTCACCACTCAAGAGAAATCCCTATTTTTCAGAATAAACCTTCCAACCATAGTCCAAACTGCAGACATCAAAGGCAAGCCGTTGAATGCATATTCAATCCATTTTAACTTAAAATAATAAAGAAAAACATATTTAGCGCCATAGACCACAAAATTAACTTCAGATGTGACATGTCTTACTGTAGATAGCTGCAGCAACCCACTCATTTGCAACTTTCACCCATGTACTCGCCCAACCAACATCAAGGCTCCACCTGCACATAAGCGAAATGGCAAACTACTGACTCGTCTACTTCAATGGTCTGTCAATAGTGAACCACTTGGTAAAAAGACAGAGAGTAACTAGCCATACAAGTGTCAACACAGTGTTATTGCACAGCGTTAATTCTTCAATTTCTTAAATTTGAGGATCAAGTACCAGCCCAGGTGTTGGAGTTTTACTTACTTATTCATGGTTTGGTGCAGATTCCATCCTACAAACAGCATAGCAAAGTACATAGAGCCAATTGCAAACACGAAGTGGAAGAAACCATAGCCATATGGAACCTCGTCTCCAATGTTAAAGTTATCCTTGGGTAACTGCAAAAACCAGGTTTTACCTTCTTAGCTAGTTTCAAAGGAAATGCCTCCACATACACACTTATTATCTTGCATAAAATTTCCAAAACTGGTACTAA
This sequence comes from Diphasiastrum complanatum, assembly GCA_029204225.1. Lineage (NCBI taxonomy): Eukaryota > Viridiplantae > Streptophyta > Lycopodiopsida > Lycopodiales > Lycopodiaceae > Diphasiastrum > Diphasiastrum complanatum. The sequence continues at coordinate 45,652,642 of CM055110.1, read as the reverse complement.
CAATAAAAGATAGCTGAATTCAAAAAGTTATCTTTACAGATGTGAGCTCTATTATTTAGGAAAAGCTGATCTTAGCTTTCAAAATAACAGATGTCTCGCAAGCAGTGGTGTGGTGGTGAAGGCCTCCTTTCCTCTCCTTGAGGTCAGGGGTCAACTCCAATAAGCCACATAAAGGGACATCCAAGAGAAAGTTATAGTAGAGGTTCACCAACATGTAAGAAGAGTAGCATTTATGGGCACTAAAATCAGGGATTACCGCAAATGTTTGAGAATCAACACCAGTGGAAAATGCTGCCAGTACTATCGCAAGGACAGCAATAGAGAAACTCTGCATTTCAGTAGAAAACACCTGAGTGTCTCCTGTTTTGTAACAGAACAGTTTTCAATTCTGTATATCTACATATCCAGAAATGAGCCCTTTTGTTGCAGATAATAGACATTTGTACAAAAAGATGGGCATCAAAAAGTCCTGGAAAGGGTTAGATAAATATTGAGCTGAGCAAGGAAAGTTAAGGAGTTTTATCTCTACCAGGGCAAACTCAACAAATATAAATAAAGACTTCATGCTCCAACTAAATGTACTAGGTGCTAGGTAATGTCACCTTGCACTAGACATGCTATTAGACCATAGAAGATAAAGTCCAGACTTTACATTGGAATAGGGTAATGGCACGCAACATGTAAAAATGGATATATCTATCATTACTTTGAGCTTAGAAATACGATATCTAGAGAGAGAGGTTAAGTCTCTCATCTTTTGATGAGTCAAGCAAGAGTGGCTTACACGCAAATAATGGTAGATTGGATGGCTAGCCTGCAAGAGGCATGCAGCATAATACATTGCAAGATCACAAGGGTTAGTCTTATCACAAAACTTATTGGAAGATAATTGACGAGAATTGTTGATATAGAGAGCTATCAAGCTTGGCATGATACATCAAAGCCAATCAAATTGAGGCCTGAGTCTTAAATATGGTGGAGAGGCTGGTATCTGTCTGTTGTATGCCTTGTCAAAGATTTCCACTTGCATATGAAATTTAAACGTGCCGTGTCTTTTACCTCTTTCAAATTTGCCCTAAAAGACCACCCTAACCAGGAGATTCAACAGGTTCAGGAACTTTTATGCATGATGTTCTTTGATTGGGACCTATTTTACAAGGTCAACAAGTACCTCTGGGCAGCGATATTCACCTGGAAATGGAGTTGTGAATGTTGAAAGTTGCTTATGAACAAACTATTAGCTAAAAAAAGAAAACATCGATCTAGATCAGGCCAGTTCAAGGCTGCTATATCTCATAACTTATAAGTATGTACTGAATATTGCATTGCATGTTAAGATGACTTCTGAGCTTGTGTCCAAATTTGGAAGACTGGACACCCATGAACATCTCAAGTTATCAGTACTACTTTCTAAGTGCCTGAATGCTGGATTCGAAGCCAAACATTAGCTTTAAGAGGCCACATTTTGAGCCAGAAATGGTTGGCATCTATTCCATAGTTGATAGAACCTACAGCCTAGAATTGTTTCTTGAACCTAATTTGCCAGATCAGAAGCATTGTCAGCCTGTAACTGAATTCTTGAGCCTCCACGGCCTGCAACAATGATGGCAGAACACCAAGCTTGTATTGCAAATCAGAAAATTAGAACAAAAATGAATCAAGTCTAGCAAATCTTGGTCTGTGACCATGAATCATGCTGAGAATAGCCTATCATTTCATCTAGTTCAATCTTCAACTTCAAAGTATCCCACCACTAAATTATACATCACATGCACCAAATGATCATTAATCATAAGCAGATTCATAGATACGGCATCAGGTAAAGCATAAAAGATTGTAACTAATGAACATAGACAATTCCCTATGAAGATCATTGAAAGATCACCAAATAAAACCATAAACAAAGCCCTAGAAGAAGTGTTGAGGATCTAGAAAGGTGATCAGTAGCTCTGTCAGAATTACATATATGCCAAGCCAACTTTAACCAGAGGAACGTAAAAGCACCACCATGCTTTCTCCACGCCACTCTGAGAAATCAAGAGTGCCAGTTGACAATGCATATACCAACAAGAACATCCCAAGCTATCAAAAAGGTCCATGCATGCAAAACATCATGAACAAAAATTGGTGCCACTATAACCCAAGCCAGTTGTATGCCACACGAGTCCCTCATGAAAGCATCAACAGGATCACAAGGACACGAAATTAGCAAGAAAAATGTTTTATCATCAAGGATGGTACTGCTATAAGTAGACCATACTATGACACCATTGTAATCTCGGCCACACATGCTTGCTCCAATAAGCTCGAAAGTTCGGCAATTTCTCAGCTTTACACCCAAGTCAAAGCCAATAGCTTATACCGAGATTGTTTGCTCTGACTTTTCGTCGAGCTTGCTTCTATTTTCTTTTGGAATGTGCTTGTATGCTGCACATCCGAACACACGCACATATGACAGATCAAGCTCATTACATGTCCACATCTCATACGGTGTCTTGTTTTCCAGGGTTGTCGTTGTTGATCTGTTCTGTAGGCAGAAAGATGAAGGATCTGTTCCTTTCGTTACACAAAGCCGAAATAGAGAATGCAGTATCAGCGAAGAAGCAGCCCACCTATCTACTACGAGCTTTACCAAGATCTTTCCAGACAACCCGAATGTTGCTAGCAAAGGATCCAGCGATGACACTCGAAAAGGCAGTTATCGAGATTCGAGAAGAAGTCGAAGCTCGTGAGCACCTCGATCACAAGGATGCTTCTGACCAAAGCTCTCTACAGCAACAAGGAGAAACCAAAGAAGCAGTTCAAGCCTAAGAGGGAGTCAGATCGAAGACAAGATCAAGAACAACAAACAGAGGGAGCCAGCAAAGGCAGATGGAAGAACAAAGGAAAGCCAAGACAGCAGAGTGGCGACAAGAAAGTATGTGTGAGATGCAAACGCGAAGGACATACTATCGATTCGTGTTGGCTAAATCCGAAAATCGACCGTATTCATTGCCACAAGAAGGGTCATGCAGCCATGGACTGCTACCAGAACCCGAGGAACAAACAGCCTCAAGGCAAACGGGAGAGCAATAATAGTTCGTCCTACAGGATGTATAACACTGCTGCAAAAAAAGAGGAGGATGAGCAAAAAATACGGCAATGTGAAATATTCGAAGAACAATTCTATTGTAGCAATGGGATGCATAGTGTAAAAGTCATTTAAAAAAAAGAGTATCGGATGCCATGTAATTGAGGGAGAGGACATTAAGACGCAATTGTACGAGAACTAGAATGCCAAAACAATAGTAGAAATAGTATCACGTAGCAATTTGAGACAGATAAAGCTAAATCCCAAAAAGCCATGAAGGAACTGCTATTGCAAAACTACAAACATTAATACAACAATGAGAAAAAAGCATGGGCAGCACCTCTCCAAGATGGATCAGCTACAGAAAAGTCACCGAAGGAGAATAAAATCTCTGATCTACAATACTAGTTAGGTGAAAACTAATAAAACTCAAAAAGATGGAAATATCGGTAAGTGGATCCAAATCAAGCTCTATAAATGCATTAGAAGCAACACATTGTAGGAAGGTGAATGATTTAAGAAGATTCAACATTTAATACCAAAAAGTGCAAAAGCGGCAACACCAACGAAAGCTCAATAAATGGCCTAAAAAATGTACAGTACCTTGACTTTCAGGAATAAAATTTGCAAAATGTAAAGTGCATTAGGAGCATTTTGGAATAGGAAAGGACAATGATAGAAATATTTTTATGACAGGACAAAAAAGTTTGTAAAAGACAAAAATAATTGTGAAGAAAAATATTTTTATAGGACACAAAAGTTTGGGAAAGATGACGTGCAAAAAAGATTGTGAAGAAACTTTTATTTGCAGTATCTTTTGGTAAGGAATGTCTAATATACAATTTGTGAAGTTTTATGAACTTGAGAAACGGCAAAGAATAGGAGGGTCTACAAATCCAAACTGAATCTCTCAGAGAAAACAAAATAAGAAGCAACGGCCTCGCAAATTGTCAGGAAAGTGATACGATACCAACTTATGAACGAATTCACATATAGGTATCAAGTATAACATTAAATACTTGATGAACAACAAACAATATCGTTAAAAAATTACTAAAAGATCACCTTCGGACCAAATACAATCATCCACAAAGGCTTACAAGCAATGTAAATGAGTTATCCCATAAATAACTCACGCATTTCAACAATCAAAAGCTAGTGAATGAATGTCTCTAGCTCCTATTCATATTATAGTGGAGGACCATAATAGAACCTTCCAAGACACTACCAGATTAGGCTAAGGTTGCCCATCCTCATCTAGACTCAGGGCTCAATAACTGATCAAGGGCAAGCTTGATAACACACTAGCTCCCTAATTAACAAATTCTACAGTCTAATCAAGCCCTTGCTTCCACATGCAACACTAATTCCTACATTAATTTTCAGTGAAGTCAGAAGTTTGAAATAGAATAGATTGAATTTTTGGTTGTATGGGAGAAGTTAAAAAAACTTTAACCTCCACAATTCCAAGACAAAGTATTCAAATTGAAACTAGGATTCACAAGAACACATGCATCTTTGAGTAACTTTATGGAATTTCGATGCGGTATATAGAAAATACAGTAGATCGTTGGGAAGCTAATTTTGCAAGGAAAATTCATGCAGAATTACAAAATTTTCCGGTTAATTAGAAAAATAAAACAAAAAAAAATGCAGGCCAAGAACGAGAGAGAGAGAGAGAGAGAGAGAGAGAGAGAGAGAGAGAGACGAGGGACAAAGAGAGCAGGGAGCAGGGGACGGAGGAGAGCGAGGGCAGGAGCGAGCAGGGAGCAGGGGACGGAGGAGAGCGAGCAGGAGCGAGGGGGGGGGGAGCGACGGGAGAGAGCGAGGGAGGACGGAGGAGAGCGAGCAGGAGCGAGCAGAGAGCGAAGGGGAGGAGCGAGCGAGCAGAGGCGTGAGCCGAGCAGGGAGCGAGTGAAGGGGAGGAGCGAGCGGGGGGAGAAGCGAGGGAGAGAAGCGAGCAGGGAGAGAGCCAGTAGGGAGAGGAGCGGGCAGGGAGAGAGCAGGCAGACAGAGAGGGAGCAGGGAGAGAAGCGAGGGGGAGAAGCGAGCAGGGAGAGAGCGGGCAGGCAGAGAGCGAGCCGGGAGAGAAGCGAGGGGGAGAAGCGAGCAAGGAGAGAGCCAGCAGGGAGAGGAGCGGGCAGGGAGAGAGCGAGGGGGAGAAGCGAGCAGGGGGAGAAGCGAGGCAGAGAGCGAGCATGGAGAGAGCGAGCAGGGGGAGAAGCGAGCAGGGAGAGAGCGAGGGGGAGAAGCGAGCAGGGGTAGGCAGAGAGCGAGCAGGGGGAGAAGCGAGCAGGGAGAGAGCGAGCGAGAGGGAGAAGCGAGCAGGGGGAGAAGCGAGGCAGAGAGCGAGCATGGAGAGAGCGAGGGGGAGAAGCGAGCAGGGGTAGGCAGAGAGCGAGCAGCGAGCAGGGAGAGAGCGAGCGAGGGGGAGAAGCGAGGGAGAGGAGCGAGCGAGAGACAGAGAGGGGCCATACCCTCTGCCGGACACGTGTCATGGTTAGATGTGGGCCATACCCTCTGCCGGACACGTGTCAGTATGGGAGAGAGAGAGAGGGAGAGAGAGAGAGGGTATGGCCCATGCATTGACAAGTGTTGCAACGTGACAATGCATGGCCAGACGCGGGCCATAACCTCTGCCGGACACGTGTCAGTACGGCGGAAAAAAATTTCGACACGTGTCGCACAGAATGTGTTGAAACATGCTGATGTGGCGAGACAGATGTCGTGCACCGACTGGCCAGTGGTGTGTACACCGTCTCCGTGCCAAGCGCAAATTGGTGGACCACAATTTTTTCAAAATTGTGGGAACATATTGGGACAATTTTTAGACTACCAAACTGGTCCTAAAGACAAAACTCAACAAATAGCAACCCATGGTAACTGTGTGACCCATGATACCAAAAATTCAGGTTGCTTGATACACAAATGTTTATGGTAGCTTTATTCTCAAAGTTAGTTTAAAGAAATGAACAAGGAAGGATTGTGATTCTCAAAGCAACGACAACCGTGAAGTCAGAAAGTCAATCAAAGAGGAACAAAGAAAACCTCATCCCAAGAAAGTTTTCTAACCAAAAGCATTTGCAGATCAATAATCTAATCATTTTCAATATTGTAGCAAATTCACGATATGATTAAAAATGAAACACGTCTATTTTGTCTTTAAAGAACATACCACAATTGTCAACCAATCACCTTTTCCTGTCTGTCTCGGTCTTGTGTTGCAAGTTTCTGACAATGGCTCACTGCAACAAGGATGATAGTCGTAACACATGAGTCAAATGAAGCCTGGGATTTGTGAAAATATGTTTTTCTCACATCCATACACACTTACATCCTCTCACCTCATTATAGCAGACCAGCAAAGGAAAACTAGGTAAACTGCCATAATTCCTGATGCCATTAATCCAGCACTAACCTGCATTGTATGGTGCACAGATAATGAGCTGTTAGACATTATCGTGTTTTGCTACTTAGAGATCTCCAAAGAAAAAGCTTTTCATGAGCTTGGGTATAGTAGTTTCTTATAGAGCATCTTCCTTTTCTGTGAATGTTTGTTAATCGTTTGCATAAACCCCAGCATAACCATCTTGTGAGCCATTTTCACTCTGAAACTGAAACTGATTCTTTTTCCAAAGTCTTTGATTTCAATCTGAATTTTTTTGTAGAGAAGTTGGACATGATTTTCAGCATTAGGTAAAAGAATAAAATCTTTATATGTTACACTACAAAATTTATCAAAGATGGTTTTTGGATCATCATAAATGGCCCATTTTAGTTCCAGCCCTGCCAAACTTCAAACTTGCTATTAAGCACATAGAGATTGGCTTATCAATCTTATAAAAGTACTCAACTTGGTGCAAGCTTTTGACCAAAAATAAAAACTTGGTTACAATTGTTTTGCACATTCCAGAGCTTGTGTTATTATCTTCTTTTGTGCTTAAGATTCTTCTGCGCTTCATATTTGACAACAGCAGGTAATTTTCTTGGCCCAAAAACATTTTGGGTTTTTTAGATACCTTTGTGTGCTTAGTATATCTGTGACTGACAATTCAAGATACCCATTGTCTTTTCTTTTGAGACCGAAACGAACTGAATCATTCTAAGCTTGCAAATAAAACAGCATTCAGAGATCTACTAAACCTTTTTTGACCAGTGGAGCCTCAGCTTGATTAGAGTGATATTCGTCTGCCTGACAATATGTAAATTTTGTAGATGATATTGCCAGGGCTAAGCAACCTTCATGCCGACTTGAGTAGCACAAAACTTGAGCATAGACTGGCAATCCCAAACTTCATCGTTGGCCAATTTTTCATGGACTCACAGAGTTCCTCTTAACCTTGACAATCACTAACGATCTTGATTCTCCAATAGTGGCATTCTATTAGCTAACTTCGTCATAGCAAGGAAAAAAGTCCTCCTGTTTGATCTCACTCAATCAAATAATCAACTCTGCACATCTGTCTCTTTCAGAGTTTTATTTGCATGCTTTCAGTGTCATCCTTCTAACAAAATTTCTGACAGTCACTCTTGTTCTCAGTGGACCACTTATCCTTGACTATTTTCACTTCAAATCACATATTATCATATACATTTTCCTTCTGGATTACATCAGAACAAGTCTGTTATCAGTAGCATGGAATTTGACATATTTTCAATGAAGTTTAACTGTTTGCCAGGTTGCTCCTAGTACATGCAGTTTAAGGTTAGAACTGATCAGAGCAGGCAAAACTACAGACAGACAGCTGGAGATAAGTTACTAGGCCATGGATGTTACTTCTCATGTACCGACATTTGCAACGTCGTGCACCTGACAGTGACAAATACCAGATGTGTTCATTTTGCTTTAAAACATTGAAAATAGGCTTTCTGAAGGAAGGGGATTGAATTTGGGTTAGTATTAATGTGATGCAAGGACAAGTGGTGAAAGGAAACACCCAGAAAATGTAGCATAGGTTCTCATTCACAAACAGGAAGCGATTACTATGTATTAGAATGTCTACCATACAGCTGTTTGCATGCATTCCCTTGCATGCTATCTGTTCTCTGAAATACCCAACCACCAGCTAAATTTGACCTTAAATAGATGGCATAATCTATAATCTATATCACCCTTTTTTGTTCAACAAATGCTTAGGTGAACAAATAAAAGGAAGTGAGTCTTACTTTTGAGTGCAAAGATATCGCGGTCATGATATAAATAAGTACAAGTGTCCATGTAATGAAGAAAATGTTGAGACTGCAAGAGACGTGAGGAGCAAACCAAATGTACATTACAACAATTGCGAAAAGGGAGACTCCAAATGATCCTATTGATACGAGCATCATTGGCACATGGCTGCACAAAGGAAAATCAAAATTATTCTTGTATTCATGCTTTGAAGCTAAAGATAAAAGGCACACAAAATTGTATAGGACTTCATTAAAGAACCCTTCATATCTTAGAAAGAAGATTTTTCACAAACACAAATTTTCAACATCCATTAACATATCAGGCTGTGATAAGAAAGCAAAGAGCTTTATTGATCAACTTTCATTCTAGATTGTGAAAGATAGTCTAGGACCTAAGCTATAATGCACAAATATTTTTCAAGTAATATAACCTGAACTTTCTTGTATCTCTACAGATTTTATCACCTCAAAGCTTTTCCATGCAAAACAGTTCATAGATCTTTGTTTAGAGTTGGGTGGAATCATACACAATGTTCTGAAGGGAATATCAAAACAGAACACGAATAGAGAGATGCAAATGCATAAATCAGGCTGATCTAAAATAGTAACAAAATGACAATTTCTGCAAGTAGTCTGATCCCGCTAAACTGAGCATAACTTGGAGATATGCTAAATTGATCTCAAGTTACTTTTCGGTTTAAGAACTAGCTTCCAGAGTCCAAACAATTATCCAACTAAAATGAGGACATGGATCCCTATTTATAGAGTTCTAGGGCCCAAACTTGATTAGGGGTCTAAATTTTTAGTAGTACCTAATAGACAACAATCAATGTATGTCTCTAAGACATGTCAAATCATTAGCAAGGGGCTCAAGTGCCCAACTATATGGTCTAATATCAAAATGGTCCAAGGAGCTATCAAGAATACGCATATAATAGCTTTCCCCTAGTGAAGATAGTGTCCTCATCATCAATAGAAAGACAATGTTGAAACTGCAAAAAGGAATCCAATGTTATTGCAATATATAATATAGAGGCACTTATAAAAGATGCATGTACCAAGAAGAAGCTGCCAAAATGTATATGACAAAGAAGTAGTCGGAAAACCAGAACAATGACTAAGTACCAACTATCTAAAATCACAATGCTTTATGAAAGGACCACAAATGCCAAATTAAGTAATCATTATGAAGTTTGAACAACATGGCTAAAGCATGCAACAATAACTTTCCTCAAGACAAATCAACATCATGCCAACCTAATCGACCAAGAACTCAAAATTAAGGCTCAAAGATATGTGTGCCACTGCTAAAGAATGCCAGAAAAACTACGCTGAATGCAGACAGAGACCAAGTCAGTACATCCTAAAGAGTGTTAAAAGAATATAGCAGTATATGGCATGGTACATATGAAGATACTCCAAGCAAATTGTATAGATCGGAAATGCCGTAATAGTAGCAAGAAGTGACTTATGCAAAAATAACACAATCAATCAAATCCTAAAAGGCAAAAGAAAATTTTCAAAATTTAAAGTCTCAAAAACTAGAAACAACTGGAGTTTATAAACTAATTTTGATATGTCCGTAATACGTACAAAAAAGTCCACAAAAAAAGTACAAAAGTTAAAAAAAAAACATAAACTATATTGTATAACTCTCCTACATCAAACTCTAGAACAATTGATTATACAATCCCTTGGGTTATCCTATTTTTAGCCATCAAGAGCCACTTATGATTGGGGTTGGGAACAAATTCCTAACCCTACTAAGTGAGCAAGTATCAACAAGTTGCATTATGGCAAAATGGCATAACAAGGATCCAATGTAATTAGTAGGATTGGCAAACAAATCTCAATTTGTCAATGAATTGTTTATGTCCCATTCGATTAAAAAAGAATTGGACCTTCAAAAATATGATTCTTTAATTTTGCTTTTCAATTTGTTAATCTGTATTTTAATGTTCACCTAGTATTGATGATGGATCATGGATAAATCATGAAATACATTGTTAAGTAGAAGTTGGAACATGGAATCTAGATGATGGAACACTATAGAGTTTAGATAATCGAATTCATATTGTAATTTGTGAAAAAAAAAATTTGTCCATTGTCATGTGCATTGTGGTTTTGTAAAGTCCGGGATTTCCCATTGGGGTTTCGCGGAACGCAAAAATTTTTGTTTTTGTTTTTGTTTTTTATTCGTGCCAATATGGGTATTAGATTAAAGGTGTTTTCAAGAGCAATTCACTTACCTAGTTTGCTTGAACTTCCAAGAGGAGTGCGGTCCAATTTTGGGCCATGAAGTGATTCTTTATCGAACATCTATTTTTGTATTATGTGAAATGAAATCACATGGAACCATATTGAATGACAGCAAACCGACAACAAGTATGAAGCATAAGCACCCTTCTCAGAGCTTGTGACAAAAACGTGAGTCAACTCAACGTGCTCAACAAAACACGAGTACATTATACAATGCCAATAGTATCTCTATCTATAATTAACCGGATCAATATGGCTCTAGCCTCTCTTTCTAGTTTATCAATATGTTATTCTTCTAATGCATTCATTGATGATTTCCGTGTTGAAATGTCACTTCTAACTTGTAGATCAAATATGTTAATCTTATGGTTAATGTTCATATTCTGATCCCACACGTGAGGAGCCTGTTCTTGCGTGTGAATGGAAGCCAAAAGATTACCTGTATATAGTTGGATTTAAGTTAGATCAATCTACACAAGTGTGAACTAGTGTTTTGACTAGAATCTATGAAATTGCCATTTGGCACTATTTCCTTGTATGTAGCTATCACTGCCATGTGAATGAGTAAATGATCCCACATGCTAAGATGTTGTTCACACGTGTGAAGCTGGCTGTATCTTATCACATGTACATATTCTCCTAGATCCTATTTTTAAGGAGACTAGTAGTTGGATTCTAGCTAGTAGCATAAGTCAACTTTGTGATATGGGAATAACTTGCTCCCATTGGTGGATCTAAATGATGTGGCACTCTTCACACGTGCCAGACCTGCTGAATCAGCATACAGGTCGTGCTTGTACTTGATCTATAAGTAGATCACCTTGATCAATGAGAAGTTGATGAGACATTGAGATCTTATGCATTTTTCTTGTGATTTCACCAATAGAATTGTGATTTTATGCTTTGTAAGCTATCATTAAGTATTGTACTTTGCTCTCTACTCAAAGTCCGTACAGGGACTGTTTTCCACACGTGTGAGGCCGCTCTTGATGTTTATTGAAGTTTACACATGTTGATCTTGCTAGATAGTTAAGGATCTACATCTACATCTTGATCTAATCAATAGAACTTGTTAGATCACTTGATTTAGCAATCAACACCTCTTGAAGATTGATTGTACGTACTAATCAATCATTGTCCAAAAATCAGAAAATCAACATTCTGTGGTGTCAAAAAAAAAAATCAACTTAATGATACGTCCATAAATAAGAGCTCATATAAGTTAGAGAAAAGAAATTCCTAAAATAAAGAACTATAGATCAACTTCAAGTTCAAGGAAAATGCATTCACTTCATAACCAAAAACTAGACCGAAATAGCTCGAAAGCAAATTCTTCTTGGTCACATTACAAACCAAAACAGTTTCATGTATATATAATAGGACATAGACTTAGAAAACTCATCCTATTAGTGATTTTTGAAGTTATTCTGAATTGCACTAAAAAGAGCTGACAACGTTATATTGGAAACGTACAAACTTTATGATAATTTTTTATATTATAATAAATGAAGTTTGAAAACTGGAAACACTTTACCATTGGCTCTTTTTTTCTTCAGAAGCCCAATCTTCATGCCACCAATAGATAAAGTTGATAACACTAAGGAGTTGGACGAGCAAAAAGATCCTGCCAAATTACAATGATTTAGATGAGATTATTTGATCTTCAATCAAAAATAAAATTTTCAAGCTTGAAACCAATAAATTACAAAAAATTAAAGTTCCAAAACTACATTCCTTTCTTATTTTTCAGATGCAAGAGTGTCAAATTTGTCAAAGGTTGTGAAGTTGTCACGACATAGGATGCGCTTAACCTCTTTATGATTTAAGGTGCCTTAGCCTTAAAAATTACTCCTTGCGTACCTTCTTATATTTTTGTCATGTTAGCATTGACAACAATAAAGAATATTAATAATCACTTACAATATCCTTTGACTAGATGGCCTAGCATTCATTTGCCTTATCCAAGACCATACTGTCAAACCACATATTTCATTGGAGCACAAATAGGGTTCTGCTTATTGAGTGCCAACGATATAGAGTTCACATAAAATATGCAACAAGAAGTTAATAGAAATGAAACGATAAACCATGTCTTACCCGGCACCATATCTTGCAATTTCACCTGCATGGTCCACACAGTATGTTAGTAGACTTCAAATACATGCCAATTACAAAAGCTTCACTTTTTGGGATTCATATTCTAAAAAATAATGTGGTGGACGATGAATTGAAGGCATTGACGATGAAAATATCAACGAAATCCACCAGAGTCTAATAATAACAAGCTAAGTGATACAAGCCAGCTAAATGGTACTAAATTTAGCTACTGAAGCTAGTTGAACTAAGAGCTATGGAACTGATCGCTATTTTATGACTTGTGATTGATGTTCATTTAGTAATCTTAGTTGGAGCTATTTTTTTTTCATCTTATACCATCTTTTACCATCCATCTCATCTAAAGACACCAATGTATGAATAGTGGGTGACGTAGGAGATAAGGAAGTGAGTGTATCTATCTAAATTCTTCATTGTACTGTTTTGTAGTTAGTGACACAAAAAGAAAAAGATAAAGAGATGAAAAATGGATGCAAAAATTTGAAAAAAAATTAAGCAACAGGAACCTTAAAAGATGAAAACTTGATCTCCCTAAATCTACCTCTCAAATTGATGAGTTGTTAAGTTTGATGGAAGCAGCTCATTGTAAGAGAATAAAAAATGTAAAAAGGTTGCAGCAAAATGCTAAAAAACCGACAAATAGGATGGAGGTTCTAAAATTCTAAAAAACTAGAAATCTTAAAAATTTCACCTATTATATCCAAACCAGGATTTGTAAAGGTGTTGAATTTAACTTTTACAATCTTAAAGCTTTTTAGTATTCAATATTTACAATGTCTCTCATTATGCACGCAAATATGAAACACTGGCAAAATGAAGCATGTGAAAAGAAATTTGAAAATAGAGCTGAGTTTCTACGTGCTTAGTACAAGAGTGATACCTTGGGTTCAACGTGAGGGTAATGCAGCTTTGATTGTCACAATAAATCTCCTCAATCAAGTCATCAGTACTTCCATTGATAATTAGGTCAGCAACATATGTTACGATGAATATAATATTGCTATTTTAATGAAGAATATAGAGATTAGCATCAATTGTGATTTTACTCAGTGCAAGAGTACCATGCCCTTGGCACTAGTCCAAACATAGCCTTCTTGAGTCTACAAACTGAGTGCCCTCTCCCTGCTTCCACAAACCCTCTTGGTTGTTCCATAAAAACTTTATCTTCTAAAACTCCATCCAAAGAAGCCGATTTAACATCCATTTGTTGGAGTTTCCAATCATAGTAAGATGAAATAGCAATAACCTGAGGGAATGGTCACCATCTTAGCTATAGGAGCAAATATTTTGTCTGAATCAAGACCATCTTTCTGCTCAAAGCCCCTTGCAACTAACCTTGCTTTGTGCTTATTCAATGTACCATCATTGCCATATTTGCTCTTGTCTATCCACTTGCTTGTGATAGCTTCCTTGTCTTTCAACAACTCCACTAGGTCCCCACATATCATTCTTCACAATGGATTCCAACTCAAGTTCCATTGCCTTTTGCCATTCCCTACCATCCTTGGCTTCCTCATAATTCCTTGGATCCTGCGACTCCAGAACCGAGCTCATCAAGGCCAAGTTCATTTCCAATCATAGAGGCTTTCATTTTCTCAATGATCTCCTGGATATACACGATCTCGTCTTGTCTTCCACTTTGGCATCACTAGTCATCTTCAAGAACTACTTACACGACCTTTTTGGTGTATCTGGATTATGATATAGCATTTGCCTTTGTCTTCTCCTTAAATTGATCCTCATTTACTTTGCCATCATCTATTATTTCATCCTCGTCATCTTATAACGGCATGTGAACCTCATCATTAAGTGATTGATCTCCATTCTCATCAAATATTACATCCTTGATGATCACAATTTTCTTGGCATCCTGATCATACAAACGATAAGCTTTGGCATGCTTATCATATCCAATGATTATGCACTTGGTTGACTTTGTGTCAAGTTTCTTTGTTGTCTCTTTAGGGACATGTGCATATGCGTCACAACCAAAAATATCGTGATGTAATACATTGAACTTTTTACTTGTAAATGCTTCCTCAATTGTCATTCCAACGATTTTGTTGTTGGACATCTATTTAGCACGAACACCACCATATTACAAGATTCAAATTCAAAAAATATTTGGTAAATTCTTGTGTTGCAGCATGGATGATCATGCCATCTCCATAATGGTCTCGTTCTTTCTCTTTGCAACACCATTCTATTCTGGTATATTATGGAGCAGTTACTTGTTTTTTGATCCCCTTCTTACAAAACTTATTGAAAGTATTTGACAAGTACTTTCCACCATTTTCAGATCTAACAATCTTGATTTTGACAATCACTTTGGTTCTAGACAAGATTCTTGAATTCACAAAAACAAGCAAATGCATTCATTTTTTTGAGACAAAATAAATCCACGTCTTCCTGCTAAAATCATCAACAAATATTATGAAAAAATAAGAACCACTTATTGATATTGTTTGCATTGGTTAACAAGCATCAGTATGAAAGATTTTTAGAATCCTTTGTGCTCTCTTAGATTCATTCTTTGGAGATCTCTCTGTCTTGTTTTCCCATGACACAGCCTTCACATACCTTTTCATCTATCTTGATCTTTGTTACGAGATTATGACTCTTTAGCAACTGCAAGGTTGCATCGAGCCGCGGTTCGAACTGCCTTTCAAGGTTTGAACCATCGAATCGTTCGGACCTGGTTTGAACCGTTTGAACCGTCTGGCCCTAAGAGGGAGAGGTAGACGGGGCCGCACTACACAGATGGGGGGTAGGGAGTACTATGTGTCCAGCTTCGCTCCCAGAGCCATGGCAGAGGCAGAGGTTGCCGTTCGACAGTTGTCTACACCTGCGATCTGCCATTTCATTTGGCTAGGACCCCGGCATGGAGGAGGGCGATGAGTGCGGTGAGTGCAATTGGGCAGGTGTGGCAGGGCCATCTTGCGAGCACCTGAAGACAAAGGGGCTTCTTGATGAGCGGGCTTCTGTTGACCAGAAGCTAGAGCCTCTCAGGAAGGCATGGGCCCAGTACGTACTACTTGCTTTTAACTTTATGCACTCTAAACTTTAAAGACTTTATGATGATTGATCTGAAATCATTGATATGTATTATGTATTATGTAGTAATAAGTATGTACATTGTAATTTGAATTTTGTACATTACGTTTTAACTTTTCATACATTGTGATTGTGCCATGTGGTGGGCCGTGGCATTGCACATGCGGCATGCCACAATGCATACTTATTACTTGTTAATTGCAAGCTGCAGCTAGCTATTTATGTTTAATCATGAACCATGAATCATGATTGTAATTTGTCAATAATAAATATTTAAATGATCATTTATCATTGGAATTTGCCATGAAATTTGAATTACAATTTAAGATCTATCCTCTCGGATCTATCATGATTCATCTTGTTTTGTCACCTTTAAGGCATGCATTACTTGAGTGATGCACAAAAGTAGTTGTTGCTCATTTGTCTAGTAGCCTTTTTTATTAGTGGAAAACCTATAACACTGCAACAATGCAATGTGAGTCGTGACCACAGTCCACTGACTTGTCACTTGTCACCTGTGAACTTTCAACTAGGTATGGTTGCACCATCATATCTGATGGTTGGAGCGATACGAGGAGGTGCCACATATTGAATATCCTGGTGTCTTCGTGCATGGGGACGATGTTTCTCAGATCCATTGACACCTCTAGGGAGGTAGTCACGGGCGAGTACATGTTCTCACATATTCGAGCTGCCATTGAGGAGGTCGGACCACAGCACGTTGTACAGGTATATATATTATACTTATTACAGTTAAGTATTTACTGTTTACCTATAATGTTAATGGTATTAGGTAATTACTAATTTGTAAATGTCAATGTTGATTGTTCATTGTTCAATGGCGATTTTGGATTGATTAACAATGGATTATGGTTCACTAAGCAGTTGCCACTGAGCACTTGAGTCTTGAATTTGGAATTCCAAAGTCATGCACATTGCATTGTATGGTTATGCAGGTGATCACAGATAATGCGTCAAACTGTGTCTCCATGGGTAGGCTCGTTAATGAGACCAACCCCCACATCTTTTGGACACCTTGTGCTGCACACTACCTGGACTTATTGGCCGAGGATGTGGCCAAGATTCCATGGATTGCGGAGGTGGTGCGTACTGCACGATTCTTGGTGAGATTTGTCACCAAGAAGCCTAGGGTCCTAGCCATGTTCAGGAGACAGTCCACCTTGGATGTCTTGAGGCCTGCCCCCACCAGGTATGCAAGTTGCAACTCAAATTTGATTCTTGAATGCGCTTATGTAGACTGTTGGTAAGTATTTACTGTTTAGTTAGTAGTGGTAAATATTTCATGCAATGATGCATGTGCCATGTATTGTCTTGACTCTTGACTCTTGTCAGAAGTTAGAACTTAGAATTTGTCACTTGTGCAATGTGCCCTATGCAGGTTTGCATTTATGTTCCTGGTCCTGGAACGACTGCTGAAAGTTCATCAGGGCTTGAGGCAGATGGTTGTTGTCGTTGACTGGGCGCAGTGGGGGCCGTCACAGGAGCCCAAGAGTAAGAGATTCGAGCAGACCATTATGTATTCATCATTTTCGGATGAGGCTCGATCCATTGTGGTGGGCCTACAGCCCATCTACATTGTCTTGCGCCTTACAGATCGAGAGGGCTGCACATTGGGCCTCTTGTACGAGTTCATGGACAGGCTGGGCGAGCAGTTGAGGCTTTGCACGACCATTAGCCTAGAGAGGTTTATCAAGATTCAAATTTCAAATGTAGTATGTAGACAGTAGTATGCAATATGTACTATCATGTACATTGTACTATATTGTATAATTATTGCTATGTCTTGACTCTTCAATCTTGATTCTTGTAGGCTTGCGGAGGTCTGGCTCCTTTGGTTGAGTAGGTCGAAGTGGTTTCATAGGCCCCTGCATGCCATGGCCCACATACTCCATCCACTTTGGAGGAATGAGGAGCAGTTCACAGAAAGGGAGCTCAGGGATGGCTGGAATGCCTATATCTCCCGAGTTTATCCTGATGTACGCGAGCAGGATAACCTGCTGGATGAGCTTCAGATTTTCAGACAGGAGACCTTGGAGTTCGCCACTGGCCCAACGCTTTTGAGAGAGGGCAATAAATTGACCATGTGGCATGGTCCATTTAAACTTCACATTTTACTGCACAGTTAGTCAATCATATTGTAACTTGTTGGAACTTGGAACCTGGTTGCAACTTGCTAGTAGTAAGTACTAATTGCCCCTTGAACTGTGATTCAGGCCAGCTACGTCCCGTGTCATGGTGGTCGAAGTTTGGGGTTGATGTCCCCAAATTGCGTCACCTTGCCATCAGGATTCTTTCACAGGACTGCACTGCAGTCGCTTGTGAGAGGAACTGGAGTGTCCATTCCCTGATTCACACGAAGAAGAGGAATCGACTATCATCAGCGCAGTTGGAGAGGTTGGTGTACGTACACGCCAACATGAGACTTTTGGGTAGACTCCAGACCACCGCAGAGCCTATCCAGGTAGCTTGTAGGCCATAAAATATAATTTCTAAATTCTAACATGTGATCCATCATCCCAGGTGGCAGGACCCAGTTGGCAGTTAGTAGATACTATATAGATCATATTACATACTACATAGTAGATACTAGACTATACTATGTAGCTAAATTTTAACTTTTGTTGGGACTCGGCCCTCCAAATTTTGTCTTGATTTCAATGTGCATTGTGACATGTGCGTAGGTTAATCCCGATCTAATCGATGTGGCAAAGGTTCCAGAGTTGCCACCGAGAGACCAGTCAGAGGAGGACGTGTACGCATTCCTCCATGAGAAGGCCATGCAGAGTGCAAGTGAGAAATTAGGATTGTCTAAGGTCTTGAATTAAATTTTCGAAGTTTGAAGTTACTAATTATCATAATTTACTAATTTGCAGGCAATAACACGTTTGTCCCTCTTTGTGTGCACTGTGTAGGAGGAGGGCAGGAGAGGGTAGCAGCTCCCATGCTCATAGCCCCGAGGACGAGTCTGAGTCTGAGTCTGAGGCATCGTCAGGGTCAGAGTCCTCAGAGGAGGAGTATGAGGATGAGGAGTCCGAGGAGGGCGGGGATGAGGATGAGGGGCATCATACCTCTGCCTCTGATGAGGATTTCGCAACTAAGCCTACCACCCGAGAGGCCACAGCAGGCTCCACAACAGGAGACTCAGGCGTAGGAGAGCTTAGAGTGCTCACTGCAGCCTGCTCAGTGCTCATGGATGTCAGACATAGATGCACTTCAACAACGCGTTTCGGGGTTTTCCCAGAATCGCGCAGAAACATTTTTTTTTTTTTAATTTTTTTAGGCAATATGGGTATCAGATGAAAGCTCTAATTGAGAGCATTATGACTGTGTAGTTTGCTAATTGTTTCGGGTGCGAAACACCAAAAAGTGTGTTTTCACTCAGGGAGTTGGAAGGCCAAATCATGAACCTTTTAGAGCTTCCTACTATATAGATACTGTAGATAAAAATGCTACCGCCCCCCTGTAGATAAAAATGGGGTCCAAATGCGCATCGAAAAGGGCCCAATATTTATGCCCCCAACTGTATGTACATTGCAAAATCTAGTTTCAAGTTTCAAGTTTCTGATTCCTAAAGTTAAGTTTTAACTGTAGTATGAACTATGTAGTCTGTTTAATGTTAGTCGATTATCTAATTACTAATGGTTAAACCCTTAAAGGTTTAAAGTTTAAACTTCAAAGTTTTACAATTTTGATTTTGGTATTTAAATTTTAATGTATTATGTTAGAACTTACTAGTTAGAACTTAGTAGTTACTAGTCAGAACTTAGAAGTTAGTAGACTGTAGTTACATATGTCATATAGATAATAGAATGTTCAATGTTAAAACTTCAATGTTGATTGATGACAGATGTAAGATAAATCTAAGTTTCTAACCTTGATTTTTTTTGGCTTTCTCAAGAGTCAAACATTGTCATAACCTTCTTGTTTATTCTTTTCTCCGATCTCGACATTGCAATTTGGCATTTGCAAATAAGTTTGAACTTCAACTTTCAAGTTTCAACTTTGAAACAAAATTACAATTTACAATCTACAGTCCTAGTACCTAGTACCTACGTACTACGTAGTACGGTCCCGGGTTCTAGACTCTAGACTCTACCTAGTACCTAGCTAGTAGCTGCAGCCTGCCATTATCCATATCACTGATCAGTGATCACTGTAGACTGTAGTCTGTATCAGACTAGTAAGTGGACCGTGGTCACAACTCACTAGTTAGTAGTTAGAAGTTAGAACTTAGTACTAAGACTTACCTTTTAAGTAGTCAGTGGTGAGTCGTGACTGGTCACTAATTAGTAATAACTATAATTATTATCAGGAATCAGGATTCAGCTCTAGCCTCTGAGCTCAAGCCTCAAATTTCAGTTATACTCCAGGCTCCTAATTTCTAAACCTTGAGTTCCAACTGGCAACATCCAAGTGGCCACTGGCAAGTTCCAACTCGTTACAACTTACTCGGATCCACACTTGTCACTCACAGTCCTAAGTCTCGACTCTCCTTAGCAAGCAGTTGCCAGTGTCAAGTGAGCACTTAGCAGATCCTTGTACCTGGGTAGTAGGGGGCCGGGCCCACTGGGCCAGTTAGTAGTTACAAGTTACAACTTACAACTTTGAACTTTCAAGTTTCAACTTACTGCAGTTCTCTTAAACTTGGGTCATAATGTCATTCTAATTTCTGTAAATTCCGTTTTGAAAATTGAATCTTGATACGACAGGTCACATCGTCACAAGAGATCTGATTATTTTGAATTCTGATATCTGTAAATTTAGAGGAAGATTGAAATTGTTTAGCTATTAAAATTTAAGTATCTGTACCATCAGTGAATGTTTGACTTTTTTTTTGAAGAATTGGAAAAAAAAAAGGTTCGAACCGTTTTCCGATTCAAACCGGCCGGTTTGAATCAATTCTTTGAGGTTCGAACCGCCAGGCTAGGTTCGAATCGGGATGCAACCTTGAGCAACTATAGGCTATGCATATTGATATGCCCGAATCTTTGATGCTATAAGTTGCTTTGTGCATCAATTGTACCAATCAAAGTTCCACATTTGTACCCATCAAAGTTCCATCACAAGTAATTGCATTCAACTTGTACAACCAATTTCTATTCACCCATACTTGTGGCAATCAATGTTCAGTTGTCTTTGATGTCCTTCACCAAGCACACATTGCTATCAAATCCGCAATAGTTCCTACCAATAGAAGGTTGTTGGCCAATAAAGAAAATAAAATTCCTAAAAGTATGGGAAAAAAAACTACATCCAAAAGTTGTAAATTAGAATTTCCTTCCGAAAACTTCAAAAAATGTGAAAATAATATCAAGAGCCCTTAAGGATATTGGGTCTAAACAGTGTCGAAGCTGGCACCCAACTGCTCTACGCCAAGAAGGTGCTTTGATACCAAATCATAGGCAAAACACTATACATAGAACACATAATAATAGGAAAACACATTGATACCAATATAACAATGAAGTACAATCATAATCAAAGGAGATGTCAGTGAACACAAGATCCAACGATAACAATCTATCTAAGCAAGCTAACTAATGCTAAACCGAGCTACTTAAGCTAACTAAACTAAGACAATTGATCAATCAAACATCAACAATGAGGCTCTTAGTCGTATTTGTTCGGGCTAATCCATGAAGTAGCTAATGGATCCATGAATTAGGGCTAGGGCAGCACTGAAGAGGGACCTAGTCTGACCCAAATGACTAAAAATAGTGACAATATGTGGAGTCGTTTCAACAAAAAGGGGCTAGGGGCCCCATGTTCCCACAGCACAATGTATAATGCCAAGTAATAGGGAAAGGGCCCTGGGCCCAAAGCATTGTGCACAAGTGGTCCCATAACTCTAGAGAAACTTGCAGGATCAGAATGGCTGCTGCTTACCATACATATGTATAAATGTTGTTGGAAGTAAGAAAGGCACCACCATAAGCGCAATCCAAAGAAGACTTTTTACTGGCCACCATCCTGAATGCCATGAATCTCTGGGGTCCTCAATTTTTGATGTTCCAACCGTGGTAATAAACATGATCAAGAAGAACATCTGCTTAAGAAGTCAAAGAGAACTTCCTGTTGCATAAAGTATTCTTAATCCAGAACTTTCTGCATCACAATAAAGATACTACCCGACCACTTATTCTAAGTTCAAGTTCTCAGAAATTTCAGAAGCATTATTAAACGCTTTCCAGGACCTCGTACACGTTTAAGAAGAAAAGTGTTTTTGACCACTAATTTGTAACCATTTATTTTGGCTCTCGGAGAAATGAAGAGGATACGAAACAACCCAAGCTAATCCGGAGGACCCCCTCAGAACCAAGGCAATTGTGACCTCCTTCGCAGCCTTTTAGATCTGCAAACACCAGAGAGACAGTTAGATATAGATTGAGTTTTCTAACAACCTGGTCAAGCCATTCTGTAGATAGTAATTGCAAGTCGATTTTCCTTTTCCTCTTCATGTTGGAGATTCTAATAGAGATGAAACTGCTCACGATCACCTGACTATGTGGAACAAAGTTTTCTCATATGTGAAGCCCCTTCCTTAAATCATATCCCCAGCGATGAGCTTTGCTCCTTGATACTTCATTTAAGGCTTCTCTAACCGCTCAGAAAAGCCTAACAGAGAAATCTAAGAAAAAGTATCATAGGCACTGAATCTTCACTTTGAGAAAGCTTTCAGTGTGTGAGCAAAAGCATTATACGGTGAGGTGCTTTGGTGCTAAGGTTTAGAGTCTGAAGTGTTTCTCTTTTAACGTCTTCCTCAAAATAAACTCAGATGTTTTTCGTTGAAATTCCAAGATTGCTTTGGAGCACGCAACATGTGTATGACTTGCAATCTGCTTAATCTAAGGATGTTAAAAACAGAAACTTTTAAGACAGAGTATTTGGCTTGATGATGGTAACAGAGCTTATGCACAAATAAAAAACAAAATGTGTGGACGAAATTTAAGATCATAAAATACCAAAACGCAAGAGGTGAAAGCATGATTGACATTTCTGACACTCTGGAAGTTCATTATGGTCCACTTCCCTTGAGGGACTCCTATTCCTTCAACTTCAGAGTAGCTAATTAAAATTTTCAATTGATAAAACAGGCTGGTTCTCCTGCATTCTTTCGTTTATTATTTAGACAATGCTGATATATGTTTTGCTGAGTAGGAACACAAACTGGAAACTTACAATGCAGTTCAGATAAGGCTTTATGGCTGTAATCTCGCACCATCCAAGCAATAAGATTGGTCAGAAAAAATATTATGCCATAGATGTAGCGCGCTACGGTTCGATTTGATGGCGCGCATGAATGACTGATGTAGACATCAGGCAAGTCCTTGTCACTGACATAAGATTCTGTCGCATGGGTTTCTGCCATCGTAATCTACAAGCTCACTGGCTGCTCAGCTATTTGAGAGAAACGAAGGTTTTACTCCAGTCATCCCGTTCCTCTGGTGAAAAGTGTACGACGGAAGGAGCACTTTCATCTACATAGATTACAGGAATTAGAGATCTGCAATTAACATAGCTGTAGCCTCACATGCCGATCTGCACAAAACGCAGTAAATGACTTCACATTTTGCAGGATAGCTTGAATGCGAGTGATAGGGTACTGAGAAGGAGGGTGTGGAGAAAGAGAATTAAAAAACTGAGATTGCCGCCCCTGGTATAATCACCTGCAAGGAACTTATCGAAGTCGCTTTTTCGGACGAGCAGCGAGAGAAAGCGATGAGGATACCGAGGGGATACTAGCATAAGCATAGAGCTGTGTCCAAATGGTCAACTGAGCTCGTTATTTGCTGCGGAAGCAAGCCGAAGGAGCATGGAGATTGCTTGAATGGTAAAATGGTACAACAGAGAGAACGTTTAGCCCGCACAACGACTTCCACATACGATAGAAAATTCTGATGCAGAGTCACCATCTCTTCAAATGGAACTACTTCAAGCTCAACTGTTCGTGCTCGCTTCAACTTATCAAAGAAAAAATAAAATACCGCAACTAAATAAGCACGATGTCAAATGTCCCAGAGAAATATACTGCACTGGTTTCTTCTGGATGGAATCCTTTCAGATAAACACAAAACACTAAGCTGCAATGCTCACCCTCCCCAAGGGATTTCTCACATTATTGGACATATGACGACACTCAAGCAGCGGCAAGAGTCAAAAGATGAATAACAGAACACGCATGGGAAGGCGTACCACACCGCACCTTGCCGGAGCCACAACAAACGCAAACATCAGCAAAATGGAAAAGGAATCTGCACGCCGGCCACACGAAAGCCTAGAGAACCATGATTCGATCGAAGATGCTAGATCCACAGCAATGTCGACTGCATGATAGCACTATTATTGTTATTATAGATCAGAGAATGCTCATTATTGTTATTATAAATCAGAGAATGCTCATTATTGTTATTATAGATCATAGAATGCTCATTCGGGCACCAAAAGCAGCGATGGATGGATCGGATCACTGGCCAATGCATCAGGAATCATAAAATCTTGCTATCAGAGGACGGATGGATCGATGGATCGATCGATGGATCGATAGAAAAATATTATAACAGCAAAACTGATGGAATCGAGCAAAAAGGGAACGAGACGACGAGGGCCCACGACGGGTGAAAACTGACGGACTATTTCAGAAAACTGCATCATCTGCCAACTGTCATCGATCTTGAAGCCACTATATACTCTACCGCTCCCCGCTCGATGCTCGCCACGAGTCATATATCCACGTGGAAGCATTTCAACCGTCCAGAGCTTGCGCAACGTGTCAGAATCTGAAATTGTATTGAGAGATCCGACGGCCTGGGCTCTGAACCTTGTGCGTGCGATTAAGACATGAGCTGCTGGGCTGAGGAATTTCACTGGCGCCGGCGCAGTAATCGGTAAGGCGATTCGCAGTTTGCTGAAACTTTGTACTACACCCGTCACTCGACTGGCGATTTGTTGGACCTGAAAGGTAACTTTCACGTCGTATGAAAGCTAAAAACGAAAGAATACCCTTCAATGTGGATGTCAAGATGAAAGGTTGACACGCACGTCAAATTCCAAGGCCCAGTTCCTGCAAGGGTAGTGGATAATTGTAAAGAGCAAAAGGCAGCCCAAGGGAAAGATGGTGGATTTATTGATGGCGTGAGCCTTATTAATTTTTTTTTCATTTTGTGGGCAACTTTTTAAAGCCATTTTCATGATTGTTGGGTTGCTATGGTCCAAAGGAATAAATTTTTAATGTTCGAAGCTAATGTGTCATACATGACGTCATGTGATTCCATCATCTACTTTAAAGCTAAATGTAGATTCAAGTTTAGTCCTGACCTTCAAGGTAATGGTGGAATCCAAAAGATCTACAAGCAAATTGATGTGCCAACCCATTCGATCTACCTCCTAATTGAGAGATTTGACGGCTTGCTATACTGGCCCTACCTCCCATTTGAGAGATTTGAGGGCCTTAGGGTTTGTTCCAAACATAGCTAGCATGGGGGTTCAATTAGGCGACCTTAACTAAACTTGTTAGTGCTAATGGGTGATTAGGCCCCAGTGCTAACTATATGTCAATATTTAGGGCTTCATTGATTGTAGAGTGGGCCCCACCCATAGATAGTTTATGCACCTTTAGTCAATCCTTGGACCCTAAGCAAGCATCATGAATAGCCTCAAAATATTTTGCTAGCTCTCCAAATGATATTTGAAACTAATCTACTCAAAAACTGGGCATAGTAGTCACAAGGTTTCCATTACGTTAGGCTAAAGGTTGTCTAACTAATCCCTCAAGTGGGATGGGGGCCCTCTTATATACACATGGATAATCCTCCTAGAATTTGTTTATTAAGTATGAGTTAAACTACACTTTATAGTTGGCCCACTCGACTTATATTTTTAATGGAAACTCTATTTGCCAAATAAATTCTTTTGTGAGTCAAGCTATCAAGGTCTTTTGAGAATTGGGCAAACAAACTAAATGCAACACCAATAAACCCCATCAAAATATCACGTGAAAATGTGTATCGAACTTTTGATTAGACATTGTTAAGGTCATAATTAGATCCAAGCAAACTAATTATAGTCAAAGTTCAACTTTTGATTAGACATTGTTAAGGTCATAATTAGATCCAAGCAAACTAATTATAGTCAAAGTTCAGTAAGTCTAGACAAGTCAAAGACAAAACTATTAAGGCATATGGGACCTAGGCTATCACATCTTAGCTCTAATCAGATGCATGGATGTGCATGGTCAAATTAAGGTCACAACTATTATCAAAGGCCTAATCACAATAATGAAACTTTTTTCATGCATGTAGCTCTCTCGCCTATATGTTTCAAGATTCAAGAGGAGATTCGACTACAATATAAGTTGGATCCATTAACACACTGATATAATCAAGTATGCATCGAGACCTATTGGGATATCACATCTTAGCTCTAATCAGATTGCATGGATGTGCATGGTCAAATTAAGGTCACACCTACTATCAGAGGCCTAATCACAACAATGAAACTTTTTTATGGATGTAGCTCTCTCACATACGTATTTCAAGAGGAGGTTCGAGTACAATTTAAGTTGGATTCATTAAGATCCACTGATATTATCAAGTACGCATCGAGACCTATTTCTCTTGTTTGAGATATTGCACTCTTTTGTTTGGTTAAAGCACTTGTTTATTAGTTAGGTTAGAAAAATGTTGTTGTCCATTGATTATATGCTTGATCCTAGCACTCCCATGCATTGTTTTTAACATGGTATCAAGGCTTAAGGTTTGGTAGTCTAGTGAGTGGAAGTTTTATTTGTGAGGTTTGATACACTGGAGCAAATTACATGCATAGCTAAGGTTTTGACATTCTCCGAGCAACTTCTTTAGGAGTTTTGCAAGTATCACTCCACCTATTTTTCAACGAAAATGTAGCACATGGCATGCCATGTAATATTGACTACATACTATCTCTAACCACAAGATGAGACATGCAAAAATTTTGATCAATTTTATGCAACAAATATGCCACTTATGATGACCTTGACGAGAATTATATTTTAGAAGTGACACCAATTGTCTCCATTAATCCTCTTGATGCCTCTTAAAAGATGTCATGGTGCATCTTTCTTTTATGATATTGTGTCCATTTTCCTCTTATCTTTTTTTTTTATTTTTCATTATTGTCAAAGGCTTGGACACCATACCATGAGTCAATGTATCATGTGAATCTTTCACAACCATTCTACCCTTTCTCATGTTAAGCAAACTATGGAGTATAGGTGGGCAATGCAAGTACCAAACTAAAGTGTATGTGATGCAAGTACCAAAAGTCATTGTCAAGGAAACACTTACTTTTGGAGTATTATTTGGTGGTTTTGTGGGTCCATTGCAAGTTTGATGGGTTGAAAGATTCCAACTATATGCATTCAATAAACTTAATATGAGTGAGATTTTTTTTAAATACAAAAAATTTGGGAGCATATTAGGTTGACACGTCGACATGTTAGCTTGCACCAAAAAAACAAAAAGTTTCAAAAAGCATTAAATTTCCTTAATTGATCTTTTTGAATCCATTTGGATTAGCATGTCGACATGCTATCTAATTAAGTTGAAAAAAAAAAATTGATTTTTAGGAAAGAATTCAAATGAAAAAATTGAAGTTTGTTTTGTAGGCAACTCCAAAAAAAATATTTTGAAAACATATTTTTGAAATGATTTTTGTTTTTAAATGATTTCTTTTTTTGTAGGCTAGCACATTGGAGTGCTAGCCTTTAGGTTTCTTAAACATTTTCTCATTACAAATATAGACCTGTTTTTAAAAGGCACAAAGTGTCTTTTGATGGGCCTATCTAAAATTCGATAACTAGTGAGACTTTTAGCTATGTTCTAAACCACAATTTCTTTTCATAAAGAAAAAAATTATGAAGTGGCATGAAGAGGATAGCCCACCATGTGCTACCTCTTTGTTGAATCATGGGCAAAAAGAAACTCATAGAAAACTTACTCGTAAATGGCAAGGCTCGCATGTATGCATCTTACAGCTTGCTATGACTATGTATTTTTTTGCGTTAGAACCTATATTATAATTGTGGGAGATTTTTATTGGTATAATTTATGGAAATAGCTATCAACAAGAAAGCAAGGTTTGATAGTTAATTTAGTTTATGTATAAAGGGTTGCTGCACTCATCTTTGGAGGATGTCTTCTAATTTTAGGAGGTTGTCACCAGCAATGATTCTTGAAGTATACCTATGTTTTTAGTAGTTGCAATAATTGGCATGGACTTATAGGAGAGCAATGGATGTTTTAAGCTTGTGTATAAGTTGGAACAAAGGTTAATGCTTCTTGGTTTCCAAGGGGAGGCTCGAACCTGGGACCAAAGAAACTTTGGATGCCAAGCTAACCAGTTGAGCCAACCCCGTTGGGTGGAACAAAGGTTAATGATCTCTCAATGATCCCATATAGTTTTCAAGAGGCCACCCACATCTAAATCAAATAGCCTATTGAAGGTCTATTAAAGAGAAATCTAGAGGCAACATACATCTCATAAGTAGTCTTTTGCATGCATGAGAAGAGGACTATGTGTAGCAATTGTTCTTGATTCTTATCATACTTTTCATTATGTCAAATGAATCGGTACAAAATCAACCAACCGTACCCTATTGGTAATTCGGTTCATCAAGTAAGAAAAGTACAACGGCTTTGTGAAAGCTAGATTGCCAACATGGTTCAACAACATTTCTAGGTTCCATTTCAATAGTGATTTTGGAGCAATTAATTGTTAGATTTTTCCCAAGCTCAACCTTAAAATCATCCAAGTAATGAGCATCCTGAAAACAGCCGAAGTCCGACTACTTTTTGTCAAACCTTCGCATTTTTCGCACCTTTGCACTTTTCGCACCTTCGCACTTTTTGTGCCTTGTATAGTTTTGGCACTTAAACATTTTTGGGACACCTTCGCATTTTTCGCCCTTCGGGATTTTCACACTTCAGGGTTGACAAACTGACTCCATCAACTACAACTTCATCGAAGTGCTCGACATTGAAGTCATCGACTTCCTCCTATATATACTCATCTGATATATATACAACATCGACTTACTCGACATCGAACTCATCGACTTCTCATGTATATACATATGTTCATATGTTCAAAGATTGACTTGCTCGACATCGACGTACTCGACTTACTCGACATCAACATTTCAACACTAACTCCATCAACCAAATTCATCGACATCTCAACACTAACTCCATCAACCGAATTCATCGACATCTGAACGCTAACTCCATCAACCGAATTCATTGACATCTCAACACTAACTCCATCAACCGAATTCATCGACATGTCCGACTTCATCGACTTAACCGAATTCGTCATCAACCGACCTTCGTTGACTCTTTTCCATCAGGGAAAAATCGATCCAAATAAACTATCAAAAGTCTTTATGGCAGTTCACCCATCATTGTACATATAGTTATTGTTGTAAGGCGGTTGTAATAAATACTAAAAAAGTGCAATTTCTGTCTCACTATTGTATTGTTCATTTGCGCTTATCTGAATTATTCATCTTGATCATTTTTGGTTCTAACTGTGGCACTTCCGATCCTATACCCACACGCTCGTTCAAACTTTTGCGGCCAGTCCTCCTCTTGATTTCCAACATGATATCAGAGTGGGCAGTTTAGTAATCTGCATTTCTATTGCAGATTATCAGTCTTGTTTCTATCAAGACATTGTTCTAGCAAGAGCACAACCAACAGTCTTCTAAAATCGTTGTTTCTATCAGCGATCTCGCTCAACTAGAATGGATCCATCTTCTAGTTCCTCTCTGATCGACAATCTCGATGGAGATAACTACCATCTCTAGAAGTTCAAGATGAAGGTCATACTACTAGCCAAAGAATTGTGGGACATCGTTCGGATGGCACAAAACTCAAACCAGAAGGAGATCTAGCAAGCATCACCAAGTGGAGACTAAGAGATGGCAAAGCATTTGCCATGATCACCCTCAACATCAAGGATACTCAAATCAGCCACATACGTGCTACTCAGACTGCTAAGGATGCTTGGGACATCCTAGCAACCCTCTATGATATCAAGGACGTGACTTCCAAGCTTCACTTGAGGAAGAAATTCTTCACCCTTAGAATGTCTGATGTAGATAGTATTTTGAGTCATCTCAACATTGTCAAAAATCTTATGGGGCAAATGATAGCAATCGGCTCAGTCATAGATGATTCCGATGTTGTTATGACTCTATTATCGAGTCTACCTTATGCCTATGAAAATTGGGTTATGGCAATATTGACCCATGAGCATCTCACTCTTTCAAGAGTAATTTTGATGTTTCTACAAGAGGAAATCAAAAGAAATACATCCTCCTCAGGCTCAGGATCGGATCCTTTAGCTCTATATTCAAAAAACCAGAAGTTTAGATCCAAGAGATCTACAAAGTCAGGATATACTAACAAGAAGAGCAGCATGCAATCTGGACCAAATTCTAGTTCATGATCAAATTCAACTTGTTCATCATTCCAACCAATGCAAAAACAATTCTGAAGATACTGTAAGAGGACTGGCCACAAAATCAAGGACTGTCGAACGTTAATGTATAACAACGAGAAGAAAAAGCAGTTCTAGCAACAAGCAAATTCTGCTACAACCGGTCACTCAATCCAACAACATGAGAAAAATGAAGTAGCCTTCATGACCAAGGTTGGAGAACAACAGGATATCGATTCCTGGTACTTGGACTCCAGAGCAACTCAACATATGACTCACCATCAAGACTAGTTCAAGGATTACAAGATAATTACTTGCCCCCTTGTTTTAACTCGCGCCTCTATTTTATTACTCGCCCTACTGTTTACTCGTCGGTGCCACTTTACTTGCCTACATCTCATTACTCGTGGCGCCACTTTACTCGTCTTCAGATATCTTTACTCACGCTCAGTACATCTCCTGCCCTCAGACCCAATCCATCATTGTACCAGTTTCCACCAATGGCACCGAAACGTCGTCTTTCGGGCGCTACTGTCCCACCTGGTCAACGAGTCTGAACCACTCGAACCACTGCCACACATGCTGGACCCAGCCATTCCTCTAGTCCATCTACGTCCTCGCACACCTCAACCTCACCATCCGCGTCCCAGCAGACCGGATCCACCTCTTCATCCTCCCCATCCTCATCCACGTCCCCTAGCCGAGAAGAGGGAGAGACATCTCCCCGATCTATCCGCCAACCTGCTGCTCGTGCCGCGTGCGCACCTTTGCAATACACCATCCTACCCTTAGTCACGGAGCAAGAGATTGTCACTCTTCGCACTGACGGCTACCTCGTGGTCCCGACTATTGCAGGCCTCCATAACATGCAAGTGTCCCTTTTCCAAGACCTTGCCCTAGTCCGGCAGACATTTTCCACTTTTGCCACCGACACTTTTATCGTCACTTTCAAGGGACAGGACTATGCGATCCCCCTCAACCCGCAACTAATTTCCATTGCTCTCACGGTTCCACACTCCGCTCACCCGCTAGCTACCTGCGCACTCGCCAAATATGACATATCCGCATTTCTCAACCCAGACCAAGACAATATTAAGACCAAAACCAACGACGGGTACCTGATCTCACAACTCTAGAATTTCCATCTTCGTGACACGATATATTTTCTATCCGCCACCATCATTGTTAGTTTCCACCATCCCCTCTGTGTGTCCAAGCAGGTCATCGTCAGGGCGACCATGATGGGAGGACCAGACACAATTTATGATTGGGCCTTGTTTCTCGTAAAAGAGCTACAAGCTGCTTTCAAGTGCCCCTCGCGGACCACCTATAGTGGTCTCACAATCATCGCCTATACACATCTAGAGCATCTAGGTGTCAAAATGCCCCCACCATCCTCTCCATCTGCCAGCCTCTCCTCGCAGGTTGCTCTCAGATAACTGTTGCGTTGGGTTGCTGGTCATCTATAAGAAGTCTTTGCTTGCAAGCATCTCTAACGACGAAAACAACTCGCCATCAACTGTGCGCAAGTCCTCAAAACTTTTTGCACCTCTGACATGAGCCAAAAGAACTTGTAAATAGAATCTCTCTCCTTCAGACGGATGGACAAAATACATACGACCAATAGCTGGAATCGATTGTGTGTTGATTCGACGGGCCCACTTTCGCATTGTCCTGTTATAAACGTAAAATCGTGGCAAGTCCTGGTACAACAACTCTCTGGCATATGAATCGCCACTTCTATTTAGCTCAAAAAAAGTTGTCAAAGTGGTACTTGAGTGACCATCTACGACCTCCTCTAAGACGGCTCTCTCACTAAAATACACCAACTCCTATCCAGGAAGATGGACTGCTAGTCGGGTCACAACTGGCTTATGAACACCCATAGAAAACCCAAATAGTCGCCAGCAAGCATCACTCGCAGAATAATATCGAGCATTCAAGAATTGCTCTATCTCATTCACTGATCCTGCTATATGACCACCAACCTCCATAGCCTCCGCTGTAACCATATCTGGTCCCTTGTACAGATACTTCACACTACATATATGTATATCTCCATGTTGATGTGACACTAAAAATGTAGTGTCAACCATTTGTTATACGGTACTACCCACCTGTTGTCTAAATCTACTCCATGCAATCAGACCTTCACTCCATTGTCCCTACGTCTATACAAAAGATACCCATTCACTATTGATGTTTCATCAATGAAACTCCTTGGATAGTTTTTTGAGCATTTTCCATCCTTCGTGCATGACGCATTTGGAAAAGATGTTCCACATGGCCCGTGCATCATACATGTCCTCACTATCTCATACAACTTCGGATCATCCTCCCTCAAATGTATCTTTGTGCACACCATACGATCATAATCTCCAATAGTGATGGGTTTGCTTCGCTCCTCTAATATAATCAGCAGGTGGGCATGAGACAATCCTCTCTTTTGGAACTCTATGACATGAACCTTCCTATAATGCGCCCAAATATCTCTTCATTCTTCAACAAATGAATCAAATGTTGAAGCTTCA
Organism: Diphasiastrum complanatum; assembly: GCA_029204225.1. Taxonomy (NCBI): domain Eukaryota; kingdom Viridiplantae; phylum Streptophyta; class Lycopodiopsida; order Lycopodiales; family Lycopodiaceae; genus Diphasiastrum; species Diphasiastrum complanatum. The sequence continues at coordinate 45,619,945 of CM055110.1, read as the reverse complement.
AGTTAAAAACTCTTGACACCAAATCCGGCCTATCTGAGGGTGTCTGTTGAAATCTCAACTCACGTATCACTTATAACCAGTTTGGGTTTGCTATCATCGTGAAAACAGATCAGCAAAACCCAACTCCCTAACGACAGCCATAGCATCTTGGTACCGTTGATGCATATGACATGGTGAACCAATATAAGATGATGGAAGGACTATCCGTTGCCCTATGTCGCTAGCCAATGAGCTCCAAGAGCATCAACGATACCACTACGAATCTCTTTACGAAATCTATCTCGATTGTTATAGATATATTTCATGTTGTTCTGCACCATCTTTGCTACCACGTCACACATATACTCTTGTAGTAGCCTTCCACCTAGATGTATAGGTGAAACATGCTCTCTTCAAACCTGAAAATGGTAGTTGTAAAACTCTCAAATAGTGACAACTTTGTGTCCACCCTCTAAATGCTCTTCATGAGGGCCAAAATGTACACCATGAATATCATCATCATCACCATGTGAATCCTCTCTCACATGCACATGGGGGATCCCCTGATACCACCCGTCAGTACCGTTAAGGAAAGAGAAGAACAAAATGCAGTGGGTCATACGATGAATGATGGTCCATAATATGCTGCAAACCATCCTGAATGGAGTGCAATATGATATCCCACATGCCGTCACTTGGGGGCACGACAATCTCATTGCTTGTAGGAGCATTGAATTGCCTATTGGCTCTACTATGTGAACAACCAGACACTATGCAAAGACGAATATCCTTCATAACGTTCTCACGCATGATTTGAGAAACGTTCTTAAAACGTTGAGAAAATGGATTCACCTCCATCATCATGCTCTGCAAAAGAGAGAGAACATTGCGTCTAAGCTTGAAGATAATCTTTGATCTATATGTAGATCATCACCATCCATGATGTAGATCTGTGAGAAACAGGCAACAAACTACCAATATGATGATACAATCGACCTGACACTCCAAATGTATATGCACCACCTGTGGAACTGGTAGTGGATCTATCTAGATACCAAGAGAAGCAAAGGCCAATAAGTTATTATAACTTCGCAAATTTTTTCTAAAATGAACTCCGACGTCATCAGAAGATGTGTACAACTCGTGGGGCTCAAGAGGGGGCAAAGGCATCAATGGCAAATGCACCTTGCCTTTCATGCAACAAAAAGATGAACTTTTTTTCGGTTTTCATTGTAGGGCTGAACAATGACTACACACAAACTCCATTCCTCCCAAATCATGACACACTGGTGTTTGAGATGATCTAACTACCTCAAACAAACTTCCTTGAGCATGCGTAGACATAATTCTATCCAAATGTCTCTTTTTTCCATAATACCTATGTCGCAACCTTAGAGTCCGCTCCGATCTGGACTCTACCTCAGGGGTCATATAAGAGGGGTTGTGACGCACTTCCTCTGGAGTAACGATAGCTACCGATCTTGGACCACTTCTATCTAAATATCTCTTCCTTGCGTAATGTCTACGTCACAACCTTTTAACCCTCTCCGTTCTATACTCTACCTTTGGAGTCCTATATGACGGGTGATTACGCACAGCCTCAAGTGTAACAAATGCTACTAAAGTCGATTCTACTCCCTCTAATTCTTCTTTGTCTCTCACGAACAAAAAAAAACCCTCTCTCTACTGTCAACATTGGACATCGAATCCAATGCAACAGGTGGAATCATATGGACACCTATAGACCCTACTTCAGATGTACTCGGCACAACATCATATGGCAACTCAAGCCCACCTATAGACAAACCAATATCCACTCCACTATCATTAACAACACCAGAAACAGTGCAAAAATCAGATCCATCCCTACTAATCAACTCCTACACCTGCTCCATCTGGTATGGAATTAGTCTCCTCCTCGCTCTTTTTCCTCTCTCTATCTATCTCTCTTCTCCGGTGCAAAATCTAACTCTAACGTACTACAGGTGGGATCACAACGAACATGATCTGCGTCCCACCAATACTACCTACAACATCAATAGTAACAGCCGACACACCCTCAACGCTACGCGAGTCTGGCCCCAGACTTGCACTCGGACATGCCGTATCCTCGATAACTCTCTGGCCTCTAGATGCAGCCAACAATGCTCTTCGCGCCGCATTGTGTCTCCTATTTAATCCCCTTTTCCTTGCAGACCTACTTTCATGCTCTAGAGTAATATATGAAGGGTTGTTTCGCACATACTCAGGAGTGTCCATGTCGATAAACCCACATGAATTTTTTCAATTTTTCAAACAGAAATGGCATGTCAATTAGAACAGAAACCATTAGGTTTATTGTATAGTATCAACGAAAAGATCAAATTCTACCTAACAAACAAATAAAAGTAAAAACACAAACATAAACTATCTATGTTTAATATTAACGTTACACCTATTAAGTAAAAATCAATTATTTTTTATAAAGTCTTAGAGTACTATTAAATATAAGTCTCCTTAAATTCAATGATATTTTGATGTTATCTATAAAAGTACTTGCTATTGTGGGAAGTTAGTTATAACATTGGGTAAAATTCTGCATGCATAGATTAAATTAGGCCAGAGAGAGTGTGCTAGTCTGGCCAGCTACAGAGAGAGAGAGAGAGAGAGAGAGAGAGAGAGAGAGAGAGAGAGAGAGAGAGAGAGAGAGAGAGAGAGAGAGAGAGAGAGAGAGAGAGAGAGAGTGAGAGAGTGAGCATTTTTTATAGATGGGTTCTGTCTCTAAAGTCTATAAAGACATGAAAGTCGATGTACAAGTGAATCTCGCATGGCAGAAATGTTACAAGATTCAAAACTCTTGAAAGTCAATGATTTTTAAAACTTTTTCAACGTAAATTCTTTTAGAAGGCAAGGATTTTAAAATAACACTTTTTTAAGGGCATATATTTTCAGTTAATGAGATGGGGCCTTGCTTTAATAGGACTTCACAAATTCTCTACAATAGGAACAACCATCCATGTGCATTGATTGAATGCGAGCAAGAGCAGGAGCAAGAGCATCGATGAGCTGCATACATGTATTGGCTGCTCGCTTCTAAGAAAGAAACGTTTGCATTCTGGAGATTGCATCACATAAGAAAGAAACAATGTTGGCTGCTATGGAGATTACATTAAGCAGACTAATTGTAGATTACATTAGGCAGACTTTTTCTACTCTTGGTGAACTGGTGCATGGATTACAATATGCTTTGAAGGAACTGACTCTTAATATATACTCACGTTTTTTGCTTTGTTAATTATACAGAGGAAGAGAGAGACTCACGTTTAGTCTGACAGAGGTAATGTGAGTTGACAGAGAGAGAGAGAGAGAGAGAGAGAGAGAGACTTTTGTGATCAAAAGAAGATGGTAGTGACAAAGGAGCGAGAGAGAGGACCATTGATGGCTGAAATCAGTTCTTCATCAGCACGTCATGAACCTATCTAACTCAAACGGAGCCAGTGAATACTCTCTATGGATGTTTACATCTGATCCCAGAACGACTATATCAAAGGCATCAGCACATTGAATGCAGCGAGCATGATCAAAAGATAATATACCAACTCATTTTGTATTGTGAACTGATGTTGATGTGTGTAGAGAGAGAGGTTGTCGTGGCCAGTGCGCTAGAGAGAGAGAGAGGGGGGGGGGGGGAGGGGGGGGGTGGCCTGCCAAGGCACGATGCTTGGCCAATGAGAGAAAGAGGGGGGGTGGCAAAGTGCAATGAATACACAGAGAAGAGAGGTACTCACGTTCTGCATGCCAGCCAGTCACGTTTTGTTTGCCCCAGTCATGCTCCACGACTGTTGAATTCTGATCTTTGTTGAGTCCTTCTGCTTGCTTAGATTAGAGTCAGATGTTACACCACTGAAGTAGTTCGGACATATAGTCGTGCATTTCTTGTGTGTTAGAAAGAAGCAGTTACGGACTACAGGATACAGGCCTACTGGGCTACTCTACATATATTTCGCAGGCCTCTTTACATTTACTGTTGGTTATGTATATTTTTGGTTACGCGTTTTATATTAGTCATGTACAGGCCCCAGAGCCTTTTTATATGCTTATGACCCGCACTGGGTCCTTTTTTATAACATTGACTGGCCTTGGGCCCTTATTATATGGTTATATGTGGAGTGGGGGCCCGTAGAAGGGCGCACTATTTTTCCTCCACATTTTGCCTCCCTTTACTTTTGAATTCCTATTTTAGGGTTCATTGGTAGGGTATTTATAGAAGCATTTGTACACTCATTTGGCAGATTATTGATTGGTATTGCTTGGGCTCTTGGTGGGAGAACCTATTGTCTTGTCTATTGCTTGTAGGGCTTTAGTCTATTGCTGTCTTTTATGCTTCATTGATTCAACACTTGAGATTTTGATCATAATTTGGTACCAGAGCACTTTCCTGATTGCTGAATTTCAGATCTGATTTTTTGATTGGGTGCCCATTTTCCTTGCTGATTTTTCTCTCTTTGCTGAGGGCTTTCGTCTCTTTGCTTCAGCAACATTCAGCACAGTTTGGAGGAGGACCAACTCCCATTAGAGCATTTTCCTTGGCGGAGCTTTAGCAGATAGTTAGCGGAAGTACTTTCGCTAAATTTGGCGGCCGAATTTTTTTTTTTTTTTTGGGTAGATTATTTCCGACGCCCAAGTTTCAAATCCTTTTCCCTCCTTTTTTTTGAATCCTCCATTTGATTCAGGGAGAGGATTCTCAGCCATCTTTTCAGCATTGATTGGAGGCTGTCCAGCGCCCTACTTCGAAGCCATGAGTGATATACGCACGGATTTATGCCAGAAGTTACGAGAGACATTCACTGCTCTTTCTGTCCAGATTGCTACACTGTCATTACAGTCCAGTGTTTCTCCACTATCACAGGATTAGGTGCTTTGTTACGTCAGCGTCAGTGTGTTATTGCATATGAAACCCGTCGTCTTCGTTCGTATGAGCAGCGCTATTCCACTCATGAAAAAGAGTTGCTTGCTATCATTTTTGCTTTAAAGAAGTGGCGTCATTATCTGTATCGTGTTCCATTTGATGTTTTTACTGATCACCAGTCACTTCGTTATTTGTATACACAAAAGGATCTTAGTGATCGTCAGTACCGTTGGCTTCAGTTTTTACAGTCCTTTCATTTTGATATTCATTATAAGCCTGGTAAAAGTAACGCTGCTGCTGATGCTTTGTCTCGTTTACCTGCTCTTACTTATAGTCTTGTTACGTCTCCCCACTCTTGGTATGATGATCTTCCTCAGGCTTATGCCACATGTCCAGACTTTCGTGATGTTATGTCGTCTGCCTCTCGTCCTTCCTCTCACCCTCACCAGGTTTATTCCATTGTTAATCATCGTTTGTTTCACTATGGTTCGTTATGTATTCCCAGCACTCTCGACATACGTCCACAGCTCCTTCTTGATGCCCATTCCTCTCCTGTTGGTGGCCATTTTGGTTTTCAGAAGTCCTTGTTCCGTTTGAAAGAGCATTTTTATTGGCCTTCCATGAAGCGTGAGCTTTCCCACCTTATTCATACTTGTGATTTTTGCCTTCGTAACAAGTATTCTCGTGAAAAACCTCGCGGTCTCCTTCAAAGTTGGCCTATTCCTTCCCGCCAGTGGTCTGATATATCTATGGACTTCATTTTAGATCTTCCTCGTACTTAGCGTGGTCATGACTCTTGTTTGGTGGTAGTTGATAGGTTTTCTAAACAAGCTCATTTCATACCAGTCAGACGTACTATTACAGCAGAGCAGTGTGGTCGTATATTTATTTCTGAGATTTTTCGCTTAGATGGTCCCCCACGATCTATACTTACTGATCGAGATACCAAGTTTACATCAGGTTTTTGGACAGAGCTTATGCATATCTTGGATGTTAAGATACTTATGGGCACTGCTTATCATTCTTCTACGGATGGTCAGTCTGAGGTTATTAACCGGGTATTGGAGGATTATTTACCACATTATGTTTCTCCTTCTGGTCGTGATTGGGATTATCATTTATGTTTGGCTGAGTATAATTATAACAGTTCTGTTAGTTCCAGCACATGTGTTTCTCCTTTCCTGCTTGCTCATGGATACTCACCAATTCTACCCGGTATACCTGCTCCTCCAGATGATACACCTGTTACTATTTCATCTTATCTTTTGAGTGCTCTGGAGATTATTACTAGAGCTGCTACTCATTTACATCATATTCAGCAGCGGTACAGGACCATTGTTGATCATCATCGGCGCCATGTTGAGTTTGTAGAGGGAGATACTGTTTTTCTCCGGTTACGCTTTGCTCGCCATCATTTTGTACAGGGCCTTGCTTCTACTGAGAAGCTTGCGCCACGCTATTATGGGCCCTTTCAGATTCTTGAGCGCCTCAGTCTAGTTACATATCGTCTTGAGTTACCTGCTGCTACTCGGACTTGTGATATCTTTCATGTCAGTTTATTACGTGCTGCTATTGAGAATGATGCTCCTCGAGATTTCTCATTTCCTACAGATCCAGAGCTTTTTCCATTCCTGCCAGTTGCTATTTTACAGGTGCACTTATTGCATAGTCGTCACCATCGGCAGGTTCAGTTTTTGGTCCAGTGGGATGGTCGTCCTATTGAGGAGGCTACTTGGGAGCCCATTGATGTTTTCTATCATACTCCTATCCTGGCTGATCAGGCTCGATCACTTGCAGCTACCATTGCTTCTCGGGATGGTCCGGCTTCTCTTGATGTTCTTTTCTCAGATGAGATATCTTGATGCAGTATTTTTCTCTGGCACTGGTTCTTATCTTATTTTGCCTACATTGGGGGCAATGTTCTTTATAGCCAGGGAGAGTTACGGACTACAGGATACAGGCCTACTGGGCTACTCTGCATATATTCCGCAGGCCTCTTTACATTTACTGTTGGTTATGTATATTTCTGGTTACGCATTTTATATTAGTCATGTATAGGCCCCAAAGCCTTTTTATATGCTTATGACCCGCACTGGGTCTTTTTTTATGACATTGACTGGCCTTGGGCCTTTATTATATGGTTATATGTGGAGTGGGGGCCCGTAGGAGGGCGCACTATTTTCCCTCCACATTTTGCCTCCCTTTACTTTTGAATTCCTATTTTAGGGTTCATTGGTAGGGTATTTATAGGGGCATTTGTACACTCATTTGGCAGATTATTGATTGGTATTGCTTGGGCTCTTGGTGGAAGAACCTATTGTCTTGTCTATTGCTTGTAGGGCTTTAGTCTATTGTTGTCTTTTATGCTTCATTGATTTAACACCTGAGATTTTGATCATAACTGAAGCTTTGTTAGAATGTGAGTTTATCTTTTTCTATAACATTGCCTTATAAAACCCTATTCAAACTTCCTCTCTTGAATCGTGGTATATTTGCAGAGAAAATCAGAGTCTAAGCAATTCATCAGCTTACAAACAGTCGCTATGCCAGCCAATCGAGATCCACAGCCAGGTTCTGCAAACAGTAGCTATCCACATGGGATGCACAGAGAGCGGTTTGCAATCCACAAGAGAGGGGCCTGCAAATAGTCCCTAGAGAGAGAGAGAGAGAGAGAGAGAGAGAGAGAGAGAGAGAGAGAGAGAGAGAGAGAGAGAGAGAGAGAGAGAGATTGATTACCAAAGGAGAGATATACATATCGAGAAAGAGAGTGTAAAGGTGGCCGTTAGTCATCATTTTTAAGATTAGCAAAGGAGAGATAGAGAGAGAGAGAGAGAGAGAGAGAGAGAGAGAGAGAGTGGTAAAGTGGTCGTCACTCATTAATGGGAAGGCGGCTAGGAAGCATGCTTGCATGGGGAAGAGGGCCATGCATGCCTTTTTCCATGCATGCATCCTCCTCCTCACTTTTTAGTCCAAAAAACTGTATGCATGGGTGAGGGGAGGAGGATGCCTGGCCCCCCATACATATGCGCACGAATGCGCACAAATAGTTATATATATATATATATATATATAACTTATGTACAGTTTTGCGCATGTGTATGGGTGCACCCATGCATCCTCCTCCCCTCACCCATCCATACACATTTTTCTAACTAAAAATTCAAAAAAGAAGATGCATGTACGGAGAAGAGGATGCATGGGTCCTCTTCTCCATACATGCATCCATGGCTCCATCTCCCTCACCCTCCTTCCCCCCCCTTCTCTCCACCCCCCATCCTCCTCCCTCCATCTCCCTCCTCCCCATCCCTCACCCTCCTCCCTCCCATCTCCCTGTAGCGCAGGCATCCCAAAGGGAGCCGGGAACCACGACTTAGCTTCCCAACCTTCAACTCTTGCCATCCAAACCCACTTGACATACAAGCAGCCAACTCGCCAACAACGATCAGACTTAACCAACTTGAAGTTCCGAAAACCAACATTGAGATCCAACCTGGCGCCATGCTAGATCGGGGGTCCCGATGTGGGTGACTTCCCTCCAAGCAAGCCGCCCGACATACATCAAACTTAACCAACTCGAAGCTTCGTTACAAACTAGTAACATCCATTCCAAGCAAGCCGTCTGACTTACATCAGACTTAACCAATTGAAAGTTTCGTCACGAGCGCTGGAAGCCAACCTGGCGCCACGCCAGACTGGACAGCCATAAACAGGTAACGTCCACCCAAGCAAGCCATCCAACTCAGCCGACAGGTTAGAGCCCGTTCCCCAAGAGCTTAACCCATTCACGTTCATGCAAGGAACACTCAGAACCACAAGCCGCGATAGATATGGAAACAACCAGTTCCTGGACCAAATGGTCCCGACAGCATACCGCTGGCGCCACGGACCGAATGGTCCCGACGGCATACCGCTGGCGTCCCGGGATACGACCCTCAACTATGTGCCAAGTTAAAAATTTGGAAGCGGCCTTACAACTGGCGCTTTTACCGAACACTGAAACCCAGAAGATAATCGAAGTCAGTTTGAGGAAAGTCCCACTTTATTCATAAATTTGAGAAGGTTACATTTCAAGTGTGTGACCGACCCTAGTCTCCGGGGCGCTAGCATGCCAAGGCGAGAGCCATGACAACATTCCAGCAAGGGAGGCTGAGACTTGGTTGGAGCTCGCCCTGAGTCGCAACCCGCACTCCCCTATAGTATTGGTGTGATTCGGCACCCCCCCTCATACCAAGCACTCTACCCAAGCTGGTAAAGCACGTTTTTCTCTCTCTAGGATTTTCTCTTTTTCGAAAGTCATTTTCTCTCTCTAGATTTTATTGATCCCCAGGCTTCCTTTAATCATGCCTAGATCGTGTGAGGTGATTGCACATCGATCTGAGCTCTCTGGACTTCGCTAAACCGATCAAAGATTTTCAGCCATAGGAACTTGACGCCGGCTGGATTTTGGTCACAGTGGCGCCGGGAGCAGCAGGGGCGCTGCTGGCGTCGGGGACATAGCTGGCGCCGGAAGTAAAGCTTGTAAAGGTAGCTTTACAACACTCCCTCACCCTCCATCCTCCTCCCTCCATCTCCCTCCTCTGATGTCCCTCCCTCCCATCTCCCTCACCCTCCATCCTCCTCCCTCCATCTCCCTCCTCCGATGTTTGCGAGGCTAGCTTGATCATGGACAAACCCTCACCACTACAATGAAAAAGCAAATGCTGCTAGGCATAAGGGTAGAGCCGTAAGAAGTTACAATATCCGAGAAATAAGGGTAGAGTTGTAAGAAAGTACAATATCCGAGAAGTGAGTGCAGATTGAGGAGCTATTCGAGCAACTGGCCATCTAATCTTGACCTTCAACAAGACCTCAAAATCTCAACATTGCTAGATCTAGAGGCGCAAAATAATCAGTAAAAGAAGCAAAAGCAAATCAACATAACAGAAACACTAATCTTCAGTAACTGTGTGGCCGAATCTCGCCCTCAAAAACAATAGAAGTACTATAAGCGCTTCATAGCAACTGCCCACAAGGGATAGGGGGCATGCAGTTGGAGCCCAAGAGCAACAAGCCCTCAAGCTTTTACCAGTCGCCAGATCCAGAGGCACAAAAGAAACAGTAAAAGAGGCACAAACAAATTAACATCACATTAACACTGATTTGCTATAATCGCGTGGCTAAATTTGCAAAAAAGAAAAAGAAAAAACAATTGCTATAAGCGACTCATACCAACTGCCATATATGGGGGGTGGGTGAGCACTGGTGGATCCAGCTAAAGTTCATGCAGGGCAAAACAAAACAAAGCAGATGAAAGAAAAAGACAAACCCGCATGCGATTGTACAAATTCAGGCACAGAAAACACACAAAAGCTTCAAGCCCAGGATCTCATAGTTGTGAACTAAAAACTCTAAACCTTGGCAGTGCAGGATCGGAAGAACAAGAAATGGAAGAACAAAGAAGAGGGCGCCATGTGCCCTATCCAAACTGGGCTATCATATACTTATAATTTCACAGGGACGCTTTGGTGGCATGAGCACATCACGTGGATGAGAGCAATAGTGTAAGTAGAATTCATAATCCAGCCTAAAAGAGACGTTCCTTATCCATTTACGCAGCCATATGAAGAAGTGCCAATCATCATAAGTATGATCCATATGAGAATGTAATCACATATCTGATTATTAGTGTAGAGTGTTAGAGGCCAACGAACCTATAACCAATACACGTTATCTTTACAGGAGAATGGTGGAAATCCAATGTGTAGCATTTCTTGCTTGAATACATCTCAAGTGGAGGAGGCCCTAATGTTTCATACACGATCAATGGTCAACTAGGATTTTCTAGGATTTTTGTACAGTTATTCGGCATCCGATAAGCCTTTCTTTTAATTTTAAATACAACATAATGCATCATTTACTTAAAAAACTTAGGGTTTTGGGTTTAGAAAGCCTAAATCCAAACCCTAAACCCAAAATCCTATATGATGTGTGGCATGCGAATTAAATGTTGAAACTTTTTGGATTTCAATGAGATTTTTTTTAAAATGCAAAATGTGCACAACTTGCTAAGATTAGATCTAGGTTCAATAATAGCTAGAAAATTGTTTGAATCGCTTCTAGCATATTGTCATCATGTGGTTTACGCTTAGTAAATATTAGCAAACAATTTTTTTTTAAAGTTTATCTTTGATAGTTTTGTTATGAAGAAAAGGATGAGGGGCACATCTCGATACATCTTCATACTCATCTCAAAACTCTTGATCCTGGTAATCATGCATAGAGGGATCTTAAAGCTTTAATGGAAAAAATTTGTTTGGACAACCTGCCATTGAAATGATGTAGAATAGGTTAACTATAAGTGCATCTTCCCAATCGAGCCCAAATCCACAAGAGGAACGAGAAACCAATTGCGGCAGCCGATCAAAAGTCTAATGGTTACCCTATTCAGACAGTGAAAGCAAACACATGTTGGCTGATTCTGACGAATCCCCAAGATACTCGGACATAGTAACTCAAGAGCACCTCTCACCTTAGATCGAGGAGGTCTCTGAGAAGACGAGACTAATGAAGACTGAGAGCCGAGTATGAGAACCGAGGAATACTAGTTAGTAATGACAAGAAAGAATTGTGTAAGCCTCATGGTGAATCCCGAAAGATGGAATGACCATGTAGGAACTAGTATTTCTAGGCAAATGTAATAAATGCAAGTAGACCCCTCTTAAAGAAAGTAGAGTGAGCCACCTTTTGATGGTGACCTTTAGTGGAGAGCATTATTCCACTTGTAAATTGTGAAATTTGGAAATTCCACTAGGATGCCACCTAAGGAGCTCTCTTGCTTATTTAAGGGACTTCCTCTTTGTGAAGAGGAGCTTTTTGTGAATTGTATCAACTCCATGCTGAAATGAGAAGAGCCTTCACGAGTTTGGTGCATCCATTGAGCTCCTTGATCATTCTTGTTTCTTGAGTGATGCATTTATGATCTTGCCCTTCCCTCCTTTTGTGTGTGGTTGTGGACTGTAGAGTGGATTAGATTTGCTGTTTTCGTAGAGTGGATTAGCTTCTTTTCTTGTTTGTGGATTAATGTAGGAACCAACATTCAGGTAAACTAAATAGGCTGGATCTGTGGTGTAGTTCTTGCATATCTCTTTACAATCCAGTTTTTGATGTTCTTGGGATGTCCAAGAATCAAAAGACTGGTTGGTTTCTTGATTCTTGGACTTTTAACATGCTGTAGATTAGTTCTTGTTTCTTGTTTTGTCAATTTATGCAAGTGTAGCTCAGTTTAGTAATGCTTAGGCTCTGATTCAGTTCGTTTTTAGGAGTAGATAGCTGTAGAATCTATTGAATGTTCATATGGGCTGCACTTTGATCTGTGAATGAGTGTTCTTGGCTTGCATCTATGTTAGAATGTAAGTGCATTCAAGAGAGTTCGACACTGAGTAGTCCTCTGACAGGCAGGACAAAAAAAATATACTACATTGAGAATCTGTCCCTTCTACTTGGTTTGGCATTGTAAGATCAAGAGCACACATAACGAATGCCCTAAAGCTTGGTAACAGGCAGAATACCAAGTCGTAGAAGCTGTAAGCAAGAAGAAAAAGAACCGTAGTAAACAAATCCTCTGGATCAGAAGATCTGTCAACATTTGGCACCGTTACCCATTGAACTCCAACACCTTCTACATCAGAAACCCGCAACTTTGTCCACGCTCTGCCCGTCCCCTCACGATCACATCTCAACCGGAGCCCCCCTTGTGCTGAAATCTCAACCAAAGAGCTTGTGTCCAATCTCAACTGATGCATTCTATTGAATCTCAACCGACACACACTCTCTCAGATCTCAACCGACGGTCATCCGTTACATCTCGACCGATGATAATCTATTGAAATCTTGACCAACGGTTTCCACTCAGATCTCAACCGACGGTACTCCATCAGATCTCAACCGACGGCCTCATTACAATCTCGACCAATGGCCATGCGTTAGATCTCAACCGAAGCTTTTTTTCTAGAACCTCGACCGACGCCCATCAGTCAGATCTCAACCGACGGAAGTCGCCCAGATCTCAACCGACAGGATCCGCTTCCAATCTCAACCGACACACACTGTCCAATCTCAACCGACAGCCAGTGTCAGATCTCAATCGATGCCCATCAGTCAGATCTCAATCGACGGAAGTCACTCAGATCTCAACCGACGGGATTCGCTTCCAATCTCAACCAACGGCCATTCCGTAAAATCTCAACCGATGGCCATTTAGTAAAATCTCAACCGACGACCTCAGTGAAATCTCAACCGACGGCCATTTAGTAAAATCTCAACCGATGGCCCTCAATCAAATCTCAACCGATGGTGTCCCGTGAAATCTCAACCGAAGCCAATTGTTCAAATCTAGACCGATGAGTTGCCTGAATCTCGACCGACGCACTCAGTTAGATCTCAACCGCTTTTTTGAATGGCTATCTTGAGGAGGAGATATACATGGAACAGCCTCAAGGATTTATCAAGGATAAATCTAAGGTGTGTTTGCTATTTAGAAGTCTTTATGGCTTAAATCAAGCACCTAGATCATGGTATTCAAGACTCAACAACTTTCTACTTTCATTAGGATTTGTGCTTAGTGACTATGATCCTTCTATGTACTTAAAATTTGTTGGTAGTGATATTGTCATTCTCCTAATCTATGTAGATGACATTATTCTTAGTGGAAGTTGTTTGATGCTAGTTCAAGAAACCAAAGATGCATTAGGAAAAGAATTTAAAATGCAAGATCTAGGAGAGATCCATTACATTTTGGGCCTTGAGATTGATTTTCATGAAGAATATGCTTTTATTTGTCAATCTAGATATGTCTTTTCTATGTTAAGAAAATTCAATATGCAAAGTTGTAAAGGCATATATACTCCCATGGAGCAACATGCAAAAGATCCTATTAAAGGTGATGAAAGATCCTTCGAGGACATCACACTTTATAGGAGTCTTATAGGCTCTTTAATTTGCCTTACTATCACTAGACCCGATTTGAGCTATTGTGTGCACAAATTGAGTCAATTTATGCAAGATCCCAAGATCCAAGATTGGAACATGGCCAAGAGAGTTCTAAGATATGTATCTTCTACTCAAGATTATGGTTTAGTGTACAAAAATGAAGATCTAACCATTGTTGGCTATTCAGATTCCGATTTTGCAAGTGATAAAATGGATCGAAAGTCCATTAATGCATATACTATCTTTCTTGGAGGCAATCTTGTGTCTTGGCTTTCAAAGAAGCAAGATACCATATCTCTATTATCTTGTGAAGCCTAGTACAAAGCACTCACTACAACAACTAAAGAAGTGCTTTGGATCAAGAGGTTAATCATGGAGCTAAAGTGCATCAAAGAGGATGAGCTTCCCTTGATCGAATGTGACAACATATCGACACAAGCTCTTGCAAACAAATCCTATTTTTCATACAAGAAGCAAGCATATAGAAGTGGCACAGCATTTTGTAAGGGAAAAGCTCATTGGAGGTGAAATCAACTTAGTACATGTCGACACATCTTCGTGTATTGCTGATCTTCTCACAAAGCCACTTTGCAAAAGTGCCTTCTCAAAGCATAGGTCTAATCTTGGTCTTATCTCAAGATCAATGCTTGATCCACATTAGATACATTTTTAGGAGGAGTGTCAAAATATTGAAAAATCTATCTAATGTTGTGAGTATGAGTCCTAAAAATGCCAAAGATAAATTGAGCTCTTTTGGCTTAGCAAAGACCCATCTTAGAATAAAATATTCAAGGTAGGTAGAAGTAGAAACTCGAGCTACCATAGGAATTGCCATTTGTACTTTACATGCCACATTTAATGCATGAAAAGACTATGTGGCACGATTAGACATAGTGAGGTGGCTTGGATAAGTCTAGATAGCTTGAGAGGTGGATCCACAACTCCAATTCAACTCAAAGTAGGAGAAGAGTCCATGGATCTATACATATGTGATGTACTCTCATTGAGAAAATGATGAAATTTGTGTGTGATGCAAATTTGGAGACAAGCTCTTTGTGCCCTCTCTCTCTCTCTCCCCACGAGTTTTGTACTTGCTATTTTCTCTCTCTAGCTGAGTAGAGGCATTTATGATGCTTTGTCTTATGTTTTGTTGACAGATCTTGCTTGTAACACAATAATATTGCTTGTATGATCAGCTTTCCTATTGACAACCAATGCTAGTCTGATCTTTATGGTGTTATTGTGCTTAGGAGATCAAAAATACATGTGTAGGGCATCCCACACGTGTGAATTCAGCATAAACCTTGAGAAGGAATCTCCTCCTCAATCCTTGGCACACTTGAACCTTGAGATGATTCTTTAAGATCCTCTTCATGATGCTCCTTTTTGATGGAAATCTGAGACCTCCATGTTTCATAATGATCATAACAACCATGACCATACAATATGCACTTCCTATGATTATCAAGATTACTTATGCTAGAAATGTGAAGATTAATAAAAATATTATCTTCCTATCTCGAGTTTGGGGTCATGTCCATGATAATTTCCACTAGATTTCATGTTGTACATATGAGGAGTGTGAATTGAGCACATATCCTTCTAGTGTAGCTCGGATTTGAGTTAGATAGGTTCAATTGTAAAGACATGCAGATGTTTTGATAGCATGCAAAGTATTACTGTACATGCACCATACATGCATGTAGTTACACATGTGGATCTCTGCTAGGTGAATTAGTTCAGTTAAGTGGACTTTCCATGCAACTCTACTGTAGGAATTTGAGTCTCTCTCATGTAGGGAAAGCTAGGCATGTTTTGCCATCTTGTGAATATTGAGATTTTGGTGTTTTGGACTCATTCTCTCTCTACCTAAGTTCTCTATGTATGATTTTCTCTCTCTACTCGAGAGTAGCCTCTTTTTCCCATACTGAACACTTAAAATTATTTCTGACATTCATTTCTCATAGTAAAGAGCTAGATTTTTTCATCAGATGTATGCCATTGTGCTCTTGCCTTAGATTTTTCAAGCATACTGTTCTTTGATCAATCTTGTGCAATCACAACACCTCAGTAAGATCCTGTCACACATGCTGAAAACTTCACATGGTATCATAGTTTTATGCTTTGAAGAGGTGAGGGTGTATACATCAGATCATCAGTGTTTTTGCTTGCAGGGACTTGGATTTTGGAGAAGGATTCAAACTTGCTGAGAAACAAGCAATTTGTGGATCATAAGTGAATCAAATCAAGGCTAATCTGATCCAACGGAGCTCTGTACAGACAGAGAGCTCACACATGTGAATTCAGCCCTCATTAATGAGTGCTACTTCTCAAAGAATGATCCAAATTTGATGTTCTATAGCTTGTTGGATAGGTATTGGAGAGTAGAATGTGTTGCTCTTGTTTCTAAATCAATTTGATTTTTTTTTAGAAGAGTTTTAGGCAATCAGAGAGTTTGAGAGGGTACTCAACTCGTGGGATATGCCAAAGTGAGCACACATATGTCTTTTTCACCAACTTCATCAATTTTCATTGTCAATCAAGTAGGATTGGATAGAAGTGAGTGTTGAGGTCTTAGACTTTTCATTTTTCACATATTACTGTGTTTGAGTTGAAAGTAAGTTCCTAGAGAGTTTTTTAGTACATTGAAACTCGTGGGAGAGATAGACTTCTTGCTTGCATGTGCTTCTTCTTCTGTGACTGAAGCAAGATCCAAATTCAAGATAGATTGATTTTTTTCTGTATTGAGAATTTGTTCTCACATCTATTGCTAAATTTCATAGGTTGGATCAACATCTGTGTTAGATCCTAGATTGAGATAGCAAGCAACATCCTTTCAACTCCATTTTTTTATCATTACTAGAATTTCTCACCAAGAAGATGTCTTCATCTGGTTCACATTTCTTAGAGCATAGTGAGAGATTAACATCTTCCAATTATGCAATGTGGAAGATCATTATGGAATCATTGTTGACTCTACAAGATGTAATGGATATTGTGAGTGGAGCTGAAGAAGAACCTGCTGCACCTAATGAAGCTGCAGCATTCCACAAAAGAACCAGAATTGCCCTTCATTTTATAAAAATGAATTTTACCAATGAAGTGTTAAGAGAGATCAGTACATGCACCACTGCCAAGGAAGCTTGGGATATTCTAAAAACATTCTATGAAACCAAAAATACTTCTAGATTGCTTACACTTAGAAACCAAATATTTCTAAGTTATCAGAGAGTAGATGAGAGTGCTTCATCATATGTCATGAGAGTTAAGGATCTTCATCAAGAGTTAGCTGGTATTAGTGATGCTCTTAAAAACACTGAACTTGTTCAAGTAGTCCTAAATGGACTTAGAGATGAGTATGACAATATTGTGTAGACTTATGTTGTCAGAGAGGATCTTCCATCCTTGGAGACACTGCAAGGTGTTCTCATTGCTGAAGAAAGCAGGCAAGAGAACAAGATGTTAAGGATCAACAGACTTTCATTGAAAGATGGTGGAGATGACAAAGCACTCTTCATCAGAGACAAGTCAAGAGGCAAGGGCAAAGGACAACAACACTTCAAGAAGGACAAAGACAAAGAAGGTGGTGAGGATCAGTCCTCACAAGGTGCAACGTCAACCCTGATCATGTTCGTAGAGATCCCACAAGTAGGTCCCTGAAGGCTTCACGAAAATCCTGATGCCTTTGTGAAAATATCTCGAAAAAATTTTCTAGAGGGGGAGACCAGTGTCGCATTTTTCGAGGGCCAATTTTGTGAAGCCTTTGCGGGAGTTTCGAGATCCTATTATCGGGATTTTTGCGAAGGCTTCGCAAAAATCTCGCGAAGCTTTCGCGGATTTCATAAAGGCTTCGCGAAATTGGCCCTCTAAAAAAATGTTACACTGGCCTCCCCTCCATAAATTTTTTTGAGATAGGTTTGCAAAGGCATTGGGATTTTTGCAAAGCCTTTAGAGAAATTTCTCAAGATATTTTCGTGAAGGCTTCAGGAATTTTTGCGAAGCCTTCGGGATCAAATTTTTGCAAAATTTTTGTGAAGCCCTTAGGGATTGTCTCGAAAATTTTGTGAAGCCTTTAAGAAATTTTTTTGAGATATTTCACGAAGGCTTCAGGCCTCGAAAAAGAAAAATCCTAATGCTGGCCCTCGAATCCGAAAAATGCGAGGCCGAGTGTCGCATTTTTTGAGCATCGGGATTTTCACGAAGGATCCAAAAATTTGAGAGCCAGTGTCGCATTTTTTGAGGTATTTTCGCGAAGGCATTGGGATTTTCACGAAGGCTCCAAAGATTTGAGTCGGCCTACAACAAATAAATTATACATCAAACTACATTTTAATTGGAACTTACCAAAAATGGTGTTTTTTTTTTTTTTGGATTGTCTTCAAAAATAGTTCATTTTGAAGGAAGGAAAAAAGGGAGCCTTTTTGGTTCTTTCCTATTGTCCCTCCTTTATTCCAATTATTGTGTCTATTGATGGATCATTGCAATTCTTGATGTTTTAATGCTTTCTAGCTTTGTCTTTCTCTCTCTGGGTGCGCTCCACCTCTAGGAGCAATAGCTTTCGTTTCTCTTGATCAATTTCTATGGTTGATGGTCCTATCTCTTGCTTTTTACTTTAGCTAACCTATGATCAACAATTTGATGAATTTGATGATGTTTTGTCATCATTTATTGCAACTTTAATTTTCCATGTGTGAAATCTAGAGAGAGAGAGAGAGAGAGAGAGAGAGAGAGAGAGAGAGAGAGAGAGAGAGAGAGAGAGAGAGAGAGAGAGAGAGAGAGAGAGAGAGAGAGAGAGAGAGAGAGAGAGAGAGAGAGAGAGAGAGAGAGAGAGAGAGAGAGAGAGAGAGAGAGAGAGAGAGAGAGTGATCATATATGTCGTTCATTAATCTTCATATTATGATTCGATGGATTCTATGCAAGTAGGTGTATAACTTCGATTGAATGTGTAGTCAAGTTAGTGCTACTTGTCCATCGTTGTTGATTGCACCTGCAACGTACCACCTATACCAAGAGAGGGTAGGTTTTCTCTCAACGCTGACCTGCATCACATTAGTACTAATCACATCAATATGCATTGGAAGAAGAACTAAAGGAAAGAAAATTAGGATTGGTACAAATGAAGATAGATGAGAATATTTAGCATGTCAACTCCATTAGCAATGGCAGATTCGGAGGTCTTATCCTTCTTGGCTTCTAACCAAAGTGGCTTGGCATCACTTTCTGATGACGCTGAGGGGCAATGCCAGTCACCGTCTTCTCAAATTAGCGCTGAGAGTGGTGCTACTTTGAATCTTTATCATTACATGGGGCTATGTGAGGTTTCATCTGCTCTAGTCCAAATGGCAGACTCCAGAGAGAACCAGAATGCTGCACCAAAAACAGGCTGAGAGCATAAAACTTTGCGAAGGTGTTGATGAGCGGAGACATGATATATCTCAGAAAGGCTTCCCATCAAGTGCGGATCAGCATGGAATGAATGTCACGCCCAACGGAGGAGGAGGCAGGAGGGAGAGATGGAGAGGGGGGACGTGATGGAGTAGCAGGGGGAGAGAGAGAGAGAGAGAGAGAGAGAGAGAGAGATGGAGATGGGAAACTCCATCTCACTCTACTCCTATTCTCACTCTTCCCTCTGCTTCTCCTCCACCCCCCTTCACCCTATAACATAGATGTTGAGGGTTTGCATATGTCATAGGCCTAGTTTATTACTTCTGGGACACAAATCACCATAATCAATAGTTTTTTATTTTATTTGTTGTGATAGTGAGTGTGAGTTCCACGTTAGCGACGCATAATTAGACTAAGTCAGGTGAGTCATCCCATACCAAGGACGGCTGCACCATGTAGCAATACCTCACAAAACTTAGTTGTGTGTGCTTGAATAGGAACATTATTGTGGGAACTACAGGTGTCTACACATATTCTCACTTGTTATCCATGTCACAACAAGTAGTCATTTTCAAGTTAGGTGACTCTAATTTTGTTTATATCATGAGTAAAAAGTCGGGCATTGTTTTCAGCTCTACTCAAAGTTACAAAATTATAAAGTTAATAGTGTATAATCAGTGCTTGAAAGTCAACAATTCCATAAGTATGACTAAAGTACACAATTACATCTAGACTAGTTTTAAAGTAGAGTTGAAAATTATCCGCCATTAACCTTTTCAAAATGCTTATCGGAACACTATCCCTTATCCTAAGTAACAACTTAGAGAAATATTTATTGCACTGTCAATTTCAAATTGTCAGGGCATCACCGTTCACAAATAAGTATATTTAGACTTTAACAGACATGTCTAATCCAAGTCATATAAGTAAACCCATCATACCATTTATATTAGAAATAGTTGAAGTGTAGCACACTTACGCTATCATTCACTCCCATACCACATTTACCGCTCCCAAACACCCTATTACCTTGTCAAAAGTAAGCAATAATGATTTTGAAGTGATAATGCCTCATTCTACCGCCCTGTAACAGGTTTCACCCGCCAAAAATTGCTCTAAATGTGGTCCTACAATACCCAAATAGCGAATGTGACCCATCCATAGGTCACCTGTACTGGAATGGTAATAAAAACACTGTGAAAATGCGTTTCTTCCACTTGATGACGTCGCTCTGTCTGCTGGCTCTGAGCAGCTAGTTTTAGGAGGCAAATTTGGCTCAAGGATGGCCAAATTAGGTGCTTTATAGCCAAAGATAGTAGGTCCAAAACCATTTTCCTTGCAAAAATGAATTGAATTTTCATTTTGAAGTTTTTTAATAAAGAGAGAGCCCTTTGGGTCGTATAAAAGCTTTTGAGGAGTTGAAAACACACTTACTACTGCACCCATACTTCGTTCCCCAGATTACACGAAGGAATTCCATGTGCATATCGACACAAGTAAGTATGCCATAGGAGGTCTCCTAGCACAACCAGACGAATATGGAAAGGATTTTTCGATACGTTTTTTGAGCAGACAACTGGTGCCTGCTGAAGTAAACTATACAACAACCGAGCAAGAAGCATCTCCTACATTATCTACTAGGCCAAACCTTTGCATTTTACACAGACCATCATGCCTTGCTATATATTGTTAACAAATCCTGTAAACGAGATGTATAGCTCAATGGCTATTAATACTCGAGGAATTCAATTTTCAAGTAGTCGTCAGGAAAGGCACACAACATTTCATGGCCGATCACCTTTCCCGACTTCCTAATGCTGAAAAGGCATATGCACCAGTAAACGATGATATTATTGATGCATGTCTTTTTCATATTGATGCCACACCCTTGTGGGCTGAGGAAATAACTCAGCTCCTAACTTAAAGAGGGCCTAACTAAAGTAGCAAAACAAAAAAATTTGCTAAAGGCAGCACCCTTTCAACTCATAGTAGGACAATTATATAAAAGGGGCATTGACGGAATTATATGCAGATGTGCTTATGAATATGAGATACGTCCTATTATATCTCAGGCACATGAGGGCATCGGTGGTGGTCACTTCTCTGCTGAAGCGACTGTTCAGATCATCCTTCGAGCGGGCTTATGGTGGCCATCACTGTTTAAGGATACTTGTGTTATCATTAAAACATGTGATGTTTGCCAACGAGCCAAAAAGAATACAAAAGCAAACTTCACCCCGCTGACACCCATTATAGAAGGCGAAGTCTTCCATAAGTGGGGTATAGACTTTGTTGGGCCCATCAGCCCAACAACAAAGAATACTCAAGCAGGATATGTCCTGATCGCAACGGATTATGCCACTAAGTGGGTAGAAGCACGTGCAACAAAGAATGCCAATGCGAAGATAGTAGTTCTTTATGAAAATATTATTACACATTTTGAATGTCCAATTGAGCTTGCTAGTGACCGAGGCACTCACTTTTTAAATGAAGTGATTGATAATCTACTAGGCCATTACCTTGTTGTCCACCGGAAAAGTACTCTGTACTACCCTAGATGTAACGGCCAAGCCAAATCCACCAACAAGACGATTTGTAAGATCTTGACCAAGATAGTAGAAACAAGTCGATCAGATTGGAAAACCAAACTATTCTCTGCTATATGGGCATACCGCACGACTCCAAAAAAGGCCATTGGATGGATTACCCCATTCCATCTCGTATATGGTCACGAGGTAATAATGCCTGTTAAATTTCTAGTACCATCCTTGCAGTCATGCAAGCCTTTTCCATGAATCTATGTGAGAAAGCTACCATTGAACAAGAAGTAAAAAATAGGCTATTTACGTTATCCCAATTGTGTGAGACTCGACTCATATCGTATCACGCACAATTAGTTAACAAATGTCGCCAAAAAGCCTGGCACGATCATCACCTGTGCAATAAAGATTTATACTTAGGTGACCATGTGCTTCTTTACACATCTAAGAAGCATCCAGAAAAACTGAAATTCAGAAGCGAAGGATCTTATGTTATCGATAAAATCTTTCCTAATGGAGCAGTCCAGCTGTAAACACTTGACAGAGTACTCCTAGACACTGTCGTCAATGGTGGTCATTTACGACGGTACTACGAATAATTGTTTTTTGTTGACCCTATTTAACTCAACCTCTATTATATATATTAGTTTTACATTTATTCTTGTTTTATTTTCGTTATCTTCTTATTGTTTTTATGCTTGTTGACTGCATATGTTTATTTTAGTGCATCTCTTTTTCTCTCATCCATATTCATTCTCAGAGAGACTTATAGGTCAACAACTAATAGTCTACATCACAGGGATAAGATTTGTCACATTTTAGGTCTAGCATCGACCGAATCCATCCGTCACCACCTCACTCGAGTCCATCCGTCACAATCTCGACTGAGCCAAACCTCTGTTAACTATGTCTCAGATCTCAACCGAGCCATTTTTCTCCAGATTCTAATTTTTCTAGTTTCCAACATGTTTTCCAACCAGTCCTCCAATTCAGATGACCCAGATACAAAAAAGATGGATATCCAGATGGGACAACCGACGTTACTACAAAGCGGCCTTTATGTCCTCCCGGTACATTACAATGATAGAAGATTGGCAAGAGCTCGGCTTTATTGAAAAAGTGCGAGAGTACATGGGCCCGCTATATCACGGAAGCAAGCTTTGCTTCCAAGTATTTGAAGCCCTGGGAAAGAAGATGAGCAAGCAAAAACAGACTGCAAGGCGACGAGATGAGCAGGACTCGCAGGATTTTCTCAAGCGGGCTGGGATGTAGAGGCTGTCGAGAGATCTCCAATTTTGTGAAATAATTTTGAGGCGAATAAGCACTTGGTTTTACAAAAGCTACTTAAGATCCACGTTTTTTCAAGTGCCAAGCAAAACCACGTCATTCTATATGTGTTGCTACAACAGATTAGGAGGGATGATGTTGGCAGATTTCAAGGAATCTCCAAGATGCCGAGCTGAGCTGTATGAAGAGCACTTCTCATCCTAGACCGAGGAGGTCTCAGAAGGAAGAGAAGAGGTAGAAGATGAGAGCCGAGAAATACTAGCTTGGTATACAGTTCTATGTTATGTGAGCCTCATGGTGAATTTCAAAGAAGTAATGACCATGTAGAAGCTAGTATCATTTCTAGGCATTGTAATACATGTAGACCCCTCTTAAATAAATTAGAGTGAGTCACCTTTTGATGGTGACTTCTAGTTGAAGAGCTAATTCCACTTGGAATTTGTAGAGTAGTGGAATTGCTACTTAGGCTCCACATGGGTGCTTGGGAGAAACATTTTACTCTTGCAGCAACCTTTTTTGTGCACATGCAACACATAATGTGTGCAAGGCTGTGGCTTATAGTATAATGTTTGAGCTTGAAGATTATCATTTTTATGCCTGAGGTTAGGTGAAGAAACTTACAAATAGTAGTTTTCCAATCATGAAAATTTATTTAACACCTAAAACAACAAAGCATTCACTTGTCGGTTATGGGAGTGAGCTCTTAATGTGAATCTTTGTAAATTACCGATGTATGGATTTCTTAATAGAATCAAAGAAATGCTTCTCAAACCATGTGTCCTTTGGCTTTCAAATATCATGATTTGTTGAAGTAAATGCATGTGGATTATATATGGTGACTTGAGTCCTAGTGGACCTTTGGAGTGATATGTTTCTGGTTTTAAAATGTGCACGGTTTCATAGAGTTTGCAAATCCTCTGGATTTCTTTTTTCTGACAGATTGTCGTCGATGCGTTGCCAAGTATTTCATGGAAATCTAATTTCATGTTGGCTTTTTTTTTTTAAACTATAGCTAAAAATAACTTCAAATCGTACAAGGACATCATCTTTATCAAAAAGTGAAACATGGTATTAGAAGGGTAGAGATCACTCCTTGTCAAGTTTGGAGTTTTTTTTTCTTGGACACCACCGTGGGGGGCCTTGGCATTTAAATTTTTTGCGAGTTTCTTTCTTGCCATGATTCAACAAAAAGATAGCACATGGTGTGCTACCTTTTTTACGCTACTACTTCAATGTTTATTATTTAGAATGTGGTTTTGTACATAGGTAAAAATCTCACAAAGTAAAAAAATTTCAAATTAAATTTGTTTTTGCAGCCTCAAAACCCAGCACACCGGCGTGCACGAGACCGCTTGAAAGTTTTTTTTTCGGGCGGCCTCGTCGTGCACACCGGCGTGCTGGGTTTGGAGGTTACAAATTTTTTTTCCCTCATTTCATATAGCATGCCGGCATGCTATCTTTAAAGGTTGTAAAAAAAAAAAATTAGTTGTTTTCCTTAGCACGTCGGCTTACTATGTTCGGAGGTTGAAAAAAATATTCTAAAATAATGTTTTTACTCAAAATTTGATTCTCACATGTGTCAAAATAGCTTTTCTATTTTGTAATTTACTCGGCTAGCACATCGGCATGCTAGTCAAATTAGCATCAAAAAGAATTTTTTTTAAAAAGTTTTTTAAAAAAACTTCATTTTTTGGAATAAAAAATTTGCAAGCTAGCATGTCGGCATGATAGCTTTTACAAATTCAACAATATTTAAAAAAAAAATAAAAGTAAACCTATATATATAGAGTAATCAAGTATTTTGTGATGGGCCTATTTAAAATTTGATAGATAGTCAAAGTTTTAAGTATGCATCAAACCACAATTCTTATTCTTCAAAAATCATGTAGTGGTATAAATAGACTAGCACACCATGTGCTACCGTTTTTGTTGGATCATGGGTAGAAGAAACTCGCAAAACTCACAAAAAATTTACTCGTAGAATGTCAAAACCCACCATCTGTACAAATACCCATCAACTTATCAGTTGACAGGTTAATGGTTAATGAAAACGTGATTGAACATCCAAAACACAATTGTTTTGTTCTTTTTCTCTGTTACTACATAGTATTGTCTTAGAAATAACGCGACTTTGTCTGCATTGAGACTGTTATCATTCACGACTAATTAATATCTCCATTCCATAATTCGAGCCGTGTATGTTTTGATTGAATGCTTATTTGATTTATGTTCAAATAGACTTATGCTCGTAGATAAATTATTCGTGGATTAAACTATTTGTTTGACTGATAACAGAAGTCGAATTCGTTGTTCTAATCACCTAGACGCTTTACGCTTTCGCACATAAAATCCAAATCTATAACTCGGTGAATTCGTGCATGGCTATGGAATCGAGTTTTTTGATCCAATGACTTCGAAGTTGTGATCAAGTAAGATAGATTTCGATTCGTTCGAATCTGATCTGAATACGATAGACATAGTTACATGTACTGAGGATTCTGCTCGTCTCTCATTGATACGACGCGAATTTCCCAACATGGTATCAACATAATATCAGAGCTATCTCTCTGTTTATTTGATATTAACATGGTATCAGAGTTTTAGCTTGGTATCAAAGCGTATAGACATTATCATTAGAACATACATTATTAGAATAATAATTCTGATATAGTGTAGACTTTTGCTATAATTCTTTTTAGTCATACAATCTACTATCTGCATACACTCATCCTAAAATTTTAGATGGATTCGCAACCACAATCTGCTCTAATGGTAGACAGATTTGATGGTTCGAATTCCCACTTATGAAAATTTAAGATGAGAGTAGTACTGATGGTTAGTTGATGGAACCGAACTAATTTCCAGTGTCCATGAGCAAGCCATTTCCAAGTGGAAGCTCAAGGGGTTTTCGCCTTGATCACCCTTAACATCTTCGACACACAGATTGGCCATATAAAAAAAATCCAATCCTCGAAAGAAGCTTGGGAATACACTATACGAAGTGAGAAATGTCACTTTGAAGCTGCTGTTGTTGGAAAAAGAGAGTGTGTTGTGTATGAGAAACGAAAATAGCTCAAAAAGAGAACGAACACGAACGAAAAGTGTTCGTGCGCAGCTGAATGAGCTATATAACTCTCTCCCTAAGCATGACTACGCCTATCAGAAACGAACAGAACGTTAGTGATGGAAATCACGGTCGTTCTGATTACGTAGCCAAACGTTAATAAAACACCAGAAGAATAATTGTCGCGAATAGCTAGACAAATTACCTGTCACGAATGATTCGCGAAGAGCTAGACTGAGCTCGACTGATAATCAGTCGAGAATGATTCGCGAAAGGCAAGACTAAATATTGGTCGTCTAAAACCATATTACCAAATTGAGCAACTAGAAAGTCAGACATAATGAAAAATAAGCATAGCAATATTGACACAAAACGCAGAACAAAGAGCTGTTATCAGATTAAGTATATCAAATATACATGTCGATAATGCGGTAGAGCACAAGACAATAGCGGACGAAACCGCCTGTTCTACAAAGCTAATTCAATCTGTAAAGGAATAAAACCTATTACTGACAATAAAGAATCAATGCACAAGGCATCGACTTCATCTATCTTTGATAAGTTTCTGATGCTATTATTTTCACACACATACTGGATACGCAGATGGTATCCAACATATATACATAAGTTTTATAGGTGTGCAGATGAAGAAAGTACAAAGTGGATGTGTTGTCTGTAGGAGATCGTGGGTGGCTGCTGTCGTTGTCAAATCTGATTGCACAGTTGCATGGGATGAGCGTGAGAAGGCCACGACGTCAGCCTTCGCTGAAATGAACGTTGGTGAAGATGTGAAAAATGCGACACTCTAATGAAATGCCTTAGGATTTGATTTACAGGGTGCCTTTGCTTTCTGGGGCACCTTCGGCATTTTGTAAGATGGTGTTGCCTTTTTCACTTGTCATCAAAACATGTGTAAAAACACAGCGTCGCGATTTTTTTGCCTTGTCTTCTCCTGTGAGAATTTATATGTAAATATGCAGACTGCGTGACAACGTGAGTAAAGATGCAACATGAATGGAGGCAAATTAAAATGGGATTTTAGGAGAGTAGAGGAAATAAATCCAACACCCCCCCCCCTCTTAATTTGGATCCGTGAATGCCTTGATCTTCAGACTGAGCAATGCACAAAATTTGTTATGTGCATTAACACTTAATGCTTTCATGAAAATATCTGCAACCACGTCCTGCGTTCTGCAATACGTTAAGCTCACCTCTTTGTTGAGAACCTTGCCTCTGATGTAGTGATATCTGATTTCAATGTGCTTACTCCTAGAGTGAAATCTAGGGTTGGCCCATAAGGCAATAGCACTCTGATTATCACAAAAGAAAATTGTAGGGCTGTACTGATACAGATTAACGTCTGACAGTAAATTTCTCAACCAAAACGCTTCCTTAATAGATTGGAAAAACAACAATGTATTTTGCTTCTGTAAATCTAGATGTGGACTTACGATTGTCTACATCTCCTCTTGCATCAGAACCACTGAGCTGATGAAGATTGTCGTTGTTGACATCTCCATAGCAGATGCACTAGTCCATGGTAGCTCAAATATATCTCATGACTCTTATGAGAGCCTTTCCAATGGGTAATGCCAAGATTAGCCATATATTGGCTGAGTGAGCTTATTGCAAAATAGATATCTGGTCTTGTACAGACCATTGCGTACATGAGAGTGATTCTTCATACCTTCCAAGGCTAGATCATGTAAATATCTTCTTGTATAACTCCATTCAGATAAGTTGTTTGTACATCAAGTTGATGTACCTCAAGGTCGACAGCTGCAGCATAAGACGAGCATTCAGATCAACGAATGTTTGACTACTGGACTGAAAGTCTCGTTGTAGTCGACGTTCGGAATCTAAGTGAATCCTCGTGCCACCAACCTTGCCTTCCTTTGATCAATTGCTCCATTGACATTGTATTTGATCTTGAAGATCCATTTGCAATCAATGATATCGCAGCCAATAAGAACTTCGACTAATGACCACGTTTGGTTCTTGATCAGAAAGAAATACTCTCTGTCCATAGCTTCCCTCCAGAGATCAGAGTTTGGTTGGTTGAGTGCCTCTTCGACTGTCGTCGGTTCCTGTATCAAGAGACAAGCAGACTCTGGAGTATACCTTGTGGGCTATGTGCGCACTCGGTTTGATCTTTTGGGAGGATTCGACTGATGAACCGCTCTTGGGACTTGTTGCTGGTTAGCAGCAACATCTTCATCTGATTCACTATCACGAAGTGGGTTGACAATAGACGCGCCTGAGCCAGAAGCTCGGACTGTTGTGTCAATGGCAGGTGATGAAGGTTCTCCTGGAGCAATATCCTTGCCTTTGAGGTTGACGAACTGATCCTCGAGAAAGACTGTATCCTGACTATACAAGATGTGCTAGGTATCAGGATCATACAGCTTATATGTATTATCAGATGAAGTGTATCCGATCAGGATGGTCTTGAGACCTTGGAAGTCCAATTTCTTCCTCGCGTCTTTTGGGATTTGCATGTAGGCAACGCACCCAAACACTTTTAGGTGCTTCAAAGGCTTAGAGCCTGTCTACACCTCGTGGGGTGTCTCTGAGAGGGCCTTGGTCGAACATCTGTTCTAGACGTAAGCTGTAGTGGAGACAACTTCAGCCCAGAATCTCTTGGGCAACGATGCATGCGCTAGCATACATTTGGCAAATTCAACCAGGGTACGGTTCTTTCTCTTGGCTAAGCCATTAGACTGAGGACTATAAGGAGTGATGAATTGCTGCTCAATGCCTCGGCTTTGGCAGTACTCCTTAAACTCGATAAAGATATATTCTCCACCGTTCTCTGACCTTAGAGTCTTGATCGTCCGTCCAGTCTCCTTCTCTGCATGCTCCTTGAAGATTCTGAAGCAGTTGAAGGCTTTTGATTTCTTCTTAATAAAATACACCATAGTCCTAGAAAATTCATCAATAAAAGTTATAAAATACTTGGCATTCTTCAGTGAAGGATTTTTTATCGGGCCACAAATGTCTGAATGTACAACGTCTAGCAATCCTCTAGCAATATGCTGATGGCTTGATTTAAATGGTTTTCTAGTCTGTTTACCAACTAGACAGTCTACAGCTTCTTCTTTGCTTACGGATTCGACTACTTTTAGGTAGTTCTCTATTTTTTCTCTAACTCTATCACCACTAACACTACACACCCCTAACTCTACTCCACTAAACTAACATAAATCATGATCTTGTGAAGGAGAAGAATAGAATAGAAGAGAGTAATAGAGAGAAGGTGGAGAGAGAGAGTGAGGGTGGAGGTTAGCTCAAATGCTCCTTGTACTTGCTAATGCAAAAACTTTAACTATGGAAACCAAAAACTTGCAAACTTGAGAGCAAAAAGAAAACACAATCAAGCACATTAGCAAGTAGTGAATAGCAAATGAGGATGCTTCAGTAGTGCAGAAAGATAGCATTTGTTCCTCAGACATCATAGACAGTCGTCGTCTGATCGAATTCTAAGGAGTCTAGAACGTTTGTGATTTGATCAGATTGAGCCTAGCGAACTAAGATAAGTAATTAGAAAAAAAGTGCAATCAATAACAACACACGCATATCCAGATTAGACACATATAGTAGAAGGTATTATTGATATTTGACACTGAATGCTTGTCACAAGAGCATTTGCTCAATATGGAGCACGAGCAACACAAGTAATTATAGCCTAAATGTGATGTAACTTCTGATGCTCAATCTTCCACCAACAGTCGATTGTCGAATCATTCGAACACTTAAGATATTTTGGATAATTCGGTCGATCGTCGAAGTAGTCGGAGATGACAAGGTCTTCGAGCTTCTTCAAATAGTTTGAAATGACATTCGAATGTATGTATTAACGGGAATGGATATTTTTCACTCTGGATGTTCACAGATTCCTGCGCAGGAATCTGTGAACACGATTTTTTTACGCTCTTCTTGGTTTTTTTAACTCTGGAAATCGGGTGTTTCTGCCCGTTCCAAAAAGCTGGTTCGTTAGGATTGATCTTTTTAGTTTGAACCGATTCAGGCAGAAAGATTTAGCAATTTACTCAGACACGTTTCCCAACCTGTCAATGGAATGAAAAGGATTCGAACACTCCAGATACATGCACACAAATTCGCATGCAACCAAGACTCGTTCACAAACAGATCAGCGTTTCAAACAAGTGAACAATCAGCGATTCTTGTTAATAATTAACTCTAGATATTCAGAAACAGTAATGCACCTAGATTAATTTACAGATCAAGAACAAGAAACAAGAACTAACTACCTATCAGCATACTAGCAATCCAAGAATCAAGAAACACCCATCTCTTGATTCCTGGATAACCCAAGAACAATCAAGAACTGGATTGTTAGAAGATACGCAATATCTGGATCACAATTCCAGTCTATTTAGTTTACCTGGATGCTGAAAAATTACTTAAGTAAGAACAAGAAATCTAATGCACAACTACCATCCACATTGCATAAAGAAAGAAAACAGGAAACTTACTCTATTCCACATCCACAAACAAGAGAAGGGAAAGCATGTTCATAGGAGATTCACTCAAGAAAACAGCCATGAACAAGGAGCTCCAAGATTGTCAAAAGCTCGTCGAGGATCTTCTTTATTCACACAAGAGAAAATAACAATACAATAAAAGTTCCCTCACAAGAGAGGGGGTGTCTTAAATAGACCAAGAGGCAGCCATGCCTTTATAAAATTCACAATATCCAAATTTTCTATATACAACAGCCAGCCAATCGCATACAGAAATGTATAACTGAATTTACTAAATAATGACATGAGAAGCAGCACCAAAATATTGAAAACTGTAGAAGACTGCTTCTGGCACTTAAAAGGGGAAACCTTGCCACAAATTGATTGCTAGATAAGTTGGTGACCAAGCATTATTTCAATGACAAAGCCACAAGCCATGATAAACTCTTCATTTTTGCCCATGCAGTACAATTTTGCTTTTTTTATATTAATCACAATTCACAATGCCATGTAGATAATTAAAATTCACCAAAAGAGGGAATGGACAGAATTTAACATCACTTCCAATCCTTATTGGTTAAAAAATTTGACATGAACAATCAATGCACCAAATCTATGTGAGAGTTCAAGTCCCGCTCACTATGTACAGCCATACCACAAATGGGACATGAGACTGAGAGTGTTTGGCGAAACGTGTCACTCCTGATAGCAGGTGTTGAATCTGATTTTTGTACATCCTCAATTTCCATCGACAAAAAATGATCATGGTCCATGTGAAAACTGACTTCTTGCTCTGAGTTTACACCACCAAACTCTCTGCTGCAGATTGGACACATCAGAGTTTTGCCATCACTAATCACTGCAGAGCTGTGATTAAGTTCTGGAACTTCCTTCATGGCCAAATTAGGATTTGGATTTGAAGCTTTCATCTCTTTCATTGGGTTGGAAGCTGGGCCATGAGCAGCTGCTCGATGAAGTTCCATTTCTTTCAACATGACAGATCGACCACACAAATTACATGCATCTGTCCTTGAACCGCATGAGCTCTCATGTTGAGTTAGTCCCCGCAGTCTATCACGAAGATTTTCAGATGCACCACCTGCCTGAACCTCATCTCCACAGAACTTGCAAGTTATTTTCCTCAAGGGGCAGACTGTGGCACGATGAGTTACCTGCAACCGTCAGTCACCGACATGAAAAAAACATATCAGATACTCCAAAACTTGAAGTATAATCATTTCGTTTTAGATATATTGTACAGTTTAAGATAAAAGAAGGCCTATGAAGAGCTTCATAACCTATCAGTAGTACAAAAGTATGCAAACACTAGACTATCCACACGCTGTTTTTTCAGAATAAAACTGTGTCTTGTTCCTATTTTAACTTTTTCAAATGTTGATGAGCATCTCAGTTTTTCACACAAATTAAAGACACATGCATTTAAATATTGAATTAGGCCCCTTTAATATCTGTTTTAGCCTTTGAGATGATAAGCATCAGAAACTCGTACCATTTCCTCCATTGGTAGTTCTGCACCACAAGCACATTGAAGAGGGCGATGGGAGACCACCATATGCTTTTCCAACTCCTCCCGACCAAAAGCTTGTCCACACCTCTCACAATGTACATGATTGTTCATTTCCTCTTTTCTTAGTACAATACCACAATCTGGATGACTGCAAACTGTGTTGTGACGTATACAATATGCCTCATGCAAAGAAAGTGTGCGAGAAGGCACTAATTGCTTGCAATTTGCACAAACTGCAACATCTGTTTGAACTTGCTGACCGCGTTCTTGCACGCTCCTTGCACTTCCCAGCTTTTGCCCTTGTGATCTTTGCTCTACATGTGCAGTCACTTCCACCAAGACAGCAAACTTTGTCAGCCCCTTGAAGCCATGGACACCTATACTGTAGGTTCCAGCCTCAACATTTTTACCTGGACCGGTCAAGGAAACAATCTTTTTCCCTTTGTTGTGAGAAGCCCAATGGTGTTGATGCTGAGTTGGAAAGAGTATTGAATGATCAGAGACATACAGATCGGCATCAGCTCCATCATCTTCACTAGTCAGATGGATCAGAATATCAACTTCTCCTGCTCCTGCTGCCTTTGACAGCTGCCCATCAATATTGAACTTGAAATATACATATTTACCTTCTTCAACAATTCCTCCTTCAGGCTTTCCTATATTCAGAGGTAGCCTTCCCGTGGATCTTGTACCATCTCCAGATGGTCCAACAACATCCACTTCTATATCTGTCTCTAAAACAGAAACACTAGATGCAGGTTTAACTTCCAAAACATGCAGACGGTATTCTTGTCCTCCGTGAGAAACTACTAATAGATCGCCCTGTGAGAGTGTTGCATGCTGCCGTAGGGTTGTTTCGAGCACCGCTTTTTGGTTAATCAACTCACAAAAGTCTAAATCCTCAGCTTGAAATTTCACATACAGACCCTTTGGTAGCCGCACATAACGTATTCGTGCTTGTATATTACCGCTCACTACGCCTTTTGAAAGGCCATGGTTTATCAATACATGTGGAGGCAACTCCACAAAACCTTCCATTGCAGTAAACTCTAAAACACCTGCATGAGTCACATGATTTGAACTAGTTGTTTTTCCGTCAGGAGCATGATGAGGGATGGCTGAAACCTCAAAAAACATTGGCCCTTTATCCAAAGCATTTTGAGAAGTCAACGCATCAAAAGCTGATCCAGGCAACCTGATTTTATCTCCATCTCCAGAAATTGGAATGACTTTCAATAGTCTGTTGAACCTAATGCCATCCCCCAACTGGACATCTTCCTCTTCTTGTTGTTGAGCCTGAAATCATCCTCCACATGTCAAAATATCATTAGAAACACAAATTTGAATCTTCCGCCACCCACAGCTTCATAATGCTATAAGTCGAATCATCCCTAGAAGCTACTTAGGTCTTTAACTACCAAAACAGAGCTGACAGGATAACACATAATACCAGGCTACCAGCAAGCTAAGCTTATAAGAAAAAGGTACCAAAATTTGCACGAAATCTTCCAAGTTCCACATTTATCATTGGACAAAAAGGTAACAGATACCACAGACAAGCCTTGAAAAAAGAGGCTGGCAACAAAATTAAGTCTTTAAACCACAGCCAATCATAGTTGTAAAAATTCTCATACCAACGATCTGTACCCGTAGCAGTACAACCGTTTGTGGGGGAATGAAGAAAGATATACGGTCTGTACATGGGCCGTATAACAGATAACTGCATTGGACTAGTGCTCGTAAAAATCTGTAACTCAGCAATATAGGGAATCTAAAGAACCAGATTTAGCCTTACCAGTACCTATCAACTGAAGATGAACAGGTGAACTACTACAATAACACTTAGAAGTTCCAAATGTAAACTAGAGTCTAGAACAAGCTATTTTGCAAAAACAACCAGGCAAACATACTACAATGGAAAGACAGTATCTCTTTTTCGGGAACATATATCTTGTGACATATATGATACAAGTATGGCAAACTTCGGCATACTTGAAATACTCGTACGCCTGTGTGGGCGAAAGTCATTCGTGGGCATATTAAAGCGCTTTGGCAACATTGAAAGCCTCACATGATACCGTATACGTGGATGGTTCTATCTTAGGGTTTCAAAGGAAGCTTAAAAACAGATTGGAATGCCTTCAGATATACCAAAGGTATGCAGCAATAGGCTGTTCAATCAATTTACTTCAACCTTTTTTTGGATCATCTCAACGGAGATTAGGTGAGTGATAATACAATCCAGTGAAAAATCATCTAACACAGTGGCCTCTGGAGGGTGGAAGGAAAACTCATTCTGTATACATTCCATCAACGTTCTCATTTCTACGAGGACAAATTACTTACGGCCAAGGAAGCTTCGGCTGCCTCTATGCGACGAACACGCTGAGATGTTTCCAGAGCCTCTCGCAATCTCGCAGCCTCGTCCTTGGCTTTTCTTTCCCTTTCAAGGCGCGCTCTGGCCCTTTCTTTCTTTTCCCTCTGTTCCCTCTCCCACTTCTCCTTTGCCGCTCGCAATTCAAAGTCCATAATGCTTATTATCACTCACAGCTCTGGATCACAAACCCTAAACAACTGCACCCCTATAAAGATCCGTTCAATCAACTACCAGATGCAACGTCCAGGATAAATTTGCAAGTGAAAACTGCAAGAAACTCAAGTATCTCAATCACCAGGTCCTGCCCTCTACAGAACAACAGCCAGCACGAGGGTGTGCGATTGTGAGGGATTGCTAGCAAACTGGAACAGGATTTAAAAATCTGGTACCGGATTTATGTCGATTGAAAAAAGCTTCCGAAGAAATGATCGAGGAATGAATGAAGTCTGTAGGATTTATGATGGGCATCTAGCAGCAGCGAGGATCGAGCCAATGGATGGCGATGGCAGTAAGGAAGATACCTGGCTTGTGGAATAGGAAAGGAGAAAGGAGGAGGAGGAGTAGGGAGGGAGGGAGAGAGCGAGGGGATGCAAGAAGAAGAAAAAGAAGAAGAGGAAGATTAGGGAAGAAGGAAAGAGAAAGAGACGAGAAGCAACGCATCTCTATTACTTTTTGGTGGGTGGGTTGGGGTGGGTTGGTTTTTAAGGGAGGGTTGGAAGGTCCAATTCCAAGGCCATTTTGTTGAGGAAGGACCTTAGGTCGAGGGCGGTAGTCCAAGCCGCAAGGGCTGCCTTCTCTCTTGAAGTCGAACATTTTACAACAACGTGAAAAACATTAATTGTTTTTGTTTTTGTTTTTCTGTATCCTTTGTGTTTTAATATGTTTTGTGCGGAAGGTGTGTGTGAAAGGCACTCGAAGGTGCATGCAGGAAAAAAAAATAAACAAACTTTGCACACATTTCACTTGAGGAGTCATCTAGGTACGTTTTTTTTGGAGAAATGAAAAAAGTGATTTTACGTCGATTGAAAGAACTCGCTCATGGGGCCCCAAGTTTTCACATGTGAAAAAGCCTCTATACTTCGCTATCGGTGGATGAGGGTGAAAAAATTGCCAAACACCCTCTTTTAGGATGTAGAAAACTTCTTGTTCGTCTTTTTTAAAACTTATTTTGAAGAATGCTTTTTGGTATCCTAAAATTATAGAAAAGTGAACCTGGGTGGGCAAGCAACTCAAGTTTGATACACCAACTCACTTGTAGGAAGATGAACTAACCAATTGAGCGTCCATGTTGAATTTTGCATTATGACTAACAAGCAATCACAATGCTTCAAAATCCAAGGGTGGTGAACAATCCACGTTATGATATATCCACCCTTGGATGGGGGGGGGGGGAGAGCATCGCAAATATGTTGCTTGCCTTTCTTTTAAGAATAAAGGTTTTTTATTTGACTTTTTATGTCATTTGAGAAGTTGCAAAGACTCTCTCGAATTCAAATCCAAAGTAAATCAATTTACAAAATTGGTAAAAAAAATTACCATTCGAGTTTATGAGGTTGAGGCTTCTTCATTGTGGAATAAATGTTCTCTAGTTCAAAAAATTTAGGTAGTCTTCAAAAGGTCACATATTACTATTTGGCTTGATTTTGGAGTTCCTTGGCTCCAAAACAATCCATGTTATTAAAGTAATAAATTGTTTAAATTTTCAATTTCAAATTCAAAACTTGCAATCACAATAGTGCTTGTAATTGTTCGCACTCATTTTTGCTTCATCTCGCATAATAACAATATAAACTTTTTTTTCAATTTAAACGGAGACCACATAATGGTATTTTTGAGAATATGAGGTCAAGGAAAAGATGAGATATGAAATGTCGAAGAAATCCTATCACAATATAAACAAGAACAATGTGGTGTTGTACCACAAAGGCCTTGCCATGTCATATTGTCGTATTTCAACTTTTTGTGAAGATTAAAAGCGAGGCCTTCATGACATAATACCACAATAATAACTCGCATCTATACATTTAAATTTTCAATAAATAATAACAAAGTTTGGTAAAAGTAATAGGAACTTCAATCTCGTAAGATACAACTTTCATCTTTGTCTTTTAGAAGACGAGTTTGGACTTATGAGTCTAAAATTGCTAAATACTAGCTTGTTATTGAGTTCACATGAAGATATTTGTCATGATAAGATTTCTTGATGATTATTATTCTATTGTATCAGACAACGTAATTAACCAAACAAAGTTGCCCTAGATAAAACTCTTACAAAAGAAGACACTATTAGAAACAATAAAAATATATTGTCAAAGAAATTACCAAAATATATTATCACTTGTCATATTTCTTCATTCAAGCATGCGAGAGCACAATAAGATCCATAAGACTATAAAATTCAAAATACAAGATGAAAAAAATAAAATAAAAGAACAACAAGTATTTTCCTTGAAAACTGCAAACACTCACCACACACACGTGTGAAGGCGAGCATTTCCAGTTGTTCAGCAAAACATTCACCAACTTCTAAGCAGGTTCCTGAAAGAGTTTCCAACCACCTAAGAACTCAGTGAATATTTTTTGAGGTCTATAGCCTCATAGATAGCTTTTGTATTGTTATCAAGGCCCATATCAGGTAGAAAAGGACTGGTATCAATGTAGTATAATGTTCAGCCTGTCAGAGGACAACTCGAGGAGGTCTCTCATTAACCGAAATCACATGCTTTCAAACCAAACATGCACATCATGCATTCAACCAAGAAATGAGCATGTAGAGTGGTTGAATAGCCATGAAATCCTACTTTAATGTTGCAAATCAAAATGGATAGATCCTAACAATCTAAAACTAAGCTACCATACATTCCACAAAACAAGAAACAAGAAACTAAAGACTAAACAACATTTTGAAAGTTCAAGGATCAAGAAACACTCATTTCTTGATTCTTGGACAGACCAAGAACGTCACGAACTGGATCATAAGAGGATTGTCCAGCTGTTTTTAGGGTTGATGATACGTTGGGCGACGTCGGTGCAAGATTTACACCACAAATCTAGCCTGTTTAGTTTACTTGAATGCTAAAACCTACATTAATCCACAAAGCAAGAAAACTAATTCACAATGCATAAAACAAGAAAGCTAGTCCTCTCTATGATCTACAACCACACACAAAGGGAATGGAAAGGCAAGATCATAAATGCATCACTCAAGAAACAAGCATGATCAAGGAGCTCAAGGATGTATCAAAATCATCGAAGCTATTCTCATTGAAGGATGGAGTAGATACATTACACAAAAGTTTCTCTTCTACAAAGAGGGAGTCTCCTAAATAAGCAAGAGAGCTCCTTAGGTGGCATCCTAGTGGCATTTCCACATTACACAAATTAGAAGTGGAATGATGCTCTCCACTAGAGGTCACCATCAAAAGGTGGCTCACTCTACTTTCTTTAAGAGGAGTTGCATTTATTACATTGGCCTAGAAATACTAGCTCCTACATAGTCATTCCATCTTTCGGGATTCACCGTGAGGCTTACACAGTTTTTGCTTGTCATTCTTAACTAGTACTTCTCGGATCTCAGTCTTCGTTCGTCTCGTCTTCTCAAATACCTCCTCGATCTAAGGTGAGAGGTGCTCGTGGGTAGCTCTGGCCGAGTATCTTGGGGATTCGTCAGAATCAGCCAACATCATCCCACCCATAATGTGTTGCAGGACTCACTGCAACCCATATTGGACGATATTGCTCCACACTGGCATCTTCGATTGTCACTTGGAAAAGCGTAGATCCTCGTTTGCTTGCATAAAACCAAGTGCTTATTGTTGCCAATCTTTATCAAAAAATTGCTTTCCGCAATTTGTCGTAGTTTAACCAAAATGTCATATTGGCGCAAATAGTTGCTATCTTCAAAAGTGGAGAGCCCTCCGTAGCTTCACAACTTGCATGCTTGAGTGCATCCCGAGTGTCTTTTTTTTTTTTATCACTTGTATCTGTCATTGACGGTCTCATCTTTGGTTTCTTGGTAGGTTCTAACCTCTGGGAGGCTTGTATCCTTCATTTGCTTATGGGTGTTTCCTCATTTCTTCTCTCAGTTGAAGTTCCAGTCTTGTCGATGCTCTTTCCTGATAGGTTGCACAAATCTTGGTTATCAGTCTTCAAGGAGGTGGACTCATCAACGATTTGGTGGTAAAAACAGATATGGACGGATGGGTTGGTGACAATAGGGAAACGTGATGAAGGTTTGGTGGGAGGGTAAAAGAACTGATAGTACTACAGTTGCAACCTTGGATCCTTGCAATGTCAAGCTTTGACCACCACTTGAGGAGCTCACTTTATTCTGCAGGTTCACAGTTGTCTTCATCTTTTCTTTTTCTACGGTTCTTTCTTCCTTTCCTCCTCAACTTCTTTGCTTTATTTCTTTTTGTTGCTTCGCCTGCTTTCTTAGATCTTCTTTTTTGGCTGACCAACCAATGTAGGTGGTAGTTGGTCTCCGCAGGACATTTGCAATGATCTCTTAGCCGCTTCGGCTGGCCTATTTCACCGCAGATAAAAAATATGTTGTTCATTGGCCCTTGTTGAATTTGCATAGCCATCTTGTATGGCTAGGGGTTTTGGATTTTCTAGAGGGTATTCATGATAATGCAAGGAATGTTCAGATTGTGACGATTGTTCTTCATATTGTTGGATGTGTGGAAATTTGCAAAATTGGACCAAGAATGGACCTAAAATGATCCACAAGAGTGATTGGATGTTAGATACAGTTGATCTATCAATCTACACAAGATTTAGATCAATCTAGATCAAATTTAGATGAGAAAATCTAACAAGAACAATCATAAATGAAAGGGAACTGTACTTGCTGGTTTCACACGTGTGAAAACCTGTCTTAGTACGGACTCCAGCCTGAAATCAAAGTACAATATGATAGGAACTCAAAACTATCAAGAAAAATCAAGACAAATGATGAAATTGACAAGAATTGCCTCCAAAACCAAGATTGGTGTTTCTTGTTGATTATGGCCAAATGTGGCTCTATATATACAAAAAGTGAGAGCTTGTGGTACCGATCATCCCTATAATCTCACATGTGTGAGGGTGCTTTGTCATGTGATGATTCATCATGCAAAATTGACACTTGGACAAAACCTTCTATTTTGAGCACTTTTGGTCCATTTTTTTTGTTTATGTAGAGAACTAGGAAAAACTCTTTCAGAAGTGAAAATTCGACTTCCTTAGCTTATTCCACACATGTGAGTAGACCTCTACACATGGAATTTGACACCTAATCTCATGATGTGGCTTCATGCAATCTCTAGATTGATGCCATGTGGCACATGACTAAAAAACATGATTTTGGCCTTTTTAGCCAATAGAACTTGTTTTAAACTATATGTACAAGCTATATGATTGTATTACATAAGAACTACATCTATTTCACACGTGGGAACAGGCTCCACTCATGTGTAATCATCCTATATACATAGATTTGGCCTTGACCAAGCATAATTTTTGCATTTTTCACACTCCTCAAAAATCTAGCTTGGTCAATCTAGCTTGATAAAAAACATAATGATCTTGAACTTGACTCCATGGGCTGAATTGGTCTTTGCTGGTTCAAAAGGTGTGAAGATCAGCCAATGAGTTTGATGTTGATCCAAAATCACCATATCCATGATAGTGCTTCTTTGATGTTGACATCTTTGATGAACTTGAGAGCTTTGCACCATCCTAGCACCTCCAAAATTGATTCCTTCCAAATTTCATGTAGATGCTTGACCTTGAGGCTTGCTCCTTCTTCATGTGCATGCTCCTCCATGATGAAATGAAGATTTCTTCTTGTCTTATTAGGATCATAAAGATTTGACATCATGTTACCACGATCTAGAGAATTAGACTCATCCAAATTGGCAAGACTATGCATGCTATAATAACAAAGTATTTGCATCATATCTTCATGCTTGTTTCCCATGATAATCTCAGATCCAATGAGGCTAAATACTTCATTATGGAGATAAGTGTCTTTAGAAGATGATTCACTTACTCTCATAAAGAGTTTACAATTTGCCTCAATACAAATTTTCAAACTATGAGTGAACAAATCACTTTTGCTCTTGCATGACTCAAGAGCATACATTTGATGAAATAACCATTTGCTTTCTGATTGATTTAAAATCAATTCAACCTTTTAAGAACATCATCTATGTTCTCAAGAGATACTATATACTCAACTAGTATGTCTTTACTCCAATTTTGAGATGCAATGATCTCACTAAAGCAGATTGATTCATTAAATGACATAAGAGAAGTAAGTATGAGATGTATACCACAGGAGATATGATCCTCTTTCCCTTGAAATGTGACCCACCTGGGCTTAACCATGTTTCTTGGATTTCTTTTTGGAATCACAACTTGAGAAGGTCTCTCCTTTTCAATCCTCGGCACACTTGAATGTCAAGATATTGAAAAATCTATCTAATGTTGTGAGTATGGGTCCTAAAAATGCCAAAGATGAATTGAGCTCTTTTGGCTTAGTAAAGACCCATCTTAGAATAAAATATTCAAGGTAGGTAGAAGTAGAAACTCGAGCTACCATAGGAATTGCCATTTGTACTTTACATGCCACATTTAATGCATGAAAAGACTATGTGGCACAATTAGACATAGTGATGTGGCTTGGATAAGTCTAGATAGCTTGAGAGGTGGATCCACAACTCCAATTCAACTCAAAGTAGGAGAAGAGTCCATGGATCTATACATATGTGATGTACTCTCATTGAGAAAATGATGAAATTTGTGTGTAATGCAAATTGGGAGACAAGCTCTTTGTGCCCTCTCTCTCTCCACGAGTTTTGTACTTGCTATTTTCTCTCTCTAGTTGAGTAGAGGCATTTATGATGCTTTGTCTTATGTTTTGTTGACAGATCTTGCTTGTAACACAATAATATTGCTTGTATGATCAGCTTTCCTATTGACAACCAATGCTAGTCTGATCTTTATGGTGTTATTGTGCTTAGGAGATAAAAAATACATGTGTAGGGCGTCCCACATGTGTGAATTCAGCATGGTATCAGAGCCTACCTAAGTTTTACAAGCAAATCTAATCAAAAAGTTTGCAGATCTGATCATATTTCAAGCTAGGAATTGTCTAAATTCTACCTTCTAGCTAGTTTGCAGTTTTCTTGTGATTTTGAGCTACAAACCACATTGAATGGGCCAGATCAGGTACTGTACAGAATTTCAGGTGTTGGCACGTGTGAAATCCGCCCATTTTCAGATTGGTGGTTCTCTCTCACCTCAGATCCAAATTTCAAGCAAATTAGCCCACTAGAAAGCTAGAAATGTGTAAAATCTGATGCAATTTGAATCATGACAGTTGGATAAGCCAATTAGAAGTTATAAGCTTTTGAAGAGTCGTAGGTAGGGCGCCTAGACCTGTGGCAAATCGTGTGTACATGTCATTTATTGCTTGAATGATCACAAAAATCATCGAGAAGCTATACAATCTCATCTATATGTGATTTAAATAAAACTTATGGGTTCTAGGCAAATTGTTTCATACAATTAGATTGTATTTGAGTCAATTTGATTTTTTTGGAATATTTCACACATGTGAAATTCAGAGAACCATAACTTTTGCCATACTTCATCTTTTTTGATGATTCAAATCTTGTTTTAGAGAGATTGTCAAGCTAGTGAGATCTATCTCACAATTTTTTGCTAAGTCTTACATAGGATTTGGTTCTGTACCCTTGATTGGTTCCTATAGTGAGAAGATAAGCAATTCTTTCATCCATCTTTTTTTTATTTCCATTATTCTTTATGACTTCAATGGGTGTCTTTCTATTAGAAGCAAGTGAAAGATTATCAACCTCCAATTACTCAATTTGGAAGGTTAGAATGGAATTTGTCTTGATTCTACAAGAGGTGATGGATATTGTACTTGGCATTGAAGAAGAACCACAAATTCCTCAAGAAATTCCAAAGTACAAAAAGAGAGCCAGGATGGCTCTGCATTATATTAAGATGAATGTCTCAAATGACATCTTAAGATAAATTGGTGCTTGTACTAATGCCAAAGATGCTTGGGATACCCTCAAGTCTATCTATGAGGCAAAAAATACTTCTAGACTTCTAACACTAAGAAACCAAATTTTTCAAAGTGTACAAAGAAGTGATGAATGTGCTTCAGCTTATGTAATGAGAGTTAAAGACCTCCATAGAGAATTGTCATGCATAGGAGAATCCATCAACCAAAATGAACTTGTTCAAGTCATACTTAATGGGTTAAAGGAGGAATATGACAACCTTGTTCAGAGTTATGCCGTTAAGGAGGAGCTACCAAGTTTGGAAGCACTCCAAAGTGTGCTCATTTCTGAAGAATCAAGACAAGAATATAAACTTTTGAAAATGGAGAGACTGTATCTCAACATTGATGGTAAAGCTCTCTTTACCAAAGACAAGCACAAGAAAAGAAGTAAGAATCAACACCAATCCTCTTCAATAGAGTTCTCTCAAGCTTCCACATCCAAGAAGAAGAAGAAAAACATCAAGTGTTTCTTTTGTGGCAAGAAGGGGCATTATGCCACCAATTGCTTCAAGAAGAAGAGTCCATTCAAGCAAGCCAACATTTCTAATGAAGAGAAGGAAGATGCTCATGCAAGTGATGGAGAGGGATCTTTTATGGTCTCGAGTTTTTCTTCATCACCTTCCAAGAACGATGGTTCGTGGTATATCGACAGTGGAGCTTCCTCACATATGTGTAGCTCCAAGTATTTTTTTTCATCCATGTCGCCTTATGAAGGAGCCAAGAAGTCCATCTACACAACAAATGATCATGAGTGTGCTATTGAAGGCATAGGGACCATTCCCTTAAAGCTTTCTTCATCAAAAGTTCTTTCTCTATCTAATGTACTTTTTGTTCCCAAGTTAACAAAAAATCTTATTAGTGTTGGGCAATTGTTTGATAGTGGACTATATGTGAATTTCAATGTTGATACATGTACAATCAAAAAGCATGATGAGATCCTTGCATTTGGGTCTAGATATGATGGAATCTACAAGCTTGATCCCAAAGAGTATGCTAACTCTTGTGATAGTGCTTTTGCTACTCATATGTCTTTGGAGGAACTACGACATAGAAGGTTGGGACATCCTAACTATAATTCTATGGTGTCCATAGTCAAGAAAGCCAAAGCTATTGGCTTGCCTAATCTTATCTCCAAGAATTTCAAGCCATGTGAGGCTTGTGCCATCAAGTCTCATAAGAAGCCTTTTTCAAAGTCATCTATCAAGACTACACATCCATTGGAGCTCATACACTCGTATGTGCACTTCTCATCTTCAAAGAGCAAGGGTGGTGCTACTTGCTTTGTAACTTTCATTGATGATTTCACTAGATTTATGTGGGTATATCTTC
The DNA here is from genome assembly GCA_029204225.1 of Diphasiastrum complanatum. NCBI lineage: Eukaryota > Viridiplantae > Streptophyta > Lycopodiopsida > Lycopodiales > Lycopodiaceae > Diphasiastrum > Diphasiastrum complanatum. Next base: position 45,576,037 of record CM055110.1, on the reverse strand, counting down.
TAGCTTCAAAATCTATGGTGTTTGACTATTTCCTAAAGTTCAAAGATCTAGTTGAAAAGCAATTTTCTTACAAAATCAAGATTCTTAGAAGTGATGGAGGTGCTGAGTACACTTCCAATAAATTTCATGATTATTGTGAGCTTGAAGGCATTAAAAGGGACTTTTCTTGTGCATATACACCATCTCAAAATGGGGTGGCTGAAAGAAAGAATAGAACATTGTGTGAATGTGCCAAAACCATTAGAATTGAGGCATCCTTGCCAAAAGACTTTTGGGGTGAGGCTATCAATTGTTCAAACTATCTTTGCAATAGACTCCCTCATGTTGCACTTGGAGGAAAGTCACCATATGAAGCACTCTATTTGAAGAAACCTAAGGTTGAACACCTTGGAGTATTTGGATGCATATGCTTTGTCCATATTCCCTTGGAAACGAGAAAGAAGGATGATCCTTGTGCAAGCAAAGGAGTAATGGTTGGATATTCATCCAACAAGAAAGCCTATCGAATCTACATGCTCTCTACCTCTAAAGTAATTGATAGTAGAGATGTAGTTTTTCATGAAGGAAAAAAGTTCAATCTTGGAGGGGCCGAGATCAAGCAACCTCAAAATCTATCAACTTTTGTTATTGAAGACAATCAACATATGGAGGAGTCAAGATTTGAAGATAGAAGTCCTCGGATTTTCACTCCTAGAATATCCATGAGGAAGAGATCCGAGCCCAAGAGGCTCACTCATGATGACAAAGGAAAACAGATGGATCTTGATTCCACTTATGCTTATTTTGTTTCTCATGAGGAGCCCAAAGATGTTCAAGAAGCCCTCAATACCAAGGAGTGGAATGAGGCCATGAAGATTGAATATGATGCCTTGATCACCAACCACACATGGGAGCTAGTGGATCCACCACCTTACATGCATATCATTGGATGCAAGTGGGTGTTCAAGATCAAGTACAATCATGATGGCTCCATCAACAAGTACAAGACAAGATTATGTGCTAAAGGCTTTGCACAAATATATGGCCTTGACTATGAAGAAACCTTTGCTCCTGTAGCAAAGATGGTGACAATAAGAATCATATACAATCGGTAGAAGCTTGCAACCAAGGTTGTGGGCTTCTCCATGAAAGACATATGGATAGGTGTCACATGTCATTAAACTATCAATAAAAAGTAAAAATGTTTGGCATGTGCCAAAAGAAATTATTGGAATCATGCCATAAGTAAAAGAGAAAAGAGAAATAGAAGCAAGGAGAACGTTGAGTATATGTGTGGACATACTTGCAATTGAAATTTTGTACTAGGGAGGGACAAAGCTCAATGCACCTAGATTTTTGTGATCGTTGATCTCCATAATTGATCATTTTTGGATGATGCTTTGACTTTTTGCCTTGCACAAATGTATCATAACATTATGCTCAAAAATGGTGTGGCACACCTACACCGCCGCTTAAAAAGTAATGACTTTTTAATGCATACAAATTGTGTTTAATCCTTTTTTGGGATTTTCTATGCTTTATGAGTTCATGAAACTTACACACACACACACACACACACACACACACACACACACAAAAGAAGATGGCTAGTTGTGATAAGGCCACACATAGACGCACACTAAAGCTTGTAATATGTAATGTGAAATGTTGTGCAATGACCTTCTCTATGGCTTTCAAAGGCAAAAAGTTCCACTAACAGTCAATTGAAAGTCATTAACAAAAAATTCAAATCCCCTTGTGAATGTACCTTGCCCCTCAGTGTGAGAGTGGGTGTCCCCAAGTCGTGTACGTGGGTGAGAGGGTGTGGGAGAGACATTTTGCCAACCCAAGCAACCCAAAACGTAAGTGTGTTTGTGAAGTACCGGCCAAGCAGGTGAACTGATTGGCTGTAGCAGGTAACGCAATACGTGGCAACTTGCAATAGGGCTAAAAAAACCTAAGAACGGGCTCTCCCCTTCCCTGTCCAAACTAGAGCTCTCTTGCGAAGATCTATTATTTTTGCTGCACAAATTCAGCAGTTCGTCCGATCATCGTCGTCAGCGAGGGAGGGAGCGAGCAAGCGAGAGGAGTCGTCGGGGGGCGTGATGACGCTCTTCCATTTCCTCAACTGCGTGGCGCTCACATTTGGTCCTCATGCCGTTTATTTCAAGGCCACTCCCTTGTAACAATCATCGTCCTTAACTCGCTGATCTATTGCTATCTCACTTTTTATGTTCATTTTCGATTAATTGAGCAGCATGTTTTTGATGGCATGTTTCAATCCATATGATCGTCGATCACATTTACTAGATGTGTGATGGCATAGTGTTTTATTTATCTCAATCATTCCTTTCAACTAGTTTTTTAGTTTGTCGATATCTGAAAAATACAGGTCAGGTTAAATTTTACATTATGTCAGCTAGATTCTTTTGATAATAATTTACATCTAGGTAACGTTATGTTTGGGTACCTATGAGATCATAAGTAATGTTGGCTGGCTAAGATTTTTGTTTTAATTTTATGTCATTGTTTTTATACGGATTCTTTGACTTTCTTCATCTTGTGTTAAGACTTGTTTAACAGAGTACTTCTCAAAATTATTTTTTTGAATTTGGATATAGTCCAATCCCGTGAAGAAGTGTATAAACATTATTCTCATGGACTATAGCAGCTTAAAATGGCCATGACTATATGTGAGCAAGATACCATTCATTGTTATAGTAGTACTACTTATTAATTCTCTAAAATTGTCTCCATCGAAATACATTTTTAGTATCAGTCTAAATAAAATACAACACCACACGGAAACTTTCGCAACCATGGGTAAAATGAACACTCACCAATAGTTCATGATATGAAAGTAGAATGGCTCGTACAATTCGAAGCACTATGGCTCGATAGGTATGTTGTATGGAGAATACATGCGTAACGGGGCACTGGCATGCCAAGGCGGGCGTCAGGACAACATTCCAGCAAGGGAAGCTGAGACTTGGTTGGAGCTCGCCCTGAGTCACAACCTGCATTCCCCTATAGTTCTGGTGGGATTCGCCACCTCCCCTCATACCAAGTGCTCAGCCCAAGCTAGTAAAGCACTCTTTCTCTCTCTAAAAAGTTATTTTCTCTCTCTAGAATTTATTGATCCCCAGGCTTCCTTAAATCATGCCTAGATCGTGTGAGGTGATTGCACATGGATCCGAGCTCTGTGGACTTCGCTAGATCCAATCAAAGATTTTCAGCCATAGGAATTTGGCGCCGGCTGGATTCTGGTCACAGTGGCGCCGGGAGCAGCAGTGGCGCTGCTGGCGCCAGGAACAATGCTGGCACTAGTGGCGCCGGGAGTAAAGCTTGCACTTGGAAGCTAGATTTACAACACATCCCATACCACCTTAACCCACCCTCCAATCTAGGAGATGCCACACGTAAGTGTTGGAGGATCCATAGTCTAAGCCCCCCGCTTAGGAATGAATGTCGACGAATGTCCAAACTCACTCTTTTATAGCTATAGCCCCCATATTCGCAAGGGTGCTTATGGGATCAACAAGCATGTCCATTCTAGTGGTTTTATGACTTAACTCCAAGTCGTAGACTTAGACTCATAGCCCTTACAACTAAGTGTATATTTTAACTCCCATATGCTAGCCTTTTTTTGAGGAACTGGAAGCTATTGCTCACCAGAAGAAGAAAACCAGAAATCGATAAGACGCCACATGACTCTCTAATCAAATAGGTCTGAAAAGTCGTAAGGCCCGATGGGCAGAACTCACTCATAAATTTGATTTTGAGGTTTGGCATATCAAAAGAACCATTTAGGCTTTTACATTCCTTTAAGAACCAAAAAATTTGGCAAGAGTGACTCAACTGAAAACCCCTAAGGTTGAATAAAGATTATATGCAATTTTTTGTATTGCAAAAATAATTAAATTCCACCCGTTAGTAGGGAACTTCTAATTGAAACATCATAATCAAATTTGTTCATGATTGGATAAAATTCCCACTCATTCTTTCCCATCATTTCTAAATCTGTCAACTCAAGGAATGTTAGGGTGAGACCTACAATCCTTTCAGTGACCGGAAATATTAAGAAAAGGGTGAAGGCAAACATGAGTTGGAATTCGTACTATGAAGTTGGAATTTGGAGGAATTCTTGAGAACTTAGCACATGAGAATGTCCAACGTGACAGGATAGGGATAGACATTATGCTAATCTAAAAAGATTGCCTCGAGATTTTCAAGAGGGGGATCAGGTATAATTTACGAATCCCGAAGGATTCAAGTGTAATGCATACCGGCAAGCATTACAAATTGTCCCCGCTAGGTATAGGACCGTTTAACATCCTAAAGAAGATAGGATCCTTGGCTTACCAATTGGATCTGTCAGAAGAATCATCAGGTGTGACTCAACTTGAAGAGATCTTGGATACTAGAACTAAACGATTGTGAAATCGTATAGTTACCGAGCATTTGGTTCGATGGAAGGGTCCTTCAGACGATGATGATTTCTGGGAGCTGGAAGGTAGCCTGAAAAGGAATTTCTCTAACTTTAAGTTTTGAGGACAAAACTTGAATAAGGGGGGAAGAATTTCATGCCCACGATTGGACTGATCTCAGATTATTATCCCGTTAGGAGGTCAGTAGGCCTACCTCGACTTGTAAATTAATTATGGTTATGAGGGGTTTGGGGCCCTCATACCCGGGTGTATGGTCATAGTTAATGGTTAGAGGCCTAAAACTCAAGATGATGGATCTACAAACAGAACTATTTGTTTTCATGTCGATTGTCTAATTAGAGAAGCTTTGTAGATTTAGGTTATAGAATTGCAATGCAATTTAGACTTACATTTTCAAGTTATTACTCAGTCAAATTGTTTTTGATGTATAAAGTTGCTCATCTTCTGTAGGATGAAGCCTTATTTAGGGTTGCTGCTAGCATTTGAGAACCCATTAAATCCACCTTGGCAGGATTTTATGCTGTGTTAAACTTGCAATCAATTTTTTATTTTTGGGAAATTTTTTATCTCATGTATTTATATAAAAACAATTTTATGGGCAGCAGGCATAGAATCTAGACTATGGACATCATGCCCATGGGCCTTTTAGAGTTTATTTATAGTGGAAAGAAACCAACTTTAAGGTATTTGAAGCTGTCCATGTTTACAAAATGGAGCAACTTAGAAAGACTTGTTGTTTGATTGACAAAGTTAAGTGAGCTATTTGTGCAATGTCTCGCTTTGTTCTTCACAGGCATTGGCATTTTTTAGACTTTATCTAGAGCACATTAGAAGTTCAGGCCTTAGCTCTGTCACGAAAAAGAAAATTTGAGTCGCATCAAGGCTGAACTATGCATGTGTGCACTTTATGGCACAAAATTTGGACTCTGTTTTTTTATCCAACAAAAGTAGTTATAGTTTTGAATTGAAGCTCAAAGACAAAATTTTGTCAATCGACAACGTTGCAACAATATTTCTGCCTTTTAGGTTGAAGTTTCTATCAAACCAGTGGCTGAATCTGTAAAGCTATAGTGAGCTTTTTGAAGCTGCAATCACTTGGTTTGCAGTTTGTTCTACATGCTATCATTGCTTTCTCTTTGTGTTTTCCTGTTATGCTTGTGTTTGCAACTATGAAAATTTTCTTGCATTGAAGCTGTTGGAAAGGTTTTGTGAAAATCGAGGTGTTTAGGCTGTTAAGTGATGGAAAGACTTTTGCATGTGCAGGTCAGAGTACGACACTTTAGGAACATGTGTGAAAGCAGCCCTTGTGTACCTGGGTACTGCTCTTATAAAGGTTGTTTATACTGATAATGATGAGTGATTATTATGTGTCTGCAATTGGTCTGCGTGTTTTTCTCACAATTATGTTTTTCTTCTGTGGTTTATCTTTTGAGTGCATGGGAGATTTCATTCTATGTAGTTATTTCCTGTAATGAGCACTTTTTGTAAGACTTGCATTGTTAGAATGTGTGAAAAAGTCAAAATTTAAGGGGTGAACCATGGGGAATAGGCAAATACTTATACTTAAGCATTTATATTGCCCTTCCCTCTGTAATACATATCCAAGGTCACTCAATCTTCATATGTGTTATGGCTCATTGACGAGAGAACTTTACCCAACATCTACCCCTTGTCTATATTTCTATTCATTTTCTGTGTACCTCATATGTACTTGCAATTACTTTTCTAAGGACCATTGACCATGAAATTTTGCTTGCTTTGGGAACTCTACATGCAATGGTTTGACAGTCTGTATTTTCTCATTCGTTGAGAATTTACTCCACGGGTTCGTGTAAGAATAGCAAAACAAGTTTTTCAACTCTCTCATGCATTGGTGGACGACATTACTTCACCTCAATATTTGATTTCATCAATATCGGTAACATGTGATTGGGCATGATGGGGCTGATCTTCACGTTGTAGTTGGTATGTTGTCCTTCTTCTTGGGAGTTGAGTTTTTGGTAAATTCCATTGGAAATTTGCAAGTTCTTAGTGTTTTGGGAAGCAAGATTTTCTTATAACCTATTCTTTGCCATATATTACTACTAGCCATGAACCAAAAGCTTGCACAAATGCATTAGGTTGGGTATACCTTAAGACATCACCTATATTACAAAGAGATGGATAAAATCTTGTATGCCCTTTGCAAGTATTTTTATCTTAATACAAGGGATTCAAAAGACTTTTTTGTCATATTAGGATTCTTTGAAAGTCAAGGCCTTGTAGGGCTTTGTCCTATTGACGCACTCTTATGTAATTGAAAGGATATGTAAGGCCTTGTCCTATAAGGACACTTTGAAAGTAAAGACTCTATAATGTCTTTTCCATTGGAAAGTAAAATTTTCCTAAAGGTCAACATGTTGAAAGTTCAAGCTTTTTTTACCTAACTCAGGCATTCTTAAAGTTTAAGCTGTATAACCTTATACTTGCTATTTAAGTTATATACAAGGATCAGATTCCTCTCTTGAAGAGTTTGAAATTTTTTGAAAGGTCCCTTTTAAAAGATTTTCAAATGGTCCTTCTTGGAAGAATGCACACCCCGAAATATCTGAAGTGGACATTTGAAAGGTCCCACAATGGACATTTGAGACTTCCTTTATGGGCATTCGAAAGGCCTCTTCCCTCAATGAATGTTCGAAAGGTCTCTTCCCTCAATGAATGTTTGAAAGGTTTGTTAATGAGCATCTAAAAGGTCCCTATGAACACTAAAAGAAGTTAGTACCATAACATTTGGGAGAAACTTTAGAAATATATTTTACGTCACTCAGGATTGAAGGATTAGCTTGACCACAAGATAAGTGATCCTATTTTGAGCTCTTAAATTTTGTTGAGCATTTCTTTCCATGAACAATATCGTCCATGTTCTGCTTTGAATTGAAGGTGTCACTATGTCCGATACAAGTCCCAGTGGGCAATTGAGAAGAGAGAATGGACATTTGTTTAGTTCTAGAGTAACACCGACTGGGCTACAAGACTAAAGAAAACACGATGTGAAAGTGCTAAAGAATTAAATAATTTCCAAATTGCCAAAATAAGATCCTTTGGGCATGTGGTCAAGGAAGGTTTACACTCCAAGGACTATTGACTATGAAAGTGGTACATAGAATAATCTCTTGATTTAAGAATTTTTTTTTAGAAATGGACAACCCATGAAAGAAATTTGAAATGTTATAGTCATATGTGGATGACTGGAACAATTAGTTTTGAAAGTTCATTTTATACTTTGCTAAATTTTTTACAAGTTATGATTGTAAGCTTTGAAAAGGTATGAACACTTGAATATAGGGTAAGAAAGGCAATTTTGAAAATAAGAAGATGGCAAGCTAACCCAGTGCTTTTGCAAGGTTCAAGGACAATCTTAGGGTTCAAACTTCTTAGACTTCAGACACAAGAAGTTTTTTGAAGAGCATGGCGTAACTCTAAAGAAAGTTGGATAGGATATCCCTTAGAAAAGTACAAACCCTTAGGGTATGAGGAATGGCAAAGTGTTTTCCATGCAGGAAGGTCTGGTGATTGGTCCAGACTCCAAATAAAGTCCAAATTCTACTACATGCAAAAGAGGAAAGACAAAAGCAAAAGCAAAACAAAAGAAATAGTAGTGGATGAATGTCAAAACTAGTAAAAGGAAAAGCAAATCCATGTAACTTTTAATTTGGGAAAGAGTTTAGCTCTATTGTCCATGCATAGGAACACCAGACCCAATAACTAAAGAATCATTCCTATGCCCAGTACTGATATCCATGTACAACAAGAATGATAGAGGTTGAATATTGAAGTCTAATTGACGTTTCTTTGAGAAAACTCAATGCTTGCTTTGCTGTTCTCCGATGAAATTCCTTTTGACACACATTACCTTATCACATTAACTACCTGAGAAATATCAAGACAACTGATAGTCACATGGATAAGATTTCCAATTAATTGTATGAATAGGGTTTCATTTATTGCACCTTCATCACCAAAATATTAGAAACCAGTTAGAATTTAGCTCTAAATTACTTGCAAGAAGATAACATTCACAAAACTTGTGGGATAGTAAGAGAGGAAGCAAAGAGAAGCTTGATTCAATGAATCACTTGAGAATAATTTTTCTCTTGGGGAGTACAATAATAAAGGCACAAGAAGTGCCAAGGATGGGAATGCTAAGAGCCAAGAGGAATGAGTTACATAAGTTACACAAGACTTGGGGGCTACATACAAGTGACACAAGAGGTGGGAGTCCAAAAGTCACCTCATTAGGTACATTTTTAGAGAGAGAGTGAAAATGCGCCTTTAGAGAAACAAACTTAAGGTACTACAAGGTACTTAGCATGGGTACTTTTCTAATGCTTCCCCTTCATAACAAGTTTGTTTTCATATACTCCTAACATAGTTCAGAACTTTCAAAATTTGTATTAGGCAAGTCCTTTAGTGAATATGTCAACAACTTGATCATTTGTAAAACAATGATTAAGTTTTACTTCTCTAGCTTGGTTTTTTTTTTAACAAAGTGACAATGCCCTTCAACTTGCTTTGTCCTTGCATGAAAACCTGGATTTCTAGCTATAGAAATGTGTATCACAAAAAGTAGTAGCTGCATCATCCTAGAACACTTTGACTTCTCCAAGAAGCCTTTGATGCCAAATGGCTTTGCATGTTGCGCTTGTTGCAACTCTGTATTCGACTTCAATGAAGTAGAGTGTTACTAGGGGTTGCTTCTTGCTATCCCATGAGATTGCACTTGAGCCAAGTGAGAAAGCTCATACCAAAAATTGATCACTTTGAGCTATGTATTCAAGACCAAAGATAATTGTGTCCTTGAGATACCTTAGGGTCTTCTTGGTTGCCGTTTAGTGCGGTTCTCTTGGATTTGCCAGAAATTGATTTATCACCCCAACGACATAGTAGATATTTGGACAAGTGACCCTAGCATAGATGAGGCTTCCAGCGAGTCTCCTGAAAAGTGTCACGTCGACAAGCTTTTGATCTGTAGAAGCTGTCATCTTTAAGCTCGATTCGATTAGAATGGGCCGCCTATTTATAGCCTGGGACCTCTAGAAAAGATTATCAATAATTATGGGACATCATGCACACATTTGCCAACTCATTTATTGCACTAGGACTGTCTAGAAGCAGCTCGTGTTCCTCAAAATAGCGCACCTTGAACTTCTTCAAATGAGCCAGCACTTTTATTGCTACATGGGTCTTACATAATTAATCTGTATTGGCCTTAACGTGAGTATTAACATTACCCTTACATGACAATTTTTTATAAAATAGCAGGATTACTTTGACAACTGAGAGCACTCTAGATGGAAATTGTTGATTGACATATAGAACAATTTAATCATTGCCCCACTGTCATGGGCCCAAATGCCAACATGAAATCCCAAATAGTAATGACGGCAATGAAAATGATAACATAGGAGCCTGTGGCTCAAGCAACTGCATATGAGAGCTGTAACTGTTCTTGACTTCTAAAAGGAGGGCATCCTTCCAAACCTTTCTGCCGGCTTGCAGATCTCATTGGTGGAGTGATGACATTTTATATCTTGTTTGAAGCTCAGTAGGTTTGCTTCCCAAGAAGTTGTTTCTATTACCTTAATTGTTGTCTAGATTATGCTGTTTCCGTCTATTTTATTGTAACAGTTCTGTTGTTCTGATTAGAGTAATAGGAAGTTGTATACAAACCTTGGCAGTGCAGGTAGATTCACAAAGACAATAGAAACTCATGAGCTTAAGGGTTTCAGAGCAGGTCACATGATCTATTACGATCTTGGTTATGAGTACTTTCTTTCCCAAAAACAAAAAAGTCCTGCATGAGACTGATGGTCTGTGTGGCGCAGGTAGGTTCACATTAGTGACTAGTGCTGATAGTAGAAACTTTTGAGCTTAAAAGGATTTTAGGGCAGCTCACTGGGGTTGTTGTCACCTTGTTGATGAGTATGTTCTTTCATCATATGTGTTCTGCATGAAACTGGTGGTTTATTGTGTGTTTTAGTTATTTTGTTTTGGCCTGAAGAGACTGGAGTCATTATCTCCTGCATGCACCATTTGTCATCTTTGGGTAGTTTTTATGCGGAACCGTAACTAACTTTCTATGGGTCAAAGTATTTATTATACATCTATAAACTATGGTTCTAGATGGCGGAGAGATGTCCTTTTGTAACACTGCAATTCTTTTGAGTGTTGTGCAGCTTGTATGCCTGGCAACATTCTTACAAGTCTCAGATACTGACAGCTTTGATGCTCCACAGGTTCATCCTAATCTCCAATTGTCCTGCATACTAGAAAGTTTCCTTTTTGGCAATAATCAACTTTCTTTTTTGTCAAATGAGCTTGTAAACTCCTTATGCATGTTCAAGATTTCAATTGGAAGGTTTCCAAGTTAAAATTGAGACTATCCATGATAAATTTCTACTAGCACTTTAAGGTCTAGTAGTTTCTGAAATGCTTAGCATGAACGAGCAGAATTTACCTTAAAGAAACCATTCTATTTATAAGATTCTCTAAGAGGAGAAGTATGCCTTGTTATCATGTTGCAAGTTTCACACGTGGCTATAATTTGCTAATCTTGCCACAATGAGGGCATACCCCTCAGCCCCTCGTGGCATCTCTGTATGCCTTTTCTAATATTCTTGATTTACACGGATATTTGTTGGCCTTTATTAACACATTGTGTGGCATCTATCAACATGCTCTACACAGTAGATCATTTACTACACAGAGTGGGACAAACTCTGTACTTCTCAGAACAGAAAATAGGTTCTATATACATAAATACTAGGAACAGAGAGAAAACCTTTGGGATCTGAGAGTACTTACTCCTTGTAACAGAAGCAATTAGAGACCTTTTTTCTGGATTGTTTGGCATGAAGTACATCAAGTCAAAGCATGCACTTAACATTCCACTTGTAATTGTTGGCCTATTATGTCACCAGAAGTTACTACCACAGCATATATTCTGAAAGCGAGACAAATTCCATTGTGAAAGTTGCATTTGCATTGTGTTCATAATTTTGTCATATGCTCAATTTGATATTTTGGTTGTCTTTTAATCTTATTAGAACTTGATGAGGTCAATTTTGTTTCTTTGCTTTAGGTCCAGTTGTTCTACTAACAATAATCGCAACCCTAAGACATCTACTTCTTCCATTTGGTATGTTTGAAAGAAGAAAACTATTGGATAATAGTGCAAAGGCATTTGTATAGATTTGAGTTATTTGGTAGTTCTGAAATGGAGTACTTAAAATGGTTTGATTTTATCAATTGGACCAAGTAAAGTTTGACTGATTGAATGATGCATGCTTTCACCAAGAATAGCTATGCTTATCAGGAATAGGACTCTGCAGTTATTTGGGTATTTCCAGTACTCTGATTAAGCAGCCTGCTTTGCATGAGTTTAGTCATTTATTTAGCAGGCCAGTAATTACTTTTCTGTATTTTAACATGACTAGTGAAAGCGACTTGCAATATTTTTCTGCAGGAACTTGTTAAAGCACTGATAGGATTTCTGGATGTTGCTGGGCTGTACTTTGCACTCACTCAGTTGACTTACAGAAATATCTCTCAGAACCACAAGTTTCAGGCTGTGGGGCTTGGTAATAACTTTGCACTTTTTTCTGTACATTGAGCTATTTTTCTGTGCTAAGTGCTTGCATGACCTACACATAATGAAATTCAGAGACCTATTGTTGAAGATATTATGTACACTAAGTGTCCTCTTATATCCTTTTGAAAGTACAGCAGTAAATTGCCTTAGGTTGATAAGGGTATTGTTTGGTCACACAAGTAGGAGCTCTACTCAAAACGTTCATTTAGTTGAATGGTAATCTCATATATGCGAGTTCTGCAGTGAGTTTTCTTGCAATGCAAGAAATTCTCAGAAAGAGACTAAGATAGTGAGTTTGGGACCTTGTGGATTTCCAATGTTTAGATACCTTATGCTCTGGGCCATTTGGCCCCTGCACGAATAGGATTTGGTCAATATTTTGGATTTGTTCTTTCTAGGATGGGCATTTGCTGATTCGGTGTTGCAAAGACTTGCTCCATTATGGATAGGAGCAAGGGGATTGGAGTTTACATGGGATTATCTACTGCAAGGCGTTCAAGCAAATGCCAATCTGGTTCTCTCTCTCTCTCTCTCTCTCTCTCTCTCTCTCTCTCTCTCTCTCTCTCTCTCTCTCTCCTGGAAATTATTTGTACTGGTACATAGATATATGCGTATAATAAAATAAATATACACAAAAGAGTCTGAAACCCCTTCTTAGTTCCTATTTGTCTTTTTCTTCTCACAAACAATTATTTCATTGAAGTTGTGCTGTCCTGAAAATGGTTTTCCTATCTATGTGTTGATAGTTTCTTTTTTGGAGATTATGCAGTCCCTGTAGCTATGTTTTTTGCTTGTGAGTTTTAAATCTGTCTATCACTCTTTAAATATTGCCTTTTTGAAGTGTTCAATGGTATTGACATTTTTCTTATGCAGGTCATTTATATTTTTTCCAATAGTGCTTATTCATCAGATGTGAGATTTTGTTGTTTTGTAGCTATAAATGTATACTTGCTTTGCTACAGGTGAATTTACCATAGTATCTGTTATATAGGTGCTGACTATCTCTCTTGCCGCATTGGGATCATTGATGTGGCTGCGAAAGAATAAGCCTGCAGCCTTGGTTCCCCTTGTATATGCAAGTGCTGGCATCCTTGCAACAATGCCTTCTATAACAAGGTTTACATCTTCACTTTTTTTTTTTTGCAATTTTTGGTGAAGTATGAAGCAGCGACTTGTGAACACTTATAAATTGTGAACCCTACTTATGACGGTTGAAAGATTGCTACAATGAAACCTGAATTTTTTCAAGTCTTAATCTTTGGGCACAGCTCTTGCACACAGTCATACAAGCTTGAGCACACATGTTTTTCCTAGAAACCCTAACCTCTAGCTATGGTATTTCAAGTTTATCAGTATCTACCAAAATACAATTGAGAACTCTTGATGAAGTTATGGAGGCCTTGCTAGGACAAATCTTATTGGAGTATTTGTATCAAATACAAATGAGATTTGCAATTATTGCAGATATAGTATGTTTCAATAAGAAAGACTGTATCTTTCAATTTGTGACATTGGGTGACGTATTCTCAGTTGAGCAGAGATAATTCGACAATGTTCTTTAGAAGGCTCAACAAAATACCTCTTTGTTGTAGCTATCCATGTGAACAAGCTACTATAGACTATGCTAAACCTTGATTTGGCGCCTGAATGGTTTTTCCTTTTTTTTTTTGCATTCTGGATGGTGTTCGGTGTTCTAGAATGCTTGTTCCAAAACGCTCATTGCGGAACACGTTCTGCTGCATCTATGGTACAAATGTATGAAAGCTAATGTGGATGTGTGTTTGTGCATGTGACCTGCACCTATTCTAGGGTGCTGAGGATGTGAGTAGGGATGTCGTAGCATTTGGTCCATGGCATAGTTGCAGCGAATCACGAACGAATTTTTTTTTTTATATGTGCAATTCGCAGAAAAAAAAAAACAGCGATTCACGATTCACGAATCGCAAGTGCATCTATGGGACTCCATGCTATATATGATGAAGTTGATGGTCTAAGACCGTGTTTGGACCACATAGGGTTAAAAATTGCACGTTAGCACTTCATGATCCTCACAAACTTAGTCCTTTCTTAATAGCAAGGATTACACTTGGCTATAGCTCCACCTAGAAACTACAGCATCAACTAACATTTTTTTTCCTTCAATGGCAGGACATTACATGAGTCCTACGTGAGGTTCGCAATGCACATCTAGGCACTTTTTCACGAATTTCATGACAATACAAACAAGCTTCATAACTTGCCTTGACAAATGACTCTGCAATTCCATATTTCCTAAGACCAACAATCGAAATGGACTTTACAACATCCATAGTGTGCACCAAACTCTTATGTTTTCCGTCCACCACATCAACATGACAATTATAAAAAATATCTCCCCATTGTTGTACATGCGAAATTAGTATGGATAAATTTTTTTTGAGACAAAGTCCTCTTCTAAGGTACATGGTCTGAACACATATTTTTGCCTGCATATCTTTCCACCTACGTTGAATATCATATTCTAGATTTGGTTTACCTTGTTTGCTTCTAGGAGCGGGCCTAAATGTAGGATCAGCAACCAAAATTTCCACACACGCTGGAAACGTGGATCTCATAATATTGATAAACATCAGATGGTATCACTGGGCAGTAGTCATTTGGGTTCAATTGCTTCTTAATGCTATTACCTCTTGCAATTTAAAGTTCTTGGGAACTTTGCTTCTAATTGATTTCTAGAAGTGTATAGAAGGTTCTCACCCACCAGAACCAGTTCATCTTGATCTTTCCCAGGGCTGATTTATTGATTTTGCTATACCAACTAGAAGAACTAGTTCTTCTTAATCTTACCAAGGGCTGATTTCTAGGTGTTGCTATGCCAATATCCGAGTTTTGAAATGTGCATCTTTAAGATGCCATGTCTTGTTTTAAGAATATGTCAGAGTCTGTGCTCCACTGTGAGAATAATGTGCTCCTTACACCAGATTTAATTGTTGTGCATGCTACATGATACTGGTTCCTCATTAGAGAATACTCTTTGCTGTCTCCATATTGTGTTCCAATAGGTTCCTTAGAAATACAGAGTAATAGAAGAATTATTGGCATGGGAACATAGATATACTACCGGTCTGCATGCAGGTACTTTTGATCAGAGGTTGGCTTATGCACATACTTCTTTGGAGTTCTAGGTTGTTTTGTTATCCATGTATTGGGTTGGCATATGTTTTCTGTGGTACATAGGTACATCTTGCATATGAAACTTTAATGATTTCCGATGTTTTTAACGTATAGTATTGGGTATACAATGTGTGCCAAAAGAGTCTACGGTAATAGAATTCCAAGTTTCAGGACTGCTTTTAACAAGTTTTTAAAGAAAATATTAAAGTGAGATCCAGAAGCTTTGGCTGGAAAAGAGAGGCTTGCTGTGTGAAGGATGATAATTGACCCTAAAGTTTTAATATCTGGTAAAAGCAAAAGCTACCAATTTGAATCTGAGGCCTAGGTATTCTGGTTCTAATTGTTCGACCTTTAATGTTTTGTGTCTGTCAACTTAATGCAACTTGCAGCTACTTGCGCCGAGGATTAAGATGGCATGCTCCCAAGGTGGTGGGGTTTGAGATATCCGCTTCTCTTGTCATGGCTTTCATTACTTGGCGGCTTTTTAGCGCTTGCCATCAAAAACCTCAGTCATCATGAAAATTGTCAAGATTTGCTGATACTTTCTTAGTTTGAAGTTTCTCTTGCTAGATTTCTATAAGAAATTTAGTACTGTTTGCTCATTTTGGACTACCATATCATCGTCTTATATCCTTCAGTGTTGTGCACGTACGTCTTTTATTCATTGAGAGTTGTACTACTTAGTGAAAAAGAGACCAGTCTTTTATGTATGTTGTGTGCCATATTCGATTGTGGAAAGTGTAGGATCTTCACTAACCTCGAGGCTTGGATTTGATAAATGCTATTACTATACTACTATACTTAGATTCTTCAGAATTGTAAGTTAGAGCTAATTCACAAATATTTGAGAGCATGATTTTTTGCAAACATTTTATCCGGACTAAAAGCAAAATATGAATTTTTGGTGGAGCCTAAGCAGTCAATGATAGAACATGTATCTCTAATGGCATAAATACAAATGTTAAAAACCAACTTTGCTGTATTCTAGCCTTTTAATGACAAAATTGGGTTAAAGCAGGTACAAGCTTGTACTGCATGCTCAGTGTGAGGGTTTTGCTTGATGTTGTTGTTGTCCACTCCAATTTTTGCGTGGGCAATTTTTTCCGGAACTCTCCAATGTCCTTGGTCATTTTGTCACACTTGAGGCGAGGGCATGAACAAAATCATGAATTTCATGATTGCATGATACATCCAATGATGAATAATTTTCTACTTGGAAGAGAACCACATTGGTAAGTCCACACATAGTCTAATACATTTTTGGATAATTTTCGTCTTGAAAGAACCACATTGGTAAGTCCACACCTTAGTTGCCCGTTCCAGAACGGAACGCGTTCCGTTCCGAAACGATGCCCTCAAAAAAAAAAAAACGTTTTTTTACAAAGGGTTAATTATCTTCCGTAAAATAGAGGAACTGCTACGCAAGTGCTCATAAGGTATTTAAAAGGTATTCTCCATAATAGTTTGATCAAAAACAATTGTTACGACTGCCAGGGAAAGGTTTCTTCCTCATTCCCCCTAATTTAGAGAGGCACCGCTATTTTCTCATCGTCGTATATCATATTCTCATTCTCCAACACAAACTGTAGACGCCCCAGGGTTGAAAAATCCAAAGGTAACGGCACTAAGAGCAAGGGGGGCTCCGCTCTAAGTCAATTAAGATCAAGGGCACTTGAAATTTCTCAAAGATGATACTTCCTAGTACTCAGCGATTGATATGCACTATTTGAAAGTTATATCCTCAGCAACATACTCCAGGAAACAAAGCAATAAATTGTCAGTTGAGTCAGGATCTCATGCTCATCTTTTGTACGTGGGTAAGTTGAAAGAATTTCTACTCTTCTGCTGATTCGCACCATAAATTTTTATCTTATGAGCCATCCAGGATGCGCAATGCTCATTGTTCAGTTAAGTTTTGTATCAAGACTCCTAATTTGGGGTTTCTCCAACACACAAACTGTAGACGCCCCAGGATTTCAACCGCTATTTTCTCATCGTCGTATATCATTTTTTTCTAATTTACATTAACAGTTACTTGTTCTGACCCAGTACATTTTAGAACGTACGGAACGGCCGGAACGGAATGTTCTGACCCATTTTGGTCGGAACGGGCTTCTAAGGTCCACACATAGTCCATGCACAAATATATTCTTGGTGCAAGTGTTTGTGCTCAACCAGCTATTACTTTTTGCTTGAATGTTTATTTGTGTACCATGGCCTCACCTCATCAATTGCAGACATTATCTAGATTGGTGAACATTGTGATGCATGTGCAAATTGAAATACTTTGGAAAAGGATTTGTCGGTGGCTCAACAACACTAACAACAAAAATTTCTCATCAGTCTTCACTCCACTTATACAAAGTATTCCACAAATTTGGCACTTTGTTGCATGTGAAGTAAACTCTTGGATTTTTGCATTCTTATCTATCCATGTAATAGTTAATGCAGTCAAGACCTTGAGGTCAAGAAAGGAACCATCAAACAAAAGGCCACATTAAGAGGATGCAAGTTCGAAGATTGCAAGGCAAGTGTGACAACTTCAATTTGGATGAATGCTAGCTTGTATAAAAAATGAAAATGGATGATTATACATTGTAAGAGTTCACAAAGGATCGTGTTTAACTCATTTGGTTTATGAACTCAATATTGAAATTTGAGTGGCTCTTTGTTTGTACTTTTGAGATTGGATCATGATGTTTAATGCTTTAGTTTTTTTTTTTTTTAAATCTTAAACACTTTTATGAATATTGTGAGTGTCTACTCGTTATAGATGTAGATTATAATTTTTATGGAAGTGGAGTAAGGTGGGTATTAGAAAGTTAATTATGATTCTTTGTATGTGGCCCATTAACAATTGAAATGATAATAGAAAAAGAAATCGTACGCATGCTCAAATTTGACTTACAATTGGAAGTCTTTTTGTCATAGAAGTTGATATTGTATGTATTGCATATTAGACAATCTAATCGTAGTAACAATGTACTTACAAGAATTTACATTGATACAAGTTCCAAAAGTGTTGAGATATCTAGCCAAAGCTCCACAATAGCGTTAGCCAACCATGAGTCAACATACTACAAGCATTAGTTTAAGTTGTACTAGATAGGTGCATACTTGAAATTAAACTTTTGACATTATGAAGAATAAAGAGGTGGTCAATTAGAATCCAACATGATACAATTGTTTGAAAAAGGTTGCATTCATATTGTTTCTTGACAATCATTCTTGATGTTAAACCTAAAATATTTCAATTTTCCTTTTTGCAACTCTATCAACATGCATCTTTTTAGCCATATGCAACCACTTCTATGACATGTAGTTGGTGTTTCATGATTTAGAATATGAAAGATTATAAACATAAGATAGGAAATGCTCTAATTTAGTTATTGTGATCATGCAAATACTACAATCCATTTTATGAGGATAATTCAAGGTAACTAAGGAAAAGATCAAATATGATTGTAAAGTATTTATGGTGATGGGAAAGGTGGTTGTACTATGCACCAAGGATACAAACAAAACTTGAAGCTGATTACTTGAGGAAACATTAAAGCTAGAAGGTGCGGCCACCATGAAGATAGGGAGTGCCAAGATAGAGAGAGATAGTAAATATTAATGAGATTGCATACTTGAAGCTTGTAGTGAAGTTGTGGATTTATCAACTCATCAGGCTTCATTCTAGAGATAAAGATGGAGGAATGTGTTGGCATACTATGTAAGATGCTGCAAAATTGGTGTACATCTATTTTGGTTTGAAAAAGGTTTGGCATTTGAATGTGATCTCAAGCACAATTTTTTGGATAATACAACATTACATATTTGATGAAAAATGTGTGATACCCCAAGTGCATGAATGTTTATGTCCACTTGTTTTCTATTTGAGAATAGATCTTAAGGCTGTGTACTTAAAATGCTTGGAGAGTTTCATCAAGTACATAAAATTTTTCATAGTGTTGGAAACAACCCCCATGTAGCATATGTGTCAATACTACTTGAATGATACTCAATACCTCATTGGATGATAGGGGCCATTGTAGACATGGAATTGAATGTTAGTTTAGGATTTGTTACTTTGTTAAGAGTCAATGTAGTATAAAAACATATTACCAATCACATATAATTTTGTGAATGATCATAGTTTGCAAGAATGCTGGTTGACACAATAAATAGATGAATGTCTTTATACAATAAATTATTAGGGTTTTTATAATGATTGGGCTTTATAATAAATTGAGTCAATGTATTTGTTAGCTCTAAGCATCAAAGTAACATTTCCAAGATGATTTTAAGTGTTTTCACACCTTCCAAGTGGGTGTTGCATGTAACAGAAGGTAAAAAAATCTATGCGCACCTTTCGACTAGAAGGTTTTTGCAAGAATTCTTTCAAAACAAGAACATTATGATATATCACAAAGGCATTACTATAAATCTCTTGAATCAAAAAGTGATTGTCTAAGATCGGAAGCAAGGTATTTACCTATTTTCAATTCCTAGTTGTTTATGAATTGTGACATGGTGGTTACCATTTTTTTTTTTTATATCTCAAGGATTGAGCTCTGATTTAAAGTTTGTGTATGAATAGAGGTATGACCAAGAGAAGGAAAAGAACATATATGGATGATTTTGTGAATGCATATAGATAACCTTTATTTGATGATAGTGTTAATGATGTTGGTGCGTCATGGAGGTTGAGAGATTGGGCATGCATGCAAGAAAAAGGGAGAGACATGAATGTTTTGCTATTTATGACTACCTGTAGGAATAGACAATAATAGTTGCCAAGCCAATAGAGCCAACAAAGTTATGATGTTCCATCTTCCCCCAGTAGAAATTAACAATCAGTTTTTTGATTTTTTTGGCTGATCCATCCAAGAAATGACCAACAATCAAAAGTGAGAAGGCTTCTTTTCACGAAGCAGTGGTCTGCAAATGCACTAAATGTAGAATGCAAATCAAAATGCATGCCTTCAAAGTTATGAACCTTCTTTGCTTGTAGGCAACAAAAAACCAGAATTGCAGACAAGGAACCTTTCAAGGCTAAAAGAAATCATCTCTTGAAGCTGTATATTTTCACCATTGCAAGATCATACAAAGCATTCAAATCATTTCTTTTTTACAATGATTGCACATCGGTCCCATCACGATGGCTCTATACCATATTAGAATTAACTTTTTTTGGTTTATCAACATGTGGGATTAGAGGGAATAGAACCTTAAGTAGGCCAGCATATTAGAATTATTGAGAGTACAACAACTAGAATCTCTTCATCTAATCATCACTACAATCTAATTCAATGAATGTAATAGGTGGTGGCCATTGGGAGGGCCATCATTACATCTATCTAGGACTTGGGCAGTCGAGTGGCAAAGGCCACAACCTGCTCAGGAAGGGCCCTACAACATATAATCCAAGGTGCGGGCAGTCGAGTGGCAGAGGCCACGACTTGCCCAAGGATCAGATTATATGTGGTAATGGCTTGACCAAGGAACCATTACCATATGTAATTGCATTTAGCAAGAATTTTTGAGCAGTTATCTCATACATTTTTTTTATAAAAATGGGCATGAATTTATGGGGCCTATATTATACAACATAGCACATGTCACAAAAAGGCCTAGAATTTCTACCAAAGGCAATCATGTTCATGTTATATGAGAAAATTCCCATTAGTTGAAAACGCCAAAAGGCATATGATAAAAGAGCAAAACACATGGGGATTTTGCATTTTGCGAGTAAATTTGTGCAAGATTTGCAAGTTTTTTTTGTGATGAATATTGGAGACTGTGGTATTTGTTTATTTTGATATTTAATAATAGAACATTTAGGGAATATTCTTTCAAAACAATGATTAATACATTGATATGCATTGTGGTGTGTTTTTCTTCCTCTACTTGTGTTGGTGTTCATGCTAATTGTATATTTTAGAACCACATTTAATAATGTGCAATTTATGTTCATGCACTCGTAGCAAATACAACAACAATACAAAATTAACTCACATTGCATTATTTCATGACATTACAATAACAATAATAAAGTGGTACATGCACTTGTAACAAATGCAACAAGAATTCAAAATCAACTCACATCGCATTATTTCATGACATTACAACATTGTTCTCTAGACTTGCACACATTTGCAACTTATTTTGTGTTCAGATATTTGCTAAATCTGAGTATCGACTATCGACTACCGACATTCGAGCCCGAATGTTCGATTTGAACATTTATCGAATTTAACATTTGAACCTTTGTCAACTCCAAACAACCTGACTCCAGCTCGAATCGAATATTGTCTAATTAGCATGATACCACTCTAAGTAATACCATGTAACTAATTTGACAATGACAACAACTATGCCCATCGCCTATCTTGATAGTGGTAGCCACATTCGACGCCTATCATAAAAGCGACAACCACGATCAACATCTTCATATTTGTATATATATATATATATATATATATATATATATATATATATATATATATGTATAGCTAAGTATGGGATTGACAAAGTCATAGAACATTAATGAGTTCAAGACAGAGAGTGTGTGTAAGCATTCGAATGATCTTCACGTCATTGAATTAGTATAGTGACTAAGAAATAGTTTTTGAGTATGTGGTTATCATCGTTATTATTTGTGCTCGTCATTCAACTGATAATGCACTTGTTGCTTTTCTAAATTCAATCCAATGGTCTTGTTGTATTCATATATTATGTCAGTATGAATGTATTCATCTCTGATTAAGTGTTCTATGCATTCTTGCCACTAGTCTTTACTCTCATACATGATAACTATTGTTTGTTGTTGTTGAGTCGATAGGTTGACTTGATTGTAATGCCTCATAGAAGGGTTCCTTACGGGCATAGATCATATTGTGATGTAACTTCCTTTTTCTTTCTTTCTTTTGTGTTTTAATGGGTGATCTTGGCCCCTCAATCAAGGAAGGAATTGGACCCTATTTCTTTTCACCAATAGGTTGGACCAGATTTGACTTGAGAAACCTCAAAGGGAACTATTGAAGGCTTTCGACAAGGTTGGATGTGGGACATGGAGAGTTGACACCCTTTGACTTCTTGATGTACATGTCAAGGAGTGCATGCGGGCACTTCCTAAGTGGATTCATAAATAAAAATTATCAATTTCCATTTATAAAATCATTTTATACATTTTTACTTTCCTTTAAAAAAAAAAATTCGTTACATCCCTACCCACTATGTGCACAATTCAAATCAAACTCCAAACTTTGAAGTGAGAAAAAAAAAAACACTTGGAAATACTTGACATATTTTTAGAAATTTGTCTTTAAAAATTGATAGCTTACCACAACTTTCTTTCTTACCCTTAAAGACACAAGGGTACAACTAATGACAAATTATATATATGGTAAAATGAAAATTATAGAATGATGGACGAACTTAGCTTTATCTTGAAAGTTACGCGATAGAGAGGCCTAGTAACATAAAATTTTCAAGCGCAAATGATTTTTTTTCATGAAGTATCTATGATAGTTCAAGATTTCAAAAGTTAGTTTGTATTTTATTTTTTCTTGAGAGAAATTAATATCATGAGCACCCATCAGCTGCATATTTTGACATAGATTCAATAGCATATGATGCTAATCTTCATTGGATATCTTATTTGTTACATTACTAGAGGATTTTGACTTAGAATATGAGGTAGATGGAAACCAAGAACTTGGAAAACAAAAAAACTTGATATTAACAAATCATCAAGGTCATAACATCATTCAATATGGATAAAAAGACCTTTTACTTGTATGATGGTGAATTTTATATTTAAATCAGTGTCATAATATCCTTTCAATTTTTTAGAAATGCATGTATGCACATTAATCACATATTATTGAGCTAATAATAGCAAATTTAGAACATTTGAAAATAATATACCTTTTGGATATGATGATACTTAACAAGATATTATTAGTAGTAGCGTCATAATCTTGTTCTAGATAATAAGGGATAATGACACTTGACATTAAACAATCACAATTTGTATTGAACTTATTATACATCTTCTAATTTGATATCATGTGATGGGCACTAATCACAACTATTATGTATAATAGACCGTAAACAATCCATCTTTTTGAAGATTGGAGAACGTGTCTGCTTTGACTTTAATGAATTATATACATGAAGTAGCCATTTTAACATTATTTGATAAATGTATAGTAAATTCTCAACCACATAATTTAATGTTCAAAAAAATCATAATTTAAAATCAAGTATAGTCTATATTTGTTATAGTTTGGTTAGTTTGTAGTTTTTAATTCAATTATAAATGCATACAAACAAGCAAAATTTGATTTATTTTTTATTATACAAAGCAATGTTGCAAGCTTATAAAATGGTAGTATTTATATTTAGAAACTTGTATAGATGTCAAGTCAAGGAGATTGGGTTTCATGTCAACCTTCAAGTGACCTTTCAAATGTGGGTTAGAACATGAGTTAAGAAGAGATAAAATATACGAAAAAGTTTTGAGTCAACATTCAAATATAGATTGTGGCATTATTTGAGTAGTGAAATGAAGTAAAGAAGGGAAAGAATAGAGGAAGAGAAAGGTGCATAAGGATTAAACACATCATAGAAATAGCATTTGAGTACTTAAAATAAAAAAAGTATTGATAGAAAAGGGTGATATTTTATGCTTGAAAAAACATATAAATTGTCTCACTAGAGAGCTTGAGTGCAAGATGAGTAAGCAATAAAGCAAATAGCAAAAACAAGATGCACAACGTAATAATGGGAGAAAATATCAATCTGAACAATGAATGAGACTTAAAAAAGACAATGGACTAGCTTACCCCATTCCAAAAGAAAGTGTAAATTGAAAATTGTTCTTGGTTAGATTTGTTACATGAATTCATACTTTAATGAATGTAGTTCCTAGAGTAATGCTTTTCCTCTATCAATGAAAAAATCATTCTCTAAAGGGAGCTTAAGATTTTGATGAATGAAACATAAAATTAGTTGTTGGAGGTGAAAGATACTTCCGTAAAAAAATTAATATATTCAAATCTTATCATGGCTTTGATGTTTAAATGGCTCTTTTATGGAAGGGCACAAAAATTGTTGTGATGTTTAGTGGCACTTACCCTATACCATTCTAATAAGTTGTAAATCTGCATGTTATTTACTATCACTTCATGTCTTGCATACAAGGACCTTTGAGGTCTTAAAGTCATATAGTTAGTTGCTAAAAATGGAATTACTTCATCATTAGATTCTAAAGATTGTTATCTTTAATTACAAAAGATATTTCTTGAATTTATATACACCTTGTACAATGGAAGAGCACAATTCTTGCCCAAAAGTGATCCTTTTGACAATCCACATTCAAACTACCAAGTGATTCTTTGATACTAAAGATCTCTACATATCATAGCATGCTAAAGCATATTGGAAAGCTAGTGAGTAGTCAAATGTTGTGAGAAATGGCACCAGCAAGAAAAGAAAAAATTCTTAGATGTTGAAATAAGAAACGAAAGTGTTGAAAAAAGTGTCATTAGCTTGTACTATGAGATATAAAAGGATTCCATTCTTCCAAAGGTAAGGGGATGGTTCCTTAAACTAAGTTGATATGTTATCCTTCAAGTTATTCTTCCTCTTTTTTTTCTAATCACTTCCAATACAAGAAACCAGATCTACAACAATAGATCTTGTGTTTACTCCTTGGCTAATTTTAATTTGAAAAGAAAACATTGAGATTCAAGAAACAACTAGATTAGAACTTTAAGATTTTGCAAATGGTACTAAAGAGACAAAAAGGTTAAATGACTAAGCAAATGAATTCTCCAAGGTCTCTTACCTCTTAAGGGTACTCTATAGCTCTTTTTGATTAAAGATTATCATTAAGTTAATTGTGCTTCAATTTCTATGAGAGCTGTTACAACAATGTCCTTTAAAACAAAAGTGAAGCCCTAAAAGTCACATTGTACAATAATCCATGGCTTTATAGTTTACTATGCTATATTGCAATGTAAAATTTGCCGCAAGTATGATGCTTACTAAATAATGATCTAACCTAGATCAAAATAGTCAAAGTTTCAAAATTCATTTATTCCGAAGCGTATTCTTCATGTAAGAGGATTTTTAGCTAAATATTTCCACCAAGTTCTGAACATTTAATATCTCAAAAAGTTCATCATACTTAATAATGTATCATAGCTAGGGTACATCATGTTGATGCAAATCATAAATATAAAATAGACTTCTGAATTTTGTAGTTTATTTTTTTCTTAATGCCATTTTAAATTTGATTAAGGGTGAGCTTGACTAGAATTTTTTTTTTTTCTCTGGAATTGGAA
Organism: Diphasiastrum complanatum; assembly: GCA_029204225.1. Classification (NCBI taxonomy): domain Eukaryota; kingdom Viridiplantae; phylum Streptophyta; class Lycopodiopsida; order Lycopodiales; family Lycopodiaceae; genus Diphasiastrum; species Diphasiastrum complanatum. The sequence goes on along the minus strand of CM055110.1, from coordinate 45,550,487 downwards.
AATATTTTTACATGCTCAAATTTCTCGTAATGTAGAGCATATCAATGTCACCACAATTCTCATGTTACAATTTCAATTCACACATTTATTGTAATTAAAGATGCAATCCTAGTCTAGAAGGAGGATATAGTATTGTAACAAAAAGAAAATGCGAAGCCAACAATGAATTGTTGTTTGGTATTACTCTTAATCGCTTTCTTCAGCTCCCCGAAGACCATCTTGTACCAGTCGGTTGCACGGTACCCTTATCTAACTCGTAGTTAGATTCTACCAAGCGATGGAGGATCTGGGAAGAGATCCTTTTCTTTCTGAGGTTTTGCCAACCATCAGGGAGTTGTCAAAAGTTGCGCAGTAGCATGGAGGGTCGGATCTCGAATTACTTCTAGCAGATAGCCATCATTTGTATGGTACTAATTGTTGGTTGTATGAACAAAAGGCTTGATGATAGATTTGGCATGCTTGTGGTTTGGAGTTTGTCGAGGTACAGAAATAATACCTATGGCTGCAAGGATGGTCTCAGTGACCCGCACCTTGTGGGTGACTCCTTGGAAGGTAATATAAAATTTAGACTTGGATTCACTTCAAGTACTAAACGCCATAGTAATAAACTCCATATTTAAAAGGCACACTCATGGATCCCCATTGTAGTGAGCAAGGGCTCATCAAGGTTCTTCCATTCCGCTACCTTGCTTGTGCTAGGAAGTGACATGATGTCCGTTGAGGTTGGAACATCACGTAGAACAACAGAGAGAGGTGAGGTACTAGTATCATTGGAAGACATTATGGCAAATTAGTAGAAACTCAAAGTAAAAGGCTTGAGAGTGTATCAGAAATTTGTGAAAAAGTTTTGGGAAAGTTTGGTTGTGGAAAAAATTAGCAAGATCTTCACTAGCACAAGTGAGAAATGAAATTGAATTCAGCTCTTTTATAGGCTAATTTTGAGGGTCTATTAGACAAAGTACTAGTTTGGCTCATCAATTCTGGACAAAAATTTGTAGGCATGTTCAGTACTATAAAAATAGCTTCCAAAAATCTCGGCGAAGGTTCTTGACCAATGGTGTAGCTCGGCAAAGGTTCTGAAGGTCAACTCTTGCCTAAGTGCATCCTTCGCCTAGGTAATGCATTTAATGCAAATTTTCAGAATATGAACCTATGTCCAACCTACAAGATAGGAGATTACTGCCATGACAGCTCCTGATACTAATATAGAAAATAAAGATAAAGTTACTGAATAGGATTTCAATTGTAAACGTGTATATAGTACTATCCGAAAAAGGAGATAGAATCTTACATGTGAATAATCCATTTATGGGATTTTTATTGATATCAATATATATTCTTACAATCAAGTTGTGTCCATAGTACAATACTGGATTGCAAGTTTTTTACATTGATAAAAGAACAAGATTCTTGTGTTCATCTTGAGTAACGATGATGGACGTGTATTTTTAGATAGTAAATCTCAGTGTTTTTCCATCAGTTGGATAGTTTCGCCAATATCACTGCATTTGATCTCGACCTCATGTCTTTTATGTACGTGCATAAATTTAACACAAAGTATTATACATTTTGTCTAAAGATTATATGAGCAATTTTAGAAAGAAATTATACAAAAAGAATAGAATGTTTACAGTTACTTACGAGTTTACCATTTGAAATGAATCTAAAGTTGGAAAGTATATCATCTTGTAGGAGCAACAGTTTGTGAAAGTACTATACTTTAGGACCATAAATGGATCTACAAAATATCCACAAGAGTGATTGGATGTTTGCTTAACAATCTATCAAAAAACTAGACACAAAAAAGTTGATCAAGATTGGCAATTTGACAAACAACAAGCATTAACAATCAAAAGCATTGATAAACATTGAAACCCGATCCCACACGTGTGTAATACAGGCTGTAGTACGGCCTTCAACCTGAGAAACAAGTAGAAATTGATTTGGTTTCATTTGGATCACAAAAACTCAATGTACATAGTGAACTAGCTTGAGATTGCCAATGAGCTCCAAAAATTTTCTATCTTCTCACTATGGGAGCTTGGAATACATAGCAAATTGAATTTAGGTGGATTTCCAGCATGTAATGAGGAAGTTAACTCACCCTTCTTGCCCTAAAATGAAACCCTAGCCTAGATCCTAGAATTATGCTTGGTAGGTAGCTAGTTGGTCAAATTTTCACCTTAAACTTAGGTGTAGGTCCTATAAAGTAGGGATGAGCACCAAATAGACATGACCAACTCTCTTGACTTGACCTAACCTACATTAGGATGAGTTTCCCACGTGGCATCATGGCCTCACATGTGTGGGACCCACTTGTGTACACAATTTACACTATTCTACATGGTTTTTGATCAAGCTAGATTTGCCAATTTTTGGCAATCTTCACACTCCTCCTCAAATTTAGCTTGATCTATCTAAAACTCTCTTGCTAGATGAATGAATGCTTTTAGAAGTGTCTAAAAAATCCAGCTACAAACAAGGAACTTTTGAGACTCCAATAGAGAATGATGTCCATGAAGGATCTTTCACCACCTCTTAAAGGATCTCTTACAAGATGTTCCATAAATGTGTCATGTAGCATGCTTCAAAAACTATACATCATGCCAAGCCATGGATTCCAAGGCATTTTGTGCACTTGAAGATACATCAATTAAACTATTAAGTGCATACACAGTGTTGCCAAAGACTGTTTGCCTTGCTTGATCCATATGATTGAGCCTATATGGCTCCATCTTGATACTCAAGATTCTTCTTGGAGTCCTCGGGTCTTGAGCTTGCTCCTCCACTTGACTTGACTCCAAACCATCAATGAACTGAATAAAGTGTTGATCCAAAGGTGCTTCTTCAAGTTTACAAATCTTCCACTCTTGAAAGATCACATTTCCACCATGGACAACTTCTTTGGTAGAAAACAAGTAGATTCTACAATCTTTACTTGAAGAGCAAAACACTACCATTATTCTTATCATTGGAATAGGATAATCTTTGGTCCTTACATTGGAATGATCATGCACAGAGCATGTGGATCCAAAGATTTCCAATACAAATGATGTTTCATCTTTTATGACTCTATTCAAACTATTACAAAAATAGTTATCCAATAAAATTGCTTTATCAACAACAAATGTAGATTTCAAAGCATCCCATTTCATTGTCCTGTCATACAAAGTAATAAACATCATGAATCTTAAAGGTAAGAAACAAGTCATCTCATGTCTACTACTACTTTTCAAAAAGTATTCAAAGATAGTAGACTCTCCAATGCTCACCACCCTTGCAAGATGCACACTTGAATGGACAATTTGCATGCAATTTGATGACTCAGCCATTGTCATTGAAGACTCCCTTGGAACTCTCATGCTTTGAGGCTGATCCTCAAGATCTTCCTCCTTTTGATGCTCCTCCTCAATGCAAGCAAGGTCACACTTTTCCAAGATCTCCTCTTGAGTGATCTCCTCCTTTGCCAAGCTCATTCTTTCAAAAGAAACACTAGCTTCCAACTTAAACAATCTTCCATGTTTAAATCCCTTTGCAATGCAAACATCATTCTTCAAGATGAAGCAAACACCATGCTTAAAGTGGACATCCAAACCACTTTCTAAGAGTAGACCAACACTAAGCATATTCTTGGTGATTGATGGTACATGGACATTTTCTATATCCATGCATTTTGAGGATTCTAGACACAAAGAGATGGTACCAACACCATCTATCCTACACTCTTCATCATTTGCAGTAAAGACAAACTTTTTAGCATCATTGAAAGAGTGTAAGGTTGAGAAAAAGTCTTTTTCACAAGACATGTGGGAGCTAGCCCCACTGTCGATCCACCAATTGTCTCTTGAATTGCTATTGCTTGTTGGTGAGGATGTAGATGCCATAAAAAATACATCTACTTCATCCTCCTCCTCCTCCTTTGCAAGGTTTCCTTGTTTGTCCTCCTTCACTTGTGCTCTTAGCCTCTTGTAGCATTCAGATGCATAATGCCCCTTCTTTCCACAAAGGAAGCATTTTTGCTTTGACTTGTCCTTTGAGCTTGATGCATCATCCTCTTCTTTGGCCTCCTTTGGATGCTTCTTCTTTCCATTGGTCTTCTTTTTGCCCTTGAATGAGAAATTGGCTTTCTGATCACCATCCTGGAAAGACAAGGAACTCATCCTAGATTTTGCATGGAGCATCCTACACTCTTCAGCCACTAATACACTGTGAAGTTTTTCTATAGTTGGCAAAGTGTCTTGGATGGCAAACCAAATTTGCAAAGTCATCTCCTAGACCATTAAGAACAATTTGTACAAGCTCTCCATGATGAATCTTCTCTCCAATGGAAGCCAACTCCCTATTTAGAGACTTGATTCTGAGTACATAATCCTGTGCACTCTCCTCACTTCTCTTCATGCTTTGCAAAATCTGATTTCTAAGCATGAGTACTGTTGAAGTGTTACTAGATTCATAGATTGATTTTAAAGACTCCCAAGCCTCTTAAGCACTAGTACATGTTGATACTTCTCTCAACAAATCATTGCTCACATTCATCTTCACACAATGAAGTGCAAGCCTAGATCTCTTCTTGTATCTAGCTAACTCTTGTGCACCTAGAGGTTCATCTTCATCTTCAATCAAGAACTCATGAAGGTCTTGGAGCACCAAGAGTGACTCCATCCTAACCTTCCAAATAGCATAATTTGTAGAATTCAATCTCTCACTAGCTTCTAGAAGGTATGCTCCAGCAGATCCCATCTTACTAGTGACTTCTACAAACAAGAAATAGATTTGATTGACTTGAAACTCACAAAGGTCTCACACTTGCAGAGTTTCACTCAAATTTGATTTCTAATCCAACAAATGGACTTATAATCACAGTTCTGTCACTTCCTCACAAAGCTGGAATGAAGATAAGATGAAGTAAAAACTACTTTCAAACAAATCTTGCCAAGAAATGGATTTGATTCTCTCTAGAAACTCACTAAGGTCTCTCTCTTGTAGTCTTTCGCTCAAATTAGATTTCTAATCCAACAAATGGACTTATAATCTCAGTTCTAACACTCCCTCACAAAGTTGGAATGAAGATAAGATGATGTGAAATCTAGTTACAATCAAATCTTGCCAATTTTGGCTATTTTTGGACAAAAAAATGACTTAATCTCTTTCTTCCTTCTTGGTGTACTTTCAAGACCTGTTTTTAACCATAATAGGACTTGAACTTAGCCTAGATTAATTAGATTCCATGAAGCAATTTCAAATCTAATCAATTGATCTTGGTAGATTATTCTAGGATCTCCACCAAAAATTACACCAACAGCTCACAAATTGAATTTTTTTGATCAAATGAATACCATGCATTAAATGCAGGTTCAAATGTGCCCACACCTGTGGACAGTATGGATTTGGACCCCTACCAAGTTTGGGATCAAATCTCCTCACCAAAATCAAGATTCTAGCTTGCCCTCTCAATACTAGTTTTTAGCACCAAAACTTGCTAAAAATGGATTTGCATTAGATCAATGGCTTATGCTCTTGTACTTGGCTCTGATACCATGTGAAAGTACTATACTTTAGGACCATAAATGGATCTACAAAATATCCACAAGAGTGATTGGATGCTTGCTTAACAATCTATCAAAAAACTAGACACAAAAAAGTTGATCTAGATTGGCAATTTGACAAACAACAAGCATTAACAATCAAAAGCATTGATAAACATTGAAATACAAGCCCACATGTGTGTAATACAGGATGTAGTACGGCCTTAAACTTGAGAAACAAGTAGAAATTGATTTGGTTTCATTTGGATCACAAAAACTCAATGTACATAGTGAACTAGCTTGAGATTGCCAATGAGCTCCAAAAATTTTCTATCTTCTCACTATGGGAGCTTAAAATACATAGCAAATTTGACTTCCTTCTTGAAGTTAGGTGGATTTCCAGCATGTAATAAGGAAGTTAACTCACCCTTCTTGCCCTAAAATGAAACCCTAGCCTAGATCCTAGAATTATGCTTGGTAGGTAGCTAGTTGGTCAAATTTTCACCTTAAACTTAGGTGTAGGTCCTATAAAGTAGGGATGAGCACCAAATAGACATGACCAACTCTCTTGAGTTGACCTAACCTACATTAGGATGGGTTTACCACGTGGCATCATGGCCTCACATGTGTGGGACCCACTTGTGTACACAATTTACACTATTCGACATGGTTTTTGATCAAGCTAGATTTGTGAATTTTTGGCAATTCTTCACACAGTTCATGCCTAATGTAATTTAGGCTCCAATCCTCTTCCACCTCAACACATGTCAAAAGTGCATCATTGTATATTATTTCAATCTTTTTTCGCTTAGAATGTCCAGTGGCTTCCAAGTCTTGATTGAGTGGCACCCATTTACTCATGTTCTTTTTCCATCTTTGATAATGGAAGCATAAGCTCAACATTGCTTTTCTATTTGATAGCAAAAGTACATGGAAGACTTTTTAATTTTGCATTCTATTTCTCCATCTGATTTTTTGTCCCAACCTTCATCCATAAGTTCAGATAATAAACTATCTGATAAATTTTTGTATACAAATATTGTTGGAGCTTTGTGTACATTGACACTTGAAAAGAAATCCACAAATATATTCAAAAAAATAAACCAACTTATTCAGACTGTTTTTGAACCCATGCTTATCTTTAATGAATTTTTTATATCATTATATAGTTTGCAACGAAATGATTTTGATACTGCAGCATCTGGAGCAACCCATTCATCACTTTCAAAACTAGGTAATGGAATTAGGATTATTTGCCTGAAATTTTCATTTATATCAGGAATGTACATTTGTAATGACCACTAGGAAAAACCCCTAAGATGAGGATAGGAGAACACAAGAGAGACTGTGGAGCAAAACCACCCAACCAATCCTAGATCCCTCCTGGAGAATCCTCCTGGATCTAGCCCCCAAGCCATGCCATGTGATAGAAGAGGAGAAGAGCTCAACAGGTAATCTAGACCAAAGTCGTCGACGAAATAATCACTACCTCAATATATAGAGAGTAGGATATTGTGCATGAGTACATGAAATTCCCATGCAGGTCAACTATAAATAGGTCACAGCTCTTCATGCTTACCTCCTGCCTATATCAGTCACACGTACATGCACTACTCCATATGTCTCACTTAGAGTGTCTAGGTCCTCTCAAGGTCATTAGTCACCAACATGCCTCTATCAGTGGAATTAAATCTAGGCAGGACCAATAATCTCGAACACTGGAGGGCCGGTCTACCAGATTAGGACTATTCCATGTCCTTAGCTGAATATGGCCATAACAACATTGATTCATAAAAGAAGATTCCACAATCAGCAAGTCCTTTTGCAGTTCTACCTCTACATTGCAGATGTCCAATATCAGTGCGTACTACATCTAACACACCTGCAAGAGATTCACTTGGTTCCCATTCATTTATATTGGATGGATATAAATCTACAAGAGAAAAATGATCAGATTGGCAAGTTTAGTAATAGATGATAAGGAATGACAAAAAAATCAAAGTATTATAATATATCAATACTCACAGTTGCTTTTTTTGTGATCCTGATGGTTGAATCCTTGCACATTTATCTCTGAATGCATAATTTTGCCCTTCCAATAAGATCGAAATGATAGTTTTGTCATTTGCTTTTTTGAAATGTTCCTTTTGATGATGAATGCATCAAAACCCAAGAGTTTTTTGAATATTTTCTTGGCACTCATATCCATTGTCATCTTTCTAATTGAAGAGAATCAGAGAGTCAATTGAGGAGCACGACCTCCTTGATGGCACCATTCGTTATGTGCAGGCCAAAATTTAAAACACTGAACTATGAATCTGAGAATATGTGTAGGCGAAAAGCCATGAATCTAAAGATATGTGTAGGCAAAAATTTGAAACACTGAACAATTTGGCGCTACGAGTTAACTCTAGTTATCTCTGTAAACCATGATTTGACAATGTAAGTATTAATGTTACATTGATTTTCTCAATCCAACCATCTATCATATTCATTTTCAACATTTTGGGCCTCTTCGAATAGTGATGAGCTGGAAGGGCAGGCCTCAACATCTAATAGCATTTCCACATGCTGCCTGACGAAACATTTTTATACTTAAAAAGTTTTTATTTTATTTATATCTGAGAAAAGCTACGTTATGTAGAAGCCTGATATCAAGGTTGTCAAAATATTGGAAAAATCTATCTAATGTTGTAAGTAGGGGTCCTAAAAATGCCAAAGACGAATTGAGCTCTTTTGGCTTAGTAAATACCCATCTTAAAATAAAATATTCAAGGTAGGTAGAAGTAGAAACTCGATCTACCATAAAAATTGCCATTTGTACTTTGCATGCCACATTTAATGCATGAAAAGACTAGGTGGCACAATTAGACATAGTAAGGTGGCTTGAATAAGTCTAGATAGCTTGAGAGGTGGATTCATAACCTCAATTCAACTCAAAGTAGGAGAAGAGTCCATGGATCTATATATATGTGATGTACTCTCATTGAGAAAATGATGAAATTTGTGTGTAATGCAAATTTGGAGAATAAGCTCTTTGTGCCCTCTCTCTCTACTCGAGTTTGTACTTTCATATTCTCTCTCTAGCCGAGTTGAGACATTTATTATGCTTAGTTTCATGTTTTGTTGACAGATCTTGCTTGTAACACAATAATATTTCTTGTATGATCAGCTTTCCTATTGTCAATCAATGCTAGTCTGATCTTTATGGTATTATTGGGATTAGGAGATCAAAAGTACATGTGTAGGGCATCCCACACGTGTGAATTCAACATGGTATCAAAGCCTACCTAAGATCTACAAGCAAATCTAATCAAAAAGTTTGCAAATTTGATCAGATTTCAAGCTAGGAATTGTCTAGATTCCACTTTCTAGCTAGTTTGCAGTTTTCTGGTGATTTAGAGCTTCAAACCACTTTGAATGGTTCAGATCAGGTACTGTACAGAATTTCAGGTGCTGGCACGTATGAAATTCACCCATTTTCAGTTTGGTGGTTCTCTCTCACCTTAGATCCAAATTTCATGCAAATTATCCCACTAGAAAGCTAGAAATGTGTAGAATCTGATGCAATTTGAATCATGACAGTTGGATAAGCCAATAAGAAGTTATAAGCTTTTGAAGAGTCGTAGATAGGGCACCTAGACCTGTGGCAAATCGTGAGTACATGTCATTTATTGCATGAATGATCACAAAAATCATCCAAAAGTTGACCAATCTCATCTATATGTGATGTAGACAAGCTTTATAGGTTCTAGAAAAATTGTTTCATACAAATAGATTGTATTTGAGTCCATTTGACTTCTTTGGAGTATTTCACACGTGTGAAATTCAAAGAACCATAAATTTTGCCATACTTCATCTTTTTTGATGATTTAAATCTTGTTTTAGAGAGATTGTCAAGCTACTGAGATCTATCTCACAGTTTTTTGCTTTGTCTTACATAGGATTTGGTTTTTTGCCCTTGATTGGTTCCTATAGTGAGAAGATAAACAATTCTTTCATCCATCTTTTTTTATTTCCATCATTCTTTATGACTTCAATGGGTGTCTTTCTATTAGAAGCAAGTAAAAGATTGTCAACCTCCAATTACTCAATTTGGAAGGTCGGGATGGAATCTATCTTAATACTACAAGATGTGATGGATATTGTACTTGGTATCGAAGAAGAACCAAAAATTCCTCAAGAAATTCCAAAGTACAAAAAGAGAGCTAGGATGGCTCTGCATTATATTAAGATGAATGTCTCAAATGACATCTTAAGAGAAATTGGTGCTTGTACTAATGCCAAAGATGCTTGGGATACTCTCAAGTCCATCTTTGAGGCAAAGAATACTTCTAGACTTCTAACACTAAGAAACCAAAATTTTCAAAGTGTACAGAGAAGTGATGAATGTGCTTCAGCTTATGTAATGAGAGTTAAAGACCTCCATAGAGAATTGTCATGCATAGGAGACTCCATCAACCAAAATGAACTTGTTCAAGTCATACTTAATGGGTTAAAGGAGGAATATGACAACCTTGTTCAGAGTTATGCCATTAAGGAGGAGCTATCAAGTTTGGAAGCACTCCAAAGTGGGCTCATTTTTGAAGAATCAAGACAAGAGTATAAACTCTTGAAAATGGAAAGACTGTCTCTCAACATTGATGGTAAAGCTCTCTTTACCAAAGACAAGCACAAGACAAGAAGTAAGAATCAACACCAACCCTCTTCAAGCAAGAACAATCTTATTTCCAAGGAGAAAGGAGAAGAGGATGAGTCCTCTCAAGCTTTCACATCCAAGAAGAAGAAGAAAAACATCAAGTGTTTCTTTTGTGGCAAGAAGGGGCATTATGCCACCAATTGCTCAAAATAAATTTGATTCTAGATAGCCAATTTATCTTCAAAAAATCTTACATGTTAGTAAAAAAGAGGAGATATATATTATCAATCAAAAAGAAAATTATTAATGATGTTTTGATTTATGTAAGTTTGGCTTATCATCACTATCATTGCTATAAAAACCACCACTTATGATAGTTTGATTAGACTGGTACATCTTGTGATCTTTATGATTATTGGAGTGGCTTTCATAATGTTTCAAATGTTTTGCATATAAATCATGATCTTCTTGTTGATATGATTCACCATCATGTGCTCATACTAATCTTCATAGTCATAATTAGATTAATCCTCATATTCAATTTAACTATTATATCTATGGTCATAATCAATCTTGTGAATTGAAGAATAATAGAATTTGAAGTTTATATAGATCCTATGGATTATGGGTGAAAATCTTAGTTATATTTATGCAAGGAATTATTGATGAATTCTTGATAAGTTTTATTCACCCACTTAAAACTCGGAGTTGATACGTCAAGTGAAATGGGTATAGGATGAAAATATTATGTTAGACAAATTGTCATTAACAAAAAAAAAGGGTCATTGTATATAGATGTGATCTATTCAATAAACTCTAGCCACAATTTTCAACATCGTAAATGAACATTGGAGACTCAAAGATTTAATACTGAAAATTGTGCTCAACTTATAGATGATATCACGATTGTTGGCTCACATTCACAACAGGAGGAGGAAGAAGAACTTCAAATTCACTCAATTATAGAAAAATAAGACTAATAATTTCTCTTGGGCAACAAAGCTTTCAATGGATATTATTATGAACTTTTGAGTGCCCATGAATTTAAGATACATGACGAAAGCATAAAGTCATATTTCCTTATGTCACACACACAATGATAATTGAGATAAAATAACTTTTTTATCAATTCATATTAAAGAATTCACATTGCTTTTTTTTATATACAACAAATCATAATATGACTTTCGATGACAACTAATCACAAAAATAAAAATTCATACCTTTGAAATATTTTCAATGATTTTATGAAATCCTATTCATGAAACATGGAGAGTGTAGAATTACCATGAAGTAGGTAATGACATTTTTTTTGTTTGATACAAAATCATTAAGAACCTTAGTACTACCATGCGTAGGACATTGAATAATGTGCATGATAACCAACCATTATCTTCGAGATGATTTTGATGGAAAGGACCAAGATATCGATAATTTGTGGCTAAAGAAATAAAAAGCATGGTCAACCATGGCAAATTACACACATCCACTAAAGTGGCATTAATCAAACACTACCAAAGTGACTTATGTTGTTTTTATTACTAACACGTTTTTGGTAATTGTGTAGTATCTTGATTATTTACCAAGAATAACAAGGTTGAATATTTAGGATTAAAACTTATGGTTGTACAAGTCATGAACATGTTAGTATATAGGCCGAAATATCTATACAAGACAATGAAAACATTTTTTTAATCTTTCAGATGTTAACGAAACAAGGTATTTGTCTCTCTTTTTTATACTATCTAAGGGACTTGTATTCTCAACAAATAAAAGTGTATCCATTATTTTGAAAGACATAGATGGATGTGCAACATTTATAGTATGGTCTATTCAACAATGTAAAATGTGAAGGATTAAAAATATGATTGAAATGTCACAAGATGTAAAGATTGGTTTAAGAACTATTTAGATTTTCAAAGAGATATGAGCATGCTGAAAAACAATAAATAATGGATGACATAAGTAAGACTTAATAATTCCATTTGTTTTGTCATCAAAGCAACCGATTTTGTTATCTTGTGCTCTTGAAAAGAAAGCAAGTTTAAGGTCTAAAAGATTACTTAGTGCAAAGCGCACTCTTGCTAGCCTATTAAAATAATCTACTCAACAAATATGCTACATCAACACTTGTACACTTTTCTATATAAATAACAAAGGGAGAGAGAGAGAGAGAGAGAGAGAGAGAGAGAGAGAGAGAGAGAGAGAGAGAGAGAGAGAGAGAGAGAGAGAGAGAGAGAGAGAGAGAGAGAGAGAGAGAGAGAGAGAGAGAGAGAGAGAGAGAGAGAGAGAGAGAGAGAGAGAGAGAGAGAGAGAGAGAGAGAGAGAGAGAGAGAGAGAGAGAGAGAGAGAGAGAGAGAGCAACAATAACTCTAGCTTTAATTGACTTTGCATATACCCATGCAAGTCCTAGAGAGACCCATAAGGCCAAATAGTCTTTTTTGTTGAAAAAGACATGGGATTTGTGTGGTTATATGTGTGGAACCGTTTACATGAAACTTCCACATTTGAAAGTCTCACTCACGCAATTCCATGCCAAAAATGAGGAGGATCCTTCATTGGCAAACTTGGAAACTCACATATGTGTGGATCATTGGTGCATGGAATACACATAAGCTGATGTCCCAGGCACAAATCAAATCCTAGACCTAGTACAAATTTGAAATATGTTGGAAGTGCAATGAGTAGAAGTTTCACTCATTACTCTTCCATGCAAATTCTAGAGACCAAGTGCGTGAAAGTTTTATGAGAACATATCCACACAGTTTTTGTGCTTATTTATTTTGGACTTTTCAAGGAAGATCAACATGCGAAACTTCCATGCAAAACAAGTTTTTATAGATAGTTTGTGTGCATATATAACTAGTAAAGAGTTTTAACCCTAACATTCATAATAGGATTAAGACAAATCCGTGTTGTTCCAATAATTCTTAATGGATTGTTGGATGCTCATGCTAACATTGTTCAAAGTTTAGCTATTCAAAAGACTTTGCCAAGTTTGATGGATCTTCAAGAGATCTTGATCAATGAAGAATATAGGCTTCAAGCAAGAGGTGGACCTACATCAACCCTTCAAGAAGAGGCTATGTTCACAAAGGGCAAATTCAAGGGCAAACGCAAAAGTAAGTGGTCTAAAGGGCAAGATCAAGTGGATGCTTCTTCAAGTGGCAAAAAGAAGGATAGATCAAAGCTCAAGTGCTTCTATTGTGGCATCAAAGGACACTTTGCAAGTGCGTGCAACAAGAATAAGAGAGATCAAGGAGACAAGCAAGGTAATCTTACTCTTGATGAGGATGCTTTGGATGTTCAAGATGCAAATGACGATCCTTTTGTGAGATCTTAATGTATGCTTGCTAATGATGGAGATCTAGATCCATGGTGGATTGATAGTGGAGCAAGTTCACACATGACTTTTCACAAAGAGTACTTCACTTCTTTGTTGGCATATGGAGAACACAAGAGGGTGATCTACAAGGCCAATGATGGTGAATGTGCAATCAAAGGGATTGGCACAGTTCCTATATCTCTCTCTACAAATAAGAATGTTCATTTGGAGGATGTCTTGTTTATTCCATCTATTACCAAGAATTTGCTTAGTGTGAGTCAAATGCTAAGTAAAGGCCTCAAAGTTGAGTTTGATGGAGATGCTTGTATGATCAAAAGGAAGGATGTCTTGATTGGAAAGGTAAAAGGCAAGAGAAGTTGTTCAAACTAGATGCTTGTGTTATTGCTAACCAAGTTGGATGTGTTGCAAGAGAGAAAATACATGTTCAAGAGGTTTGGCATAAAAGGATGCACCTCAACTTCAAGTCATTGGAGGTAATGGCTAGAAAGAAGGTTGTAATAGGTCTTCCAAGTTCCTTAAGTGGCATCAATCATGTTTGTGATTCTTGTGCTTTGTCTAAGTCACATAGACTACCTTATACTACATCTACATCTAGATCTACAAAGCCTTTTCAACTTGTACATTCGGATATTCATGAATTTACTACAATTAGCAATGGTGGAACTAAGATATATGTAGCTTTCATTGATGATTTTAGTAGATTTTGTTGGATCTATCTACTAAAGAGCAAAGATGAAGTGTATGATATCTTTGTTAAGTTCAAGAATGCAAGGGAGAACCAAATTTCCACAAGGATCAAGTGCTTAATGAGTGACAATGGTGGTGAGTACATATCTACCAAGTTCAAGGCCTTTTGTGATGAGCATGGGATCAAGAGGGAGTATACAACATCAAGGACCCCACAACAAAACGGACTGGTTGAAAGGAAGAATAGGAATTTATGTGAAAGTGCTAAAGCCATGAGGTTAAGTGCTAATCTTGATAAACCATTCTTCAAGGTGAAGACAAACCAAGATGGATCTATCAACAAGTACAGGGCAAGGTTAGTAGCAAAAGGATATGCTCAAGAACAAGGGATTGACTATGATGAGACCTTTGCACCCGTGGCAAAGATGGTAAGCATTTGAGTCATCATCTCACTTTGCTACACTTTATGGATGGGATCTATGAAATATAGATTTTCTGAAAATGATGTTACCATCTTGCTAATCTATTTGGATGATATCATCTTGAGTGTTGGAGACAATCAAGATGTGGAGGATATCAAGAGTGCGCTTAAGAAGGAGTTTGAGGTGCATGATCTTGGTAACTTGCATTACATTTTGGGAATAGAAGTAATTAGATCTTCTCAATCTACTTTCATTTGTCAAGAGAAGTATGCTACTTCTATTCTAGAAAGATTTCATATGGTAGATGCAAAAGCTAAGTGATACGCCTATGGAGTCTCCAGGTAAAGCTAACTATAAGAGGTAGTGAAAGATCCTTCAAGGACATTACTCTCTATAGAAAGCTAGTTGGTTCACTCATCTATCTAACCATTACTAGACCTGATCTAGGCTATTGTGTTGGAAGATTGAGTCAATTCATGCAAGATCCTAGTGAGGAGCATTGGAAGCTAGAAAAATGAGTTTTGAGGTACATCATTGGAGCTCAAGATTTTGGCATATTGTATGAGAAATCATCATCTAATGTTTTTGGATTTTTAGATTTGGACTATGCTGGAAATGTAATGGATAGGAAATTCATTAGTGCTCATTGTATTTTCATTGGTAATGGAGCTATATCATGGATGTCAAAGAAACAAGCCACTATCTCATTGTCATCTAGTGAGGCCGAGTACAAAGCTCTTACACATTGCACAAAGAAGATGGTATGGATCAAGGATGTAACTCGTGGAGAGACATATCATCTTCTCTCTTCTCTATCTCATTTCATGCTTACATGGTTCTCTTGGGTTCTACTATCCATTGGTGCACTATACTTGTGATTGCTTGCAATTTTGTGTGTAGAATGATCTATATTTGTTATTTTTGGATCCACACGTGTGAAATATAGTAGCTTGCTGGTTTTGTACAGAACGAAATAGTAATTTATGATTTTGCTCATGTTTGATCAAGTTCTATTAGAGTTTGCATCTCATTCATAGAGTAGATGCTGATTTTTCTACATTGGCAGGATTGTTGATTTGTTCTCTTTCTAAACCCAAGATCAATTTATGGAATTGGATCATCATTGATCTGAAATTTTTCACATAGCACTATCCTCACATGGTAGAGATATCCATCTTTACCTCCCAGTATCGCCATCACACGAGCCTGTCTGTCATTCATCGCCATAGTAACCCTCTCTTGCGTGGTAGAGATATCCGGCCTAAATGGCATAAACAAAGAAGACTGCTAGGATGACAACCTTTCTTGAACCAGCACATCCACAACCTCTGAACCCGTACGTCCGCAAAGACATGGAAGACCTCGTCATCCATGGTTGAGGGACATTAGGATGTTACAAAGGAGCACCAAACTTTTGATCTTGAAAGCAGCCTTCTACCGGGCTGTGAGGGAGGTCATGCGGGATATGACTACTCATTTGTCCTATGCAGTGACGTGGAATATCACTGCTTTGGAGGCACTCCATACCGCATATGAGGACTTCTAGACTAAATTGCTTGAGGATTCGAACTTGTGCTCGATACATGCCAAGAGGGTGACATTGATGCCCAAAGACATGCTTCTTGTCATGAGGCTTCGGAACACCTATGATAGCACTTTTAAGACAGGCTTCACACAGAGGAAAGTTCCTCTTAGAAGAGGGCTTGTCCCACCCCAAAAAAAAGAAAAACAAGCACAGCTCAAGCGGGCAAAACCCAAGGCTAGGTCTCCCAGCTCTTCGCCCTTGCCTCCTCCCATTAGAAGAGATGTGGCAACTACCTTGACAATTCCATGGGTTGAGAGCCCTCCCGTAATCCCTGATCTTGACTTAGCAAATTCTCCATCTCAACATGCGAAGGATCTAAATACATTGGTGGACAAGATTGTATCTGATGTTGATGCAGCTAATACAAAGTTGCATATCAGACTCCCCAATGATCTAAAGGACACATTCTTTAATTCTGAAAGATACATTGATTTTGATATGTATATAGCCAAAACAATAGACGATCTCGAAGGAGAGTTTTTGTTTTGTATAGATGATATTAATTTTAAATTGCATATCAAAGACCAGCATCGTAAGGAGCTGAAGGAGAAAACCTCCCATATTTCCGATACAGTCGTTGAATCCGGGTGTGCATATTATGTACATAAATACGCATATACAGTCACCAAGGAGATTTTTGTTGTACCTCCGTTTTTTGGGCATTTTTTGAATTAAGAGAGGAGATCCAGAAGGCTCTTCAGCCACACAAGCAAAGAGACATCAATATTCATCATTCCATATTGTGCAAAGTAAGGTAATTTCTTTTTGTAAGATTTTTTTGATTCTTGTCATTCATTGCTTGTCATTTGCTTGCAGCAAACATTGGAGCATTCATGTAATATCTTTAAAAGTGGATTCTATTGGAAGATGCACACCTGTGTGCATGACTTTGTTAAATGCCACCCATTCCATTGTTAAATCTATGTACAAGAGGATGGTGGAGCTATTGCCCAGCCCAGATAGACTGATTGCAAGTATTAACATGGATATTGTTGATGCAAAGGTAAAAGGATCTTTTTCACGTTTTTTATTTACATGATGGCATGGAGTTTAAAAAATTATATTGAATTATAATTTAACAATTTTTCACTTTAATCTCTCAGTCTTCACAACAAGATGATGCATCCAGCTACGGATGGTTTTCCATTTGGAATGTTAAATCATTCTTGGATTGGTATATGTTACAAACTCCAAATACTAATATACGTGAGGTAATTCTCTCAACTTCCTATATCCTGATGATATTATGTTGACTTTGTGTAATCATATATTTTTTGACACTGGCTAATACATACACTTGATGTTTTAAATTGCAGTTCCAATGTCCTGAAATATCAACAAATGCTATTCATCAATTCCAGCACGAAATGTTGCAAATCCTACTATCCTCAGCAAGGCCCTACAAGCATGAAGGTGTCGTGGATGAAGCTACCCCAGAGGGGGATAGTGAGGTTGTGGTGCTTGAGGATCTACCTCAAGCACTTATGATTGAAATGTATATTTCAAAATACAAATACAAATGTATAGAAAGATATCATCACATGATGATGCATAGAATAGATAAAGCAACAAGTAGACGTAGAGTATTCCACTTACATACTGGCACAAAGGTCTCCTCATAGTCGATCCCTTTACTTTGTGCATACCCTTTGATCACCAATCTAGCTTTGTGCTTTGCTATACTTCCATCTGCATGGTACTTAGTTTTGTATACCCATTTACAACCAAAGGGTTTCTTGCCAATTGGTGGTTCCACTAAGTCCCATGTACTATGCTTAGCAATTGACTCCATCTCCTCTCCCATGGCCTTGACCCAAATGTCATCATCCTTTGCTTTGAATAATGCTAGATAAGAGAGCATAATTTGCTTCATACCTTTCAGGTTGTCTCTTCTCTCTTGTTGATCTTGGTAGCTCTCTCTGGCTAGACGATCCTGGAAAGTCATCCATGTCGTGGCTCTCCAACAATCTCTCAAACCACTTAGGGAGCTTCCTATTAGGTGATCGTCTTCCTGGTAAAAATGTGTCCTACGGTACATCTTTCTCCTTGTGTTTGTCACCTGCAACTTCAATCCTTCTTGCACAAAAGGTTTATCTCTACCTCTCCAACTTTTCTCTTGAGGTTGAGTAGTAGTATCTTGAGGTGTATCCTCGTGTCCATCACTAAGAAAGTCAATAAATGGATCATCATAATGAGGTATCCTCACTGTACCATCTTTTCCACTGGATGTGTCCGTCTTCTCAGCATCTTTGTCTTCATACATCTTAGATTCATCAAAGATAACATCACGGTTGACATGTATTTTGCTCTCCACTGGATCAAAACATCTATAGCCCTTCACATAATCATCATATCCTAAGAATATACACTTGATAGTTTTCACATCAAGCTTATGTCTTTCCTCCTTAGGAATGTGTACAAAGTCCTTACATCCAAAGATTCGCAAATGATTCACCTTTGGCTTCTTCTTCGTGAATGCCTCCTCAGGTGTTATCTTTGGTATGGCAATGATAGGACTTCTATTTTGAAGATAGTTAGACTGCCGCACTGCATGCTTCTGACCAAAAACCTTTTGGTAGTTTCATATTAGCTTGCATAGATCTGGCACTTTCCACAATCGTATGATTCTTGCGCTCAGCTACACCATTGAGTGCAGGAGTATGAGCTTGCGTAAATTGTCTTTTGATCTCACATTGATCACAAAGATCATTGAAGTCGTTAGACTTGTACTCACCTCCACTATCTGATTTTAAAACTTTGATCTTCCTACATGTCTAATTTTTGACCAATGCTTTGTTTTTTGGGATCAATCTTTTTTGTGTGCCAATTTTCTATGCAATAGATGGCCGAGTGTGGTATTGGTTGGAAAAACCCCTTTTGAGATGTCATTTGGTAGGAGGCCGAGTGTCAAGTTTTTTTTTGGATGCATTTGCTATATCAACATTACTCCTAATGATAGGACATAGGAGGATCCATCTTCAAAGAAAGGGTTGATTATAGTGAGGTGATCAAGGCTTACAAAGTTTATATTCCTTCAACTAAGAAAGTGGTCATTGGAAGAGATGTCATTTTTTATGATGGAAACTTTCCAAAAGTTTTTTCAAGTGGTGGTGTGGACATTGGATCTAACATTCTTGATGTGGATGACATTTTTTATGATACTTTGGATGTTGATGGTGAAGAGCCATCTTCAAATCAAAAGACAAGGAGGACATCAAGGCAAAGACAATGACCTTTGAGGCTCACATATGATGAGAATGGTAAGCAAGTGGAAGTTACTCATTATGCATTTCTCACATATTAGAAAAAAAATTTGCTTTGATGGTCAAGTGGAAGATCAGGAGGTTGATCTCAAAGGGCTTCAACAACACAAAAGAAAAAGTGGTAATTTGAAGCTAGTCAAGAGCATCAAAGGGAAGTCAAGTGGAAAGATACTTTGGATATATTTTTGCAGGTTATTGAAGAGTCAAGTAAGGTCAAGGGAGAAGCAAGGAAGTGTTGTTCAAGTTTACTTTACTTATTCTGTCTCATGTTTGAGCAATTTCATGTGGATGTGTGCAAATTGTCAAGATATGGTGAAACTAGTTACATTGTTTTGCATCATTTTGATGTTGGAGTTGTACTAGCATTCTTGGATGGTTTTGTTGATGGAAATGAAACTAAGGGAGGCTAATTACATCACTCATTCATGTCTAAGCTCTCAAGTGCTGGGGATATCTTGTGGCAAGATGGAGATGGAGGCTCATTCATGGATTTTTATGGTGAAGACATATCAAAGAAGGACAAAGATGCAGGAGACATGCAAGCATTGGTTGATTACTCACATTTATTGTTTGGTTGCTGTTATTTTCTAGAGAGTTCAAAGTTGGAAGCATGGAGGAATCATTTTATTTACATTCTATTTGGTTCTTCATGTTCTAGTTTCATCTTGATATGTAGGTTTGATGTAAAAAACAGTGAAGCATCCAATATGGACACTATTATCTATATCAATTATGAAAGTTACTATAAAACCATAGAAATGAGGTCTATACTTAGGATGGAGATCTCTTAATATGGATCAAAGTAGTGTGGTCAAATCTATGCTAAAACTAGTTGAAGAGGGAGTTGTGAAAAATGTCAACTAGTTTAGCTGATTTATCTTGGCAATTTTGAGGCCAATATGAAACCTCGACTTAGAGATAGATTTATTTTAGTCAATAAAGGCCTAAATAGTCTTTGTACTATTTTTGGCAAGTAAATAAGTGGATGAGGTCAGATTTGGACCCATTTTAATTGGTTGATTTGATACATTGCATCTAGACTAGCATTTCTAGGTTTTTTAATGAAGTACCAAGAACTTACCATTTAGGACAAATTTAGGGCAATTGGCCAAATGAAATTTTAGAAGTCATAAATAGTAGTACCAGCATGGGGAAAATATCATTATATTCTCTTTTTATGTGGAGAATTCATGACTTTTGATTCTATGTCCATCTCATGTGTATTTTTCAATATATCTTGATTTCTAGTGTGTAGAATGTGATTTTTATTGCTAATCTTCAATTCACATGTGTGAAATGAAGTATGATGTTGTTGTTGTATGGATAGGGATAGTACCATACTGTATCTAAGTGCTTATGATCAGATCTTCATGCATTTCCAAGTTCTAGCATGTGTAAAGTGATGATTTCTATCTTGTAGCTAAATCTAGATGTGCATCCAAACTAGCCAAAGATCTAAGATCCATGGAGTATGTTTTGGGTCTGATTTTTTCACAGTCACAGCTAAGTATCCTAAAACTTTCTTCACTTTATGGTACCTTGTATTGTAAGACTTTATATAGTTTTGTTTTTACATGTTATGCTATAAAATAAAGGGTTCACAGGGTTTGGTCTTGACTTGTCAAGAGGACTATGTGAAATCTTTTGACACTCTTTCTCCCTCCCATGAATGCTATTCCATCAAGCAACTCCCAATGCTACCATCAAAGATGGTCACCCTCGATGATCCCCTACTTTGATCCACCTGAACAATCGTCCGGAATAGCTAACAGCACGAACATGAGTCCAAAAAATAGGTCCAGATGTAGAATCAAAGAGCATTGTTCCATCATCTTGCAAAACTCTGACTATGTCAAAGTTGTCTTGTTGCTACTGCTGCATCCTTTTTCTCGCTTCATTATGCTTGAGGATATGATAGTCTTTGATGTCGTGGTTGGTCCTTTTGCAATATCTGCAAAATAGCTTGGTTTTGGACAATGATTGACTGTGCTGCTACTGTTGTGGTTGCGATGCTACTGGTTGTTCTGCCTTTGTCTTCTTATCCTTGAAGCCTTTCTCCTTCTTGGACTGCTGCTTGTTTGAGTAGAGTGCCATGGATTTGATACTCATTGTCGTAGACATGATTTTTCTCCTAACTTCTTCCTGCAACAGACTTGCTGTCAATTTCTGGAGAGACAGCGCAGGAGTATTGCTAAGAAGCAACACTAAATTGTCGTAGGAGGATGTGATTTGAGTGTCTTTTAGGTTCAGGGATACAATGGCAAGTGCTTTTCCATCCTTTGCTTCCCAAGCTAGAAGTTGTTCGGGTTCTGCCGGTTTGGCTATTGAACCGTTTACGTATCCCCAAAGCTCCTCCTCGATCAAAATCATCCTCATCTTAAACTTTCATGTGGAATCATCTTCGTTGAATTTGTTGATGAGGCGAATCTCTGAGGTTGAACCTTCCATTGTAATCAAGTAGTAGCAGAGATAAAACGCAAACTAAATGAATCAGATCTATAGAACAAAAAACGTGTTAAGTTCTATTAAAATTCTTAGACTCTAATAATCCAATAAACCTCTTGCTCTGATACCACTTTGTTGGCTCTGATATCAACTTGTGGGATGCGATGAAATGGAAATTATAAGCTCTGATACCACATTGGTTGACGTTTTGAATTGATGTCAACTGATGAAACAAAAATTCTTAATAATAGAATCGTGGATTACTTAGAGAATGGAGTTTACGAGCTGTTCTTTTGCATTAAATCAGATTATCAACGTAGAAGTCTTAGACTGTCGTGAAAGAGAGATTGCGAAAAAATGATTAGGCGTCTGAGACAGCCATGTAATCCTCTAATATTGATACCTGGTGTGAAGAGAATGTAGAATCAATTTAGACGTCAGAGACAACCATACAATTATCTGATAATAGTGTTTGTGTAAGAGGAGTGAGAGCTATCATTCAACAAGAATGCAAAAGGATGTAGAACAATAGCGAATCTGTATAATGAAGTTGTGGTAACAACAATCAAATCACAATATAATCGCGTTGATAAGCGCATGATCCTACTTACAGATTCAAAACAATTGCTAACGTTATGAATCTCTCTCTCTCTCTCTCTCTCTATGATCACTAACTCTAAGGAGTCAGCTACTGTAAGATCCGTTCTGGTCGTTTGATCTCCGTCAGATGACTTATGATGACACTTACAATGACTTCTTCTAATATCTTCAATCGCTCTTTTACATTTATAGCAATTAGAAGATCTTTTATTATTCTAGCTTTACATTTACAAGATTGCTTAGCAACTGATTAACTGCCTAATCAGACAGTTATTATTGGAGCGTGAAGACGTAGACAGTTTGTACATGGAATAATGTGTATTTCTGCAAAGTGTTGCCTGTGTAGTATCCAGTGTAAAATTGTGGTGTCGAGTTTTTCTCCTTTTTGTTGTCTGTCAGAAACTGCATGTAAAAATGCAGTGTCACTTTTGCCGTAGTTGTCGCCTGTCAAAAACCGCGCATTTCATCCTAATTGTCGCCTGTCAGAAACTGCGAGAAAAAATGCAGTGTCGCATTTTTCACAAATAGTGTCACTTTTCTGGAAGTGTCTAAATGGCCCAAAACCAATTTTCATAAGTGTCGCTGAACACATAGTTGCTCAGGAAGGTGAAAAGATGCGACAGTGTCAGGTGTCGGGTTTTT
This sequence comes from Diphasiastrum complanatum, assembly GCA_029204225.1. NCBI lineage: Eukaryota > Viridiplantae > Streptophyta > Lycopodiopsida > Lycopodiales > Lycopodiaceae > Diphasiastrum > Diphasiastrum complanatum. The sequence continues at coordinate 45,527,333 of CM055110.1, read as the reverse complement.
TGCTTGTGGAAAAACCTTAGTAAAAATGCAGACTGTGGCGACAATCAGTTCAAATATGCAGACTGTTGAAAAATAATTCATTTTTTGTAGGTTTTATTTGAGAGAGTAAAAATCAGAGAAGGAAGAAGGGCTGCTGGGATGAGTAGGAGTTAGATTAAATTCCAACACCTTCGTTGTTGTTGTGGATTTCTCAGAATAAGTATGAATAGACTTCAGGATGCTCCTTACTTGATGGAAATGGGCTTGAGCATGAATTCCAACACTCCCCCTTAATGTGGATCTTTAAAAATTTCGATCTTCAAATTTAGTAGATTGTTAAATCTGAGATGATGTTCCTTTGTTAGAGCCTCGGTGAAGTAATCTACTACCTGTAACTTTGTCCTATAGTAAACCAAAAAAAATTCCTTGCTTTGCACATTCTCTCTAAGATAGTGATATTGGATTTTGATATGCTTACTTTGGGAGTGGAATCTCGGATTCAGAGATAGTGCAATGGCACTTTGATTGTCATAGAAGAGGGTCATTGGATGTGACTGGATAATTTCGATATCTACAAGCAGGTTCCTCAACCAAATTGTCTCCTTGATAGCATTTGTGGCAGCTTTGTATTCCGATTTTGTGAAGGACAATGCTACTAATGTCTGTTTCCAGATGTTCCATAAAATTGGGCCTTGATTAAACAAGAACACAAATTCAGAGGTCGATTTTCTTGTGTCGATATCTCCTGCCCAATCTGCATATGCGTTGCCCTCTAGAATGTTGGCAGATTGGTTGCCTCCATAGGAAATGTTGAGGTGTTTTGTAGTTTGGACATATTTCATGACTTTCATGAGAGCCTTCCGATGGACTGGACCTGGATTTGAAAGAAATTGGCTGAGAGAGCTGATTGAGTAAGCAAGGGTAGATCGAGTGCAAATCATATCATACATCAATGAACCAATTATGGAGTGAAATGGATACTGCTTCATTTTGTCTTTCTTTGACTCAAATTTTGGACATTGCTCCTTTGACGGCTTCAAACCATGGTCGAGTGGGAAGTGATTCGGTTTGCACTCGGCCATTCCATATTTCTTCAACACATTGGTGAGGTATCTCTGCTGGTTGATGAAAATCTGCCTACTAGGTCAAATTCGAAAAATCTAAATTTCGAGATAGTAGTGTGAAGGACCCATATCCGTCATCATGTATTCTTGTGCTAACAAGCATTTGGTATCCTTCAACAAATTTAAATTGCTACTAAACAGTAACATGTCATCAACATAAAGAGTGATGATTATGAAGGAATCCGACACAAACTTAAAATAAATATTTTGAGTGTACCAAATTTGGAATAAAATCATTCTCGATTAAAAATGTATTTATTTTTTGAAACTAGGCTCTTGGAGATTGTTACAGACCATACAGAGCTTTGTGAATTTTACACACTAGGTGCTCCTTACTCTTTAGCTCATATCCTTCTAGCTGGAACATGTAGATCTCCTCTTCAATGGCTCCATTGAGGAATGCAGTTTGGACATCCATTTGGTAAACTTTGTAAACAAATTGACACATGCCTTACCATAGGACTGAAGGTTTATGAATAATCCAGATCTAGAATCTGGGAGAAGCCTTTGGCTACCAATCTGGCCTTGTATCCATTTATTTTCCCTTCAGCATCATACTTCACTTTGAACAACCACTTGCATGGTATCGGATTTCGATCCTTTGGCAGTTCAGTTATAGTCCACATTTGATTCTCAATCAGAGAATCAAATTCTGCATCCATGGTTGCTTTCCATTGGTCAGCATCAAGTGTTGACATTGCCTCATGAATTGTGTTTGGTTCCTACACAAAATAGCAGGCCGGATCATCCATGAATCAGGATGGATGTTGTCTGGGTCGATTTGACCTTTTGGGTTGAATTTTTATCCTTTGATGATGCTGTTGAGTTCTGACTCATTGTCTGAGTTAGTATTGATTTTCTGCTATTCGACCCTTGGATCAGATTTTATATTTTCTATCCTTGGGTTAGATTTTGGATTTTTCGACCATAGATCAGATTTTGATTTTTCAATCTTGGGATCGGATTTTGACCGTTTGATCCTTGGGCCGGATTTGTCTGGAGCTTTTTCCTTATGGTCGAAAAATTGGTCTTCCATGAATATGACATGCCTACTTGTGAAGGTCTTCTGATTTTTCAGGTTGTAGAGTTTGTATGTCTTGTGATCTGGGGAGTAGCCAATGAAAATCGATTTTCTGATTTTGTCATCCATCTTCTTTCTCAGATCTTTAGGGATCTGAGCATAGGCAATGCTTTTAAACACTCGAATACGTTTGAGTGATGGCTTTGATCCAGTCCACACCTCATGAGGTATCTTGCCATTCAAGGCCTTGGTGATGGATCAATTTTGCAGGTAGGTAGCTGTAATGACAGCTTCTGTCCAAAATCTTTTTGGAAGAGAAGCATGGGCCATCATGCTTTTGGCACTCTCAATAAGTATTTGATTCTTCCTCTCTACTACTCCATTGGGCTGAGGAGAGTAGCTAGTGGTGGATTGTTGATGTATTCCACAGGCCTTGCAGAATTCCTTGAACTCAGTGGAGATGTATTCTCCCCCTCCATCAGAACGTATAGCTTTGATTGTTCTCTGGGTCTGATTTTTTGCAACTAACTAATTCTACATAAGCCTATATTCCTAAAGAACCAACAATAAAACTGCCTAAAGCAGTTACATTGAAGGAAGGAAAAGCTACAAGACCAATGATGAAGAGGCAAGCTAAGCAACACTATAATACGGTTCTAAAATGGAACAATTATCTCGAAAAGTTGATTCTAAGAATGTACCACCTTTATTAGATAAAGGAAAAGGAAATACCAAGGATGATTCTTTCAGTCAGAATTCTCACACAAACTCACCATCAAGGAAGTCATCACCTTCAGAGAGGAGCACATCCTCTAGAAAGTCATCACCTCCACGATCGATTCTTGCCAAGAAAGCTAAACGAAAATCTAAGATCAATCCTTATGAAATAAAACAATCAGAAGAAGTCCAGCATGATATGCCCGAGCATTTCAAACACTATACTTTGGATGATGTTGTGATTATATTACCAAAAGCTTATCGTGAACCAGAATGCCTTGGAATCCATTTTTGGACCACCTTCGTCTTTTTTTTGCACCTTTGCAAAAAATGCGACACAGTGGCCAGAATGCCTTGGAATCTCTTTCTTTTTCACACCTTCGTGAAAAATGCGACATAGTGGCCAGAATGCATTGGAATCCATTTTAGGACCACCTTCGTCTTTTTCGCATTTTTACACCTTTGGAAAAAATGCGACACTGTGACCAAAATTCGGGTTTTTCACATTTCTCTGCCTTCACTTTAAAGGCACCTTCGGGTTTTCACATTTCTCAGCCTTCACTTTAAAGGCACCTTCAAGATTTTCTCACCTTCGAGATTTACATGCTTTCTCTGTTCAAAGGCACCTTCGCATTTTTTGGGTTTTTCCCAACAGTGGCAGACCAATGTCACCAACTTATCATCAACCCTAAAAACATCTAGCCCGCTAAATATCCCAAGGGTGGTTACCCACTTTGTACATATACAAAGACTGGCGTAAATAACATTCAAGGCTTTAAGATATTTGTCTCTTGACACTTGTAAATATATATACTAGTTGAATCAAACTATGTAAGTGTTCTTTTTCATTCAAAGTTATTTGTAGCCAGTGTTATCATGCTCAGCAAGCTAAAGTTATTACTTCAAGCCATTGTACTCACTGTTGATATTAATCAAAGTGCAATTTTTGTTTCACTACTGTACTATTCATTTGAGCAATTTGTATGAATGATTCTTCTTGAATATTTCTGCTGCTAATTGTTGCGTTTCCGTTCTTACATGCCTACGCTCAAAGCTTCGAGCTTCCATTGCCGGTCATCCTCACATTTTACGACATGGTATCAGAGCAGGCATTTCAAAAATCTGCATTTCTACTGTGGATTATCAGTCTTGTTTCTATCAGGACATCTTTCTAGCAAACGTGCAGCCAATAGTATTTCGACAATTGTTGTTTCTACCAACGATCTTGTTCAACCACAATGGATCCATCATCTAGTTCATCTCTCATTGACAAACTTGATGGAGATAACTACCATCTCTGGAAATTCGAAATGAAGGTTATACTTCTAGCCAAAGAACTGTGGGACATCGTTGATGGCACATAACTCAAACCAGAAGGAGATGCAACCAACATCACCAAGTGGAGACTGAGAGATGGCAAAGCATTTGCCATGATCACCCTCAATATCAAAGATACTCAGATCAGCCACATACGTGCTGCTCAGACTGCTAAGGATGCATGAGACATCCTAGCAACTCTCTACGACATCAGAGACATTACTTCCAAGCTTCATCTGAGGAAAAAAAATTTCACCCTCAGAATGTTTGATGCAGATAGTGTTTCGAGTCATCTCAATAGCTTCAAAAGTCTTCTGGAGCAGATGACTGCAACTTGCTCAGTCATAGAAGATTTCGATGCACTCATGACTCTATTATCGAGTCTATCTGAAGCCTACAAAAATTGGGTAATGGCAATTTCTACCCAGGAACACCTCACTCTATCAAGAGTAATTTTGCTGCTCCTACAAGAGGAGATCAACATCCTCCTCAGGTTCAGGATCGGATCCTCAAGTTCTATATTCGAAAAATTAGAAGTTTAGATCCAAGAGATCTACAAAGTTAGGAAGAGCAACATGCAGTCTGGACCAAATTTCGGTTCAGGATCGAATTCAAGCTCTTCATCATTCCAACCAGTGCATAAGAGGATTGGCCATGAAATCAAGGATTGCCAAACTTTGAAATACAACAACGAAAAGGAGAAAAAATTCCAACAACAAGCACATAGTGCTACAACCAGTCACTCAAATCAACAACAAGAAGAAGATGAAGCAGCTTTCATGACCAAAGTCGAAGAACAACAAGATATCAATTCCTAGTATTTAGATTCTGGAGCAACTCAACACATGACTCACCATCACGACTGATTCAAAGACTATCAGTCATTCACCCACTCTTAAGTTGTCTAACTTGGAGACAATTCAACACATTCAATCGAAGGTGAAGGAACAGTCAGAGTTGAATTCAAAAGGAGTGAGGTCAAGTTGCTGTCCAACGTTCTCCACGTTCCAAATCTGACCAAGAATCTGCTCTCACTTAGCAGAATTACCGATTCAGGTCAGAGGGTTGAATTTGATACAAAATATTGCACAATTCTTGACAAATCCCGAAAGGTTCTAGCCTATGGAAGAAGAAGCGGCTATCTTTACAAACTTAACCAATGCTACTCTTCTAACAGTCAAGCTCTTCACACAGCCACTTTTGAGTCAACTGATATGCTGTGGCATTTCAGACTTGGCCATCTTAACTTCAACAATATTCAGCAAATGTCAACTCAAAGTCTAGTACAAGATCTGCCTTCTGTCAGCAAGCCAACTTCTCCATGCGAAAGCTGTATTATTAGAAAAAAAACATGCTAGAAGTCCCTTCATTTTAGATCAGTTCATACATTCAAGGGCTTGCTTGGCCTTGTACACAACAACATTTGTGGCCCGATGCAGACTACTTCCACAAGAGGAGCTCTCTATTTTCTAACCTTCATCGACGACTTCTCTTGAGGGACTGCTACCTACTATATGAAGAACAAATTTGAAGCATTCAAGTTCTTCAACCAGATCAAGGCATCTGCAGAAAACCAAACCCAGAGGAAGATCAAGGCTCTACGCACAGATGGAGAGGGATAATACATCTCCACAAAATTCAAGGAGTTCTGCAAGCCAATGGGATACATCAACAATATACAACCAGCTACTCACCTCAGTTCAATGGTGTAGTTGAACAGAAGAATCAGATACTCATCGAAAGCGCCAAGAGCATGATGGCCCATGCCTCTCTTCCAAAGAAATTCTGGACATAAGCTGTTACTATAGCTACCTATTTGCAGAATTGATCCATCACCAAAGCCCTGAATGGCAAGACACCTTATGAGGTGTGGACATGATCGAAACCATCACTCAAAAATATTCGAGTGTTTGGATGCATCGCTTTCATTCAAATCCCTGAAGATCTAAGAAGAAGCATGATAAGAGCAGGAAAACGATTTTCATCGGCTATTTCCTAGACCACAAAGCATACAAGCTCTATAATTTGGATACCGAGAAGGCATTCACCAGTAGAGATGTCATTTTTGTGGAAGACCAATTCATCGACCACAAAGGAAAAGCTGCTGATAAATCCGACCCAAGGATCAAACAACTAGACAATTCCGATCCAGGGATTCAACTGCAGAATATCGACACTGACTTAGACAATGAGTCAGAACCTCAATGAGTCAACCCACATCAGAGGGCCAAAGTTCAACCCAGAAGGTCAAACAAGTCCAGACAGCCTCCATCCAGATCTATGGATGATCCGGCCTGCTACTTTGTGTAGAAACCAAACACCGTTTTTGAGGCAATGTCTACTCTTGATGCTGACCAGTGGAAAGCAGCGATGGACACCGAATTCGATTTTCTGATCGAGAATCAAACATGGACAATCACTGAACTGCCAAAGGATCGAAACCCAATTCCACGCAAATGGATATTCAAGACGAAGTACGACGCTGAAGGAAGGCTAAATTGTTATAAGGCCAGGCTAGTCGCCAAAGGCTTTTTCCAGATTCCAAATCTTGATTATCCAGAAACCTTCAATCCAATTGTCAAACATGCTTCGATCCCCCTCCTCCTGTTCTTTGCAGCTGTAACAGATCTTGAAGTCCACCAGATGGATGTTTAGACTACTTTCCTCAATTGAACCATTGAAGAGGAAATCTATATGACGCAGCTAGAGGGATACGAACTCAACAACAAGCAACAACACCTTGTATGCAAAATGCACAAGGTGCTCTACGGGCTGAAACAGTCACCCAAAGCCTGGTTCCAGAAGATCAACACATTTCTGATAGAGAATGGTTTTATTCCAAACTCGGCAGACTCGACTGTCTACTTCAAGTATGTATCAGAATACTTCATCATCATCACTCTCTATGTTGATGATACACTCTTATTCAGTAACAATCTGAATCTGATGAAGGATACAAAATGCATGCTGGCCCAGGAATACAAGATGACTGATATGGGTCCATCCCACTATTGTCTCGGAATCCAAATCCAATGAGATCGACCCAACAGACTGATTTTTATCAGTCAGCATGTTATCTCAACAACGTGCTAGAAAAGTATGGAATGACCAGCTGCAAACCAAGCCACTTTCCACTCAACCCTGGACTAAAGTTATCAAATGAACAGTCTCCTCAAACTGAGGCAAAAAAGGAAGAGATGAAGCGCTACACGTTTCAATCCATCATCGGCTCACTAACGTACGCAATGATCTGCACGCGACCAAACCTTGCATATTCGATCAGTACACTTAGCCAGTTCTTGTCGATCCAGGCTTAACTCATTGGAAAGCACTAATAAAGGTCATGAAGTACATCCAAGCAACGAAAACTCTCAACATCTGCTATGGAGATAGCCACACTGCCAACATCTTTGAAGCCTACACAAATGCAGATTGGGTAGGAGATGTCGACACCAGAAAATCAACTTATAGATTTGTATTTTTTTTATACAACCAAGGCCCAATCTCATGGAACAGTCATAAGCAGACCTCAGTTGCATTTCAACGGAATTTGAATACACAGCTGTTTCAAATGCAACCAAAGAGGCGATCTGGCTAAGGCAACTACATGCAAACATCAACCTTGCACAAACACTACCTACTATCGTGACAATCAAAGCACATTAGCGTTATCTCTCACTCCAAGATTTTACTCTCGAAACAAACATATCGAAATTAGATATCATTACCTTAGAGAGAAAGTGCATAGCAAGGAATTAGCATTGGTTCTCTGCAAAACAAACTACATGGCAGCAGATTACTTCACAAAGGCTCTATCAAAGGAGCAACATATCAAATTTAACGATATGTTAAATCTGAAGATCAAGGTTTTTCATGATCCACATTAAGGGAGAGTGTTAGATCTCTTATGCTTAGTCTTAAACAAATCGTTCAAGTAATGAGCATCCTGAAAACCGAAGGCCGACTACATGTTTCGGACCTTCACATTTTTTTCCTTTGAGATGTTTTGTGCCTTAAACGTTTTTAAATGCACCTTCGCCGTCTTCGCCTTTTTCGCACCTTCGCGAAAAATGTGACACAATGGCCAGAATGCCTTGGAATCCATTTCTGGACCACCTTCGTCTTCTTCGCCTTTTTTCACACCTTTGCGAAAATGCGACACAGTGGCCAGAATGCCTCGGAATCCATTTCTGGACCACCTTCGCCTTCTTCGTCTTTTTCGCACCTTCACGAAAAAATGTGACACAATGGCTAGAATGCCTTGGAATCACTGAATCAAGCTATGTAAGTGTTCTTTTTCAAGCAGAGTTATCTGTCGCCAGCGTTATCACGTTCAGCAAGCTGAAGTTATTACTTCAAGCCATTGTACTCACTGTTGATATTAATCAGAGTGCAATTTTTGTCTCACTATTGTATTATTCATTTGAGCAATTTGTATGAATTATTCTTCTTGAATATTTCTACTGCTAACTGTTGCGTTTCCGTTCCTACAGGCCTACACTCAAAGCTTTGAGCTTCCGCTGCTGGTCATCCTCACATTTTATGACAAGATTTGGCTCCCTGCATGTGTAAGTCCAACCCGATGATCACATAGAGATTTGATTAATTAGAAAGCCAATAAAAGGACTTTAGGCCTAGTGTGGTTTGGCTCCACTATTACTCCTTTTGGTGCCCTGTAAACAGAATCTATAGGTTTATTCTTAGTGTGTGTGTGTGTGTGTTTGAACCTAACAAAACTGCACATTATCACCACAAAACCAGACATACGAATCTTGAAGTAAATAAAATTCATATAGAGTCGTCACAGTAAAAGATATCATATTGACCAAACCTAACAACCAGTAAAAGCTCTGAGTTGAGGAGAATATGCTCACTTGCATCCATCCACAACAACAATCATGTTAGAACAAGGACATGATTGTGGGAACTACAAGTGTCTACAGATATTCTTAGTTGTTATCCATGTCGCAACAAGTAGTCATTGCCAAGTTAGGTGACTCTAATTCTATCCATATCATGAGTAAAAAGTTGGACATAGATTCAGCTGTACTCAAAGTTACAAAATTATAAGGTTAACAATGTATAATCAGTGCTTGAAAGTCAACAATTACATAAGTACAGCTAAAGTAGACAATTACATCCAGACTAGTTTGAAAAGTAGAGTTAAAAACTGTCTGCCATTACCCTTTTCAAATGCTTATCGGAACACCATCCCTTATCCTAAGTAACAACTTAGAGAAATATTTATTGCACTGTCAATTTCAAATTGTCAAGGCATTACCGTCCACAAATAAGTATATATAGACTTTAACAAACAAGTCTAATGCAAGTCATATAACTAAACCCATCATACCATTTATATCAGAAATAGTCGAAGTATAAAACAAAAAGAAGTACACTTCAAAGGAAACCTCGTTAATGAAAGTTAAGCATCAACAAGTAGTAAAATCATGATCATTTCATAGCACTTCAACTCTTCATACCCGTTAGTAGTGACAACCATATCGAGGGGATTAGAAGACTGTCAACACAAATTTTTTCATTGTTAACATTAAGAGTGTCGTACGAGTTTGATCAAAAGAACTAAAGACAGTTCGTTCATTATGATCATAGTGACCAAAACAAGCGAGTAAATCATGAGAGCATTTCTTAATCAAATGTGTGTGTGTGTGTGTGTGTGTGTGTAGGAGAAGAATCCCTTGGCGCACACGTGCGAAAAGATATGGTTTTATGAACATTACGACCAAGTGTTATGAGCAATAGACAATTGTATGTAATCATATACACACAAGGCATAATTTTGGTCCAATGAATGTTTAGAACGTCAAGTAGATCATTAGGCTGTGGGCCCAAAAGCATTCGTATATGCAAATGGTTGCTTATAAAGGGTGGTTTTGCATGGAAGAGTCCAGAGCCATTTCAAAATTTGCACTTACCCTCCAATTTGAAAGCCTAGGTCTTTCCACATCATTCCATGTGAAAGCCCCTTTCATTTGGAGGGCAAAGCATCTACTGTGTAAATTCAAATTAGATAAGGAATCTATGTTTTTTATTGGAGGAGAGTAAGGGCCCACCACTTACCCCCAAGAGGCCCAAGGTACTCCCCTGGTTTGTTGAGTTACCCCAAGTTGGCACCTTTCAATGCCACCTAGGAAGTCACCTAGAGACAATTCTCACTCCTAGTAAAATCGACGGAAGGCCTCTTGGAGTGGCTCCACCAATCAAAGTAAAGGATTTGGGTCTTGTGGACTTACCCCCCACTCCATGTGAAAACCACCCTAATAAGTGTCACGAGAGTGGAATTCCCTCAACTCAATGCTTCTCTCTCTCTCTCTCTCTCTCTCTCTCTCTCTCTCTCTCTCTCTCTCTCTCTCTCTCTCTCTCTCTCTCTCATCATAATGTATGTTAGCTCATATCTTTTATAAATGGACAATTCAAATAAAGTTTGGAGATCACCAATACCAAGGACATAATAATGAGATCTCTTTTTTTCTACAAATATGATTGGGTGTAAGCCCTGAATATAATAAGCCTATGTATGGAATCTTGAAGACAATTCTCATGGATTTAGTCTTGAGAGTCCATAGCCCTCGAGAATGCAATTTGAATATACAAAGCCCTCTTGGATGGAATGTAAACATTGTGTCTAATGATGCTTAGGGCCAACATAAATGTAAAAGAAGTTTTTTGCACATGATGCTTGATATTGTGTACGAACAAAAAAAATGTCATTACATCGCTACAATGTTCCCAACTCAAAGTATTAGTCCTTGAAGGTTTCACTCAATTTTCTTAGAATAGAATGGATACCATTAAACGGAGCCAATGTCTCTTCGACTAGATTCACCTACCCAATAAAATTAAAAAACCTATGTACCCATAAATAATTTTAATTATTGGTATAAATTTTGACGGATTCAATAAAATTATTTATTGAATATGGCAAGTCTTGAATTTTTTTTATTAAACATGTTATGTTCATAATGGGTAAGAATAAATAAGTTTTCTGCTTGACCTTTATATAGAGGAATGATATTTCTACTGACCTTCATGGGTGATGTGGGTAATTTTCGAAGTTGTGGCAAGCTTTGAAAATAAGAGGCCCTCGTGACCCTCATGGATATCTTTTGAAACTATGAGCCCTTTTGGATGAAATCTTAAAATTTGTCCTCTATTGACATTCACAAGCTCGACATAGTTTTGATTTAAAGTCGTTGTGGCATATATTATGCTTGATTAGTGGCACATTGCATAGGATAATATAGCTTGTAATCTTGTATCACTACTTGTGTGGCTCAAAAATAGCTGCGATTATGTAGTGGCTATGGCCATGGGAAGGACATGTCTTCAAAAAATTTGATGACTTGGCAAGCGAAGGCAATTGCAAGACATGGCTTGAGACTTGTCCAACCCATGGCCATTACATTACCCAAAGGCTTATTGCCAAGTTTTAGTTGTCAATTGATTTCTTTTGTCATCAAAGTTTATTGGTGAGCATATCAACAAATTCTAGAAAATAACAGAGAAATTTTGCTTGTCCCAAAAAGTGCCAACCAATCCAACTACTCCCTACGTTGTGCCTTTGAACACACATGATGTGGTATGTAGAATCATTCTTCACTTTTTCATGAAGAAGCCTGTGGTGCCACTTTGGGCGGAATCCGTGGGTTGCTATTTAGAATTTTTTTTTACATGCACTTTTCAATGTCTGTAATGCCAAGTGCTCAGGTTTTGTGTGTATTTTCGAGGCACCTCCAGCAACAGAATATGCATCCACCTTTCTCTATCCTCTAAAATTTGCCATTCTCTCTTTGGAATGTGCGCTCTTTCTTCAAAATGTGCGTTCTCTCTCCACCTTCTCACCTTGCATTATGTCGTGGAAGGCCTATGGGCCTTAGGCCTTCCGTGTAGGTCGGAGCCCTGCCCTCGGGCAAGGGTCCTCCCTGTACTGAAGGCCCTCGGATGAGGCCTTCCACCATACGAAAGGTGCACGTTAGAATAAATTTATGGCAAAAAAAAGGTGAATTTTTTCATGTTGAGGAAGGTTTGCTTCCTCTACCATTCTGCCATCCGAAAAGGCCTTCCGCCTCGGGCTACCGCCCTCAGTCGAAGGCCCTTCCCTAGCGGAAGGGCCTTGGAGGACGACCTTTCCCTAGCCCCAAAGTGCACCTTCTTTGCAATGGGCCTGAGGATGAAAAAGGTGCCTTTTGAACACACATTATATGTCATCTCAAACACACCTTATCCAATCCATAATCCTTTCCAACCTTATCTTAATCGTGTATTATAATTTATCTTAACGATGTTATTCTATGATTTAAAGCTTCACACCGTTCGATATCGTCATAAACACACAGATCTTGTCACGTAGTTACATAAACCATAGAAGGATATTATTTTACAAGCTAAAACTTCACACCATTGAAGTTAGTCATAAACATTCAAACGATGTCACGTTTTTACAACAAATCGTGGAAGAGAGTCGAGTGGAAGCGTGTAAAAACATGGTGCTTAAGAAAAATTCCCAAAACAAAGGGGAGGAGGATGGTTAGCCAGCCCCCTCAAAGTTCAAGGTTCAAAGTTCAAAGTTCACGTGCATACATCGAAAGCACAGTCCGAGGGGCCCATGGGCTCGATAATTATACCCCCCCCTTTAATAATAGAGATAAAGGGGGGGGGGGGGGGGGGGTGTGTGTTGCGTGCCTTGTTTTTATGAGCTCAAGGAAGCCCCCCGAGCCCGTGCGGGGGCGGGGGCGTGGGTGGGGGGGTGCCCCCAACCGTCTAATCCAACTAGAAGTGCCTCAAAAGATTTTGATAAGACGCAAGTGACGAAGGAATACGCCTTTTTTTTATTTTTGCGCGTGAGGGAGTTTTCGTAGAGGGCGAGGCGAGCGATGGCGATGGCGATGGCGAGCTCTGCATTCTATCCAACGCGCATGGCCATGGCTATCAGAAGAACAGCATTCACGGCACTATCAATAGCAATGGCAGCAGTGGTAGCGGTAGCAGTAGCGTCTATGCTTCCTGTTGCTGCTGGTGGTCCCTATCTGGAGCATAGCTTACGGGGTAGGGTTGGATTGCTGCATCGATGCAGGCCCCAGGGCCGAGAGATGCCTATTTATTGCTGCTCCTTTTCGGTTGTGATAATGCTCTCAAAGGTGCCAGGATTTCATCCGCCATGGCCGCTTTTGTCAGTGGTGCTTTTCATGCCAAATGTGGTGTGCATGAAAGGATTCTGGATCTTGAAACTGTTGATATCTGTGCAGAGCATCTGAATTGTAAAGATTTTTCAGTTTTTCAGTGTGGATCTTCTCGAGTGGGTAGATTTTCTGATAATGGCGGGCTACTGTCTATGTGTAGATCTTTAGAAAATGGTGGACAATTGAGAACTGCCTTTTCTGTGTGTAGATCTTTAGAAAATGGCGGGCAATCGAGAACTGCTCTTCCTATGTGGAGATCTTCTGAAAATGGCCGGCGACTGAGAACTGCTCGTAGACTTGACCGCTCTCGAAGCTTCATTGATGATGTTGATTCTGGAAGATCAGTTTCAATAAAAAAGAGCGTGACTGACTCTGGGAGGACGAATTTGAGTTGGATTTGCTTGAGCAATCCAGAGTCTGGAGATTCTGTTTCATCCGAGAGCCATATATTGCAGAATCAGGATCAGTTTGTGAACTGGTTTCGTGAGACATGGCCATACATCCACCGGCATCGTGGAAGCACATTCGTTATTGTCATTCCTGGCGAGGTCATAGCTAAGCGATACGTGCTGGATAGCATTCTTCAGGTAGATTTTCTCTTGTATGTTCTCATTTGTGAAGCTAATTGCATAAAAATCCCGACCTCAAGCAGAGGATGAGAAGTACTCATGCCAATCATTGGAGGACTCTTTATTTATAATTACTCTTCACAAGAGCTTTTCTGAACACCACGCCGCAGCTCTGACAATAAAGTATTTTGTTACAGTTTAGAAGTTTACTGAAATACAGCCAACTTTTCTTATGTTCTACCTGATAGCTGCTTTATCTTACTATGAAGGGGCGTTTTCTTCTTCTTAAGTCTCAGTTACTAGGTTGAGGCCTTTGGTTCTGCAAGCTCTCCATCAGCTAAATTATGTGCAGCCTAACATTCCAATAGAAGCCTACATTATGCGGTTCTTTTATTCTTAATAATCTGCATTGGCCAGGAATTGATCGGATGCCTGGGATAAACTGAAGGCCAGCTGTGATCTGATGCTATACAATGAAATGTTCATAGGATTTCTGAAATTGAGATCCAGCTTGGTCGTTTTGACTTACTATTAGCATTTATGAACCTTTCATGTGAGTCTTAGATCCTCTTCATTATCAGATCTGAGCAGATCATAGAATGTTGTCTTGTCTTAGCTTGCAATTCATGGGGATTGTGCAAGTTTTCTTTAGGACCCCACGAATTTGGTTCTATTATGTGAAATACTTCCATGGAGCATCTTATCTTGATCCATGATAAAAGGCCGCCTTGAGTGTTTCCCATTCTTGCAATTCATGGTGATCTAGATTGAAGGACCAATTGAAATATCTTAGTAGCTCCACTGCAGGTATCACAAGGTTATGTATTGATTTTTTTGGTAACTAATGATTTAAGATATGCTTGCAATTTACAGTAATAAACTGAAGATAATCTCCATGAAGTATCTAGGAAGAAAAGCGTCACTGTCTTCTAAAACTTATAAGTATTAGTAATTATAGTTGACGAGTTTCCCCTTATTGAGCAGTATATCTGGTACTGAATCTTTACTTCTTGCACCAGGCAAAGCTGTATCGTCTGGTTAAGAAGCACTAAAATATTACACCGCCTATGTTGCATGTATTTCAATAAAGTTGTTGTCCAGATATAAAACAGTTTTGGTTATTTATGCTTGATTTCCATAGATGTAATTTTCAGAAAGTGCTCTTTAAATTTTTTGCTATTGCACTGTTGCAGTACCAATCCTCTGCTTCCATGCTTTTTGTACTCAGAGTTGCCATTTTCTGTTCTTAATCCAACAGGGTTGGCTCAGTTTGTTAGCTTGGTATCCGAAGCTTCTTTGGTCCCAGCCTGAAGCCCCCCTTGGAAACCAAGATGCATTTTCTCTTCTTAACTTCAGAAAACTTTTCAATAAAAAAAGGGGGGTGAGAGGTTTTGGGCGTTGAGTTGAATAGAAGATTCTGTGTCAAGCAGTTTCATCAGGAGAAAACACTGTTGGATGAAGATGCTAAAAAATCTGAAAATGTAGAAACATGCATTGGAGCTTTTGAGCGAGTGTTAGTTATTTTGGCTTATTAAGTGTTTATTGATGGATAAAATGATTCAGGCCTTAGTAAGCCTCTTTGTAGGAAACTAGCATACATAAGTAGAATTGAGTACAAAAAGTGTAGTTACTTGGAAAGGCAAGATGATTATTGAGCTTGCTGGCATGTGCAAATCAGTCAAGTGGATTGGACTATGTTTGCATCAGTGTTAAACTTGAAGTAGGTTTTTTTGCGTATAGTAGATCCCAAATTTGACTTCAAAACTGTTTCAAGAAAACTTCGTCAGTTGCAACATGACAACTGATGTTCTCCTTTCTATCGAATGCCTGTCATCTCATAGACGCTTCAAAATTTTGAAGCCATGACCACAAATTAAAAGAGTTAGAAAGAGTAAGTGGGGTAGACTTATTCTTTATCTGCATATTGTACTTCCAGCTCCTAGAAAAAACTTCATTGAGATATATGCAACTAAGATAATAACTCGGGGTGTAGACCTGCATATTCTGAAATACCTTCTTTTATCTATTTCAATGGACGCTCATGCTAGATGTGTGATATTCCAATGTAGTGATTGCCTTTGGGGATCCATCTAGAAGATTGTTATTGAAGTTCTCCATATAATCTGCTGGACAAAAGTTTTAGAATCATTGCCTTGATTGCCCAACAAAGGGTCACATAGGTTTGGAAATTATCATCAGTTTTCTAAGGAAGCTAACATTCCATTGCTATTATTAAAAATAGCTTTCTGTCACCAATAAAGATGATGTTACAAGAGATTCAACATTCGATGGCAAAAATTTCTATGAAAGAGCTTTTGAATTTATTTGATGATTTTTTAGTTGTACGTGAATGTCTTAAAACCTTTTTAGGGAATGCTATTAGCTATCACATCATATTTTCCAAGGTAGTAGCTACTATAGTAAATCAGCGCCTCAGTGTTTTTGAAGGGATTAGTGCAACCTCCCTTGCCAGAATTCTACATCGTAACTGCAAAACAAAATAGATTACGCAACCTTCCGTCCTGCCAGCTCATTATTTTAAATCTAAAAACAAAAAACTAAAGGCTTTATTTTATGTAGAGGAAGATCCTTCCGCAGCCCTTGCACCGGCGGAAGGGCCTTGGAGCAGGACCTCCCAACCCCCAAGTCATTCTTTCTAAGGTAGTTAGTGCACCACTTGTGCCACTACTATTCAGGTTTTATGCTTATTTGTATAATATACTTCTGTAACCAGTGTCTTGCATGAATAACATCTAACCTTTATGCTTTGTTTAAAACATCTGAGGTTATGATTGTTTACAGCGAGTACCCAGGATGTGATTGTGGCTATATAAAAGGTAGTGGGAGCATTGATTGTATAATTTACTTCTGTAACCACTGTCATGCATGAACAACATACTAGGAACTTCACAAGTATTCCTCTATGATTATTGTTTTATGCTATATTTTTCTCAACCTTGTCTTCTACAACACCCTCTTCAGTCTTCCCTGTAGATTCTTGTCTATCTTGGTAGTGAAACTCCTATTTCGAGTATAGAACTTTATTTGTACTTTTTTGTCTCAGATCATGATGGCCGTGGACAATTTTAGACCCATTGTGCCATAGTAGCCAAGGAACTAGTTCCTAGCTTCCCCCAGAAGGTGGAACACTGTTTCCACTTGGCCCTCAACTCAAGAATGGAGGACACTCCTCTTGCAAGGCGAAATTTCCACATGTTCCTAGCTTGCTCTAGCCTCTCGCTTGTTCCTTGAGTAGCCTGAGTGCTAGGCCCATTTATTTCCTTCTCAGCCCAGTCTTTTCCCTCTTGACCTTGATATTTTTTCTCTCCCGGCCCCTATTATTCTACACTTCTATTATTCTACCTTGTTTTTTTTTAAGAACTAAATTATGAAAATTTTCATTCTAAAAGTTTTGTAACAGTAATTGTGATAACTGGGAGTGTTCCTTCCCCCCCTGTAGGAAACATTCATGTATGAGGGTATGGACAATCCCTTGTTCTTGTTCCCCACCAACTTTGCACCGCTCACTTTGTATCACCTAAAGTTCTTGTAATCTCTTCTTGGAGAGGCCCCCTTAACGTTTTGGTCAGATTCTTGTATCTAATGACTACTAGTTTTTGCTTTAAGCAAATTTTTTTTTTCTCTCAAATGCTTCCACCAACTATCTCCTGAAAAAACTTGCCAATGACATACAAATAATAATATTCAATAGTAATTATTACAATCAAAATATGGATTTTTGTGTGAAATATTATCAGCAAAAATCAATGGCTGCTTAATTCCAAAGGATATTACCTTTTCTTTTGATTGAGGCTGTGGTTCAGTCCCATGATAGTTTTTGCCATTTTAAAACAAGCTAATCAGAATAAGAGGTTTTTTTTTGGATATCACATTGCTTAGCTTGCTTGGATAGATTGAGGATGCCAAGAACGAGGTGAACAACACATTTGAAAACAGAAATTTGGCACCGACACATTATTGTCTAATCAAGATTCTCAGTTAGCATGCAAGTGAGGAATTATTGTCCTTGATGATTTGGACATACAAATAGAACAGTTCAATATGATGCAAATTTCGATAAATTCAATCCATCGTATTCACGAGTTTTTGTTTAGTACAATTATATCCATCAGTGAAATGTTTTTTTGCAGGATATATCACTTCTACATGGGCTAGGAATTAAGTTGGTGGTCATCCCAGGATCTCAAATTCAAATAGATGAACTTCTAAGAGAGAAGAGTAAGTTTCACTTCACCAAACTTAAATTGATGAGTGTTATAACACTTGTCTTACTTTGGCTGTTCCTTAGTCCTGGTTTGTGAGATCTTACAACCCTAGCATAGACTAGTTGATGCTTTGAAAAATGAAGTGGAAGACTTGCTTAAAATGTGCTAAAAAGTTGGGTGGACTAGGATTTCTTTATTTTTTTACTTCATGTATGATCCAAAATGAAGATATATGTCAAAAGTGCTAAACTAGATGCAAGCTACTATATGTAAATTCAAGCTCTAATTTTCATAGTACTTCTACTCGACTTGCTAATTGGTAAATGGCTATACTGAAGAAGTCTTTCATTATTTTAGGCAATTTTCTTGGATTTTTGGGCTTTTGCTAGAAAAAAGCCAATCAATAACTCTTAATTGCAAAAATTGCTTGCTTAAGCGCCAAGTATATTTTCAAGATGGAATGGGAGTTCAAGAATCAAGATCACATGGAAGCGTAGAATTATGATCCTCATTTGCACCACTAGCAGCTCGTAACTGATTGATATCACATGCGTAGTCGATAAGTAGCTAGGCTCAACTTTTGGATAGTATAATAGGGCCCATAATGTGGAAATCCACTTATTAGTTTGAGAATGATTTTGAACATTATTGGAGGACATCCCGTCTTTCCTTAAACTTGACATACTATATATGCTTAATGACTATTGCAAATGCTATTGTGTGTGTGTGTGTGATAGCATCTCTGGCCTCTAATAAAAGGGAAGATTTTGTAACGGAGCATCATTTGGAGGAAGTGGAAATTGGATACCAAGTAGCGACGGTGACTACGTTGAGCGGCCCGTAGATGCACTGCGTTCCGGAATGCTGCGTTCTGGGAGCGTTCGGGAATGCAAGTTCCAGAACGGTTCTGGGATCTGGGAGCTTCCGGATCGGAATGTTGTTTTTGTTAAACAGTGTGTTGGGGTGGAAAAAACAACATTTAAGGAGTACAAAATGTTCCAAAAATGCACTTTTATTTCGTTCATTGTTCACCATGACCTTCAACAGAGTATTCTAGATAATGTTGAAGGACTGAAAGTTTTCTGCCTTAATTTTTCAGGAAACATATGAATAGGGGTACTCAATGAACTAAAAAATCCAAGAACCAGTGAGTGTTTCACAAGTAGCAAGGTTCAATTGCACCATGTCTAGCACCAATAAAACTTATAAGTCACTCGGAAAATATTGCCTGTCTCAAAGATAACATTGGGACATAGAATTAATGAACTGTTATCGGTTCACCACGGTTCTGAGAACCGTACAGTGAACCGTACGGTTCTTAAATTTTTTTGCCCAGAACCGTGGTGAACCGTACTGATTAATTAATTTTTTTTTTTAGTTCCCCCCCCAAAAATAACCCAAAAATATGCAAGAAAAGGGCCAAAAAAATCTGTGAATTCTGTGAAATCTGTCAATCATCTGTCAAATGACTCAAATTATCTGTATCATCTGTGAAATCATCTGTACATCATGTGAAATCTGTGAAATCTGTCAAATCAGTGATGATTTCAGATGATTTCACATCTGTCAAATTATCGATGATACAGATTTTACATCTGAAATCATCGATGATACAGATTTCACATCATTTGTCACAGATGTATCATCGATGATTTGACGTATGTGAAATCATGTGAAATCTGTATCATCTGTGAAATCTATGAAATCATCTTGGCAATCTTTGAATTTGGTAATTAATTAATCAATCAATCAATTTATTATTTATTTAATTAAATAGAGGAACCGTACTATGGTTCAAGGAACATGGTACAGTTCCTTTTACGGTTCCCAGGACCCACGGTTCTGGGAACCGTGGGTTCTATGCATTGGGAACACCAGATCTGGCTGAGAATTCAATTCTTTTAAGTTGCTAAAGTGAGTCACTGTGGAGATGTGCATATGAACAAACGAACTGCTACAGTCACAGTCAGGTTTTGTAACCAGTGTTCATCTCTTCTAGGATAAACTAGTAAATGACGACCTTGCCAACATAATACATATTACAGATTCTAAACTATCTAAATTTTAATGAATAATTTGGTAATAGAACATGGCCATAGTTCACAGAGCAGCCCCATAATTGTAAGAAGGAACCATAGATTTAAGCATGCAGGAGTTTTTTTTCATTTAATTTTTTTCTTAGGGTTCACACGTGGAAAAAAGCCCTGGATTTCGGGGCCCCTTTCAATGAAATACAACGTTGTTGCTGTTTCTTGGATTGATTCAAGACCTTGAGGCAATATAACCATCCCTAGGGGCCCAGATCAAGACATTAACATTGTCAATTCATTGCTTGAATTTGGGTAGGGGAGAGGTGCAAAAAACAGTCTTTTGCAATTTCCAGACTGCTAAACCAACATATTAGTTGGTCAAAACCCTAAAAGAACATCTAATAAAGCTCAGCAATGTTTTAAATGTTTGATAATAACAATGATTTTGTACCTGCATTCTAACGAGAGACTCTAATCTTGTGATGCATATTGGTAATCTGCACCTCCATGCTAGTAGTTCAAGTGGATAAGTGCTGATTGGACTAATACATGATTTGATGCTCTAGATTCTAACCTTATAGTAGTAAGAATCTGCTGCATTAAAGAAGTGTTTCATACTTCATAAACTTTTAGGAGAAGTAAGTGCTTCATTCAAACTGCAGCTTTAAAACAAAAAGAAAGGGTTGTGAGCTGCTATTTGGAGGAGCCGCCTCATTGTGGGGGATGTTGTGTGGAGGTCCAGCCATTGCCTGGCTGATCCAGAGGGCGAAGTTATGATTCCAATCAGAATTATGGCATCACATTAAACACTATATGATAATAGATGGAAAAAAATAGCAATCTGCAACTAAGAATCCTGCAGATTGTCAAATGTGGTCAATAGCTGATTCAGAAGAGCAATTAACCTCCTACAAAGGACTCGAGTAACTCAAAACATTGCTATGGAAGTTATGAAAGTACTGCTATCTATACAAAGTAGTCGTGGCTTGCAGAGCAAGTCAGGTCAATCTGCGCCCCTTCTGAAAAGGCCCAAACTGTGGACATGAGCAGCCATATGCACAAGTACTGTGCTCTTAGCCCATAGGCCCAATACTGCCTGTCAATAAAGATAATAACCGGTCCAGTCAATAAGTACGAGTCTTGGGCCTGTGAGTCCTAAATGTGTAGTGAGTCAATAACCAATGATGGGTGGGAGCTCTTGGATAAGGCACTAACGAGGCTAAAGAAAATCACATTCTAAGGCAATCATTAGATGGTCTAGACACTGGCTGTCAAAAGGGTGGCTCGACCATGTATGTGTGTGTGTGTCTGTTTCTCTCCACGATATTTCACTCTAATTCTTCATCCATTTAAGTGGTGTTTGTTGCACCCCCAAGGGATGGTGTGCAGCACATCTACAGCATGGTATTATGTAGCAATTGCCTGAAACAGAGCAGGATAAGGATAACAAAATTTAATTCATACAGCTCGTAGTGGTTATAAAGATTGTATCTTTTAGGACTGAATGTTTTGAGGCAATAAGGGTATGAACAATTTGGCATAAATAAAATGTTCCCGTGGCAGTGCAGCTGTATGGGATATATATAAGTATATTGCAACATGGCTAGCATTACTACATCATAGCACAGGTGTGGAATACAGTTGTCCGTTTTTTGTTTCTAATGAACGATATTTAATGTGTGCATGCCTTCTACTAACTGGATGACCTGTCATGATTGTGAAATGCTTGTTTTATAAGATCCAGGAAATGTGTACTAGAAGTTCTAACATCCTAGTGATGGATGCCAGATCGTGAGCCAAAATATGTTGGAGCATACAGAGTAACAGATGCCCATGCACTGGAGGCTTGTAAGGAGGCGGCAGGACGAATTCATGTCGACATAGAAGCAAAACTTTCCCGCGGACCTTCGATTGTTCCCCTCCGTCGCCATGGAGAAAATGGTCGCTGGCATGAGGCTGGTGGGATTGTCTCAAGTGGAAATCTAGTCTCTGCAAAGGTAAAGCATACTACTCCATCAACGCCAATGGTGAAGAGTCCTGCTTCATATAATCAACCTTATACTACCTGTCTGCACATATTCGGAATCATGTGCTGTAGTATTTTGACCACCCTCCTGGCAGGTGTGGTAGGCCTATGAAAATTTAGCTATTTGACTTTTGAAACAATGAGAAACTTCAGGTTAGGCTAATGTGCAGCATGTACGGTTAATCATTTACATATGCAGCGGAGGGGTGTGGTCAATGGAACTGACTTTGGGGCAACAGGAGAAGTAAAGAAGATAGAAGTTGCTCGAATCAAGGAGGCTTTGGATAAGAACAATATTGTGCTTTTGAGCAATCTTGGTTATTCAAAGTCCGGGGAAGTCCTTAATTGCAAGTATGTAAGACTAAGCCTCTCTTTTCTATATTGTTATTTCATACATTTGCCAATTTTGTGATCTCTCTCTCTCTCTCTCTCTCTCTCTCTCTCTCTCTCTCTCTCTCTCTCTTCCCTCCCGCCAGCCCAGCGTTCTGGGGAACGCTAATATATATCTATATATATATATTTAAACTTATGTATAGTTTTGCACATGTGTATGGGTGCACCCATGCATCCTCCTCCCCTCACCCATGCATGAGCTTTTTCTAACTAAAAAACTTCGGGAGGAGGATGCATGTATGGGGAATGATGCATGGCCCTCCTCCCCATGAATGCATCTAAGGGGCCCACTCCAAATTCAAATTATCCTTCACCAACACACATAGTGTTTTGAAGTGCATGTACATACTTTCATGGTGAAAGGTGTTAAAATGAGACCTTCATTATCAAAAATTTGAAAGGTGCTCTAAGGATTTTTTAAATTATCAGACTTTTCACGGGAAAGGTTGAAAATAAAAATGCATTTCTATGAAGATCGGCCTCCATTGCCCATCAACGACGGGCACTCTTTACTAGTATATATATATATATATATATATATGTACGTATGTATGTATGTATGTATGTATGTATATATATATAGATATCAGACTATAGTAGCCTGTAAGGTTGGAGGAACATGCACTTGATCGCCAACTAGTGTTGGAGGGACGACAAGCTTGATATTCTATTCTCTTGGTCACAGTCGCTTCAAAGCGTTTCTTTGTTCTGGTTTCTCAGCATCTCATTTTTTTTTCCTGTACTTATGTGATCCCTTTTCTCATGTATTCACAACAAAGTCAAGGAGAACCATATTTCTGTAACTAATGCACAGGCATTGGGAACCAGAAACAGTTATGACATGGAGCATAAGGTTTTGGTTGAAGTCTGCTGGATATGGGACTTCTAAAAGCTGTCTAGTGTAATATCGAAAAATTTTCTGTCTCTTTTCCCCAATTCCAAGAAGTGGCAGAATGGATATGGAACTTCTTTTGTCCGATAACCCAAGATTGTGTGTGAAGCAGTATAAGTGAACTATGTAATAGCAGTTCTCTTTGTTATTGTGCTTTACCTTCAGGAGAAATTTAGCGAATATCAGAGAAGTGGCTGGCTTAGCTAGTCGTTGCAGGTTTTCAGCAATCCTTGCCATACAAGGATTGTATTGTGTAAATGTGGAAGCGTAAAAGCATATAGAAGACTGTCTATTGGGCTTTTGTAGTACTAAGTTCAGAGAAAGCCTCCTAGGAATGTGGCACTTAATTTTAGAGTCCAAATGGCCCCATCCAAAATATCTTATAATAGGGACCATATTCCGATTCATTATGAAGTCAATCACTAGTGGAAATAATAGCCTCATAATCAGCAAATGTCCCCATCAAGAGAATTATATGTGCCTATTTCCACATGAAACCTCTGGACGCCTTATAGTGAGCTTACATTCAATATAGTCTGGGGTCTGGGGTTTACAGGGATCAGTGGAATACATTGCTATAAGTTCGGTGAGTTGTTTGAAGTTAAAGACAATATTATGTAATCTAAATTGTTGCTTATATTTGGCACTTTAGAATAGGTTAAAGGCATGTTTAGCAATTATCTGAACTAGAATCTCATATTTTTTCCCCTCATGGGAAAGTGAATTTAACTTCATACTTGAGGATATGGCAACACCTCTGTTCCAGAAACTTGGTCTTACTGAAATATTTCAATCCTTCGGAACTTGCAAACGACTAATCTATACTTAGTGGACTGTTTATCTCTGTAACAGAAATCTATCATACAGGTGCATTGCTGTTTGCATGTTATCTTAGGTTTTTGAAAATTCATAAAGGCTAACCTCTCTGAAACATAAATTTTTTTTGTATGCAGCACATATGAGGTGGCAACTGCTTGTGCAATAGCTTTACAAGCTGATAAGCTTTTATGTCTACTCAATGGAACAATCCTAAACGAGAACAATCAGCCTTTGCGACACATAACAATTCAAGAAGCAGATCAGATGATACGGAAGAGAGCTGAAGCCAGTCCGAGCTGTGCTGCAAGAGACTATGTTGAGGTGGTTGCTGGTCTAGATTATCTGAAAAGACTTGGGTTAGACAAATTGTTCTCTGGAGAACAAAGTGTTACTCCTAGAAGTCTAAGCAGCTTCAATGTTAATGGTTTTGAGCAAAATACGTGCTTCCAAATAGATGCTAATAGCTCTGTGAACACTGAAGGCTCCTTGAATGCTAATTATATCAAGACAAAAGGGCAAGGATTTGCTATCGGTGGTGAAGAAAGGCTGAGTAGGACTTATGGGTATTTGTCTGAGTTGACAGCTGCAGCCTTTGCATGTCGTGTACGTCATCTGCTCTTCTTGGCACTATTTTGATCATCAGTAGTGCTTAATGTTGTTTCAAGAAGATCATTGTGTATGTGCTCAGTGACCAGTTGTTTGTAGTAAGATTATTTAAATTTGATATGGTCATTTTTGCATGTCAATGTTCTTAGGTTAAGTTTTTGCCACACTTATGACTCACATCTCTCATTGTTTATGTTCATAAAGGGAGGAGTGCGACGTGTCCAACTTGTAGATGCCACAGTGGAAGGTGCACTTTTACTTGAACTTTATTCACGAGATGGAGTCGGGGCAATGGTATCAAGGTATATTTCTTGATCAATCTATGTAGTCTCAAAAGAAACGAATAACTTTTGCGGATTGCTCATGTGTTAATATTATTATGGAGGACACTGGATGTATGCATCAATGGGAACGGTGTCCCAAGTGTCTTAAAAGACCCAGAAAAAGCCTCATCTTTTGTAGGAGCAAACATGATGCATCATTTTTGCCAACTGCTCTGAGAAAGAAGCACAGAGGTTCAAAATTCATCAATGTGGGAATATTGCCAATAATATCTTCCATTCCATGGATCTTCTTTTTTGTCTTTCTCATCAGTGCTCAGGTTCCACCTTCTTCTCCAGTTTTGAAAACCTTCACCTAAAGCCTCAATCTCATCATCCCCCATCCTCTTTCTTCTTGCTTACTGTGTTAGATTTGTCCACTTCAGCCCTAAACCTTTGCCATCACTATTGGTTGGTAGCACATTGAAATTTATAAAATCAAAACTCACCATTCACCAGACAAAATGGGGTTTGTGAGGACAAATGAATTCGAACTATAGTTTGGCAAGATAAACAGGAGGAATTTCGATGGTGCAAAGGTGATGACCTTCACTAGAAGATTTTTTCCTAGCTGTAATAAGGCTTTTAGAATAGCATCATGAGTGCGACGAGGATCAGAGACGGGGAAGAAGCAGTGCAAGAATTTGTAAGTGCAGATATGGTTGATGAGTGATTGAATGTCAAGAAAAGTAGTGATCAAAGTCATAATTGACATGACATTAGATAAAAGATTTAAGAGGGTTGTAGGAAAGTAACCATTGATTCTGGTGAAGAGTTCGATTCAGTTGGAGAAGTTATTTGTCAATCTATTGCATTAACATGATACAAAAAGGGGCGGGGAGGGCAGGGACGTGACCTTGAATTAATGATGGGAGGATGTGGATGATGTATGAGTTTGAGTTGAGATAAGACTAGGCATGAACAAGAACATAAACCCGTGTAAGGAACTGGACCATCAAAACAATATTCCTCTCTATCTGGATGGTTGCTTGCATTGAAGTTTCAAGTAAGACTTTGTTTGGAGGAAACGTTTGCATATGGCATGCTAAAGTCTCGTTTTATGAGCCTGCAAGGTCTTAAACGAAATGTACTTATGTTTGAACTGAATTCAAAGCTCTGATAAACGTGAAACTATGTTGTTCAAAACATAACTTGGACTTCAGAATATGGCGTTTATAAAAGTAACTCTACGCTTCATAAAAAAGCAAAATTTCACCAGTTTTATCCATGACTGAATCCTTTTCTGCATATTTTTTTTATCTGTGGTGATGTTACTTCACAAAATCGAGAATTCACCCTATTGACAAGCAGTCCTGTGGGTTATATTGAGCTTAGTTGCCCGTTCCGGAACGGACCCTTGAAAAAAAAAACGTATTTTTTATACACTACACTTCAATATTTAATCCGCTCTTTTTTTTCTTTGAAGCTTTACCTGATAATTCAAATAGCGCACCACTAACGTCATACTGATGAGGGAACACTGATGTGCTAAGATAACAGAATTATCAATAATCACATGGCTCTAACTT
Organism: Diphasiastrum complanatum; assembly: GCA_029204225.1. Lineage (NCBI taxonomy): Eukaryota > Viridiplantae > Streptophyta > Lycopodiopsida > Lycopodiales > Lycopodiaceae > Diphasiastrum > Diphasiastrum complanatum. Next base: position 45,500,565 of record CM055110.1, on the reverse strand, counting down.
CGAGCGGTATTTATCTGAGAGAAGAGTTGGTGTATGCAGAAGCTAGAAGTATGCAACGAATGATCATTTTCTTGTGAAATTCTAGTGACGAACGAGAAAAACGAATGCTAAGAAGCTGAAGTGTGTCATACAAAAGATATAGTTTACTGAAAGAGGTTGGTCAATTATGTTTAAGAATAGCACTTGCTACACATCTACCTTACAGCTACAGAATCTATGATGACATGTGCATAATGATTGGCAAGAAATAAAGCATGAAAAAGCCTTGTATGACGTTAGTGGTGCGCTATTTGAATTGTCTGATAGTTCTGTTATCTTAGCACATCAGTGTTCCCTGCTCGCTGTTGTGAAATGGTGAAGTTGCGGGCTAGCAGGGTGTTACCTCAATAGATTTCGTGGAAAACCAGCGTATTGTATTTATTTTTTTACATTGTAAATAAACTCGTTCCGACCCAGTACGTTCCGGAACGTACAGAACGGGCTTCTAAGATATTGAGTAATATCCTAATTATAGATTTTTGATGTGGATCCATTGACGGCAGCTGATCATCCTGCTTAATAGATCTTAGTATCGAGGATACCTGTCCTGTGCCTTTGGGCCTAGTATGTTTCATTCTGCATTAGTACGGCTGCACGCTATTATTATATGGGGTATTTGGAGCATCAGAGAGGGACAAGATCAGTTTCAAAACAACTTGTAGTTTCTCTGTCTTTCTGTCTGTCTCTGGGTTTTGGTTTGGGATAGTGTCTGGTGAAAAATAGCAGGTAATTAGCAATTCTCAGTAAATTGAGCAAGTAATATGACTATAAAGTTTTTCGTTGAATCTTGCAGTATAAAAGTGTGTTTCTGCAAAAATAATAGCACTACGGGACTGTATTTTTACTAGTAATTGTATGCATCTTTTATGCTCAGTACTGATGCGGGATAAGAATTTTTTTAAGAACTGAAAAGAAAACTAAAAAAAGGAGCTTTCCGTATGGAACAGTGGTTGTATTTTTACTAGTAATGGTATGCATGTTTTATGCTCAGTACTGATGTGGGATAAGAATTTTTTTAAGAACTGAAAAGAAAACTAAAAAAAGGAGCTTTCCATATGGAACAGTGGTTGTATTTTTACTAGTAATTGTATGCATGTTTTATGCTCAGTACTGATGTGGGATAAGAATTTTTTTAAGAACTGAAAAGAAAACTAAAAAAAGGAGCTTTCCGTATGGAACAGTGGTTGGAACGATCCATTCTGCACGGTATAAGATAACCTTCGGTGTTAAGATGGACCATCTCTTTGAAGTGGTGTGATGTCGTTTATTAACACTAGTAAAAGTTAACCTAATATTTATGGCTTCAAACAGTGACAAGGACTATATTATTCGTCCAGCAATGGCTGGTGATTTTCCCAGAATAAAGTATCTATTGCAACCTTTGGTAGAAAGTGGCACGCTGGTGAACCGTCCATCTGATCAGGTTTGGTGGCTCACTTTTATCTTTCTTGTTAGTAATCATACTTCGTGTTTCCAGTTAAACTCACAAAAATCTCTTTACTAGCACATTTGCAAGCCACTAAAATTCCCTTGTCAATATTCTCCACTGGATTACTGACAAGCCAATATTGTTTGCATGACTTTCTGCAGCTCCTTGAAGAGCTTTTGTCCTTCACAGTGGTAGAGAAGGATGGCATCCTAATTGCATGTAGCGCCCTTTTTCCATACAACAATGAAAAATGTGGTGAAGTTGCAGCTTTTGTTGTTGCTAAAGAGTGGCGCGGTCGTGGAGTGGGAGATGACTTACTTGGTAAGTAGTTAGTTGTACTTTATGCATGGATAGCCTTAGTGTGGAAGCCATTAATGCTCACAACTATGTATAATTGTAGTAGGATTCGGCAACACCTTGTATGCTTTCTTAGAATCAGAGAACCTCTCTTTCCAACTTTTTAGAATAAAAAACCGAAAACACAGTTTTTGGGAGGAGGTGAAGTAGATCCACCTTTGTTTGTTTGAGGATTACTCAGTAATTATTCTCGCCACCAACGCCGTTGGTACTCTGTTTATGAACTCAGGTTGTCCTATCTTCACTATGGATTCTCACTTATGACTTTTCATCTCATATATGTCTATCTTTCAAAATTCCTCATTTCATCAGTATTATTAGCCAAAGTTTTCCACTAACAAACATCATTTTTCCCACAGGTTGATTGAATGCTCAAAGTTATAGTAGCTTTGATAACTTCAAAATGAACAAAAAATGAATAGTTAGAGAATGGTCGAGATTAGATAATGATGGTACCTTCACACTTGTTCTTGTTAAGACCATCTAAAAGCAGTCCCAAGGAGCCTAATTAACTAAAAGTGATTGCTGGCAGCAAGGCAGGTCCACTAACTTATTTTTCTTTCCTGGAGCACATTTTTTGCATTTTTTACAGCTGAAAATTCTATGATGTGAATCAAGTGAACACTGATTGGCATGCCAATTGCTTGCCTTCTCATGTTCCATGCACTAAGGCTATAGTCATAAAAATGCTAGCAGTTTAAAATCACTTTTTTCTTAAGAGGTTATATTTCAACATTGTTAAAACTGTCAGGTGTAGGGAATTTTCTCGTCTCTCTTCCCTTCTTGGTCTCTATCTGACTTTTGTATCCAAAAGATAGTATGAGAGTTCTTCTCAAGGGTCAAAAAATGTTGCTTCTTTTATTATCTAACTGTTTCTACTGGTGGTAGTTAACTGCTTGTAATTGTGTTTGCTGACTAAAGAATGCAAATCTCTGGTTCATGAATTAGTTACAGAAAGTTTATCATTTTGCTTCCTACACTTGTTAATTCAATACTCTTGAGTTTAAGCTAAGAGCCAAAAGATCCATGATGAGTAGCTTCAGAGAATAAATGAACTACTCTTAGGATTGTCAATCCTTGTCATAGCATTTGTCTTGTCAAAAAGGTACGAGCAGCATAGTCACTTGCATTTCTTATTTCTGTGTAGATTACCTGGAGAAAAAGGCGGCTAAGTTGGGATTGGACAGAATTTTCTTACTGACAACTCGGACTGCTGATTGGTAAGCATTCCAATCATATGACAGACATGGTTCACCATTTCTAAAGCTGATCTTTTACATTCTAATGGATCTTTAACTCTTACAATCAGATGGGGGCTAGTATATTGTACATCTAGTAGCATTTTAAAAAGTGGAATAGGCCAATAAGAGAATCATTCTGCCAAGCTTTTTGCCTGTCTAGACATTTAATAGTGCCAATGCAATCTGGTGGAGAATTTGCTGTTATCAAGCTCAGGCTATTTCCTAAGATGGTATTTGTGACTTGGATCAAATCATTCACATGCAGGTTTGTGCATCATGGGTTTCTAAGTTGCAACATTGACCTGATACCTGAAAAAAAACAGATGAGCATAGATTTAGCTCGTGGCTCAAAGTACTACATCAAATACTTGCTATCTGGTATTCAAGAGGCACCATATGGGATGGAGCACGAGTTAAGCATCTATTGATAGAGCTTGCTTCCTAATGTGTGAGAAGCAAAATTATTCATCAAGAAGCCATTTCGATCAAGTGTACATTGTACAGATACATATAGTAAAGCCCTATGATTCCACACAAGTATACGAAGAATCATTTGATGCAAAAAAAATGCCAAATTGTTCATGGAGAAGCAACTTCTACCAAGTAGTTTATGTTTTGAATAGTGATATATAGAACCTTGTACTTCCACAAAAGTATACCAGGAATCAAAGGTTCAAATTCTTTTTTCCTTCAGCCCCATGTATAGCATCTCTTGATGGTAAGTGCTTTTCAATCTTAGATTGTATTTCCTGCATGAAATGTGCAATGATAAATCATTGCTACCATCAAAACACCACACTGCCTCAATTTACAATCAATGAGATCTAGTGTGATGGATGATAAAGAGTGACCAAGTATTCATGATTTGTTATTTACAATTGGAAGATTATTCACTGAAATTGTAAGGAGAATATTATATACAACCCTAAACATCATGCTACACACAAAGTCCGAAAAGCCACAAAAAATTCGATTCCTGATTTTGTGGTCGTCCAAATTTTAGGTAGGCACTAGAAAGCAAGGTCTTGCATGGCAGTCCTTGAGACGATCAATGTGCACCCAACAAAACTAAGCTATGTGATAAGATTCTTACAACTAGTCGGGTGATTTTGAAAGGCTGCTTCTATACAAAATGTCAATCTTTACTGCTCAAAAGCAAGGTTGAACTTTGCAATCTTCTCAAGATAATCAATGTGCACCCAACAAACAATGACCTCTATGATAAGGTTCTTACAATGACCTCTGCGATAAGTTCTTACAATGAGCCATATGTTCTCAAAATCGTCTCCAAGTACACTCACAAGATCTGTGTTTTTTCCTCTTCATTGCTACATTCCACAACAAAGTATATTAGAAGGGTGGCACGACAATAAATCAGCACTTTTTTCCACGTTGACATAGAAGGCGAAGCAAAAAATAGAGCCTTTTGCTCACTTACGTTGTATGAAGAGTACTCTTCTAATTGAGAGTCAACTTGAAGTCCCGCCTTTTAAAACATCATAATTTTAGAAAATGGTGGTGGTATCTAGAGATGTAATCTTTGATGAATACAAGATGCACAAGCTTGATGATGGCTCAACCATCTTAACAACCAAGAGGATAGTGTCCGAGAATCAAGATGGTCTTGATTTTGAGGAGGAGCTTGAACCAAGTCAACCTATCATGCCTAGAAGATTATCAAGGGTAAGAATGGAGCCAACAAGGCTCACATATCAAGAAACTTGAAATATGTGGTGAGAAACTTGAAATATGTGGTGAACATGAACATAATAAAGTGAGATTTGCCATATATTTTGCTCTAAGTGAATAGTAGGTTTATGTGTATGTGCTTGAGCCTCACACATGGCATACTTACACTCTAGCCTCACAAATAGTATGCCTTTCTATTATACACATGCTTTAGCCTTACACAATATGCTTTTTTGTGTAGAAATGTGCACGTGTGTGTGCACATGCGTGTCTTTTTGAAACATACTATATATTTTCATTTGTAGTATGCACACCCACAAATTAAATAATAAGTACATGAAAAGTATGCTACAACGATTTCGATTGACTATAATTATATATAATAGATAAGTCTACAAGAAAATACACAAATTTAAATGAAAGTAAATATGATATTGATCTTCAAAAATGCTAATAAAAGTGAAAGATGCACTACAAACCATTCAAAAACATGTGAAATTAAATTTTACATAATCGTGATCTTGTGAATCTCATGATCATTATCTCAAAATTATTCACCACAACCAAATCTGGATTGTTAACTCACCAGCATATGATGGAAGTATCATAAAATCTATGTGGATATACCCATGCTATTAATACTACATTGTTGTGAGCTACAAGTAAGATGCGATGTTAAAATCTTGAATGCACATCAACTCCTAGAAAAAAAACATATGACACTAAACTACCTTGCCATGGCACATGTGATACCATGCACCACTTTTAAGTGGAACGGATGACACTAGAGACTTTTCACCCTTATGCATAAGTCGTTGGTAAGCACTCTCTCATTAACATGTCACTTATAGACACATCACAAAAATCAAATGCACACAGAAATACATGTCATAATTTAGAATGCAATTCTAGCTAAGATTGTGTTCATTTTTGCTTGTTTTGGTAAATAGTTTGGATTGATTATTGCATAGTGATTCAACCTAATTTATAGGGATGATTTGAAGAGGCATTTATGTGCACTTTATTCCTTTTGGTTCAGGTTAGATGGATCCAAGTACCTTGTGAAGTCAAGATCAAGGAGGAGGCAATTCTAGATCCAATTTTCATTCCAATTCAAGCTAGTTTCCATTTTTGTTGTATTTTAGCTAAAGATCAGGTAGGATCTTGTTGAGAGGTCATGGTTTGAGCTTTCTCAAGTCCCTAGGTAGTGGGATAGCTAGATTTTCAATCATTTTTATGTTGCATAAATTTTTGTGATCAAGCTCTTGACTAGAGAGAGATGGCTTCCATAAATGCATAACTCTTGGATCCAAATGATAGATTGAATGCTAATAATTACTCTATTCGGAAGCTAAGAATGGAGTCTATTCTTGTTTTGCAAGATCTAATGGAAATTGTGAGTGGTGATGAGGATGAGCCCATTCACCCTCAAGAAGCTACAAGATACAAGAAGAGGTGCAAGATTGCCCTCCATTGTATCAAAATGAATGTAGCAAATGAGCTTCGTAAGGAGGTAGGTGCTTGCACCTCAGCATGGAAAACTCTTCAAAAGCTATATGAATCTAAGAACACTTCAAGATTGTTATCCTTGAAGAACCAAATCCTTCAATGCTTTCAAGCCAAGGGAGAGAGTGGTCATTCATATGTTTTAAGAGTTAAAGACTTAAACAAGGAGCTTGCTTACATAGGAGATTCTATGAAGGAGAGTGAACTTGTTCAATTGATTTTGAATGGACTAAGTGTGGATTTTTCTAGCTTGGTGCAAAGCTATGCAATCATGGGCAGATTGCCCTCTCTTGAAGATCTCCAAGGAGTCCTCATGGCCGAGGAGAGTAGGAGAACACATCAAGTCAAGGATGGAGAAGTTCTCACTCAATGATGGAGATGACAGAACCCTTTTCATCAAGAGCAAAAGCAAATCCAAAGGAAAGGAGGTGCATTCAAGAAGAACCAAGTCAAAGGTGAAGATAAAGATGGATCTTCAACTCCAAGGTCAAGCAAGCCCAAGAAGGGTAAGTCAAAGATCAAGTGCTACTTTTGTAGCAAGATGGGGCATTATGCCTCCGAGTGCTTCAAGAGGAAGCAAGCCCAAAGCCAAGCAAACCTAGGCCAAGAAGAAGAGGAGAGTTCACATGAAGACTCCCTCATGATGTCAAGTTTTTCATCTTCAAGCATGAAAGTAGAAGACCCTTGGTGGATAGATAGTGCGGCTAGCTCCCACATGACAAGAAAGATGGAGTATTTCTCGGCTTTAAAAACCGAGAAAGAAAAATTTCGAGTAAAACCGGGCTGGGAAATATGGATTCATGTGAATCACAGAAATCATAACAACAAAGTTTGTGCAATTTACGGGCAATTAACGGAATGGGCGGGCCAAGTGGCTACTTAGCAGACCAAAAATCCATAAAAATGAGCAGTAGGCGCACGCCCTTGAAAAATTGAGGAAAGGCCAAAAATAAATGTCCTCAAACAAAAATGAAGGCCGCCTACTAAAAATAGGGGTTGAGAAAGAGCCTCACCCAAAACTTGGATAATAAATGCCAAAACACCTTGGAGGCTAAAAAATTGGGAGGTACACCCACTAGCCATTGACATTTTGGGCTTCTAGGGTGTACAAAAGGGGAAACTTTAATGGTCTCCCTAGCCTTTGACAAAAATGACATCTTGGCTAGTTTTGGAAGAGAGCTTTGAATGCACCACTCCGCATGTTGTTCGATTCTGGGTATGACATGGAATATTCTAGAATATGGCAAACCGCTTCTGCGATAAGCCCAAATACTACATAACTGAAGTAGAGAGTCAGAAGTATTAGAAATAGGCGACCAGTTGGCATCTTGCGTGTGTGAGTCCAAACATTGGCCTTAGGCTAATAAGTGCCATGGAGCACACTTATTAAATAAAGTATTTTAAACTTAGCTTTTGTAAAATGCCTAAGTTGGGAAATAAAACTTGTCCTCAAGAAACACAAAGTGATCTTGACAGTCACGATCGTGATCCTAATGAAACTTCAGTAGCCAATCAGAGTGAGGGGGCTCACCTCTCAAATCTATAAGATGGAGCCATTTCCTTTGTATTTGATCATCTTCTACTCTTCCAGTTTTACTTTCAAGTCTCTCTCTCTCTCTCTCTCACACACACACACACACACACACACACACACACACACACACATTAAGAATACCATGGAGCGATCATTAAGATCCGTAGGTAGGATTTCTTTCATCGTTCACCTCCCTTGAGAAGACCAACCTCTTGAGGAGAAGATCTAAGCCAAAGGATGCCTAGGTAAGAACCAATAAACGAAGCCAAGAAAAGACCAAAAAAGGAAAAATCAACAAAGATGAATGCCGCACAAATCTAGGCTATTCCACAAGCAAATCCGAAGCTAAGATTGCCAACCTTAGCAAGCCTAGATCCCCACTCCTATCATCGTGTTTACCCTCTCCCCATTGGATCGAAGCCTGATACTACACCGATACTCACTGGGATTAGATCCATAAAACCCCTTCTTTGCCCTCTTGATCACACTGATTAGGGAGGCACGGAAAGGGTCCACCATTTTTTTGGCGCTGTTGCCGGGGAGATGGTGCTAAACAGTCCTAGGACTGGATTTTATGTTTGCATTTCTTTGCTATTTTTCTCTTTTTTGACATGGCTATTACTTGCCTACAGAGTTTTTTTTCACTGTTTTGTCATTTTCTTTACTCGCCACTTTCCTAAAGGCCAACGGTAGACCTACGACATCTTCTATTAGCTCGATGAGTAAAGTCTAGTTTTCGCCATCAGAGATTATTACTCGCCCACCTAATTTTTTTTTTTTATTGTTCTTTTTTGGATATATAGAAATTGTCAAGTAGAAGCTAGATTTGGATGCTAGTTTTGATATAGATCAAGATTCCAATTTACCAATCAGTCTTATTGATCTTTTGTAGGTCAAATTGAGTCTTTTTCTCTGAAATTTCACATGGTATTAGAGCCAAGTAGCTTTGATAATGATCCAAAACTCTTCATTTTGCACAAAGCATTGGTGCTAAAATCAATTTGAAGGAGGGCAACTCTAACCAATAGTTTACTTGAAAATTTGAAGTTCAAATGAGTGTATAAAATTCAAGTGACTTCCCAACATGTGCTGGAATTGTACTTTCACCATATCTATGTGATTTTTCCATATTTGTGCTTCAAACAAGATTGTGAGAGTGAAACTAGTGATTTGCTTTGTAAAAATCCAATCATCTCATTGTAGATTTGATTTGTGGTGTTAGATCTTTGATCAACCTCTAAATCATTGAGAGTGAGCTTTGAGGTTGACGTTTTAGTTCTAGAGAGAGACTAAAGCCTTTCTAAACACCATAGGGAGGCATAGGCCTTCCAAGAGTCAAATCAAGTTTTTCCAAGAGGTAGTGTGTGTAGAATTTTATTTCCCAAGTCTTTTTGAGTTTAGAGTTTTGTGAGATTCAAGCGAGTAGCCTTGTGGCTAAATTTTGAGAAAGAGAGAAGGGAGAGCCTTTAAATAATACATTTGTTGTACTTGTTACTAGTAAAAATGGGTTCAATTGGAGCCTATCTTCTTGAAGCTAGCGAAATGTTGAATTCAAGTAACTATTCAATTTGGAAAGTAAGAATGGAGTCACTTCTAGTGCTTCAAGATTTGTATGATCTTGTTCTTGGTGAAGAGGAAGAGCCTCAAGGAGAACAAGATCTAGTGAAGTACAAGAAGAGATCTAGGCTAGCATTACATTGTCTTAAAATGAATGTTAGTGATGAACTTCTTAAAGAAGTTGCATCTTGTACCTCGGCCAAGGAGGCTTGGGACTCCTTGAGAGGGATTTATGAATCCAAGAACACCTCTAGAGTGCTTATGCTTAGAAATAAGATTCTACAAAGCATTAGAGGTTGTGATGAGAGTGCCCAAGAATATAATATCTTGAGGATAAAATCTCTCAATAAAGAACTTTCCATCATAAGTAAGAAAATCCAAGATGATCAGCTTGTGCAAATCATCCTAAATTGTCTTGGAGATGAGTTCTCCAATCTAGCACAAAGTTTTTCCATACAAGATTCCTTACCTTCTATTGACAAGCTCTGTAGTGTGCTTGTGGCCGAGGAGAGTAGGATCCTATTGTTGGATTTATTCCCTCTACTCTCCTTAAATCCCATTTTAATCTGCCTCCATTCATGCTGCATATTTACTAACGTTGTCACGCAGTCTGCATATTTACACGCGAATTCGCACAGACGAAGAAAAAGGGAAAGAATCACGACATTGTGTTTTTACACATGTTATGGTGACAGACAAAAAGGGGACACTATCTTACAGAATGCCAAAGTGCCCTAAAAGCAAAGGCACCCTGTAAATCTAATCCTAAGGCTACTCGTAAGAGTGACACACTTTTTGCATTGTCATCACCAACGATCACTTTAGCACTGACTGACGTCACACCCTTTTCACGCTCACCCCATGCAGCTGCGCTAATAGACTGGACAACGACTGCAGCCACCCACGATCTCTTACAAACAGCACATCCACTCTGTACTTTCCACATCTACACACCTGTAATATAATGTATATATATTGGATACCATTTATGTATTCAGGTTAATGAGTAATGAGTGAATGAGTTGATGAGTTGATGAATGAGACAAAGTAGATGCCTTGCACATTGATTCTTGATTGTCAACAATAAGATTTTATTCCTTTACAGATTGCATAAGCTTTGTAGGGCACGCAGTTTCGTCCACTATTGTCTTGTGCTCTACCACATTATTGACATGTATACATGATATACTTAATTTGATACAGTTTTTGTTCTGCGTTCAGATCTATGTTAATATTGCTATGCCTATCATTCATTCTGTCTGATTTTTCTAGTTGTTCTTTCTAAAAATAGACGACTAACATTTGGTCTTGTCTTTCACAAATCATTCGCGACTAATTATCAGTCAAGCACCGTCTAGCTCTTCGCGAATCATTTGCGACGAATAGTTTGTCTTAATATTCACGACAAACCATTCTTCTGGAGCTTCATCCATTTATCAAAGTTTGGCTACTTAATCAAGAATGACTATGATTCCCATCACTACCATTTTGTTCATTCTGATAGGCATAGTCATGCTTACGAAAAGAGTCATATAGCTCATTTTGCTGCGCACGAACATTTTCTGTTCGAGTTCGTTTCTCGTTCATTTCTTGTTCGAGTTCATGTCTCGTTCATGTTCGTCTTACCTCTTTGAGCTTATTTTTCATTTCTAACATACGACACCTTTTCTCAACTCGTTCATCTCCCTCTCTCCAACATGGTATCAGAGCTATTTTCATAGCTTGATAAGCTTCCACAGTACAAGACTCTACTAGCCGATAGAGTGATTGCTTTCCTGTTCTATATTTTTCAGTATCAGATTTTCATACTTAAGTCACTGATAGTTTCTCCTATCACTCAGACTAACTCTTCCACATGGATTCCCAAGGGAAAGCCAGTCCTATCATGGACAAGCTTGATGGAGCCAATTACCATTTGTGAAAATTTAAGATGAAAACTGTACTAATGGCAAAAGAATTGTACGACGTTGTTACAGGTGCATAAAAGAAACCCAAAGCGGACGACATGATGGGAGCTGAAGGATGGAAAAGCTTTCGCGCTGATCATCCTCAACATCACAGATACCCAGATCGGCCATGTATCCGAGGCTCAAACATCGAAAGAAGTCTGGGACATCTTGAGCACACTATATGAAGTGCGAGATATAGCTTCCAAGCTACATCTCAGGAAGAAATTCTACTCCCTCAAGATGACGAATGGTGATTCTCTGCAGAATCACATTAATCAATTCAAGAACCTGCTAAGACAAATGGCCACTGTCGGATCTAGCCAATTCAAGAAGCGGATCATGATGCCTTCATGACCAATCAATTAGAAATCAGTTTTGATCTGATTCATTATTATAAGCTCTAAATGTGATATTGTAATTAATGTACAGTTTATTTGGTTTACTGTATATGGTTGTGACCGGGACTGACCCGTTAGGATATATTGATCGGGCACTGATCCCGTAGCCGGCTACTTGGATTAGCTGCTGTACAAAGTTATTTACAGTAGGGCATGTCCCAAGTTTGTCGGTCGAATTTGGCCATATTGGGCCCGACCTTAGTTTGACAGGTGGTAGGCCAATTTTAGGACACCTGCCATTTCTTGCAGTTTGTGAATACTCTATATGTACAGTGTTTCTTTGTAATCTATTAACTTTTGTTGTGCCATCTATGAGAGCTTGTGAGGAGTGACTATGGTGATTGTGTGATGTGATCTGCATACTGCACTAGATTCTATCGAAATTTCAACTTGATATCAGAGCTACAAGGTGTAGCAAGTATGCACGATCCGGTGGAGCTATGGGATATCGTCTTTCACCAGAAGAAATAGCACTCAGAGCATCTCAGGAGAAAGGACTCCATACAGGGTATTGGTAGCCCGGATGGCAGGAGACAACAAAGCTCCTTTGATCGGAGCTTCGGGAAAGATCAAAACGATTGTCGTAGGTGGATTCCCGAGAGAATTCACAAAAAAATACTCTAAAATGGTTATTTGTGGCTATGACAGGAAGTTGGCCAAGTTTCTCTGAGTACTCCATCAATTGCTGAGTGGAGCGGATCGTAAGGAAAAGCAGGGCAGTGGTTTCTTAGTCATGAGAGGATTTTGACATCCATGTACAATGGGAAGAGGAAGAAGCAATTATGGGAATTGGCAAAAAGCGGCAGTTGCCAGAGGTATTCGTCACCATCATCAGTTCAGAGTGCTTTCACCTTGTAAGACGTTTGTGTCTCAACCATGACCTTGAATCTCTTGAAGCATTCAAAGGCTTCAGATTTATGCTCTATAAATATGACTATAGACCATCTAGAATAATCATTTATGAAGGTGATAAAATAGAGTGCATCTCCTAAAAATGGAGTTGGCATTGGACCACAAAGATCGCTATGTACAAGATCTATTGCATGCTTTGTTTTGACAGAATGTGTTCTAGGAAATTTGCTCCTAGAGTGTTTGCCATGGATGCAAGATTCACAGAAACAAGATTTCCTATCTAATGAAAGAGGGAAATACCCATCAACTAGATTATTAAAACGCATGTAAGAAAGTGACCTTGTATTCACGTGTCCAAATCGACCATGCCATAGTAAAGCCTGATCGTTTACACTTTCATTTGAAAGACTAGCTAATGCAATTGAGTCAGAGAATACATATAGATTTCCGACTCTAGTGCACGTAGTCAGAGTAGTATCTTCATCGAAGATTGTACATTATTCAGAAGAAAAAGTAACTGCGTAGCCCTCATCAGTTACCTTAGAGACTAATAATAGGTTCTTAGATAGTTGAGGTATATGAAGAACATTCAAAATAGAAATAGATAGATCATTCTTGAATACGATGTAGTTTACACACATGATTGTGTTTACCCTCGATAATATACTTATGGGCTCCTAGAAGCGAGAACAATCTAAAGGAATGTAAATACAAAGATATAATCATAGCTCAAGCATTCTTACCAATGAGATATTAAAAATTTAATTCATACTCAAATGGATGAATGAGTACAGTCCGCCGAAGAGATTAGATATGGTGTGTGGTATTATTGCAAATGGGTATTACTGAGAAGTTCAGTTCAAAAACTTAGAGTGATAGTGCAATATGGTATTGCAAGTTCCTCAGATGTCAAAGACAACCATTGTCTGATCAGATACTAAGGAGTCGTTGACGTTCGTGATCTGATCAGAGTGAGTGAACAAGTGTGAACAAGCACTAAGAGTGTAATCAAATCACAACACCATACATCTACGTTAAACACAGATGATAGAACGTATTGCTTCTATATTACAATGAAAGCTTGAACAACACTGAATGCATTACAGCCAAAAAAATGGAGGTGTAACTTGGATACTCGATATCATTCGTTCTGTTGGCGGAGCATCACAGAGAATGTGTGAGGATGATGTATTTATCCACCGCATCCTTGTAATTATTACAATAAATGTTTTACATCTAACTATGTAAGTCGTTGTACTCAATAAGTGTTTGAACTATAACGACAGCTGTGTACATAAGTCAAGTAACTCGAAGTCGCCGGAATACTCAAGTTTGTCGTGGACTTTGGTCAGATATCTCCAGAATAGATCTTAGTCGCATACTTTGCATTTTTCGTATTTCTTCGAAAGTAGATGGAGACACCCTTCGCATTTTTCTCTCATTTAGTATATTTGTGATTAACCTGAAGGTATTGAAAAACAGTTCATTTGTGAAAGTGACTGTTTTGTCGCATTTTTGGAAAAACGCAAAAAAGTCAACAAAAGGTTAGGCTTCTTCAAAATACTTGAAAAGAAGTTTCTGTCAAAAAATTGTCGCATTTTTCGGGAGTTGGAAAATGCGAATTGTGCAACAATTAGTTCATTTCTGCAGACTGTTATAAACAAAGTGTATTTCTGCAGACTTGCACAAAATCATGATTTGTTGAAGTCGTTGAAGATGGCCAGGTCTTCAATGATCTTTAAATAACTTGAACTTAACATTTGAATGTGAAAAGAATAGGATTGGTTACCCCTAGTCTTTGATCTTTGGATGGAGATCAGCCGGAAGTTCGATGTAGTCGTCCTTCGAATAGTTCGGCTATCTAAGTTCTGTGATTCCTACAGGTATCATATGAGCCGACATAGAACCAAAGTAGGTTGCCTTTGACCCTAGATCAACGATCAATAAACGTGCAAGAAGAATCTTGAAATAGAATTAGTATTCAACAAGGAGGAAACTGTGGACTTAATTTCCAACAGTGTTGGCAGGATCTACCACCTACCACTCCCATGCAAACTCACACTAGGCTAGGAGGGGCATTCTATAAGAGAGTTCAATTGCTGGGTGGATTAGACTAGCTTTGCCTTCAACATGGTTATATTGTTACTAATAGTATGACTCACGGCCAAGCCTCCCAATCCACTCCCACAAGTGCAAATTGGCTAGGAGTTCTCCCAAGAAACCACTTTATCAACATAATAGCTGGCACACCACAAATCATAGGCTTAGCTTGTACATTTGAAAAAAAAAATAACTCTTATATTGAAAAACGATATGAATATCGTACAGGAGAAATTTTGATGCCCAAGCTCTAGTAGTAACAATGGCAAGGAGACGAAGATCAACAATTGAATCCATGATTCTTCATAATCAGAAAGATGAAAATGGTATGTGGGAACCAGCAAATATACAAAGGATTCATGGGTGTTGTTGCATCCATCATCAAAGGGACATTTTTGACAGAAGAAAAGGGCAAAGACAACATATAAGTCATACTAGAAAGCAATTTAAGACAACTCTTGGAGGTCACTCTATATCTGATGTATTGGTACAACATGTTGTATATGCATTCGGAATTAAAAGCACAAGATGTCAATTCTCATGATCATAAAAAATGTAACTGCAAGTATATCAGAATATATGCACTTTGCTGCTATCATTTGTGTTTTTTGATTTAAACTCTTAAGAAGTGTTTTAGTATTAAAAGTTTCTCTTCTTTCAGATTTAAATCCATCAACCATAAGTGAATGGGAGCCAGCACAGTCACTTGCAGGTATATTGGATGTAATTCACTCAAATATTAAAAAATTGCAATATAAGGGAAGAAGTCCCATTCAGCTTGCAGGCAGTGGCATATTCTTTTATGATTACAAATATATTCTAGAAATGGATGGGAGTTTTGGTAAGCTTTCACAACATTTATAGATTGCGTATTGAGCAGAAAAAAATGTACCCGTCTATATTATCAAAATCGAGTTTTTCGACATAGGTTCTTTCTTGAGCGCTATATGTTTTCCAGATCAGCGCGTCGGTGTGAGAGAGGTGTTCTCTTCTCACGAATGAAACTAGCTACTACTAGATCTATCTTTCTTCCCTGATACGCACCTCACTGGGTATGGCGTTCAGGATTCTCTTTGTGTATATGTATATGTCTATGATCCAATACATTTATTATGCTGGATTAGATTACAAGATCGATTAGCTAAGTTTAAGCTAAGCATCCGTTTAAGTACGTTTTTGTTAACGTTGTATGGCGACGATGGATCGTGGTAGTTTGAAAAACTTCACGCCCGGGCCGATAGTTCCTCCTCACCCTAGCTTACATATGGATACTCTGGAATGTCGGCCTAACCCGAAGTGTCGGCCTTCTGAGTATGTTTCAAAAAAGCCGAAAAAGCCGAAGGTTGGCTGAAACAAAATCCTGGGTCATTTTAGACCCACTGTCGTCTTTATCAAAATACGAAAATGGGGAACTATGCGACAAACAGTTCAAATATGCAGACTGTGCAAAAACTAGTTAAAATATGCAGCAGTCTAAAAGACAAGGAAAAATACTAAGGCTTTAAAGTAAAAACTTAATGTTTCTTCAGAGGATTGTTGTAGAGTCATCCTTCTAACCTTCTTGGGAGCTGTAGCTTTAGACTTCATACTCTTTCTCGGGGCCTTCTGCTTATGAGGCCTCTTTGTAGGAAGATCAGTCCTATCAAGGGGAGCATCTCTTGGTGCAATAGTACCTATCTCTCTGTCTATACAAAAGTTGTAAATACTTTGGCATAATGCTTACCCGCTTAGCATGTATAGAAATAAAAAAAGAATCCTCAAAAAATAGGCTCTAATAATCCTCAGCAGCCTCTTGAAGGCACTGTAATGTCATAGGTGTAAACCTAACATGCGATCCCAGATCTCTCTAGTGATCTGGCTAATGATACAGTAGAATGGGGCTCTAGGTCAAAAGCTCGGTGGATCTTTGATATTTCCTATCTTATTGAATCCACCTACTTCTATTAGCTCTTCTACCTCCTCTTGGTGGATGCAAAGTTCTTCTGGAAATAGGTCTGGCAGTGGGGGAAAAGAAGTCTATCTTGGTCTGCTTCACCCTATCCATGGTAGAAGTCAAGAGGGCGATATCACTTCTGTGCACGATAGGAGGAGAATGGGAAGAGGGAATTGAAGGTCGCACAGAAGCGATATGTACGGCTTGATATCGGTTTTGTGCGCAAAGAGTGTGGTGTGTAGCAGAGGCACGAAAGCGATATCAAGGAGAAAACACAAAAAAAAAAGTGAAAATGGCCTAAGGAAGCCTCTTCTTGTAACCTCGACGCTCGCACATGTGGGTCAACGGTCCTTAGATGTGTGAAAACTCTAGTTAACTGTCGACATGTGTCCCGTATGGATGCTCTCAATGGTGAACACGTGTCCTTAGAACGTATGAGAACCAACGAGAAGATGGCACATGTCCCAATCATTGGCTAACAGTTGTCACCAGCACGTGCGAGTTTGATCAACCAATGAGACAGTGTCATGTAGCAAGTTGGCCCGTTGAATCGCATATGTGAATGAAAACTATCAATGGCACAAAACCCAATCTTCTTTTTCACATTTTTTTTTTTCGATTTTTGCAAATATCGCTTTTGTGCATGATCTTCGTTCCATTCCATTGACCAAACCTTGTGCGCACAGAAGCAATATTCATTCATACATATTGCTATTTGCCATACATATTTTTTTTAGTTTTACAAATACCGCTTCTGTGCGTGGACCTTTTTCCCTCTCCAAGAGCATGCGAACAAAAGTGATACTGGCCTTTTACACTTGCTATTTCTCCTACATATCGATTTTGTGCACGCTATGGACACCCACATTTGTCCAACATCCCCTTTGTTTATTAGAATTGATATTTGATTTTCTTAGATCACCAATGGCTTCTTGTTCCCAATTTGACAGGGAAGGTTCCCTGTTAAAGTTTCTATATGAGTTTGAATATCCGAGGAAGTAGAGTACTTCAAATCGCTTTTTCTATATGTATTCCATATTGCACAACAAAGTGCTGAGATTTTCTATGAGCATTATGTCAAATTCAGAGATCTAGTCACCATCCATTCAAGTCATTCCCCAAGGTCAACTTTCTTTTATGCATTTCAGTGACCTTGTACATTCCTTTCCCCTTCACAAGCAGAATCTGGGTAGAATGTACACTCGCATTTTTGAGCAGTTTAAGATTTCTACATCTTGTAATATATGTAAGTGAAAATGTAGATATGTTGAATATTAAACAGGTTTTGTGTTTTTTTTATTGTTCAAATATCGGATGAGGTTGAGACTTCAACCCCTCAACTAATAAATCCCTCTCCCTCTATTCTTGAGCCCTCCAAGACGGATATCACTCACTTCTTGATCGACACCCCTGAAAAAGTTGGTGATTTTGTTGATGTAGATACACACAAGCTCAAAGATTATTTTGTTGGTAGTAGTGCCCTTGTGGAGGTGCACACTTCTGATTTAGAGTCTCATTCATTTTTTGAGTTGTCCAAATATTACATAAATGATGATGTATACATAACCACTTCGGATATCTATAGTTTCTTTGATTACCGGGAGGATGAGGTCCTCTGTCTACTGTCCGGGACTATTTATGAGTTTTCTGAAATAGTTGATTTTGAAACCGATGACTTGTGCTAGGTATTGATTATGATGATGATGAAGGACTGCTTACAGGTGATGATTGTCTGAGCAAGGCTTTATCAAATGTCCAAGAGCAAAGACTAGGGTTCCTATTGAGGAGGAATTTGTAGCCTTCCAAGATCAGCTAGATTTTCCTCATCCATCTCATGTGGAATTTACAGATGATTCCTCTATGATTGGAGGTCACAATATAGATCGTTTCGATCTGATTGCAACAGATGATGAAGAATGTGTAAGTTTTTTTTATGTGCAAGTTTATTGTTTCAAAATGGTTTATTGAGTTTAATAACTTGATATTTAATGACTTTGCTATTTTCTTATGCCGAGTGCCCTTCTGACAGATGAGTTTGATGTCCGTCGAGGAGGCTTCAGGCAGCACTCCACCTCATTCCCTAAATATAGTGGAAAATTTGTATTCTCAATTTATATTGTCAATATGATTATAATGCTTTTTTGTTGTGCCTACGATGAGCTTCTTTCTTGCTCTATGAATTTGCAAGCTTTTCTAAACTTGTCGTAATCTGAGGATTTGGTGATCTGTCTAATTTGAACTCTTCTGTAGAACCATTGAAATAGTTGAATACTGTAACTTCCCTTTTCATTAGTTTCCCCATACTGTGTTTCGATGGAATGCTGCTCGTGCTTGCCAATGTGATTTGTCCATTTCTTGTGATGACCAGATACTCATGCTCCCATATGTATTCACAAAAAATGTTGTGTGATCTCCTAGTATGTGCTATAGAATAGAGAGAGATAGCATGAGAAAATTAATATTGCAATAACTAACAATAGAAACATTATGCTTATTTAAAACAATTGACCATGTAATGTGTGATGTGATCTGGGTCCCATGCTTTTGAAACAACATCAACAAACTCCACACAAGTCTGTTGAATGACAAGCTTATTTGCATTTGTGAATGTATTTTCTCTCAAGATTTTAATCATATTGTCCAATTTCTTCCACGAATCAACCTTCGGTAATCTAGTTGTTCCTCTCACCTCAAAAGTCTGAGTTGCAGCAATGATATCCTTCCCAACAGAATGTTGAATACTTGATGGCATATTTCAATGATTTGACAAAAATCTACGTGCCTTAGATCCTCCTATTCTTGGTTTAGATGGCAAATTTCCTGTTTTTCCATAAAGCTTTTCATCCTTTTGTATTTTTACATGTCCTTTGTGGAGTCTTGCTTTCAAGAGGACATCTTCTAATCTAGAGATAGACTGCTTTGAGGATGATGCTGGTTTGGCATTCCAAGCAAATAGTATGTGAAGGTAAACAAAATTTTCTATTATTCTTACCTTTGCATGTAGAGTACATATATGTAGTGGAATTGGCATAACAGGTTTCCAGTTTGGATCAAGATTCTCTCTTGTAATGCATGTGGTTCTTGTAATATCTTTCGTCGTCTTCATGCAGTATATACAAGGATGCTTAGATGTAGCTCCATGAAACACATTGTACATGCATTTTAATGTTTCAAATCACCTGCCAAATGCCATTCCACATTGAAATATCCTTTTTCAGGTACATTGAGATTTACACCATCCATATGCTCTTTGATGATCCGAGGATAAGATGTTATACACAATATCCATGATAGAATTTCATGATCCTCTTTCAGAACCTATTAACAAACGTGTACCATAAATAGTTAATCTACTAAAGAAAACAATGTTGAATAGTATAATCAGTAAGGATACCTAGAAAGCAACCAAACACTAGATATCATTCTCTGACTGAACATTGAAGTTCAAATCTCCCTAATCGATTGATTGTGCAAGGTCACCATTCATGAGAGTTATACTAACCCTCTCCATCTTTTGCCCTTTAACTATTTCTGACTCATCTAACTTAAGTACTGTGATTATTTTACCAATTACCTTTTCCATGATGATGTCATATAAACTAATCATATATCTCAGTAACTGATTTATGTGGAGGCCCTTGATCCCACATTATCCAAATTAAATATTTTATATCATAAAAATTTTCAATTTTTGTACATGGAAATATGCTATAGTGCCTAAATTCATGTAAAGGCCTATTTGCATCTTGTAAATTCATCTTAAGTAAGAACTCGCGACATTTTGTGCGACATTCTATATCGACACATTTGCAGATCCCAACCAACATCTTAACGGTTGGTGATCAACACTTAGGCCGGTGTTCATTCCTATAAGGGTGACACTCAGAGCCATTGTACATACGCATTGATTGAGCTATCAATAGAGAGGAGAGGGCCAGTTTCATAGCCTGTGCATTCCTTTCCATAGTTATTTGTTACAGTTGCACTTCTTATCAATTGAGCGAACACACTTTGAGTTAGTCTGTAACCGATTTAGATAGACATATGTTTGCGACATTCACTCTTCACTTGTACTAAATTCCAGATTCTCTAACGTGGATTTGCAGGCAGCATCTGAGAACGGCACTTCTAACTAATGTGTGTAGAGAATTAGCAGAAGCCTTAAGTTTAATTCTAATCTGAACCTCTCTTAATTCTAAATGAGCTATGTGTTCAAATAAAGAACTCAACTGACGTTCTATTTGTTTGTTGTTGTGATAAGAACTAATTCCTTGTGCTTATTAAGAGGAATCAAAAGCCGAATACATCCCGTGTGAAGGATCTTTGTGCCTGTTGCTGTCAAATTCATTGCTTACTATTGTCCTAAGAGCCAAGAAGATAACTTACCCTTCTATACCTTCAGACCTTGACTAAATTGTGTCATCATTGGTGTTTCTAGACGCCAATTTTCTCAATATCTTTGGATAACTAGATTTGTTGTTGTAGTATTCTGCTTTGAATATTACATTCAATCACCTTTGTACACTTATACTACTTAGTTCACTGCTTTTGTGAAAATCTATAACAACTACGCTACCACATAACTTGGCACCGTCTTTTCATGATTTTTAAGTGTACTAAGTCCATTGAATCTTATTCATGTAATGTATGCCATGAGATCAGCCACACACAACTATTGAGCAGAAACGTTTAGAACGAGCACAACGATTAGAAGCTTATAGAAAGACATGTAATTTGTACTTCCAAAGTCTGCGAAATTCACCAATAAGGGTAAGATTAAGTCCTGAAGCATTTGATAACCTCTACAACACTTTTGTAACACTTGTAAATACATTTGAGCAAGAGCTTGCGAATTCATCGAATCTATCTGAATCTTCATCTTTGAAACATAGATCCGATTCTTGTTTTGAATCTGAGTCTAACCAAGACCCCGATCCACTATTAGAGCCATCATCTGAACATAATTTTGAGTCATCTGATCCATCTGATCCACCAGGTCTGCTACCTAACCCACCACTTGAAAATATGAGAAATCTAGCACAACCCACATCTACCAAAATCAGATATGACTTCTTCAAAGGGTCATCATCTGATGATGCAGATAGCTATTTATCATAGTTCGAGTCAATTACTATAGCCAATAAGAAAAAGACTGACGAGGATAAAGTTAGAATTCTACCAGGTCTTCTACGTAAGCAGGCAAGAATCTGGTATAGCCAGTTAGTTCTGGAAACAACTAATACTTGGAATGCTTCAAAAGTAGCATTCCTTAAACAGTTTAGAGAGATAGGCTATTCCACAAGACTGTTAACACGTCATAATTCGGTAGAGAAAAGCCGAAGGAGTCGCTTAGGAAATACACTCGAAGAGTTAAGAATTTGATAGGGAAGCTAGGAGCACAGTATCATGTTCCCATGCAAAACGAATGAATTTTGAGTGGATTACCCAAGAAGGGATAGGTACTGTCATCAGGGATTGACGAACTCGTTAGAAGATGTTATAGCATCCGTAGAGAATTATGAAACTTCTAAAATTTCTAGCAGAAGAAGAAATGATAGAAAGAGTACTAATAAGAAGCATAAACATAAGATAATAGAAGAATCTGACTCGTCAACGGAATTTGAGATAGAATCTGATTCAACAAATGAAGAAGAGTCTTCTGATTCTTCATCTTATTCTTCATCGTCTGAAGAAGAAACTAGTTATAGAAAATCTAAGAGTAGAAACTTAGTCAGGAGACAAAGAATGGAAAAGTCTGAAAAGACAAATCCATTAAGGAAAAGTATAGAGCTTTTAGCGAAAGAAATGGGAGACTTAAAAGTCTAGATGTTCGACTTTAAAGCTAAGAGGAAGAAGCAAAATCAAATGCTAACGTCTGGTGTACATCTTGATGAGGTAGCCTATACCGCTACTCCTTTTAACCAAAAGCATTTTACATCTAAACCACGCAATAGGCAACAATATACTATTTTGCATAGAGGAGGGACAAGAGATTCAACTCCTCCACCAAGAGTAAAGGGTTCATGCTATAATTGCGGAGCTCTGGGTCACAATTCACCTGACTGTCCTGAACCTAGGAGGTTAGTAGGATATGTACCACTTTGCGCTAATTGCAAAGGCGAAGGACATGTCACTGTCAAATGTCCCTAACCACAACAGCCACGGTCTAAACCGTGGTTTATTAATACGCCTAGAGAAGATGAGCCATGACCATCTAAATCTAACACTGACATGGTAGTCCAAAGGATAGCAGTAGAGTCCGAGACTGTAGAAAATCAAGACCAAGATTGGCCTGAATTAGACTGAGATTTAAATAAAGTTACAACTAGAAGTAGGAAGAATATGCCAACACTTAGAGATAAAAAGAAAACTAAGGATAAAAATGTGAATATTGCGAAAACTGCGAAAAGCACGAAAAATGTGACAACTAAAACGCAACCTGCAGAGCTAATGGCAAAAAATCCTAAAGACCTAGACTTTGATCGATCTAATGAAAAATACTATGAACCAAATATCAGTTTAGAAGCTAAGAAACTCCTAGATGAAGAAACTAAGAGAGTTAAAAAAGTATTGTTCTTAGATCCAATAATAAGTAGTGAGATACCTAGAGACCCATCGCCACTTAGACATCGTTCATATGACATAGTGGAGGATTTTGCCTCTAGAATGCCCAATATAGCTTTCAAATAGTTATTAGAGGATAATCAATACTATAAGAAAGAGATTAAACAATTTTTGCAAAGGAAAAAGAAAAGGAAAACTAAGTTGCCATTAGTCGACGTAGGACTGATAAACTTTGGCTTAGAATCAAGTTTACTTTTGGTTGAGCAGCTCATCACTTGGGTGCATGTGTAAGTGATTGAATATGTTGTTTGCTTCGTATAAAGATACACCAAATCAAGTTTTGACTTCCATAATCATGAAAATGTCCTAAGCTGTAGTAAGGCTGAATACAACCTCAAGAAAAAATTTCAAACGAATCCCAAGGTATGAGGGAGCGGTAAACTAGGAGCTACAACAGATTCAGATAAGCAACTCACAACAACTACTAAAAATTGTAACGAAACAACACTAGGTCATTCTTAATACTTAAAAAACAAACCTTAGCATCTAATATTTTTCCAAACTTCCGAAACGGATCCTACAAACCTCTATCAGAGATGTTCCATGATAGGCCCCCGACAAAGCATTGGTATTCTCAACAACAGACATGGATGATAGTCGTGATGATATTCTCGCAAAGGTTATTAAAAAGGCTGAAGAAAATCCCACGACTGCTACTATATTCACTGGCAAACTGTTCAAGACAAACTAATCAGAAAAGAACCTAGACAGTGGCAAAAACCTAATTAGACTAGGTCATTCTAGAACATATTGAAACTGCATGACAACCACTTGAACAATGAAAGCTACATGTCTCCGACATTCGGCACTGCCAGATCCAGCCTTAAAATTTTTGACCACCACCACATAATATCCTTTAACGTTAACTTTTTTACAAACTCCATTGACCAATCTCAACACATAGTATTGCCTTTGCAAGGGAAAGCCAAAAAACAACAACCAAAAAGGAAGATCTGAAAAAGCCCTAAGTCTCGGAAATAAGGTTCAAAGTCCAAAGGTCTGGAATCATGCCTCTCATGACTAGGACTGAAAGGATAGTCTTTGCCACCGCCATCATTCATCATTTCATGTACTCCATTCTTGGTGGATATAATATATATATATATATAATGTGTATTTATTACTGTTGTGTACTCTGTGATCTATGTACTACAGCGGTGTGCATGAGGCTCTGAGTCAAGACCGTTATTGGGTTTTTCATATGGGCTTTAATTTTCAAGGCTGAACAACAACCAGGGAGCAGTGCCCTTACCACTGGCAGTGTGGCACCACCAGCAGGCTGCACGATAGTCTATGGAGGTACACAGAGCTCGGCTCTGACAATTTTTGATTTCTAGCAACCACCACAGAACTGCAATCTAACGCAATTCTGCCTTTATTATAGAATATAGTTGCACTGTGCCTGTGATTCAGCTCAAAGCAGTTTTATGTTCACACTTAGCTCACTGGCAGTTTTATGATGGTAGTTCACAGTTCAGACTTCACTCACTGGCACTGCCCGCTGAGCGTTGCTGCAAATTTGCAATTAGTACAGTGGTACAGTTTACAACTAACTCAAAGACTCCTTTACTTCTTCGTTTTTCGGAGTACGGAGTTACTGGTCTTCTAGAACGGCTTGGAGAGGTTTTGAATTTGAACTTTTCTTTACTGTTGGAGCTGATCTTGTATTCAGAATTATTAAGGTGCTTTACTACAATGCTGTCAATGCATATTACCTAATGTCCAGGGCCAGACATGGCCCAGACTCATTCTTCATTGCTTTCTTACTTTATTACAAGTTACGACTTATTGGAGCTCTGAAGTATGAAATTTGAACCCATACTTGCTTCCTAAAGTAGCTCACTATAGCTCATTATAGTATTGAAGCTTTGAATCCATACTTGCAATGCTTCCTAAAGTAGCTCACTAGCCAAAGTATAGTCTCATTATAGTATTACAGCTTTCAAAGCCAAGCTTGCTTACTAGAGCAGCGATCACCATATTGTTAAAGCGACTTCATCATAATTTTATGATATATAGATACTTTGCTATGTTATCCCATTCCCATTACAATGGCAGCATCAGTCGGGAGTCGGGCGAAGATGAAGTCCCTAGAAAGGATGCTGTCAAGCTGTGGCTTACTTTAAACCACTGGTGATAAGAAAACAATCGTTGCAGCTTAAATTCTTTCACTCTTTGCTACGGGAATATAGTGAAAAGAAAGACCTGCTTTTGCTGGAAGAATGAGCAATATGGTGCCGGTTAAAGTCTATCGCTCTTTTGTGGTGGTAGTTCTGCTAGTTGCTGTTGGAGCTATGGCAGCTCCTGCTGAAGAGAAACCCACATCTTATATTGTAAGGATGGACAAGTCTATAATGCCCCTTGTTTTCACTAGCCACTCTCCATGGTATGCATCAACTCTAGCATCCGTCAAACGCTCCATTGCGGAAGACGGCTTGTTACATGTCTACAACGTTGTTTTTCATGGATTTGCTGCTGTGATGACTCCAACACAAGCCACTGAATTAGAGAAATCACCAGGAGTTGTTTCTATTATACCTGATACTGTTGCTCAGCTGCGGACAACCCACAGTCCGGATTTCCTGCACCTGCAGGCTCCTGTGGGGATATGGCCGGAAGCGGACTATGGCTCCGATGTGGTGGTGGGCATCTTTGACACTGGCATATGGCCTGAGAGTGCCAGCTTCAGCGACGAGGGCATGGCACCTGTGCCAAGCCACTGGAAAGGGTCGTGCATTGCAGAAGAGGGATCCAACACATCTTTCTGCAACAAAAAGATAGTAGGTGCTCGGGTTTTTTATGCAAGCTACGAAGCCATGAATGGGCCGATCAACGAGACTGCAGAGCTCAAATCTCCTCGTGATTCCATTGGCCATGGCACCCACACTGCATCCACTGCTGCTGGGCGGTCTGTGCAGAATGCAAGCATGTTTGGTTTTGCGGCAGGAACTGCCAGAGGCATGGCGCCCATGGCGAGGATTGCTGTGTACAAGACTTGCTGGGCGAACGGCTGTACTGGCGCAGACATTCTCGCAGCGTTTGATCAAGCTGTACTTGATGGGGTTGATGTGATCTCGCTCTCTCTGGGGATAGATGGAGGCACGCCACCTTACTATCTCGATCCTATTGCTCTGGGAGGCTTTGCAGCTATGGAGCATGGCGTGTTCGTTGCCACTGCAGCTGGTAATCGTGGGCCAAGTGATTTCTCCGTCGAGAACGTAGCGCCGTGGCTCACTACAGTGGGCGCCAGCACCATGGATCGCTCCTTCCCCGCTGATGTGATCCTCGGCAATGGCGAGGTGATCTCGGGCATTTCTCTGTACAAGTCAGATGGATCGGAAGAGCAAGATATGCCTCTAGTAATTGCAAGCGATGCCGCTCTAGGAAACAATGGCACGAGCTCCTTCGTCGCTAATCTTTGCACGGCAGGGTCGTTGGACCCATCTTTAATTCGTGGCAAGATTGTTCTGTGTGAGAGGGGGGATAACAGCAGAGTGGACAAGGGAGAAGTGGTGAAAGCAGAGGGTGGGGCAGGGATGATCCTCGCCAATTCTGCCTCAGATGGAGAAGGCCTGATTGCAGATTGCCATATGCTTCCTGCCACAGCAGTGGGAGCTCGATCAGGCAGCATCATCCGCAGATTCATCCACAGCAACAAATCTGCCACGGCTAGATTCAAATTCTATGGTACAAGGCTTGGCATTAACCGAGCGCCAGTGGTGGCATCCTTTTCCTCCAGAGGGCCAAATCCAGAAACGCAAGAGATTCTGAAACCCGATTTAGTAGCTCCAGGAGTAGACATCCTTGCAGCATGGACAGGATTATCTGGGCCAAGCACCCTAGCCACCGATTCCAGGAGGGTAAAGTTCAACATAATCTCTGGCACTTCCATGGCTTGTCCACATGTCAGTGGCCTTGCAGCTCTGCTCAAGGCAGCTCACCCCTCTTGGACTCCCTCTGCGATCCGATCAGCTCTCATGACCACTGCCTATCTCACTGATTCCACCACTCATATCATGACAGATGAAGCGACAGGAAAGCTCTCCACTCCCTTTGATTTCGGCTCTGGTCATGTTGATCCCCAGAAAGCTCTTGATCCAGGTTTGATCTATGACCTTACCACCCATGACTACATCACATTTCTGTGCAGCATCAATTACACTAAGCAGGCGGGCAGGATGGTTGCCAGACAGGCCATCTCTTGCCCTCGCAATTCTGGCAATCCTGGGGATCTCAACTACCCATCTCTTTCAGCTGTGTTTGATCAAAGCTCAGCTTCTGCTCTAACCAGGATCTTCACCAGAACTGTGACAAATGTGGGCAATGCAAGGTCAGATTACACGGTGCAAGTGGTTGTTCCACAAGGTGTGCAGATAACTGTAAAACCCACAAAGCTTTCCTTTACAGGGTTGAATCAGAAGCTGAGCTACAAAGTAATGGTGAAAGCTGGTAAATTGTCGCTTGGAGCTGGAGAGTCTGAGACAGTATTTGGGCTTATCTCATGGACAGATGGGTCTCATGTAGTGCAAAGCCCAATTGCAGTCACCAGGCAAGAACCTTATTAACGCAAGTCTCTCCATTCCTTTTTCTGGATTGAATCTGGGATCCAGTCCTCTGTTCCTCTGTGATGTTCTCTTGGCAGACAGGGTAACTAGATCTGTCATGTTTTTCTATGCAAGATCGGCTCATATCAACTAAGCCTGATGGTAACATCACTAATTCGCTAACCAGAACTTTAGCTCAAAGCTATAGTACCATTGCATTGAAGTAGCATGTACGATGTCCAATGCAATAGTCTTGTACGGTTTTCAACTCTTTTGTTGTTGTGCTGGCAAACAGCGTGAAGTTGCTAGGTGTAGAAAAATCTACTTCTACTCTTTGTTTCCATATCTATTTTGTAATGAATTATGGTTATATTTCTGCTTTTGAACATAGTTACCATAAATCGCATTTGAGCTAAAATTCTGAGTATGGATGAGTTTGAGTATGGATGCTATTCTTGCAAACTTAAGACCTCGAATATTGTGCAATATGATATCTCGTTTCTCATCAAACTCAGTCAAATTCTCTTACTCTGTACTCGACTATCCTAAAATTTTCCACCTTAATTTTGGCCAGGATTAGGATGTTAGGCAATGAAACGCTGCAAGCTTTGTGATTTTCTTAAAGACTTGCAAATTCGTGTGCAACCTTTAGAAATGTGCAGAAGGCAAGCAACGCACTATTGACTCCCCGAGGCTCCTGGAATGCAATGCATCACTATTTGCTAGAGATACGTTAGTTACCTCACCAATTAGCTGGGATGCATTATAGATTTGACATGATGAGAATTAGGATCTGCTCTATTTCTGCCTCAGGAATGAAGTGGACTTTCAAGTTTGAGGCTGCCATGCCGAATTTTTTCTTTGTATCTGTGCTGACAAGAATCTTCTCCTTGAGCAGTTGTAAATGCCAAAAGTCTAGGAATAAAACCCAGAACTTAGACTCAATGGAATCTCAGAATTTCGACGCCAGAATGAATCAACCATCAGAAGTTTTTGCAAGTCTTTAACAATGTCTTTGCCTCTTGTGGACATGGCTGTCTCCCTCATCATGAATTTGCAAGATTCCAATCCTATGCAACATGTAATCCTTCTTGCAGTCCTCAACCATCAGAAGTTTTTGCAAGTCTTTAACAAATGGAAACTGACCCAAAATGGTGTAAGATTGTACCAAGTTAGGATAATCTTTTTTAATCCATTCATGATGATTTGAACAATTTCTCCCTTCTTAATGCCATGCCCCCCAAGACAATTTTCTGTTCATTTAGTTTACTCTCAAAACAAAAGATTGTGCACTCCATTGCTCACAGAGAACTGGCAAAGTCCTGCAGCCAACCGACTGGTTTTAAAATTTAGTGATTGATCTTCAAACAAGCAGGAAGCCAAAAGTCTAAAAGCCGGTTAAAAATATGAGTAGCACGTAACTTACCTCGATAATAAAAAAACAGGAGTAAATTCTTTAGAATGCTTTGACATGTCATTTAATCACTTACATTTTATATCAAATTTTAGAAAGTAGATATGCATGTTACAATAAATAGCGTTATTCTTTGGATTTCTTTTGACAAACTTAGCTTAAAATTTATGCTTGTATTAATGTTGTAAACTTTTAGTTTGGTACCAAGTTTCAAATTACACAAAATTAATTTCCTAAGAAAATTTCATTGAAGAATCTGCCAGTGCACTTTTGAACTTGAATGCAAAACCGGTCACTTTGAAAGTTGTAGGAACTTAGAGGTAGGAAAAGAAAAAAAAACCGGTTGATTTAAGAAACCATAGGAGAATAACCCACAAGTGGGTAAACTTAAGTTTTGGACTAATAAATTCAATATGAATGAAGTAGACATGATTCTAATTGTGTACAAATGATGGCGATGTGGTCAAACAAGTCAAATTACCAAAGTGACAATAGCTAGTTTTATGAAATTGAAATATAAATGCTACCCATATTTTCATAGGACATTTACCATCATTTTAAAAGAAAATAGTATTCCTATACATTGGAACTCCAGATAGAAAAAAATATTAATTGTGACTAGTCATTCACCATGGATCTACATCATCAATAGATGATAAAAGACTAGAATATATCATTATAGGAGAGTTTTCATCAACATCATAATTGATATTACGATTATTACACCCTTCTCCTTCATTTCTCTTTCTCTTATAAAATTATTATGTTTTAGATTGCCAAACTTCTTGCATTAAGAGCACGTGATGAAAGACCTATCCTTCATATTATTGGTTGAATGTTCTCCTTTCATCACTTGGCTTTACATAAAGCTTGATGGTCCTTTTAGGCTGTGCCCTTCCACTCGGCTTTGATGAAGAATGCTCAATCTTGATCTTCCATATTAATAGATGATCACTTTCTTGTCTCCATGTCGATCCTTTGCTCATTAAACTAGCAAGACACTTTTCAAGTCTTCTAATGAGAGTAGCTCCTTTTGTATAGCATAGCTTTGCACCAAAATCTGGTAGCCTTTTGTCGATCCGTTTAGGAGGATTTGAAGAAGTAATTTCTCTTTGATAGCACCACCTATACTAGCAAGTTTATCATTGAGAGAATAATCCTCAAAGCATAAGCATGAGCACTTTCACGTTCTGTCCTATAGGATCAATGGTTTGAGCTTCTTAAGTTAAATATATTTGATGTTTTAATAAACTTGCTTGGATAAAGTATCCCTTGCCTCCTTTGCTATTGCACACGTCTTTACTATATTTGAAAGTTCATTGGATACATTCGTCTTGATGACATGAAAAGCTAATTTTTCTCTCTTATCATATTTCACAATATCTTTTGGTACTTGAAGTCTTTTCTTAATTCTTGGCAAAATATCCATTAATTGTTAAATCAGCAATAGAATTGTTTGTTAAAGTTAATCTATCACTACTCTCCAAGATAGAACTAGCTTTTTGAGATATGGTAAGAGAAAATAAGAGGAATGATCAAACCCTAGATCCTCAACCGTAATGGAATGCAAAATCTTGCAAACTAGGCTTCTCAAGCACTCTTAAAGTGTTGTGAAGATAATCTAAACACAAATAAAATATCACAGTAGATCTAGAACCTGAGAGGACTCTTCTCATTGTCTTCCAAACTATTACACAATAAGGCACACTATTGTAATTAGAACCTGATCATACACTATGATGGACAATCTCTGAATAAATTTTTTTGTATAAGTAATAAAAAGCACACTTTTAGCCTATCAAAAAGCAAGAAATAGGGTGACCAATTTTTCTTACATTTGATGCTCTTAACAAGTAGTGGAACATGCATCATATCCATTATAGGTGCTACACGTACCTCCACTTGCATGCCAAACTTTATGCTTGCATGAACTTGTCACAAAAACCTATACAATTATTTTAAATCAGCTTAAACAAGGTCTGATACCATGTGAAATATTTATCAAGATTGGACATGGATATGATTGATCACTTTAGCAAACTACAAAGCTAGAAATTGACAAATACAATCACATCAACGTCCAAAATCAACATAGAATCATGTAAGATAAAAGCAATACCCTGGGCCAATAGATTTTGCATGTGTGAAGAGGACCAAAATCAAGTTGTTGTCAAGAAGTTGAAGGCTTCAACCTTCTCCTCCCAAGTCGTTGGACTGCTTGCTGCCAGTCCTTATCTTTTGGCGTGAACTTCTTAGATTTTGCCTTAGAAGACATGGCCTCAATGGGAGATTCTGCTGGAAAGTCCGTTGAAGGGTCAATTAGGTCGCCCGCTTGGTGTATTGCTAGTTGAGTGAGAAGTGGTCCCACTGCAATCTGTTTCTTTGGAGAGAGAAGGGCCTTAAAAATTTCTTCTTGGACTAGGTGAGCCCAACTGTAGTTGTATCCGTCTGGCTCAGTAATAGCAGCTAGTAGGTACATAAAGAAGGTCATTGAAATGCCAACCTTCCTTGACCTTGCCACCTCAAAGAAGTTGACTATGAAGGTAGCAGCTCGTTGAAGAACTTCATCGATGATGGCCTCCAGTAATAGGCCATCATTCGTGCGCCATGCCTTTTTGGTAATGTCCATATACTTTTCGACTTTCACGACCCTTGTCTTGTGTGTTGACATGCGCCTTGGCCCGTCAGGAATGCCAATTGCCATAAGAGCTTCTGTGGCAAATGAGACGGTGTGTGTCACTTGGTTCAGCCTGTACTTGAAGCTCGGAATATCCTGAATGGTTGAGCGGAATGCATACTCCACAATGATCGTAAATTGGCATATAGGAGGAGCATAGTCTTGAAATCCACAGGTCTTCAATAGGGGCTCTCCTGATTTCCACCATTTTCGTGCCTCGTAGGGTTTTGGCACCGGGAGGAGTTCTGGTATGGCCGGCTTTTCCTCCATCATTTCATCATCTGATGCGTGTGGGGTGAGATCTTCTTCTCCCACAATGAAATCTGGGTCCAACTCTTGTGTGAGCTTGAGCTTTTTGACTGGCCGTGTAGGATCGATTATGGCTTTGCCTTTATCCTCATCCTCCACCACTATCTTGGCAAGTTTAAGCCCAAAAAGTGCTTAAATTTCCCGAAATAACAAGTTCAAAAAATAAAAAGAGTAATAAAAGTTGCTAAATCTAGCAAGTGAGCTTTGAGAATGAGTTGATAGCCTTTGTGATTGCTGGATTTTGCTTTGGGGATGCTGGAAAATTTCGGCAGCATGTCGCATAACAGTCAAATCACCTTCTAAACTCTCGCAGACTTCCCTGAGGTCTTAGAATTTTGTGAAGAAGGTGCTTGCCAAAATTTGGGTGGAATTGAACAAGGGAAAGTAGATTTCACCTAATACGCACTCTAAATTCTGCTATATAAGGGCTAAATTTGAGTCATTTGTCACCTTTGCTAGCGAAGCTCTGCCAAAATTTACACTAAAATTACCAAGTTTTCTGTTTGCAACCAAACTTCCTACCAGCTATCATCCGATCATATTGAACACTGATCTGCGCTCTGAACTACACTTCTTGTCACTCGTTATTCACAATTTTCTGTCGTTTCCACACCTTTTTCCATTTTCCACTGTTTTTCCTACTTTTCGACCTCTAATGATCACTGCTAACATGGCCTCCTCATCTTCTGAAGACTTTGGCACCAAACAGGTGATCCAGCGTGACATCCCCGAGGCCACACAAATTTGGCCTCTACCCTCTGACACTTTGATCCAACCATGGCTGCAGACAGCCGGCCCACTTCTAGAGGCAATGGGTTTTTACCCGGTGCTTTTTCATTCTGAGATTAACATGGGCCTCGCCCTTCACGCTTACGCCACCTGGGACAAGAAAAAGACTCGTTTCCACTTCCTGTACCAAGATACCACGTACAAGGTCAGGATTAACGCAGACTCGATGGTCACCATTGGCATTATGTCCGGTGATCGTCAACCCATCTCCCATCGCCACGCCAAAACTCTGATCAAGCCTTTCGTCACCCAAACTGCACCGGAAATCCCAATTCAGACTAACAATGGTTACTTGATAGATGCTATCACGGAACCCGTCATTCAGACGGCTGCGCATCTGTTGAATAACTTTCTGGTTATTTCAACATTTCGCAAGGACAGAATCCAGTCTAAGTTGCTGAGTCAGATAGTGGAATCCTTTCTGGAATTCCTTGGCCCCTTCGTTGCACCATATGACTGGCATAGCTTCCTTATTCGTGAACTAACCAACTCCATCAAACCCAACAACCGTGAGCGTATCGTAGCAGGCCCCCTGTTGTGTAACTTTGCCTACACACTTCTCGAGGCAAAAGTGCGTGGTTTTCAATGCTCATCCCTTTTGTCTACCCTCGTGCCACATACTAACCTTTATCCGCCATCTCAAGCATCCACCTCCTCCCAACCTGCAGTTATTAACACAACGGCCATCAAACGAATGCGTGGCACTGCCTCTACATCCACATCTCCATCTGCTACCTGAAGACGCACCTCCACTATCGCATTAACTAGGCCATCAACCACCGCCACTTCTTCTTCCGTGCAACCCCCCACTCCGATCTTTGTTGTCGCTACCTCTCTTCCTATTCCATCCACATTTGTTTCTGTGTCCACCCTTGTTTCCTCTGTTGATACGATTCATATCTCTGTTCCGTTATCCACTACTCCGTCCATCACCATCGCATCGTCCATCACTCCTGTCGCCACCATTGCTTCCATTATGTTCCATCCTTCTGATTCTCAATTGTCTCCAGACGCTCTGGCGTGGATGCAAGTCATCAATTTTTCACTCCCACGCCAGACCCCTTCTGCTCCATCTTCGCCTTCTTCCATACTCCACACCACCCTTCAGTTCCCCTATGTTTCTCCCACCCTCTCATTCGGACAAACTGTCCTCACCCATGTTTCCACAGTTGCTTCTCAAACCCCATCTGCTTTGCCACTGTCGAGGGCAACCAACCATTGTCTGATGACGCATTTATTCAAATAGTTTTCATACCATCACTAGATCGAGCTGATCCTACCACCCCGGATGGCATCAGCTCCAATGAGAACCTGATAGAAGATAATGACGATGGTATTCCACAAGTCGTGGGCCGATACAACACAAGCCCCTATCAGTGCTAGTGTACCGGCTGCTCCCACACACCTAACAACGGTGTACCAGACTCTGGGAAAATACATCCTAGATGCGGTAGCGGCCAAAGCCATTCTGGAAAGCAGGGTACTACACCTGGCGACGAGTAACACACAACTGCGAGCAGACCTCACCAAGCTGCAGCACGAACTGATTCTAATGCAACAACATGAATAAGAAGGGCACCAGGAGATTGCCAAGCTGCAACAGAAGGAGGAGGGCCTCAACAAATATATCCAAAGCCTCTTCAAAGCACTGACAGAGGCCTCCACAAAGGTGCGGGAGCTTCAATCTGAAGCATCCCAATGGCTTGCTCCCATCCAAGCACAACTAAACCTTTTGGAAGCAGAGAATACGTGCCTGGGGACGGAGGTCAAAGCCCTACAAGATGAAAAGCTCGTCTGGTTAGCTCAACTTGCACGAGACTCAAGGCCGCTTTCTCAATCAGAAATGAATCTTCTTCGGCATTAGGTGCAGGTTTATAGCCAAATCTTAAACAACTACCAGGCAGAGTTCAACAAATATCGGACAAGCGCAACTCACGAGCTCGCCCAGGCCAAGCAAGCCCTCAAGGCATGCCAAAAATTCATGGACACGAAGGCCCAGCCCACCCCCATGGTAATTCCACCGCCACCGATTTTTTACGCTGCACAGGCTAGTACCAGCCAAGACCAAAGCCAACAGGCAGCAGGGGGATTTAAGCAAGATCAAGTGTCTGAAGGCCAAGATCAAGGACAAACAGATACAGCTGCTGAGACGCGAGACCAGGGCCAAGGCGCAGATACCAGCCAAAGCCAAGCCACATTATCTAGAGGTTTGCGCACGATATTCGCCAGCCAGGCCTTCTGAAGACCCAAGTCCGTGGAGGAGAAAATCGACGAATTCCTATCAAAGTATCCCCACGAGTCATCAAGAGGCGGTTGGCAGATATCGTTTTCAGCTCAGACCATCAAGGGCAAAGAACTGCAAGCATCACTCACCCTTTAACCACAACCAGAGTGGCGTCAGCAGTTGTTCAAAAGAGACCCTGCGGCCATCAGGGCCTACGTGACAAGTCCACAACAATTACGGGTGAACGCGCACTTCCTGCCATGTACACGAAGATCCAAATGGACGGAATGCGGCACCCCTCTGGACAGGATCACACTTTAGAATTTCAATTGGCCTATCATACAGTTAGAATATGGGTGGACTACGGATGTAGATGCTAGAAGGGCTCTCACCGCGTTCGCAACCCATTATATCAATTGCCCTGATCCTCTGCGCGGCAGTCACTTACGCCCGAGACTTAGAACATCTAATGGGGATCGAGACTAAATGGGACAATTTTCTCCCATCCATATTCTTTGACGTTAATAAGGTGCTACCTCGAAGATCAGCTGCCAATCGCTCGTGTGTATTACCGAGCTGTGCTTTTGGACGATCCATGGACACGCAGATTCCAAACATGGGTCGACCAAGATTGGTTGCGAGGAGTCCACAAGTCCCTTCACACGCCCAAGAACTTGAATCCCAGTTGATAGGCTATTTGGGATCCCAGAAAGTGCAAAAATCAGGATTTTCACACTTTCCAATGTAAATTGATGGGTACTTGGGCTCTTGGCTCGCCCTCTGGACAATGAACTAGGCTCAATGAGATCTATCAATGATGAAGGAGGTGAGCCAACATATTACAAATTGAAGCTTGTAGGCCCAAAAAAGTAAATTTTGGATTTTCTCTATTTTTGGCCAATCCTGTGGGTATCTTGGTTCTCCTAACTCAAATTAGCTTCTTCACAAGTAGAGAATGCCACCTGCAAATAGGCGAACCAAGACCTTGAGGGAACAATGAGATATGACACTTTGGGATTTATCAATTCTTGAATCCCAGTTGGCAGGCTGTTTTAGTGCCAAAATCAGGATTTTCACACTTTTCAATCTAGAATGATGAGTACTTGGGCTCTTGGCTCGCCCTTTGGATAGTGTACTGGGCTTAATGAGATCTATCAATGGTGAAGGAGGCGAACCAAGATGGGTTTTTACTGAGGATGTAGAGGCAAGTTTCTCAAGAACTTTGAAGTCGGATATCTTGGCAATGGTGCAAGCTCTTGGCTCGCCCTTTTGATACAATCTTCAGCAGGTAATTGTCTCTCTAATTTGAGCTAGGCGGGCCAAGCTGAGTAGTTTTGGAGTTGTCAAGATTTAGGCCTCCAAACATCAGTTGGGGATTCAAGACCTTGTTTGGCAGTTTTGTGAAGTTGCCACAGTCAGATTTGGGGAGGCAGATTCATGATGGTTTAATAAATAGTTTGAAGGCTATTTTTTGCATTGTCTTGTGGGGGAATGATAGTTTCATGATAGTTCCTCACATACATATGCTCAAAACACCCAAATTACAAGCATAACAGTCATAAATTTTTTTGCAAAAACTAGTGACCAATCCTCCCTACAACAAAGCAAGTAGAAAAAAATGAAAAACAACAAAAGTTAGTAAGCATTTGGCTCCCCGACAATGTCGCCAATGTTGTCAAGAAGTTGGATGCTTCAACCTTCTCCTCCTAAGTCGTTTGTAGCATGGGAAGTAGGGCTCGAACCTAGGAGCCTTGAAGATGCATGCAAAACAAAAAAGTTAACACTATTTCTACTTGCAAGCAAGATGCCTTGAACACACAACTAAAACCAAATAGTACTAACTTTAAAACCAAAACCACACTAACTCTAACACACTCTTCCACACCTTCTCCTCTCTCTCTCTCTCTCTCTCTCTCTCTCTCTCTCTCATACACTCTTCCACAAACTCTTAAAAAGCTCCACTAAATTAGAAACACATAATGATTTAGCACATATGCTAACATGGGCTAAAATAGCAAGAACTTAGAAACAAAAGCAATAAGCATAAAGCCACACTATAATTAGCCACACACCAAAATTAGCACAAGTGGACCCAAAATGGTAGGACTTAGCTCTCTTGCATTAAGGATAGAAATTACATAGAAAGGGCTTCTCTTTATAGAAGCTTGTGGAGTGTCCTTTCCACATTTACTTATGGGACTAGGAATTTCAAGTGTCAATATAGAATGCAAGTTCTTTTTTAGAATCTTGACATTGACTTTTGCATACTTTTTTAAGTCTAAGTTTAAACCTTGAGACTTAAAAAAATTGGTTTCCTGCCCCCTAGTGACTAATGGCACCACAAGTTGGACTTATGCATGCAGGGTGCCATACTTGGGGCCTAGCGCAACTTATCTACTGACGGCTCTTCAAGATGGGCTTATACGTGCAGGATGCCATGCTTGGGACATTAATTATGCAAAATTGATACTTACATTAGCTTCATCCCTGTAAGCTACTACTTTCCTCAGTTCTCCCAAGCTCCATTGAAATGCCCCTTAGGCCTTGTATTTCGGCCCTCACACAAGTCAAATATGAGGTAGATCCATCTTCATCAAGAGTACATGTACAAGTCCCAAGCTATTTCAATACTAGCTTCACTACACACATGATATGAAAGGAGATAAAAGATACATACCACATTCGATATTCATAAACAAAAGAGAGCTTTTCTACTTGATACCAATTAATCAAAATAACTCTCCTTTAGAGTCTAACTAGGTCTAAATTAGGAGGTAGGTGCACTGTATGTAGACCAAATACCATTACCTTTTGACACCATTTAGACCATTGACAAGATAGATGGTCAAAATGTCTTCTAGAATTGTATACCATTCTTGGCCAAATGGTATGCCAATCTTTGGGACTCATCTAGAGACTTAACCACACAAGTGAGAGTGGCAAAAGAATGAGCTCTTTGTGAAAAATTGTCAGCATATTACTTGTCTATTTTGGGGCCGAATGGAGGCCCAGTTTGTAAATATTTTAGATCAGAGCTTTCACAAGCACGTGATCAATTAAAATACTGTAATATGCAAAGTCTAGCATGCCTCTTTGCAATGGGGAAGCAAAATGCATGCTACTTTTATTGATGATTTTAGTAGATATACTTGGATTTATTTCTAGAAAGAAAGCATGAAGTTTTTGATGTGTTTGTTAATTAAAAAAATGAAATGGAAAATCAATTCAACACTAGGATTAAATGTTCGAGGTTGGCTCAAAGAGGTGAATACATCTCAACCAAGTTCAAATGATTTTGTGGAGCACATGGAATCAAAAGGAAGCTTTCAAGCCCAAAGACACCAAACAAAATGGAGCGGCTGAAAGGAACGAATTAGACTTTATGTGAGGGGGCTAAAGCCATGAGGTTGAATGCTAATCTTTCTAAATCTTTTTGGGTTACATTATCTGAAGATCTCTGGTTGTCACCATAACTAGTGATAATAGGTCTAAAGAAAGTTTTTCATCTAAGAAGGGCAGTTTTGTTGGCTATAGTTAAGTAAGTAAAGATGTTCAAAGTCTACATTCCTCCACAAGAAATGTGATCATAAGTAGGAATGTTATCTTTGATAAAGTAGATGTGCCAAAGCTTGATCTTGATGATGCAGTTTCTGACATTCTTGATAATGGTGGTGGACGTTTGGATGTTGATGATGGAGACCTTTCTACTAAGCAAAACTCAACAAGGCAAGGACAACACCATCAAGACTCCCTATGATGAGAAAGATAAGCAAATTGTGGAAGGTACAAATCTTGATTTTCCCACTTTTTGTGATGACCCTTTAGAAGGAACAATGCAAAAGGAAGAATGGATCCAAGAAATGGATCATGAGTATCAAGCTCTAATGAAGAACAACACTTTGAGGTTGGTGAAGCTTTCAAAGGACAAGAAGGCAATTGGATGCCAAATGGATCTTGGACTGAAGATAGATCAAGATGGATCAATCAACAAGTTCAAGGCAATATTGGTGGCAAAAAGATATGCTCAAGAGTATGGGATTGATTATGATGAGACATTTGCTCTCATCGCAAAGATGGTAAACACTCGTATTCTCATTTCACTTGCTACACTTTTTGAATGGGATCTACATGGCAAATATTTACTTATAGCATTCTTGAATGGTGAGTTTGAAAAGGAAGTGTTCATGGAACAAACCAAGGGCTACATTTCTCAAGATAGGTCTAATGTTTTATGTTTTCTTTAAAAGAGTTTGTATGGGCTTAAGCAAGCAATAAGGAGTTGGTATGCTAGGCTCAATTCTTTCTTACTCTCTCAAAATTTTATTACGTGTGAATATGAATGGTAATGATATTACTATTATTTTGATTTAATATGTTGATGACATCATTTTGAGTGGTAGTTATAATCAAGATATGAGTTGATATTAATATATGAGAAAATGTGTCCAAAAAGGACCCTATAAGAAATGCCATTTAGGAGAGAAAAATAATAAAACGTACTTAAAATGCCATTTCTTAATTTCTTTACGCATTTGCTCGCATGACTTTTAATGAAAATGAACCTAGCTTATTCCAGTCACATCAAACGTCACTAATGCTTAACCACAGTTAAATGTGATTACTGAAACGTTGAAATATTCCTTCCCAGTAGTTGGAAGTATTAAAAAATTCCAAAAACATAGGGGCATTCTAGAAATATGGCTACCACCATCTCCAAAGATGATCTGCATCTAAACTCAATAGTGCTTCGG
Organism: Diphasiastrum complanatum; assembly: GCA_029204225.1. Lineage (NCBI taxonomy): Eukaryota > Viridiplantae > Streptophyta > Lycopodiopsida > Lycopodiales > Lycopodiaceae > Diphasiastrum > Diphasiastrum complanatum. The sequence goes on along the minus strand of CM055110.1, from coordinate 45,460,649 downwards.
CTACTGAGGTAAGTTCATAATGATCGATGAATGCTTGAAAGATATATTGATCAAGCTTTTGTTGGACTCAAGCAGACCTTCAAACAATTGTCGGTTACTGAGTAGATGGATCTTCTTTTTGCGCGACTGTGGTATCTCCAATTTCAGTCGGAGGTGTTGAAATATTTGCAAGTTGAGGCTTGTTGATGGCGAATATAGTTATTGGAACAAACTTCTGCATTGGCTGCTTATGCTTAAACGTAAAATTTTTCTTTTAAGAAGACAACATTTGAACTGCTGACTAGGTTCGACTTGATTCGACATCATAGATTTGATAGGCTTTGTGTGAAGTCGAATACATGATAAAATACTCCTGCAACTGACAAGATTGATCTTCTTTCTCAAGTTAGAAGGAATCAAGAAATAGCATAGACAACTGAACACTCAAAGGTGTTTCAGACTCGACTTTGTAGCCATAGTAGGCTTTGAAGGGAGTCTTTGAGTTGATTGCTCTGGTCTTTGGTGCTCAAATAACTCTATAGATAACAAGTTGTAGAAACTGCTCCAGCCCAAAATTTCTTGGATAGTTGAGAATTTGATAGCATTGTTCATGCTGCATCAAGCAATGTTCAATTCTTTCTTTTGACTACTCCATTCTGTTGTGGGGTGTAGTTGGTGGTGAATGATGATGTATGCCACACGAAGATAGATAGTCAAACATTTCGTCTGACATGTATTCTCCTCCACAATCTGTGCATAGGGTCTTGAGCTTTCGACTAGTTTGTGTCTCAACGAACTCCTTGAATTCTTTGAAGGAGTTGAATGCCTCAGACTTGTTCTTGATAAACATAGTCTTGGTGAATCTCGAATAATCATCGATAAAAGTGAGAAAGTACAAATCATAACCTAGAGAGGGTGTGCTAATAGGGACACACAGATAACTATGTATCAATTCAAAAATGGACTTAGCTCTGATAGCTTGTCCCTTTGTGGATCTTGATCTAGGTTATTTACCTAGTAAGCACATCTTCCAAATAGTACGAGTGTTTGTGGAGGCAACATTAAGATCAAATCTTTAACCTTATTATTGTGATGCATGTACAAGATTGCTGTCATGTTTTAGTGTCCTAATCTTTGATGCCATAAATTGGGCATTGAATGACGCACATTTGCAGCAATCATGACTCAAGATGTACAAATTGCCTACTTTGTTTGAAGAGAGGATTTAATTAGAAACTTCATCCAAGATGGTACATTGTCTAGAATTAATCAAAGCTCTATAGTCTTGATCTGCGATCTCGTTGATAGACAATAAATTCTTTGTTAATTTGGGTACGTAAAGTACACCATCAAGTACTCTAGACATACCATCTATAAATTGAAGGCAAATAGTTCCTTGGCCATTGATCTTGTAGGAGCTTGAGTCATCGAAGTAGATATACTTCGACTATGATATTGTGAGTTGTTCAAAAAGGAACTTACACGGCGCCATGTGCTAAGAAGCACATGAATTGAGATGCCATTTGAACATTCTTTGATACCACCTTGTTGGCGAAAGTTGTAGCTCGAACCTAGCGAACTTGACAATCACCAAAAAAAAAGTTCGCTTTTGTTGCCTGTCAAAAACTGCATGTAAAAAATTCAGTGTCGCATTTTTCGCAAAAAGTGTTGCTTTTCTAGAAGTGCCTAAATGGCCCAAAAACAACTTACATAAGTGCCGCTAGACACTGAGTTGCTCAGGAAGGTAAAAAGAGACGACAATGTCGGGTGTCAGGTTTTTCGTCTTTGGAAAAACTTGAGTAAAAATGCAGACTATAGCGACAATTAGTTCAGATATGCAGATTGTTGAAAAACAGTTCATTTTCTGCAGGTTTCATTTGAGAGAGTAAAAATATGAGAAGAAAGAAGGGATGTTAGGATGAGTAGGAGTTAGATTAAATTTCAACACTCCCCCTTAAGCTAACTGCTACGAATCTGAACTGCAATTGAGATTTATCATCTCTACTAAAGTAGAATGTTTATCTCTAGACAATGTCTTTCTCAAAATATCAGCCAACATACTGCTGTATGATAGTAACCTAGTACAACATCTTTATTCTGAACTTTCTCTCTAAGAAAATAAAATTGAACTTCTATATGCTTAGTTCTATTATGACTTCGTGGGTTCAGAGATAGAGCTATGCAGCTCTGATTGTCGCACTAGATTATTGTTGGACCGATCTATGGGAATTGCAGATCCTGCATCAGCCTCCTTATCCAAATTATCTCCTTCACTGCTGACGTAGCTACAACATATATGGATTTTGTTGAGGACAACAAAATGCATTTTTGCTTTCTGCTATTCCATGAAATGGGTCCTCCTACAAGGAAACAGATATAACCTGATGTGGATTTTCTGGTATCCAAGTCTCCTGCCCAATCAAAATCTGAATAGGTGGTCAGTGTGAGTGCAGCTTCTGTATTGCCATTATAGCTCAAAGCATAGTGCTTTGTAGCTTGAATGTACTTCAAGGTATTGCAAGATTGCAATTCTAGCATGATCAATTCAAATTACTATCAAAGGTTTTATATGTTCCTAAACTCTCTACAAATTTGTTATCAATGAGTGGAATTACAGATTTAGGTCATAAGGTAGAATTTGAATATGATTAATGCAAAATTATTTGATAGGAGTGATAAGATCCTTGCACTCGGCAAGAGGCAGAGTTACTTACATAGATTGGCACACTATTATTTTGAGTCTAGTCAAGCCTTGAAAACCTCTGTTCTAGTCAATAAAGCATTACTATGGAATCATCGCTTAGGACACGTAAATCATGCATCTATTTTGAACATGACCAGACAATCCATGGTCTTTGATCTTGACTATCCTTCTGGTAAGGTCGATCTCCTTGTCTGTCATAGCTGCATCTTTGGAAAGCAGGCTAGGATGTCCTTTAGATCAAACCATATGCATGTAGCAAAAGATCTATTAGATGTTGTTCATACAGATATATGTGGACCTATGTAAACTCCTTCATTGCTAGATGCAAAGTACTTCATTACCTTTATTGATGAATTCTCCAGAGGAACAGTTGTTTATTTCATTAAACAGAAATCAAAGGCAAAGTGCATGTTATCTCATGCGACACTTCTGAAGTGCTTCTGGGCTGAAGCTGTTTCAACAACAACCTATATTCAAAATAGATGTCCTACTAAAGGCCTCTCAGACAAAATACCATTCAAAGTTTGGACAGGTACCAAACCTTCGTTATCAAACTTACGAGTTTTTGGATGTACTGCTTTTGTGTAGATACCTCGTGATCTCAGGAAGAAGCTCAACTTCCAGAGTATCAAGTGTGTTTTCATCAGCTACACTACTTTAGATCAAGCCTACAAGTTATTCGATCCCATCAAGTCGAAGATATTCACTAGCCGGGATGTCACCTTCATTGAAGATCAATTTTAAGACCTCAAAGGAAAGGGCAATTCCCATGTAGCTGACCTGTCAGATTCTCCTGACGCTTTGAACTTTCTAGTTTCGTAGGCAACTATTCCCATTGAAGGTCCAAGCTCTTCTACTTCCGACGAACAACGAATGAACAGTGGATCAAAAGATGATGATGTTGTAGTTCAGCACCTACAGTACGATATAAACGATTAACTTCCTATATTACCCAGAAGATCTTCAAGGACTAGCAGACCACCTAACCGATATATTGACGAGTCTGCAACATATCTTGTTCAGGAACCGACGTCTGTCCAAGAGGCACTCAGTCAGCCTAACTCAGATCTCTGGAAAGAAGCTATGAATAAAGAGTATTCATCTCTTATCAAGAACCAGACATGGACAATTGTCGAATTACCTGCTAGCAGAAACATAGTTGATTGCAAATGGATTTTCAAAGTCAAGTACAATGCAGATGGAAGCATCAACAGAAAAAAGACACGATTAGTAGCCAAAGGTTTTTCTCAGGTATACAACGTCGATTACACTGAGACTTTCAGTCCAGTAGTCAAGCATTCTTCTATTCGCCTCTTGCTATCATTTGTCGTTGCAACAGTGATGTACAGACAACATATCTCAATGGAGCTATAGAAGAAGACATTTACATGGTGCAACCCGAAGGTTATAGTATCGAGGGTAAGCACAATCATGTTTGTAAACTCCATAAGACACTTTACGGCTTAAAACAATATGTTCGAGCATGGTTTCAAAGGATCAATATTTTTCTCGTTGATCACGACTATACACCTAGCTCTTTAGATTCAAACATTTACTTCAAAGCAGTGCAGCAGTCTTTTATCGTTATCACATTATACATGGATGATACATTGTTTTTCAGCAACAGTACCGATTTGATAAAAGAGGAGAAGACAATGCTATCTTCCGAATTCGACATGACCAATCTGGACGAAGCTCATTTATGCCTTGGTATACAAATCCACAGAGACAAAAAACAAAAGTTAGTCTACATTATACAACAGAAGTACATCTACAACATTTTAGTCAGATATAATCTGATCAATTGCAAGTTAGCTCTCTCACCAATGGAACCAGGACTCATATTGTCAAAGGACCAGTGTTCCCAAACAATTCATGAGAAGCAGCAGATGCGTGAGTATCCTTACCATTCTATAATAGGATCTCTTATGTACGCCATGATCTATACCAGGCCAGACATAGCTTTTGCAATAAGCTCTCTCAGTCAATTTATGACTAATCCTGGTATAATACATTGGAAGGCTCTTATCAGAGTCATGAGATATCTTCGAGCTACTATGGGCTTTTGCATTTGTTATGGAGCAGTCGGCAATGACAAACTCAATTTTATCAATGGTTACACAGATGCGAGTTGGGCAGGAGATGTAGACACTCGTAAATCTACTTTTGGATTTACATTCTTCCTCAACAATGGTCCAATTTCCTGGAACAGTCACAAGCAATCTTCGATAGCTCTATCTTCCATTGAATTAGAGTATATCGCAGCCTCTCAAGCTACAAAGGAAGCAATTTGGTTGAGGAACTTACTCTCAGATATCGGTCTGAATCAATATGCTCCGACGACATTATTTTGTGATAATCAAAGTGCCATCTCTTTATCAACCAATCTTAGATTTCATTCTAGGAGTAAGAACTAAAGTATCATTTTGTCAGAAGCAAAGTTCTCGACGAAGAGGTCAGATTGCAGTATTGTAGAACGTAAGATATGACAGCAAATGTTTTTACTAAAGCATTAAGTTTGGAGTCACACAGAAGATTCTATGTAGAACTAAGTTTGAAGGTCAAGGCATTCAAGGATTCAGATTAAGGGGGAGTGTTGGATTATTCTTTTTCTTACCAATCGTCTAATCGGTTTTAATTTTTGTCCATTATTTATCCAGTTCTGCGGATTTTTCGTGTGTTTACCTAGTCTACAGAATCACATGGAGTTTACGATAGTGTCACATTTTTAACCTGACAGAAATCTCGTGTAAAATCACAGTGTCACATTTTTCGCTTTTTCCAAAGAGCCTCAAATGTTAAGGAAATGACTCTGGCAAAGTATGGGACAACCCTAAATGAGATTTAAGGGCACCTTCGCCTTTTTCGCTTTTTCGCAAAAAACTTGACAGTGTTGCCTCTGGCTGTTTTAGTTCATTTCTGCAGAGCTACAGTTTTGGTTCATTTATGTAGACATAATGTTTATGGCCAATTTTACCGTTTATCACCAATCAATGACAAGGACCGGATGGATCCCAGCGGATCACTAGCCAACTGGCGATCACAATTGACGATCTAATTTCTTAGTAAAAATAGTTGTTCATATTTATAGAAATTAATTCATTGAAAATCAGAATTATTGGAAGCGTTTGAATAGTTAGCTCTCTCTCTCTCTCTCTCTCTCTCTCTCTCTCTCTCTCTCTCTCTCTCTCTCTCTCTCTCTCTCTCTCTCTCTCTCTCTCTCTCTCTCTCTCTCTCTCTCTCTCTCTCTCTCTCTCTCTCTCGCCTGCGAGCTTGAACACTCTTGAGCATTTTAGCTCACTTCTTAGAGCTGTTTTAGAGATTTCTATTGCGCTACTGCTCATTAGCATTGCGCATTAATTTAGACTTTTTTTTAGCCGCTCAGACATAACATAGAGTATGTGGCTTCAATCTGCAACTTATTATACTCATTTACTTCTGTTTTGTTTTGAATCAGTACTATTCTTTATTGCGTTCAGTTTTCTCTCAGAATGTATGCATCTGTATTTCTTCGCGACTAATTATTTGTCTGATAATATTTGATGCTTAATTGTTTGGCTATGTAATCACTGTAGTACTAACGATTTCAAAGTTAGTTACTATAAGTTCAAACATGATTTCTATCACTATTGTCTTGTTTGAAATTGATAGGCATAGTCATGCATTGGAAAGATGAAGATAGTTTATTCTGCCATGCACGAAAGGTTTTCTTTCTAGACACATGAATTATTTTCATTCGTTTCTTTTTGAGCTAGACCTATCTTTTGCTTACCACTTTCTGACAATGATCACCCTCAACATAAAGGATACTTAGATCAGCCACATACGTGTTGTTCAGACTGCTAAGGATGCATGGGACATCCTAGCAACTCTCTACGACATCAAAGTCATTACGTCCAAGCTTCATCTGAGGAAGAAATTCTTCACCCTCAGAATGTCTGATGCAAATAGTGTTTCGAGTCATCTCAACACGTTCAAAAATCTTATGGAGCAGATGACTGCAACTAGCTCAGTCATAGAAGATTCCGATGCACTCATGACTCTATTATTGAGTCTACCTGAAGCCTACGAAAATTGGGAAATGGCAATTTCTACCTAGGAGCACCTCACTCTATCAAGAGTAATCTCGCTACTCCTACAAGAGGAGATCAGAAGGTCAACATCTTCCTTGGGCTCAGGATTGGATCCTCAAGATCGGTATTAAAAAAATTAGAAGTTTAGATCCAAGAGATCTACAAAGTCAGGCTATACTGACAAGAAGAGCAACATGCAGTCCAGGATCGAATTCAAGCTCTTCATCATTCCAACCAGTGGAGAAACTTTTCTATAGATACTGTAAGAGGACTGGTTTCAAAATCAAGGATTGCCGAACTTTGAAATACAAAAATGAAAAGAAGAAGCAATTCCAACAACAAGCACATAGTGCTACAACCAGTCACTCAAATCAACATCAAGAACAACAAGAAGAAGATGAAGCAACTTTCATGACCAAAGTAGGAGAACAATAGGATATCAATTCCTGGAATCTAGACTCCGGAGCAACTCAACACATGACTCACCATCACAACTAGCTTAAAGACTATAAGTCATTCACCCACTCTCGAGTTGTGCAACTTGGAGACAACTCATCACATTCAATCGAAGGTGAAGGAATAGTCAAAGTTGAACTCAAAAGAAGTGAAGTCAAGTTGTTGTCCAACGTTCTCCATGTTCCAAATCTGACCAAGAATCTGCTCTCAGTAGCAGAATCACCAATTCAGGTCGGAGGGTCAAATTCGATACAGAAGACTGCACAATTCTTGACAAATCCTGAAAGGTTCTAGCCGATAGAAAAAGAAGCGACTATCTTTACAAACTCAGCCACTGCTACTCTTCTAACAATCAAGCCCTTCACACAACCACTTCTGAATCAACTGACATGCTGTGACATTTCAGACTTGTCTATCTTAACTTCAACAGTATTCAGCAAATGTCAACTCAAAGTGTAGTACAAGATCTGCCTTCAGTCAGCAAGCCAACTTCTCCATGCGAAAGCTGTATTATCAGCAAGTATGCTAGGAGTCTCTTCAGTTCAGGCTCAGTTCATATGTCCAAGGGCTTGCTTGACCTTGTACATAGCAACATTTGTGGCCCGATATAGACTGTTTCCACAGGGGGGGCTCTCTATTTCCTAACCTTCATCAATGACTTCTCTTGGAAGATTGCAACCTACTATATGAAGAATAAATCTGAAGCATTCAAGTTCTTCAAGCAGTTGAAGGCATCTGCAGAAAACTAGACCCAGAGGAAGATCAAGGCTCTATGCACAGATGGAGGGGGAGAGTACATCTCCATAGAATTCAAGGAGTTCTGCAAGGCCAATGAGATACATCAACAATATACAACCAGTTACTCACCTCAGTCCAATGGTGTAGCTGAACGAAAGAATCGGACACTCATCAAGAGTGCCAAGAACATAATGGCCCATTTCTGTCTTTTAAAATTTTTTTGCGCAGAAGCTGTTACTACAGCTGCCTACTTGTAGAACCGATCCATCACCAAAGCCCTGAACGGCAAGACACCTTATGAGGTATGGACATGATCAAAACCATCACTCAAACATATTCGAGTGTTTGGATGCATCGCTTTTGTTCAGAGCCTTGAGAATCTAAGAAGAAATCTAGATGATAAGAGTAGGAAAATGATTTTCATCGGCTATTTCCCAGACCACAAGGCATACAAGCTCTACAATTTGGATACCGAGAAGGCATTCACCAGTAGAGACATCATTTTTGTGCAAGACCAGTTCATCGACCACAAAGGAAAAGCTGTTGATAAATCCGACTCAAGAATCGAACAACCAAACAATTCCGATCCAGAGATTCAACTGCAAAACATCGATGCTGACTCAGACAATGAGTCAGAATCTCAACAAGTCAACCCACATTAGAGGACCGAAGTTCAACCCAGAAGGTCGAATAGGTCCAGACAACCTCCATTCAGATTTATGAATGATCCAGCATGCTACTTTGTACAAGAACCGAACACCGTTTCTGAGGCAATGTCTACTCTTGATGCTGACCAGTGGAAAGCAGTGATGGACACCAAACTCGATTCTATTATGGAGAATCAAATGTGGACACTCACTTAGCTGCCATAGGACCGAAACTCGATTCCATGCAAATGGATATTCAAGGCGAAGTACGATGCTGAAGGGAGGCTAAATTGTTACAAGGCAAGGCTAGTCACCAAAGGATTTTTCCAGATTCCAGATCTGGATTATTCAGAAACCTTAAGCCTAGTTGTCAAACATGCTTCGATCCGCCTACTCCTCTCCTTTGCAGCCGCAACAGATCTTGAAGTCCACCAGATGGATGTTCAAACCGCTTTCCTCAATGGAACCATCGAAGAGAAAATCTATATGACGTAGCCAGAGGGATACAAACTGAACGACAAGCAACAACACCTTGTATGCAGAATTCACAAGGCACTCTACGGGCTGAAACAGTCACCCAACCTGGTTCCAGAAGATTAACGCATTTATGATAGAGAATGGTTTTATTCCAAACTCAGTATACGCGAATGTCTACTTCAAGTTTGTATTAGATTACTTCATCATCATCACTCTCTATTTAGATGATACACTCTTATTCAGTATAAATCTGAATCTGATGAAGGATACAAAATGCATGCTAGCCCAGAAGTACAAGATGACTGACATGGGTCCAGCCCACTATTGTATCGAAATCCAAATTCAACGAGATCGACCCAGCAGATTGATCTTTATCAGTCAGCAACTATATCTCAACAACGTACTGGAAAATTATGGAATGGCCAACTGCAAACCAAGTTACTTTCCACTCGACCTTGGACTAAAGCTATCAACAGAATAGTCTCCTCAAACTGAGACAAAAAAGGAGGAGATGAAGTGCTACCCGTTTCAATCCATCATCGGCTCATTGATGTATGCAATGATCTACACGCCACCAGACCTTGCATATTCGATCAGTGCGCTCAATCAGTTCCTGTCAAATTTAGGCTTAACTCATTGGAAGGCACTAACAAAGGTCATGAAGTACATCTAAGCAACGAAAACTCTCAACATCTGCTACGGAGGCAGCCACACTGCCAACATCCTAGAAGCCTACACAGATGCAAATTGGGCAGGAGATGTCGACACTAGAAAATCAACTTTTGGATTTATATTCTTATACAATCAAGGCCCAATCTCATGGAACAGCCGATAGTAGACCTCAGTTGCATTATCAACAACGAAATCTGAATACATAGCTACCACAAATGCAACCAAAGAGGTGATCTGGCTAAGGCAACTGCTTGCAGACCTCAACCATGCACAAATACTTCCTCCAACAATCTATTGTGACAATCAAAACACAATAGCGCTATCTGCCAATCCGAGATTTCACTCTCGAAGCAAACATATAGAAATCATGTATCATTTCCTTAGAGAGAAAGTGCACAACAAGGAAGTAGAATTGGCTTTCTACAGAACAAACTACATGGCAACAAATTGCTTCACAAAGGCTCTATCAAAGGAGCAATATCTCATATTCAACGATATGTTAAATATGAAGATCAAAGTTTTTCAAGATCCACATTAAGGGAGAGTGTTAGATTTTTTATGCTCAGCCTTAAACAAATAGTTCAAGTAATGAGCATCCTGAAAACCGAAGGCCGACTACATGTTTCGGACCTTCACATTTTTTCCTTTGAGATTTGTTTGCCTTAACCATTTTAAGGCACCTTCGCCTTTTTTGCCTCTTCGCGAAAAATACAACAAAGTGGCCAGAATGCCTTAGAAACCATTTCAAGACACCTTCGGCTTTTTCAGATTTTTCGCTGCCTTTAGTCTAAGGCACCTTCTGCTTTTTCGCTATCTTTAGTCTAAGGCACCTTTGCCTTCTCCGCTACCTTTAGTCTAAGGCACTTTTTCGGCTTTTTTGTCTTTTTCGTTGTCTTAAATCTAAGGGCGCCTTCAATATTTACATACCTTAAGTCTAAGGGCACCTTTAGGATTTGCATACCTTCAGTCTAAGGGCACCTTTGAGTTTTTTGGACTTTTCCGTTTTTGCTACATTGGCAGACCGACGTCGCCAAATTATCATCAACCCTAAAACAACTGGAGAAACAAATATCCTAAGGGCGGTTACCAACTTTGTACATATTCAAAACTGGAGTTAATGGTAGTTAAGGCATGAAATATTTTTTCTCTCGACACTTGTAAATCTATATATTAGCTGAATCAAGCTATGTTAGTGTTAATTTGAATTTCTTTTTTCAATCAGAGTTTTCTGTAGATAGCATTATCACGCTCAGCAAATTAAAGTTATTACTTCAAGCCATTGTACTCACTGTTGATATTAATCAGAGTGCAATTTTTGTCTCACTACTGCGTCGTTCATTTGCACAATTTGTATAAATTCTTCTACTTGAATATTTCTGCTGCTAACTGTTGCGTTTCCGTTCCTACACGCCTATGCTCTAAGCCTCGAGCTTTCGCTGCCACTCACGCCCACCATTTTACGACATTTGTCTCCTTGATCTCTCTTCTTCTTGTAGCACTCACTTGCAAAGTGTCCTTTGATGCCACAATAGAAGCACTTGAGCTTTCATCTATCCTTCTTTTTGCCACTTGAAGAAGCATCCACTTGATCTTTCCCTTTAGACCACTTACTTTTGGTTTTTCCCTTGAATTTGCCCTTTGTGAACATAGAATCCTCTTGAAGTGTTGATGTAGATCCACCTCTTGCTTGAAGCCTATATTCTTCATTGATCAAGATCTCTTGAAGATCCATCAAACTTGGCAAAGTCTTTTGAATAGCAATACTTTGAACAATGACAGAGACATACCTCCCGAAATGTGTTGATGATCAACCATGTTTTTACACTATGAAAAAAGGAGATTGTAGGGAGATTTCAAATTTTTTAAAGAGAAGACCCTACACTCTTTGCATTGCAGACATCCCCTATGGATTTCAAATGAAAGAATCTATAAATGATGATTTCCATTGAAATTTACTGAGATCCATAGTGTGATGCAAGGATTTCTTGAAGCACAACTTCTCCTATTTGGAGAGTTGTGATATTTCATTCAAGCTGGCAGTCGACTTCAGTGCAAAAAAGCTCTTTTATCTTTTTGCAATGCTGGGATTGAAAATGCTATTTTGTATGTTTTTAAATTTTTTAAAACTTAACTTTATTCATTTTAATTTTAATATATTCTATGCTTAGCATAGATCATTGTTTAAAATAATAATTTACTTTTCTTTTTGTAGGTACAAGCCCAATGTTCGCAATGCTAGTGGTGCACGATTGTGCAATGAGATTGAATACATAACCATTGGTTATTATTCATTGGAAAATAAAGCCTGAGGTTATGAGAGAAGATTCTTTTTGTTGATGCCAAATACTATAGATCATAAAAGGGTGTTGGGTTTTTCTCTTACTTATAACTCAAAACCTTTATGAGTCATTTTAGATTCATTTATAGGTTTATGTGCATAGAATACACAAGAACTTGACTTCTTGTCTTGTGGAAGCTTCACCAACCTCCAAGTGTTATTCTTAAAAAGAGCTTGATACTCAAGATCCATTGCTTGGACCCACTCCTTTTGCCTTGCTTCCTCTACACAAGTAGGTTCTAAAAGAAGTTAGGAAGGCAAAATTTGTACCCTCAACAATTTGCTTACCCTTCTCATCATATGTGAGCCTTGATGGTTTATGTCGTTGCCTTGATGTCCTCCTTGGGTTTTGACGTGTAGATGCCTCTCTATCACCACCCTCGTCCAAAGAACCATCAACATCATGTTGTAGCTTAGTTCTCTTTAGATATATAGAATTAATGTAGTGTCAAGAATTATTGTTTCTATATGATGATAAACAAATGAATATTGGAGATTATTGAACCTTGTACAGTTTCAAGTGATGTAATCTTGGTTATCGACAGATATTCAAACAGTAGGTAGAATCCAATCACTAACATAATACAGAGTTCCGATAGAACTCTCAATGAAATACCAAACTCCATAGACACGACAAAAGCCTAACAATAGGTAGCTCGTACTACCTTATCCGATCATTAACATAACACAGAGTTTTGATAGAACTCTCAATAAAATATCAAACTTCATAGACACGAAAAAAGCCTAACAATTCGATTCCATCGACAATCAAAATACTTCCTATTAGAGTTAATCGACTGGAAATTCGACAGAGATCTGTTCTACTAACTCGAAACAACCAGTTTTCACATTCAAATCTGTGAATAGTCTAAGCACTGCTCAAACTATCAATCATGGTCGTCAATGAACTATACCTTCGACATTCTAGATGGAGCTCGATGAAATCGAATCTCGCTTTCAAATAGGTATTGAGGTTTGATTTCGACTTAAAGACTCGGAACTCATTCGACTTTGATATATTTGACAGACCAACTTAGACACTTATCATGGGGCCTTGGCATTTTGCAAGTAAATTTTTTGTGAGTTTCTTTCTTGCCATGATTCAACAAAAAGGTAGCACATCGTGTGCTATCTTTTTTAAGCCACTACTTCAATGTTTATTATTAAGAATGGTTTGGTACATAGTTGAAAATCTCACAAAGTAAAAACAATTTAAATAATTATTTTTTTGTAGCGTCCAAAGATAGCATGTCGACGTGCTATCTTTGGACACTACAATTTTTTTTTTCTCATTTCATATAACACGTCGGCGTGCTATCTTTAAAGGCTGCACATTTTTTTTTACAGCTATTTTACTTAGTACGTTTGCTTACTATGTTTGCAGGTTGAAGAAAATATTTTGAAATAATATTTTTACTCAAAATTTGATTCTCAAATGTGTCAAAATAGTTGTTCTATTTTGTAATTTACTCAACTAGCACACCGGCATGCTAGTTGCATCAAGTCCAAAAAGAAATAAATTTTATTAAAAAAGACTTCATTTTTTTAAGTAAAATTTTTTTAGGCTAGCATGCCAGCATGCTAGCTTTTACAACTTCATGAACATTTTTTTTATATAATAAAAGTGAACCTATATTTATAGAGTAACAAAGTATTTTGTGATAGACCTATTTAAAATTTGATGGATAGTCAAATTTTTATGCATCCAACCACAATTATTGTACTTAAAAAAATCATGTAGTGGCATAAAAAGAGATGCACACCATGTGCTACCATTTTGTTGGATCATGGGTAGAAGAAACTTGCAAAACTCTCAAAAAGTTTACTCGCAAATCATTGGTACCTGAAGCTTCTACACAAATTGAGAATTTATGAAATTGTGAGTGCTTCTAGAATCAAATAATACGTTAATGTCTTTATCTAAAATTTTGCCTCTAACTCGAAACAATTTATTAGGTTTGAAAGATAACTTACTAAAATTGCAAAGCACATGGATAATTTCCTATTTAATCAATCTGCCTATAGGTGATTCCATCGTTATGATATTTGATACTTTGTTCTTTTTTCTGGAGCACCATTTCGCTCAATGCCCAGTTTCGTTACACAAAGAACGAAGATTTTTTTTACTGCCAACTTGTGTGCCTTGTCTTTGATTATCGGCCTTTTGTTCTTTGTCTTTTGGTGAGCCGTGATATCCAATTCATCAAAATATTTTTTTCTTTGAAGTTCCAATATTGCCTTACTTAGGGTATGGAGTAATTGATTGGGATCAATTGGTCCTCCCACGTTGGAAGAGACCGGCCAAATTTTGGGAGAGAAAATAAGTTCATCTCTGACCATCAAAACTTCTTTGTTGCCATTCTCCTATGGAAAATAGTTACGTCCTTTCCCAAATAAATGTGCTTGAATTAGCATCAACTACAACTTGAGAACGTCGCAAGGAAAATTAATTAAACAAACACCATTTAACCAATTACAAATTTGAAAAAATAATGTCACTTTAAATGCTTGTAAAAAAATGAAAGCCAATGAATTAAAAAAGGCCATTTATGAACAACCATAAAAATAAAAAAAAAGTCAAACTAAGCAATACAGTCCCCCCTTTCACTTCATCAAACTAAGGGAGGGGGCTCAGGGTAGCCGTCGGGCTACCCTCCCCTCCCCCCATTCGAGTCACCATCAAGGGCATGAATAGCAACCCGAGAGCAGGGGAGATTGCGGGAAGATGATATATATATATATATATATATATATATATATATATCTACACACACACACACACACACACACACACACACACACACACACACACACACACACACACACACATTATAGATGTATCGCCGTTGCTGCACATTCCAATCCGTCCTACTACCTCCTCTTTTTAGTAGGTTTTATGCAGGTTTTAAGGCTCCTTTACAAATTTGCTTTGTAGGGATCTCGAGTTTGCTATCCATCAAAAGTTTTCAACAAAGCGTTGAAGCAAAGGAATTGAAAGCTTTAATGCTTATAAAAAAACTTACCTGACATGTAGCAGGGCAACCCCGCCTTTGCACATGTTCCTCTTAGCTTTACTTCAGTTTGATAAAACATTTTATAGTTCATCAGTTATTAATTTGCAACTCTTACGGTTACTGGCAAAATCCCTGCAAAACTAAGCTAAAAATATCCAACAACTCTCTCAAGCAACTTACTAGAAAACTGATTTTTTTTTATTCACTAGTTTTGTACAAAATTATGAATATAGATGCTGAAACTTCTAATTGAAATTCACCAGAAATATACACTTATGTTGTGCTTATGCTTGTCATTAAAATTCCAAACTAACAGTATTATATATATTTTAAACTAGTTTACAATCCTTTACAAGCTCACAACAAAAGATTCAATACAAACTTTCACTTCCTTTACAAAAATACAGCCATCAAATATGTCGTAAAGCAATGAGCATTCAAATGCTACCTTTTAAAGAGCAAAATTTTCAACTTTTAACTAAGGGCTATAATCCGACTCCAAGGAATGCACCTTCTTGCAAGTGAATGGCCACCCCCCCCCAAATCACGTTAAACTTTGATAATATTTTATACTTGAGAGAAAAAGATAACCGTATGCTTATAAAATAGTGAGCTTACATTAACGCGGAAAATGCCACGGAGTGAAATAATGTACACCACATGTCGTCAGGCACTTGAAGTGCATCCGATTGGGGCAAATTTTTTTTTACCTCCCCCTTTTAGGTATGTATGGGTGGGGAGGTGACTTCTTCTTTATAGGGCTCTTTGAGGTTCCATACTTCCTCGTCTTTGCTATAGAGAAGAGATAGAGGGTGTTAGGGTTTGGAAGAGATGGCGCCAGCGGTAGCAGCAAAGAAGGCAGCGGCAGCAGGAGGCCCCAAGGGCAAGAAGAAGGCTTCCACCTTCACGATCGACTGCGGCAAGCCTGTGGAGGACAAGATCATGGATATTGCATCCTTTGAGAAGTTCTTGCAGGATCGCATCAAGGTTGGAGGCAAGGCTGGAGTTCTGGGGGATGCTGTCACAATTGTTCGTGAGAAGAATAAAGTCAGCGTGACTTCGGAAAGTGCATTTTCTAAAAGGTTGGCAATCCAATGTCTGGTCATTGTTATCTTACCTGTTTTAAGTTTGTAGAGAGCAGCCTTTTGCGGTTTTACTAGAATCATTTAATTTTCTGTGTTTCTTGGGAAATGATGGTGCATCTGTCTTTCTTCAGTATCTTCTTGAACATAATCTGTCAACGCCTGACAACGGATATTGATATGTGAATATCACGTTTGGAAAAACTTTCTATCTGGATAAGTTTTTGGTACTGATTGTTTGTTAGGAGGTGATTGAACTTGAGTATGGAAGTAATGTGCCAGGAGGTATTGCTATTTTAATTGTTATTTAGATGGAACTCTTGATGGTTTTGGTGGTTTTATGTGTGGAAGATCGCATAGTTGACATCTAGTATGGTTAAGTCTTGAGTCTGGTTACCACTTTCAGCCAACCCAAAGATTTATGTTGATTCAGAGAATGAAATTATCAGATGTAACTTTCAAATCATCCACAAAACATCACATGCGACACCAATAGATGGGCTATGATGTGGCCCCCATATGAAGGAAATTTCAACTGAGATACAAATAGCACTAGTAGGACATGATCTTCTCTGGTCAATTTTGAGATTTAAGGACTCATATTTGCCTTCTACTTACAGTAATTTTCAGATTTCCTTCTTTGGAATGCTTGATTTTCATCTCTTTATGATGGTTGGAGCTTTTATACTTTTCATATGGTGCTCTCTCTCTCTCTCTCTCTCTCTCTCTCTATCTCTCTCTCTCTCTAGGAAGGTTGGTTTCCTAAGAGGTTGTTTGTTAGGAACAGAACATGCAACATTGGATGTTAGTTGTCGTGTATCATTTTTCATTTTGTGGTTCCCTCTTCTACAATCAAATCTTTACCAAAACCATGATTTTCACTAGTCTTCTTACTACGCTTGCAATGTTTGCTTCTAGTTTTTCTTATTTAATACTTGTTTCTACATACTTGTAATAAGAGGTAGCCTATTTGTAAGTCTTGATAATACTTGTATCTAATTAGAGGTAGTCTTACTAGGAAAGTAAGCCTTGGAATATTTGAAACCTTTTTTGTCTTAACAAGAGAGGGTCAAGGTTTAAGGTTATTGCATCAAGTTGTTGATTGAATTGATGACACCTAAGAACATTCTTTTTCTTATGTATCTATTGAAATTTGTGTTATGGCATTTTAATCAATCACTTAGTTTGGTCTTTGCAGGTATTTAAAGTATCTTACAAAGAAGTATTTGAAGAAGCACAACGTAAGGGATTGGTTGCGAGTCATAGCATCAAATAAGGATAGAAATGTGTATGAGCTTCGATACTTCAATATTGCTGATAATGAAGCAGAAGATGAGGACTAAGCATATGTTCATTATGTTTTAAACATTTATCTCGTTTCTAGCTACAAACTACAATTAAGTTGAGAATAGTTGCCACTTGATTTATTGTCATTTTTTAAGGTCATTGTTATAGTTACAAATCTAGATTCTAGATTTTTTTTTTTCTAGATTGGCATTTTTGTGATATTCATTTTCCATTCTTTGTGATGTTGGCTTTATTTGAGCTCTATTTTCACTCACTAACTACATTCCTTTATTACTCCTTTGGAATGTATATATTTGTTTGACATGTCTTAGAGTGGGTGTTGCCACTGGGGGAGCAGTTGGAGGAGCCACTGTGGATGTGGGCACTGCAAGAGAAAACCTGGGCACAGATGGTGGCATGCCATGGAGACCTGGTGCTGCAGAAGTGGACGACGATGGAGGGGCTGCAAGCCTGAATGGCATTGGTGGCACTGGAGGAGCTGTGCGGCGCACATACACCCTCTGAGGAGCTGGAGGAACTGTAGACACCTCGTGCGGTTGCTCTGGCTCGGTCTCTGTGTATGGCATGTTGGTAAGAGATGAAGGGGGTGCCCTGACACTCAGCATCTGCTGAGCCTCGAAATCCAATGTGGCAATCAGGTCGTCCAGCTGGGCATCTGAATACAAATGCTCTTGGATCTGGGCCTCATCCTGTGCAACATCCCTTGAATCATCCTGTGCACCATCTCCAAAATCAACCCGTGCCTCATCCCGTGCCTCATCATGTGCACCCTGTGGACCCTGCATGGCCTCCCAATCTGTGCAATCAAAGTCATCTGGTGCCTCCTTTGGTGTGCTGTCGTAGTAACGGCCATGACTCTGTACTGCACGCATCCAAACATCTGTCGGACCGGCATCTAAATCACTATGCCCTCTATCAAGAGCCCCCTCCATCATGTCGGCATAGGTAGGTATGCCACTGTCCCCCCTCTGTGTGCCCTGCCTGTCTCCCGGTATAACATGTGCCATGTGTCCCACCTCTACCACGTGATGCACCTGTGACCCCTGCCCGTGGCGTGTGCCCTGCACCTGTATGGTCTGCCTCATCTCTCTCTGAACTGGCAAACACCACCGTAACGACATGCTGTGGGCCTATGGACAAGATGGAAGACCTAATGACGTCGTACATGAAATCTGCAGATATGACTCTCCCCCCTCTACTGCAATCCACGGCTCTCAAAAACTGTGTACCCATGCAGCTGGAGACCAAGATGTTGAGGATCAGCCTCCTCCTGACATCAGTCCAGCCATCGGACATGATGCTGCGTCCATATGTGGCCCAGTGGCAGCGTAGAAGCTCCATTTCTCTGGACAAGGACTCGACCCTATCTCTCAACATGTGTGTACGGACAACCTCTGAACCAGAGACTCTCCAGCTAGGGCTGACAGACTGTGCAAGGCGGAATGCCCTTCTGAAGGGCTCAGAATTGGTGATGGCAAAAGGTAGGTTCAGCTCGTAAATCAAATTAGCCACGGCCTGTGTGGCCTCTCTGTCCATGTGCAGCTGATGCGCGCCGCGAATGGTCTACTACCCAAGGGCTCTACCTGGTGGGCGACGGGTGGTGGACCTCCAGCACGGTGCACCAACCGTGACAGGAATGGACGATGACGCGACAGGCTGGGCACTAGTGGATGCATCGGCTGTAGACGTGGAATGAGGAGAGTGGGATGCACTGGCAGGGATGGGTGCAGTAGCCTAAGTGAAGTGCACTGGTGGAGGGGCAAACTCCTCATGCGTGCCAGCCAAGGAGCGGTGCAAAACCGGAGAACGCCCTTTGAAATGGTGTTCTCCCCCGCCACAAGACATGGCCCGTATGTGTCCACTAGTCGCTGCCTGTCGGGGACGGACATGCTGCCACAAGGGGCAGCATTTAAGGTGCCACCATTTTTGGCGTGCACCGAGCAGGTGGCCTTTAAGGCGAGTGAGGGACGCAACAAATTCGACGAGGCAGTATCGGCAACGCACGATATTCTGACTGGTCTTGTTGGACTTGTCGACAAGCCGCCTGACAATGTCTACCTCGTCCCACAGACCGGAAATGTCGGAATGCACCATTGCGATGGAGAAAACTAGGGAAAAAAATGCAGATGAAGCTGGAGCTGGAAGGATGGATTGTTGGAAAAAAAAACAGCAGGGTTCACTGTTGGAGAGACGCTAAAAATGGGCGAAGGCAGGGCGAAGCAAATCAGATGCAGGGCAGGGCAGGGCATTGCGTGGGCGAAGGGCGACGCAAGGGATCGAAGGCAGACAGGCAAAACAGCAGCAATGGCAGGGCGGAGGAGGGCACAAAAAAAATTTCAGATGGAAACGCGAGGGGGGCGGGGGTAGGTTTAGGTAAAACAAAAATTAAAAAAATATTAAATATTAAATAATATATTATATTGTGGTACCGCGGGACCTATGATTTGAACATTGTAAAGGTGAATTTAGTATTAGAGCATAAGAGGTGGAGGATAGATGCTATGCTTATTCGTAATAACCAAGTGATGCTACTCGCTATGCATTCATTATTGATATAATTCTGATTTTTAAATAGCTATTTTGCAACACTATATATTTTTCATAGTACGGTTAGCGAAGTTAGACAATATTATTTGTCTAACGTGGAAGTGACGAGACTAAAAGTTGTTGAGTTCCTTACTTTTGAGCTAGTCTTCTTTGGAAAGGGCTTGAGATGTACTTGGTGACACTGTTGGCGTTAATTCACACCACAATCGAGTAAACGCATGCTCATGACTGAAGTTCATGTGGTTGAAATATGAACATAAAGCAAAAAGAGTTGCAACCAATTTTGGAGTGCTCATGAATATTGTAAGTAATTAAAAATTCTATTTTTAAACCTAGATTGCTTGCTTGCCATACAAATGTGCACATTTTGCGAGTAATCAAAATGTGAAAAATGTGAGGTTTTTTCATTGATGCAAGTCTTCATTGTGGCGATCACCACTTTCTCGTTTGTTTTGCTATAAGGGCATTGGGACCTTTCATGTCGATGTATCTATGCACTTTAAGCTACAACATTTTGCAACGTGTTAAATTACTAGTGGTCGGTTATATACAACATAGCAATGCTAGTTGGGCAATGCCATGTAAGGGGCAAGCCCCTATGATGTCACTTCGCAAAGGTTGGGAATTGAGCATGCGCCTAGCTGGCCACAATGAACAACTCTACCCATATATCCCACTTAGATTGATCGTCCTTTCCACTTGGAAGTTTCACCAAGCACACAATCATTTCCAATTGCAAATGATTGAATTTGTACATGGCAATTATGATTGCAAACAAACAACATGGATTAGAAAATGGTAGCCATTTTAAAAAACATCACCCATGTCAAATAAATAGTACATCACTCATTATGAAGAGCTTTACATTGGGTTAGTGTGTGGTGGATAACACATAAATTCATTTACTTTGAAAATGTCATTGATGTTCTCCATGGCCTTATCATAAACAATTATGCATCACCTTTGTGATCTTTTGTGCACAAATATGTTCGAACTTATATGACCTTTGACATGCATTGGGGTAATGTCTCTACATTGGATGACAAACGACCACAAATTGTATGTCTCTACATTGGAAGACAAACAACCAGAAATTGTTGCAAGATTTTATATAGAACCAACATACAATCCAATTATGAGAAATTGTATAATATCTTTTTATGCCATTTCATAAAATGGTTTGGTTATTGACCATCCCAACACAACATCTGAAGATAAAAAAACCTACTTTTGGTGTCCTAGCCTCTTGTATTGTGGTGAATGCATGTAAAAAGGGTGTATAAAGAGCAACATTTTTACTTGTTTGCATTTCTTTTACCCCCATCAAAAAAGTTCCCATGCCCAAAACACTCCCACTAATGTAAATGGGTGTGATAGCGGCATTTTGCATGTTTGCAACTCCCATCATCATCAATTGGGATGATATGGTCTAGAAAAAGCTTAAATTTGTTGGGATTCAAGAAGAGCAAGCATTGATGTGAGTGGCTTGCGTGAAGGAGCATGCACATGAAGGAGGAGCAAGCCTCAAGGTCAAGCATCTACATGAAAATTGGAAGGAATCAATTTTGGAGGTGCTAGGATGGTGCAAAGCTCTCAAGCTCATCAAAGATGTCAACATCAAAGAAGCACTATCATGGATATGGTGATTTCAGATCAAAATCAAGCTCATTGGATGATCTTCACACCTTTTGAACCAAAAAATACCAATTCAGCCCATGGAGTCAAGTTCAAGATCATCATGTTTTCCATCAAGCTAGATTTACCAAGCTAGATTTTTGAGAAGTGTTAAAAATGCAAAAATAAGCTTGGTAGAGGCCAAAAATCTTGTATATAGATAAACACACATGTGTGGAGCCTATTTCCACATGTGAAACTAGTGTACTTGTCATGTACCATAATCATATATGTTGTACATATGATTTAATTCAAGTTCTAGTGGCTAAAATGGCCAAAAACTAGTTTTCTAGACATATGACACATGGCATCAATCTATTGATTGCATGAGCCACATCCTTTGGTTAGGTGTCATATCCCATGTGTAGAGGACATCTCACACGTGTGGAATAAGCTGAAGTAGGCGAATTTTGACTTCTAGAAGATTTCCAAGTAGATCTCCATATAGAAGGAAAATGGACCAAAAGTGCTCAAAATAGAAGGTTTTGTCCAAGTGTCAGTTTTGCATGATGAATCATCATATGACAAAGCATCTTCACACATGTGGGGTCAGAGGGATGATCAGTACCATGAGCTCTCACTTATTGTATATATATAGAGCCACATTTGGCCATAATCAGTGTGAGACACCAATCTTGGTTTTGGAAGCAATTTTGAGTGATTCTCTCCATTTGTCTACATTTGTTTTGACTGTTTTGAGGTTCTATCAATGTGTACTTGATTTTCAGGTTGGATTTCGTGCTCAGATAGTGTTTCACACATGTGAAACCAAAAAGTACACCTACCCTCAATTAATGATTGTTCTTGTTAGGATTTTGTGTCTAGAATTGATCTAGATTGATCTTAATCTCAAGTAGATTGATAGATCAAGTAATCTGACAACCAATCCCTCTTGAGGATCACTAGATCAGTGATCTTGCTAATAGACAATAAGTTCTTTGTAAATCTGGGTACATAAAGTACACCATTAAGCTGTCTAGTGATGCCATCAGAGAATTGTAGTCGAATAGAGCCTTGGCCTTTGACTTGATGTGAACTGGAGTCACCAAGGAAGATGTACTTCGATTTTGTAGCTGTGAGTAGAGAGAAGAGGTCTTTGCATGCGTCATGTGCTAAGAGGCACTTGAATCGAGATACCATTGATGGGCATCTCTGTTAGGTTGGTCTTGTACCATCAGCACTCTCTCATCTTTTTGCGAATCTTTGACTGTGTCAGAGCTGCCTTGTTGCTGCTGTTGCATCTTTTTCTTGGCTTCATTATGTCTGAGGATGCGATAGTCCTTGATATCATGGTTGGTTCTTTTGTAGTACCTGCAAAATAGCTTGGTCTTAGACGATGATTGGTGCTGTACTATTGCTATTGTGGTTGCAAAGCTACTGGTTGTTCTGCCTTTGTTTTCTTGTCCTTGAAGCCTTTCTTCTTCTTGGACTGCTGCTTGGTTGAGTAGAGTGCCATGGATTTGGTACTCGTTGACGTGGACAAGCTTTTCCTCCTTACTTCTTCTTGCAACAAACTTGCTGTCAATTTTTGTAGAGACAGCGCATGAGTGTTGTTAAGAAGCAACACTAAATTGTCATAGGAGGATGGAAGACTGGCAAGAAGAGACATGGCAGAGTCTTCTTCTGATATAGGTGATCCTATTGCAGCCAGTTGGTTTAGCACTTGTTTGAGCTCATTCAGATGGTCGCTTACTGAGGTGCCTTCGCTCATTCTGAGTGTCAGCATCTTCTTCCTCAAGAAGAGACAAGTGGACACATCTGAGGTCTCGTAGATGCTTGTAAGAATATCCCACACTTTTTTGGAGGTGGTGTTGTTTAACACGTGAGCAATCTGAGTGTCTTTCAGATTTAGGGATACAATGGCAAGTGCTTTGCCATCCTTTGCTTCCCATGATGGAAGCAGTTCAGGTTCTACCGGCTTGGGTATTGAACCATTTATGTACCCCCACAGCTCTTTCTCAATCAGGATCATCCTCATTTGGAACTTCCACATGTGGAAGTCATCTCCGTTAAATTTTTTGATCAAGCGGATTTTCGAGGTTGAACCTTCCATAACGATCGTGTAGCAGAGATGAATTACAAACAGAAAGAATAGTTCTATAGAGCTAGAATAAGTCCTAGACTCTAGTAATCCAATGAACCTTGGCTCTAATACCACTCCTGTGGGAGCATGCACTGATATCACTCTATGGGTGAAAATAGATATCAACTCTGATACCACTTCTATTTGAAGGGGAAACAAGAAAATTGTTATAACCAAAAGGATCGTGGATTACTTGGAGAATGGAGTTACGAGCAGTTCTTTGTGTGTGAAATCAGATTATCAGTGTAGGAGTCATAGACTATCGTGAAAGAAAGATTGCAAAAGGAATTAGGCATATGGATTATGATACGTGAGGTCAGATTACAGAGAACACCTTTCATCAGTAGCTGACTCCTGAGAGAGAGAGAGAGAGAGAGAGAGAGAGAGAGAGAGAGAGAGAGAGAGAGAGAGAGAGAGAGAGAGAGAGAGAGAGAGAGAGAGAGACTTATTTTAGAATTGTCTTCAATCTGTTAGTAGGATCATGCGCCTATCAGCGCAATTATATTGTGGTTTGATCGTTGTATTTACAACTTCAATATACAGATTCGCTATTGTTCTACACCTTAGCATTCTTGTTGAATGATATCTCTCGTTTTTCTCATGGCATTATATTTGATCTTAAAGATCCATTTGCAATCAATAATATTGCAGCCAATAGGAGCTTCGACTAATGACCATGTCTGATTCTTGATCAGAGAGGAATATTCTTTGTCCTGGCTTCTCTCCAGAGATCAGAGTCTGGTTGGTTGAGTGCCTCTTAGACTGTCATCGGTTCCTGCATTAAGAGACATGCAGACTCAGGAGTATACCTTGTGGGCTGTGTGCGCACTCGGCTTGATCTTCTGGGATGATTCGACTGATGAACAGCTCCTGGGACTTGTTGCTGGGTGGCAACATCTTTGTCTGATTCGCTGTCTCGAAGTGGGTCAACAATAGACACGCCTGAGCTAGAAGCTCGGACTGTCGTGTCAATGGCAGGAGATGTAGGTTCTTTTTGAGCAATATCCTTGCCTTTGAGGTCGATGAATTGATCCTCCATAAATACTGTATCCCGACTATACAAGATTTGCTGGGTATCAGGATCGTACAACCTGTAGGTGTTATCAGACGAAGTATATCCGATTAGGATGGTCTTGAGACCTTGGAAGTCTAATTTCTTCCTTGTGTCTTTTGGGATCTGCGCATAGGCAATGCACCCAAACACTCTTAGGTTCTTCAAAGAAGGCTTAGAGCCTATCCACACCTCGTGGGGTGTCTTGTATGAGAGGGCCTTGGTCGAACATCTGTTCTGGAGGTAAGCTGCAGTGGAGACAGCTTCAGCCCAAAATCTCTTGGGCAACGATGCATGCGATAGCATACACTTAGCAGATTCGACCAAAGTACGGTTCTTCCTCTCAACTAAGCCATTAGACTGAGGACTGTAAGGAGTGATGAATTGCTGCTCAATGCCTTGGCTTTGGTAGTACTCCTTAAACTTGACAAAGATATATTCTCCACCGTTATCTGACCTTAGGGCCTTGATCGTCCTTCCAGTCTCCTTTTCTGCACGCTTCTTGAAGATTCTGAAGCAGTTGAAGACTTCTGATTTCTTCTTTATGAAATACACCATCGTTCTTCTGGAGAATTCATCAATAAAGGTTATAAAATACTTGGCATCCTTCAACAAAGGATTTTTCATCGGGCCACATATATCTGAATGTACGACATCTAGCAATCCTCTAGCAACATGCTGATGGGTTGACTTAAATGGTTTCCTAGTCTGCTTACCAACTAGACAGTCTTGACAGACAGGTAACTCAACTTTTTTGCGAGGATAGTCGAGATCAAGAACAATAGATTATCTAGACATTCGTTGTACAACAGCATGATTAAAATGACCAAGTCTATAATGCCAAAGTAAACCTTTATTTGAATTAATTGAAGTATTAAGAGCCTAGAGACAGAAAAGCAATGACTTAATTTATACAAGTATTCATGCCTCTTTGAACTCAAGAGTCTCACGTCTAAACACCATCAAGTCATCCATCAATGCATCATGGTCAATAGGATTAGGATAGACTGCTTGAATGTAGGTGTTCCATCCATTCCTAAGCTCCCTATCTCGATATTGGGCTGGACCCCTCCACAACGGGTGAAGGATATGGGCCATTGCATGTAGGGGATGATGTAACCAATCCCATCTTGATTGCCATCGATCTCGGATCTCTTCCAGCCTGTACATTTAACATAGGCAATGAGTCAATGACATTTTGCATTTATGATTTTCTGAGTGCTAGGATCTTGCCTGTCCTATCAACTACTTTACATTGATCACATTTGAATTCTACTCTATGTCCTAGATATGTGATTTTGCTTACAGAAAGCAAATTCGTAGATAACTTTGGTACATACAAGACTTTTGAGAGTAGCTTAGACTGATCATTTGCAAAGCATAATCTTACAGTGCCTTCACCTTTGATAGCTTGTGTGCTATTGTCGCAAAGGTGAACGAATTTTTGAGTACTGTAAGATGTATAGGACTCAAAACAGCCAATGAGGCTAGTCATGTGTTGAGTGGCTCCGGAATTCAGGAGCCAAGAACCGTCGCCAGATGCTCCTTGATGGTTGGTCATGAAGGCATCATGATCCATTTCTTGAATAGGCTGTGGAGCTTCTGCAGCTGCATTCGCCACTTGATTCGACTGCCCTTTGCTGTTGTTCTTCGCTTGAAGTATGCGACAGTCTTGTATTTTGTGGTTGTTTCGTTGGCAATATTTGCAGAACAGCTTCTTCTTTGTCTGCGAGTTCGACTGTTCCTTGTGGTGAGTTGGTTTCTGGTCTAGCTTTGATTGCTTCGGGCCTTTATTCTTCTTCTGCTTTGTCATGCTCTTGTTATCCATTTTGGTTAAACGAGATTGTTGGTAGAAACAACAATTGTCAGAATACTGTTGGCCACCATGTCATAAAACATGGGGATGATAGGCAACGGAAGGTCAAAGCTTTGAGCGTAGGCATGTAGGAACAGAAACACAACAGTTAGCAGCAGAAATATTCAAGAAAAATGATTCATATAGAATCGCACAAATGAACAATACAGTAGTTAGACAAGAATTGCACTCTAATTAATATCAACAGTGAGTACAACGGCTTGAAGTAATAACTTCAGCTTGCTGAGCGTAATAACGCTAGCTACAGATAACTCTGATTGGGAAAAACCCCTTACATAGCTTAATTCAGCTAGTAGTATATATTTACAAGTGTCGAGAGACAAATATCTTATTAGCCTTAAATGCCACTTACTCCAGTCTTTGTATATGTACAAAAGTAGGTACTGCCCTTGGGATATTTGGCTATTAGGTTTGATGATAAGTTGGTGACGTCGGTTTGCCAATGTAGCAAAAAACCCAAAAATCCTGAAGGTGCCCTTAGAGCGAAGGTATGTAGATCCCGAAGGTGCCTCTAGAGCGAAGGCAGAAAAAAGACGAAAAAGGCGAAGGTGGTCCTGAAATGGATTCCAAGGCATTCTGGCCACTGTGTCCCATTTTTCGCGAAGGTGCGAAAAAGGCGAAGGTGCCTAAAAATGATTAAGGCACAAAAAATCTCAAAGGTAAAAATGCGAAGGTTCGAAACATGTAGTTGGCCTTCAATTTTTAGGATGCTCATTACTTGAACGATTTGGTTAAGACTGAACATAAGAAATCTAACAAGAACATCCTAAGGCCGGCCTGACATCCGAAAGGAAATCTTTGACATCTTGAGCTCGGCCTGATATCCGAAAGAAAATCTTTGACATCCTTAATTTTGCAAAAATTTTGTTCAAGGTCTGCAAAATACAGTTATTATTGGCAGCTTATTAGAATTTTAATAAAGAAATCTTTTGAAATTCGAGTTTGAT
Source organism: Diphasiastrum complanatum (assembly GCA_029204225.1). Classification (NCBI taxonomy): domain Eukaryota; kingdom Viridiplantae; phylum Streptophyta; class Lycopodiopsida; order Lycopodiales; family Lycopodiaceae; genus Diphasiastrum; species Diphasiastrum complanatum. Next base: position 45,432,983 of record CM055110.1, on the reverse strand, counting down.
TGAAAAAAATTTACCCAAAAATTTGATTTAAAAGTAACAGTTTTGTTTGAATTTTTAGGTTTTTAAAACATTTTTAAGTCCAAGCCAAAAAAAACAAGTAGTTTCTATGTTGAGCATATAAAATTCTAATATTTTGCAACTATTGGCTATGCTCAGCATATAAATCTTCCTTCCTCGCTCCCAAGTCTTATGCTGAGCATAACACCTATTCAATCCTTAAGTGGGTATGTTATGCTCAATATAAGATATTCTCTTAATCGCTCCTGAGTTCTATGATGAGCATAGCGTGCTTTCTCACTCCACGAGGTTATGTTATGCTGAGCATAGGATCTCCTCTTTCGCTCACCCGCGTTCTACATAGGTGGGCGAGCGAAAGAGGAGATCCTATGCTCAACATAACATAATCTCATGGAGTGAGAAAGCACGCTATGCTCAGAAGAGAACTCGGGAGTGATTAAGAGAATATCTTATGCTGAGCATAACATACCCACTTAAGGATTGAAGAGGTGTTATGCTCAACATAAGACTTGGGAGCGAGGAAGGAAAGTTTCTATGCTGAGAATGAATGCTTTTATCACTCTGACGACAACCTTCAACACAAGTTTGCAAATGAGGTGCCATGTCTTACTCTTGGGGTCCTTAAATAAAAAAATTGACCTTTAAACCTTAATGGCCCCCCTTTTCGGCCGAATATTGGTACTATCAAAAACAAGTTTTTCAATTTACTTCGCGACCAATTTTTTCTTCAACCACAACCGTGTCAAGTATACCAATCCTAACTCTAATGTTAGGAGGAACCCCTAACCCTAATCTTTTACCATCTAAGAGCGATCTGTTGCAGATCATTGCAACATGGAAACCTCAAGTGGCTTCATGTTGGAAGGCAATGATAGGCTTACCTCAATCAACTTGAAAATTATCTTTGTTATTGTTGATTTTATGTTAAATGTGCTCTTTACGAATTTCAGTGTCTAGTTCCATTGGTGTTGGCATATCTGTTTAACTCTTTCACTAGCATAACATAATGTAAAATTTTTATTTGTTGTGTTATTTTTACGTTCATATTTTCATTTTTGTCTATCCTTGGCATAGGACTAGAATCGAAATTTTTAAATATTTCCAATGGCAAGTAGTTCTTCTTCTTCTATTCCTGTAGTTGTAACTCCATACGTAGTCACATATGAGTCATTCTTGTCAGATATTCCTAATGAAAGTTACTATTATGAAGCCACTCCTTCAAGTTCTCATTCTAATACCCTCAACAACATCATCTGAAATTCTCCATTTAACTACTTTTCAGAAAATGACACCTTTGATACAACCTGTAATTACAAATTTGAGTTCTTTGTTTTCAGATTCAAATATTAGAGAAACAACATTGCAACATCCAATTTTTTTTTTGCAAAGTAAAGATGAAAACAAAGCTGTTCATGCAGTTGGAAATTTACGCCTTCAAAGAATACATGCACGACTTAAAAAAAATCCAACATTGCGAGGATCATTGCAGGGTAGAACTGTGTCTCCGGATGCTTTGAATGCTATGGCTTGGCTAAAGCATTTTGTGGATGTGCATGGAGAAAATTTCCAAATTCATTATATTTTCACTTGCCAGATAATTTTCCAAAATTGGAGATATTTTTTATGTACAAGGAGTTCGCTAAGACAAAAAAAATTGTTGTCTATTTAAGTTACTCGTATTTTCTTAGAATTTGGAAGAGAGATTTTTGTTTGTAAAGATTCCTAAAAAATCATGAATGACAGTTTATTCAACATGCGAGTTGTTAAAATCTGCCAAACAACTAACAAAGACCAATGATGAGAAAGGTAAAATTCAATTAACTCTAAGTACTTTAAAATTTTTATTTTTTTGTTAATTTTTGAGTTTTCAAATTATTAATGTTATGATATTATCATAAATATTTATTGAATATTATAATTGTTACATTTTGTAGCTGATGTTACAAAAGCGCTTCAAGTGCACAGAGATCAACAAACAATTGAAAGACAAAAATTAACGAAACATCAAAAGAAATGTCCACAAAAGTATCTGGGCCTTGTCATCGATGGCATGGATTAGAAGAAAACGATGTTACCTCATTTCGTTAGAGTGCCAAGTAATTTGAACGAGGCAAATTTTATTCAGGTTCATCTCGTTGGAGCACTTGTGTTTAGTGGCACATTGGAGTCAAAAGTATTTTTCAATTATCCCAATGTTCGAAACAATTCAAATTTGACCATCACCATTGTACAAAAGATAATTTGCGAATTTGGCGATAATATTCCAAAAATACTGTATTTGCAACTTGACAACACTGCTAGGGAAAATAAAAATCAAACTGTACTGGCTTACTTGTCCATGTTGGTAGAGAAAAAGTTTTCAAAAAAATAAAAATAGGATTTTTGTTGGTTGTCAACTCGTCAACACCAGAGAAAAGCTGACTTACAAGGTTTTTTTTTATCAGCATTGGACGCGGATTCTGAAGACGATATACTAGTCGACTCTGATGAAGAAGACGGGTCTTCCTCCTCATCGGCTAAAAACGAGTGTTTAAAATATGTCAAGTTTTGAAATGAGAGGCATCAATGAAAATTCCTTAGAAAATGTACTTTGAAAAAAATATTTGTATAATATAATTTAAGCCCTTTTGTGTTTTAATGGCGTTTGGACTTCCAAAAATCATGTGTTGTCTTGAAATGTAATGCAGTATGTAATTATGATGGTTTTATGAAATTTGCAAAAGAAAAACCTGCAATACTTCATTAAAAATAGACACTTTTTAACATTTTTTTTTTATTGCAAGTTAGAGAATCCTTAAAAAAAACATGATTTTGGCCTCAAACTAGGACCATTAAAAAATACCAAAAAAGGTTACTCTTTTTTAGGTCAAAGTCCCAAAACAAATATCATCGTGTTTAAATATATTTAGGTGGGCAAATTGAGGAGTTTGCAATGAAAAATCTTATATGCACCACTTCTTATGCAAGTAAAATTGAGAGCAATTTTTGGCACTAATGATATTTGTCCTTGTTGCTTATTGAAAAGACATGGGTTATCAAAATCCTGTTGGAGTATAATTAGTGGTGGATCTTCTTTTTGTTTAATTCTTATGTAAAATTAGATACATCTTGAATATCTTTCTTATATCTCATTTGCATCTTAGTTGTTCTTGATATTGTTCAATTTCCATGAACTTATATTACTATCATGCATAAGATGAAAGTAGAACTCCCATTCCAATTGCAAGACAAACTTTCCATTTAATCTTTTGGGAGCTATTTGCTCATTGTACATTTGTGATATTTCTAGTCATTAATACAAAATACATTAAACTAAAAATTTTGTTATGCCATATGTATGGCATAGATAGTTTGAAGCCGGAAGAAATGGCAGATCTGCATAGACAGCATGGTAAACAGGGACGCGACAGATGGTCCCTTACCATCATAATGTACCTGTTAAATGAGGAAGAACTTTACTCTGGAGATATTTGGAGTAGTCCATGTTTTTATGTCACAGTCTCAACTTAGCCTTATGTTATACTCGCCTTTGGCAGATGTATTGTAGTTTCAATTGAAACAACCTGCTGGATTAAACCTTTGCTGTTTCTTCGATGAATTCTAGAAGTTTAAGGGGAACCCCCTTCATCAGGTTGAAACTGTAAAGAATTTCCGTCTAACCCCCAAAAGGGCTGGTAGCAGGGGATAGAGGATATAGAGAAGCTCCAACTTCTATACCGGAGAGTTCAATACAAGCAGTTACTTATGGGATATTAAGAATTCTCAAGGCCTCCACTAGGCGCTGAAGCCCACGGCACTTTCATGTACGTGGCTTGCAACTAAACATTCCGCAACATAAACAATCAATCATGTAAGGAAGGCTTAGGACCGGCTATCCTAGAGTTGCTAATAGATTGCTTCACCTAGACAACGATATGGAGGAGTACTGTTTCGGGTTCATATCCTCCTCATGGCTTGTTAAACACCGAACAGGAATTAGCTTACGGTGATGATTGCTCGGGATAATGAGTTCTGATATATTCCGAAAGATCCAACGTCTCAGCTAAAGGATCTTTGTTTTTGATAAGGTTCACTACATAATTGAAAACGCGCGGATCGACTGGGATCCTGATACCATTCCCAGCATGTATGTAATCGTAATTTTCCGTAAATCTATCCAGAAGATCGATGAAAAGCCGATGGTGAAGGTACTGAAGCGGCACAACAAATTTCAGGTTCTCGTCGATTCCCACAAATAGCTCAATGGTACCCCTTCTACGAGCATTTTGATGACGTATCCACGTTAGGAGACGCTTCCCTGCAGGTCGCCTGGGACTTGTAGCACTTCGCCTGGGACTTGCATGACGCCTGGGACTTGCAGAAGGACTCCCTTCAGGCTTAAACACCGGTTCATCTTTCGAAGTAGCCGAAGGCCTATAGATAGTTACACAAAATCAATGTCTGCAGTTGACAATTCTATCTACTTTCTTTGAGCTTGCTGCTCACTAGTTTTAGCTTTAGCAGCTTGAAGGAATGGATTTCCTTTCTTACTTGCTACAATTACGTCAACAACAACAAAAACAGCTCTGAATATTTAGTCTTTGGATCACTTGTATGTCCTCCTTAACTGGGCTTTAGTTTGAGACTGTGCATGTAATTAACATGTATTCTTGTGAGAGTGTTTACCAATCAAGCCTTTGGTGGGCTGTTATGCTATCTTTTCTAGAGAGCTTGCTCACAATGCTCCGAACCTTGGACTTGAAGCGATTCAGCTTACGCTCGCTCCCATTCCCACTGGATAACATTGTTTTCTGGATGGAAGGAAAGAAGAGACACGATCAGATTCTTGTTTGTGTTCGAGGCAAGCGAGAGAGAGAGAGAGAGAGAGAGAGAGAGAGCGCGAGCATGCCACGGCTTTTGGCTAAACGACGCGATTTGAGTGCGTAGTGAAGGTTGCCCTTCTTTTGGTATAGTTGAGACCTTCAGAATGATAAGTGCAATTGCAAAAGCATTTCAATTGACTAAAGCATTTCAATTGAAGAGGGTATGTTGGCACAAAAAGCTTTGTCACTTTGCTAAGGACCTTATTGCAAAAACTTACCTCATCATACGCAAGTATTAAATAACAAAAATTTCATGTTCCTCTTTTTTTCTTGCATGCATGCTCACACTTTAAATGTAACTTTATAAGTCATAAAAAGCGAAAAATTTGCATCCCTCTCTTTTTATTGCATGTGAAAAAATTGCATCCCTCTCTTTTGATAGCATGCTTCCGTAGGCTCCGGACTTGTATGAAGCACCAACATTATCAATAACAACAATAATCAAATAAAAATGGTCTATTTGCATTCACAAAATCATTGCATATTATATACAGATTTTTTTTAACTCTAGTCATATCTTTACTTGTGCACACACTTTGAATCAAAGTTCAATCCTTAAGGCAAAAAAATGAAATGCTGACCATTATGCCACGCTTCTAAGATAGCTAGCATTTGAAAGTAGCTAATTACCCTTTTTCCAAATTGAATCTTAGACAATCACATTTTTAATATTCAAGTAATTTGTGGCAACACTTTTCATATGGTCTAACACGATGTTCTTGTTTTTAAGGCTATCTAATACATGTTTTTTAAATTTTTGACATGAGAAAATTTCACATCATCACTAACAAATAAAAAAAAAATTGAAGTCATCAAATTTATAAAAAAAAAAGATTCTATCACTTGTTTCTCTTGTGCTAGTTTCACACATCCATCTCTTTCTTCTCGTCTCACAATAGTTTCACACATTCATCTCTTCTTTCCTTTATGATTGTTTCATGCATATATGTCGCTTGTTGCACTCCCAAGTTTCTCTCTTAGAAATTGTAGGGGAGAGAGAGAGAGAGAGAGAGAGAGAGAGAGAGAGAGAGAGAGAGAGAGAGAGAGAGAGAGAGAGAGAGAGAGAGAGAGAGAGAGAGAGAGAGAGAGAGAGAGAGAGAGAGAGAGAGAGAGATGATTTGACTGTAATATGCTATTTGGTCCCTTTGTATTTGCAGGTGGCAGACATAGAGTGTACATTGTTTCCTAGAGATTCATTTTTTATGTAGGTGAACTGATTCAAAAGTAGCAAACATGTTGAGTTTTAGAAAAGGGGACACATGATGCAACTAGAAATGTCTAAGATTGCATCAAGAGTTTTGATTTGGAGGCTTTGAATGTTGACTCCTTGATTATACTTTTTTCAAAGAAGAAAGCATGATAAATGTGCAACAAATGTTGAATTAATTTTTTTTAAAAAAATATTTTTCTTATATTTTTTCATCTTCATTAGAGGAGTTTAAAATGTTCAAAAGACCCTATAAGGAATGCCATGTAAAATAATAAAAAATTTCAAAATAATAAAAACAATATTGCCTCCCCAACACCCAATGCTCTAACCATAGTGTCTACAGTCATAGTTAACAAACTTAAATTGTTCACAGTTTAGCTTACATAAATTTCAAGATACATCCCCTCCAACGATTAAGATGAGCACAATCTTTATATTGGAATGATAATATGAGCACCATCTCCAAGTTTGAATTTATATTTTAGATTTGGTGATATCATACTAGATAAGTACATATTTGCTTACTGCATTCGAGTTTGTTTAAAAAAATTTGTTCTAGGTACTTTGATGCTTGTGATTCCTTTTCTACTTTTCTCTGATGATGACATTGTATCATCTCCATTTGGATGTCCCTAATTTGGCCCCTTTATAGAAAAGAGTAAAAGGAATTTCAAAATTTATTGAGAATCATTCTTTTTATAGGGCTGAAGGAAAGTGAAACTTGGAAATGTGGACAAACGAGACTGTGTATCCTCAAGACCCTAGCACTCTAACACATCCCACATTTTCGTTGATAGCTCAACTAGTTATGTGGATATGCAATGGGCATAATAGACTGCTAGGATTTTGTGAGAGATTGCAAAATTGTGGAGATGAATTTTCTATGTACATAAAGGATTCAATTCAGTTTAGAATGTGAGTTTGGACGCATATCTTCTTATTTAAATAGAATCATAGCAAATGCAAGCTATCTTACATTCTATTTGTTTTAAAAATTGATAATTATTGAGAGAAGTGAAATTTTTGTGAAGGATTGCATATTAATTAAGATCCAAGTCCATAAAATGATCTTGGATTAGAAAGACGACATATCACCAATCTTGCCAATGTAGAAAAATGAGAGAGAGAGAGAGAGAGAGAGAGAGAGAGAGAGAGAGAGAGAGAGAGAGAGAGAGAGAGAGAGAGAGAGAGAGAGAGAGAGAGAGAGAGAGAGAGAGAGAGAGAGAGAGAGAGAGAGAGAGAGAGTGATCCCTCTTCCGACGAGTTACATCCTTTTATAGCAGGTCCAAAACCTAAATTGCCACTTGGTTTCCCTCCATAATAAAAAACCCTACTATTTTTGGGACTAGATTCAATGTACCCAACTTTCAAATTTGAATCTACTAAAACTCGACTTCTACATTTCCCACAATTTCAAAAAGTGTTTATTCAAATACTTTTAGACTATTATAACTTTGAAAAGTCAACCTCTAAGTCTAACATGAAAATTGGCCTCAAATGTGCTATTTTTTTTATCAAACTATGACCAATTTTGACTAAACTATCAAAATAGCTCATAATTTCTCACAAATTTCCACTAAAAAAAACAAGTGAAGGTGATAGACTTACAAAAATATCCAAACTCAGGCTTTCAAGAGAGAGTTATCGAAATAGAAGTATTCATCCATTCAAGTAAGCATATATAATTTTTGTTATTTGATCAATTACATAAAGACATTTTTTCAACTACTTAGTTTTTCTATTTACTATTTTATTTTTTTGTTGCATTGGTTGCTCATCAAAACATTAAGAACAATGTCTCAGTTGGAAAGAAATTGAGTTCAATATTGATAAGTAAATCCATCAAATTCATCTTTAGAAACAATAGAAGTTCTCATATAAAGTGAAAAACTGCAGAGTCCTTGACATTCGTAAGTTTTTACATTCAAAAATATAGTCTAGGGTGCCTATGATTTAGCTAATATTAGCAGGGAAGCATATGCTAAAATATTTCAACTTATTAGAGAAGCTTTCAAGGAAGTTTGAATAAGAATCCTATTTTATCACTTGAAGCAAGAGAGAAATAATTTATACATATTAAGAATGCAATAGATTATTGGTACTCCATTTTACAATGAGGAGACATATCAAATTGAAGGAAAACCAATAACTTAGAATTCATCAAATCAATTATCGAGATACATGATTACATTCTATGATATAACCTTTGAATATGTGATGATAAAATAGTCATAATACGTAAGTTAGATCTGTCATAAATTTTTAAAGGGCAGAAGGTGCTGAGGATTAATATAATCCTCATGAATAGTGCACTTTCACAATCAAGAGGTCAAAGAGATTCAATTTCAGTGTCCACTTCAAAAATAACATGTGGTGGTTGGAAACTTTTCAAGTACCTTTCTTCATTATCAGTTTAAATTAATGACTAATATTATATTTTATTGATCCAATAGTGTTTGAGCTTAGTCTAATTTATTTTCTCGATAGGTTTTGAAGGAGGATTATGATAGAGTTATCATGGATATTTTGTAGAACATCTTAGTCTAAAATTTTCAAGGACCATATGGATGGTGGAGTTTGTTGGAATTTCATATCCAAAACACACTTGATGGATCAATTGGATCTTGGCTAAATTTGGATGCACATCTAGAATCATTCACAAGCTAGAAATCATACATCTACCATGCTAGAATAAAAATTCATGCAAATCTGATCATAATCACTAAGATCTGATATGGTATTGTCCCTATCCATACAACGGCAACATCAAATCATACTTCACACGTGTGGATCCAAGCACAACAAGAAAATTCACATTCTATACACTAGAACTCAAGACATCATGAGAAATATGCAAGATATTAACATATAATCAAAAGAAGAAAGTTCTCCACATAAAACGAAAACAACAAGATGATTTCTCCATGCTGATAAACTATTTATAGTATCAGTAATGTCACTTGGCCACTTGCCCTAAACTTGCCCTAAAATAACAACTTCTAGGTACTTCACCAGATACCTAGTTTTTAGTGACTAAATGAATATATCTATATTAGCCAATTAGAGTAGTTCTAAATCTTACCTTATTCACATATCGACTTTCCAAAAATAGTAAAAAAACTATTTAGGCCTTTATTGACATAAAAAAATCTATCTCTAAGTTGAAATTCCAAGTTGGCCTCAAAATTACCAAAATAACTAAACTAGTTGAATTTTTCACTCCCTGTTCAACTAGTTTTAGCATAGATTTTGATAGTACTCCAAGATGAGTTCTATGTGAAAATTGTCAACATTTCCTAGCTAGTTTGAGGCCTAAATTGGCTAAAATTGTAAAATAGTTTTGGTTCTAGAGTTTTGCACGTGTGAACCAGGCCACAATGTTTTTATTTACTGTATTTTTTCAGTATGATGAAGTGTCAAACTTCATACCCTTCAAAATGAGACCATTTTGATGTATTTTGGTCATATAAGCCATTTTTAGCTATTTTTCCTATATAGGGAATATCTAGGGTCAAGTACCTTCTAGAGAGAGGAGAGAGAGTCATCTTCCTCATCCATAAATAGTAGGGAAGTCGTGGAGAACAGGTTGGAGAAACCTTTTGTATGCTTCATTGAGATCAATAGATCATTGTCATTGTTTCTTCCTCCATTGAGAGCATTGTTGTGTGTATTGTCTTCAAGCTATTGTGTATGATCTTAGGTGCTTTCCAAAAGTGGTAGGCTGATGTATTATGGACTGTATAATGCTATTTTGGGCCGCACTTGATGTTTATGGAAGTTTCCATTTGTGGTAAATGCTTTTTGATCAAGTTCTTTGCATTCTAGGTAGCATAGAATGTGTTGCCAATTCCTAGCTTATGTAGTTTGGAGTGCAAGCATTCAAGCCAATGATCTTGGAGTTTAGATCCACTTAGGATCTGTATTTTTCACATGGTATCAGAGCTGGTTGGCTTCTATTTATAGTAAGTATTCCATTTTTGGTGATATTTGGATGTTTGATCAAGTTCTAGCATGATTTTGCATTGCTTTGTTGATCAAATCTTACTAACCTTTGTTTTGTGAGTTGAACTTGTGGATCAAAAGCATATTTCAGGTCTATTGAAGATCAGAGGCTGAAAAGAAACTATTTTGGATCAGATCATAATGTGAAAAATACAGATCCTAAGTGGATCTAAACTCCAAGATCATTGGCTTGAATGCTTGCACTCCAAACTACATAAGCTAGGAATTGGCAACACATTCTATGCTACCTAGAATGCAAAGAACTTGATCAAAAAGCATTTATCACAAATGGAAACTTCCATAAACATCAAGTGCGGCCCAAAATAGCATTATACAGTCCATAATACATCAGCCTACCACTTTTGGAAAGCACCTAAGATCATACACACAAAGCTTGAACTCAATCACTACACAATGCCAACAATGGAAGGAGAACCCAATAGAAAAATCTCTCATTAAGCAAATGAATACAATGGATCTGCTCCAACCTGTTTCTCCACGGCCTACCTGCTATATATAGCTGAGAGAGATGACTCTCTCTCCTCTCTCTAGACCCTCCTTACCTAAAATATGCCCTATATAGGTAAAATTGGCATATATGTCCAAAATACATGAAAATGGACTCATTTCGAAGGTCTTGAAGTTTGACACTTCTTCATACTGAAAAAATACACTTACTAAAAATATCTAGACCTGTTTCACACGTGTGAAAAGTCAGATCCTAAACTATGTGCCATTTTTAGCAATTTTGGCCTAAAACTAGACAAGGAAATGTTGACAATTTTCACACTCCCTCTTCAACTTAACTTGCTAGTTTTACAACACTACTTTGTTCCAACTTAAGAATGATCTCCATCATCAGAATAGATCTCTTCTCAAGGATCCTAATATGTACAAAATAGGACACAACATAATTGATATAGATAATAGTGTCCATATAGGATGCTTCACTATTTCTTACATCAATTTTACATAGAATCATAAAAATGGTACATGTAAAAGAACATAGAATCTCAATTAATGAATTCCTCCATGTATCCATCTCTGGTTTCTCTATAAAATAGCAGCAAACAAGTTGTAAATGAAAGTGATCAACAAGTGTTTGCATGCCTCCTCCACATTTCACTATACATATAGTGAATGCAACATGTATCTCCATGAATGAACTTCCATCACCACCTTGCCTTTGTAGATCTTCAATCCATGAAAGCCTTTGAGTGAATGAATGCCAAAAAGATGTGTTCCCTACTCCATTTGAATGACCAAAACCTGAACTTGAAATACTTGAAGTACCTCCACAAGATTTGCACACAACGCTTGATCCTACAATGTCAACAAGTTGCCAATTTGCCAACACTAGAATACTAGATCTTGAACTTTGTTCAAAAGAAAACATATTGACCACTTCAATACCTTTCAAGATCTGAATAAATTCATGTACTTGATCATACAAACCAGCAATGATAACTATTCCATCTACAAGATCCAAAGGATGCAAAACTGTGGAACTAGTTTCATTGAATTTTGACAATTCCAACACATTGACATGACAATGTTCATACATGAGATTAAACAAGTAAGGTAGAGTAAGAAGACACTTCCTTGCAGCTCCAAAGACCTTACTTGAACCTTCAAGAACCTGTAAAAACAGATCCAAAATGCCTTGACCATTTGTCTCTTCTTTGATGCTTTTCACTAGCTTCGAATTGCCACTTGTCTCTTGGTGTTGATGAAGCAATCCAAGATCAACCTCTTGATCTTCCAATAAGACATCAAAGATCTTGCATATGTGAACATCTTCAGATCTGAAACTCTGAAGATACTCCCTCTCAAACACATGATTAAGATCCCACAAGATCTCATCAATGCTCAAATTTGACCCTTCACTATAGTTAGTGAAAACAATGCCACCATCATAAACCAAAAGATAGATTCCAACATTTCCATTTAACATGAAGTAGAGTAGGTGAAGATGAGTATCAAACCTAATCAAAACAGCCATCTTGAGTTCATAACAAACCTCAATAAGCTCACCAATGATATCTCCCTTGCCTTGAAGAAGTTGCCACTTGAGTTGCTCCATGTAGTCTTCTTCAACCAACCTTTTGCCATCTTGACCATGAATGAACAATCCACCACAATCATAGAATGCTTTGAGTTGATGAAGAGATGTTAGATCCATGCTTTGGATCTTCCCAAGAACCACTCTTCCATTGCCCTTTCCTTCACAAGACTCCCTCTTAATGCTAGCACCACAAAAGTTAGAAACCTCCCTCTTGATAGTTGCACCATAAGAAGTAGAAGACTCTTGAATATTAGAAGCCAAGAAAAGAATCCTTAGTACCTTCAACATAAGAGTGATTGAAGTACTCTCTCTTTTCAAACATGAACTTCTACTCAATGATTTAGGTAATGAGTCATATGATAATGATTCTTCCTCACTATCGTTCATAAAAACATCATTCAAAGTACATCCTACTTTGAACACTTCACATACTTCTCTTCCTTTTGACTTGTGATCTCCCTCACCAAGTCTCATGATAGAAACCTTTGATCTACTCTTTTTATGAAGAAATGTGACACCACTTGTTGCACAAATGACTTTATCACAAAAAGATGTAAAAGAACCATTTCCTTCAAGCATGCTCAAAGCACCATCATCTTTTCCCACATGATTACATACATCAATATGAAAAGAATTAGAAGAACAACCATCTTCTTGCAAAGAATGACACTTAGCATCTCCATCTTTTTCCATATGAACAAACAAGTCATTAGCAACAGTCACTTCCAAAGAAGAATCTTCATCAACTCCAGTGATGAAGTTAGCTCCTTCCTTACCTTTTCCATTTTTGCACTTGCCATCTAGCACCATTGAAGAACCACCAAGCCTTGGAAGTCCATGAGTAGAAGAGTACAAACATGATGCTAATTTAGCTCCACATGACTCCATATGACTAATAGGTAACACTAGTGCATCTTCAAGATCCAATGGATCCAAAAAATTGACCATAGATTCACCAAAGCTTGCCAAGTTAGCACAACAATTATCATCTCCAAGAAGTACATTAGATCTCAACCTAGATCTAGCATTTTGTTTCTTATGGCATTCATTTGCAAAATGTCCTTTTATCCCACAATAAAAGCACTTGAACTTTGACTTATTGTTCTTAGTAGAAGAGGAAGAGGAAGAGTGATCATCATGATCAAAGTTACCACCTTTGGACCATTTCCCTTTGCCTTTACCTTTGCCCTTGAATTTGCCTTTTGTGAAGAAAGCCTCTTCACCTCCACCTTGCAAGGATGCACCATCAAGCTTTGATTGCAACCTATGTTCTTCAGCCAATAAGATTTCTTGCAAGTCAACCACACTTGGCAAGACTCTTTGAATGGCAAAACTTTGCACAAGGTTAGCATGTTCATTTAGCAAACCATTCAACATAACTTGGACTATTTCACCATCTTTTATGTTCTCATCAATGCATGCTAAATCATCACTTAGGGACTTAACTCTCAAGATAAATGCATGAGCACTTTCACCCTCTCTTTGCCTACTAGAAAATATTTGTCTCCTTAGGGTCAATACCCTAGATGTGGACTTTGATTCAAAGAGCTTCTTTAAGGCATTCCATGCCTCACTTGCACTTTGACACTTTCCAACTTCCTTGAGAAGTTCATTTGTAACATTCATTTTAATGATATGAAGAGCCCTTTTGGCCTTCTTATCAAACCTTTGTTGCTCTTGAAGTGTGAGAGGTCTCTCTTCAATTTCTGCAACTATGTCCATGAGTTCATTCAACTGAAGTAAGGACTCCATCCTCACTTTCCAAGTAGAGTAGTTTGATGAACTCAACCTTTCACTAGACTCTACCATGATCCCACCATTGGAAGCCATGATTCTAATGTTTCTTCAACTTTTAGGTTCTGTCCTAAAGCACTTAGCACTCACTTTTCTCTCAACAAATGATAGATAAAGAGATCTATGAAGATTTAGGACCCTAAAACACTTCTATCTTGAACCTAGATGGTTTCCAAGCATAGAAAGGAAGATTGAAACACATGCAACACTTTGCACACACTAAGAATGGATTACAAAATCAAACCAACCTGAACACACTCTTGCTTAAGCTCTCAAACTTTCCAGCAAGTGACCAAATCAAGTTATGGTGTGAAGAGTTACTTGCATTCTTAGAAAATACCCAAAACTAGGATGCCAAGATTACCTAGTAATGAACAAACTTGATCAACATATGATCAACACACTAAGATATTGATTCAACCTGTAAAACCACATGTAAACCACACTTCTAAAAGTTTATAAACTCCAGCAAGTGATAAATACAAGATTTAGAGGTGAATGAATGAGCACACTTAGTGAATCACAAGACTAGCTTCACTATCTTGTCAAAATTTGGTGTTTAGATGTAGATCTAAGATCACTTCACATGAGAATGTTCCTCAACCTGTTAAGAACCTGAAAACACACTTGCATAATGGTTAACACCTTCCAGCAAATGCTCCAATCAAATTACATAAGGAGAGTTACTTACATGCTCAACAAAGTACACCAAAATTTATGCCAAAATTGATGACAATCTTTACAATATGCTCTTCACAATGGAGCTTACAATATGTTCACCCAAAAAAGGGGATCTTTCATCCAAATGGGAGCTTTGCTCAGCCTTTAGGAGAATTACAACTCACTCAAAAGAGCATTTGTCATCCACTTAAGGAGAAGTTTCATCCACTTAAGGAGAGTGTTCATCCAAGAATGGAGATTGTCAACAATAGGATTGAAAAGAACATTGTTAGTATTGAATATGCACAAGCCTCACAATCAACAAATGATTAGGTGTTATGATCTGATCCAAAATAGCTTCTTTTCAGCCTCTGATCTTCAATAGACCTGAAATATGCTTTTGATCCACAAGTTCAACTCACAAAACAAAGGTTAGTAAGATTTGATCAACAATGCAATGCAAAATCATGCTAGAACTTGATCCAAATATCACCAAAAATGGAATACTTACTGTAAATAGAAGCCAACCAGCTCTGATACCATGTGAAAAATACAGATCCTAAGTGGATCTAAACTCCAAGATCATTGGCTTGAATGCTTGCACTCCAAACTACATAAGCTAGGAATTGGCAACACATTCTATGCTACCTAGAATGCAAAGAACTTGATCAAAAAGCATTTATCACAAATGGAAACTTCCATAAACATCAAGTGCGGCCCAAAATAGCATTATACAGTCCATAATACATCAGCCTACCACTTTTGGAAAGCACCTAAGATCATACACACAAAGCTTGAACTCAATCACTACACAATGCCAACAATGGAAGGAGAACCCAATAGAAAAATCTCTCATTAAGCAAATGAATACAATGGATCTGCTCCAACCTGTTTCTCCACGGCCTACCTGCTATATATAGCTGAGAGAGATGACTCTCTCTCCTCTCTCTAGACCCTCCTTACCTAAAATATGCCCTATATAGGTAAAATTGGCATATATGTCCAAAATACATGAAAATGGACTCATTTCGAAGGTCTTGAAGTTTGACACTTCTTCATACTGAAAAAATACACTTACTAAAAATATCTAGACCTGTTTCACACGTGTGAAAAGTCAGATCCTAAACTATGTGCCATTTTTAGCAATTTTGGCCTAAAACTAGACAAGGAAATGTTGACAATTTTCACACATAACACCTAATCATTTGTGATTGTGAGGCTTGTGCATATTCAATACTAACAATGTTCTTTTCAATCCTATTGTTGACAATCTCCATTCTTGGATGAACACTCTCCTTAAGTGGATGAAACTTCTCCTTAAGTGGATGACAAATGCTCTTTTGAGTGAGTTGTAATTCTCCTAAAGGCTGAGCAAAGCTCCCATTTGGATGAAAGATCCCCTTTTTTGGGTGAACATATTGTAAGCTCCATTGTGAAGAGCATATTGTAAAGATTGTCATCAATTTTGGCATAAATTTTGGTGTACTTTGTTGAGCATGTAAGTAACTCTCCTTATGTAATTTGATTGGAGCATTTGCTGGAAGGTGTTAACCATTATGCAAGTGTGTTTTCAGGTTCTTAACAGGTTGAGGAACATTCTCATGTGAAGTGATCTTAGATCTACATCGAAACACCAAGATTTGACAAGATAGTGAAGCTAGTCTT
This sequence comes from Diphasiastrum complanatum, assembly GCA_029204225.1. NCBI lineage: Eukaryota > Viridiplantae > Streptophyta > Lycopodiopsida > Lycopodiales > Lycopodiaceae > Diphasiastrum > Diphasiastrum complanatum. The sequence continues at coordinate 45,416,707 of CM055110.1, read as the reverse complement.
GTGATTCACTAAGTGTGCTCATTCATTCACCTCTAAATCTTGTATTTATCACTTGATAGAGTTTATAAACTTTTAGAAGTGTGGTTTACATGTGGTTTTACAGGTTGAATCAATATCTTAGTGTGTTGATCATATGTTGATCAAGTTTGTTCATTACTAGGTAATCTTGGCATCCTAGTTTTGGGTATTTTCTAAGAATGCAAGTAACTCTTCACACCATAACTTGATTTGGTCACTTGCTGGAAAGTTTGAGAGCTTAAGCAAGAGTGTGTTCAGGTTGGTTTGATTTTGTAATCCATTCTTAGTGTGTGCAAAGTGTTGCATGTGTTTCAATCTTCCTTTCTATGCTTGGAAACCATCTAGGTTCAAGATAGAAGTGTTTTAGGGTCCTAAATCTTCATAGATCTCTTTATCTATCATTTGTTGAGAGAAAAGTGAGTGCTAAGTGCTTTAGGACAGAACCTAAAAGTTGAAGAAACATTAGAATCATGGCTTCCAATGGTGGGATCATGCTAGAGTCTAGTGAAAGGTTGAGTTCATCAAACTACTCTACTTGGAAAGTGAGGATGGAGTCCTTACTTGAGTTGAATGAACTCATGGACATAGTTGCAGAAATTGAAGAGAGACCTCTCACACTTCAAGAGCAACAAAGGTTTGATAAGAAGGCCAAAAGGGCTCTTCATATCATTAAAATGAATGTTACAAATGAACTTCTCAAGGAAGTTGGAAAGTGTCAAAGTGCAAGTGAGGCATGGAATGCCTTAAAGAAGCTCTTTGAATCAAAGTCCACATCTAGGGTATTGACCCTAAGGAGACAAATATTTTCTAGTAGGCAAAGAGAGGGTGAAAGTGCTCATGCATTTATCTTGAGAGTTAAGTCCCTAAGTGATGATTTAGCATGCATTGATGAGAACATAAAAGATGGTGAAATAGTCCAAGTTATGTTGAATGGTTTGCTAAATGAACATGCTAACCTTGTGCAAAGTTTTGCCATTCAAAGAGTCTTGCCAAGTGTGGTTGACTTGCAAGAAATCTTATTGGCTGAAGAACATAGGTTGCAATCAAAGCTTGATGGTGCATCCTTGCAAGGTGGAGGTGAAGAGGCTTTCTTCACAAAAGGCAAATTCAAGGGCAAAGGTAAAGGCAAAGGGAAATGGTCCAAAGGTGGTAACTTTGATCATGATGATCACTCTTCCTCTTCCTCTTCTACTAAGAACAATAAGTCAAAGTTCAAGTGCTTTTATTGTGGGATAAAAGGTCATTTTGCAAATGAATGTTATAAGAAGAAAAGAGAGCAAGGAGAGAGGCAAGGAAATCTTACAATAGATGAGGAAGAACATAACACATGTGAATCACTTGTTATGACTTCAAGTTTGTTAGCCAACATAGATGATAATGATCCTTGGTGGATTGATAGTGGAGCCTCATCTCACATGACAAGACATAAGGAATACTTTACATCCTTATTGTCTTATGAGGGAGAAGGTAACATCATCTACACTGCAAATGATGGTCAATGTGACATCAAAGGCATAGGCACTATTCCTATTTCCCTTTCAACAAATAGGAAAGCAAATCTTGAAAATGTTTTGTACATTCCTTCAATTACTAAGAATTTGCTTAGTGTAAGTCAAATGATTGACAAAGGACTTGATGTGGAGTTCATTGGAGATGCATGTTTGATAAGTAAATGTGGATCCTTGATTGCTCAAGGTAGGAGGCATGGTAAACTTTTCAAGCTTGATGCATGTGTGATCTCTAATCATGAAGGATGTATGGCTAGGGAGCAATTGACAAACCAAGAAGTTTGGCACAAGAGGTTGGGCCATCCCAACTTCAAATCTTTGGAGGTAATGGCAAAGAAAGAGCTTGTTCTTGGTCTCCCTAAAAGTCTTGTTGCAAACAATAGTGTTTGTGAACATTGTGCCTTGTCCAAATCTCATAGACTTGCTTATTCTAGATCTACTTCTAGATCTAAAGAAGTTTTTCAACTTGTGCATTCTGATATTCATTCTTCTAGTACAACTAGCAATGGTGGGGCAAAGATGTATGCAACTTTCATTGATGACTTTAGTAGGTATACTTGGATCTATCTTCTTAAAAGTAAGGATGAAGTGTTTGCTGCATTTGTCAAGTTCAAGAATGAAATGGAAAACCAATTCAATACAAAGATCAAATGCTTAAGATCTGATAATGGAGGGGAATACACCTCAAATAGGTTCAAAGACTTTTGTATAGCACATGGGATTAAGAGGGAGATGTCTAGTCCTAGGACTCCACAACAAAATGGAGTGGCCGAGAGGAAGAATAGAACCCTTTGTGAATGTGCCAAGGCAATGAGACTACATGCTAATCTTGCTAAGTCTTTTTGGGGGGAAGCTTTAGCATGTGCTAACTATCTATGTAATAGATGGACAAGTGCTTCCTTGGATGGTAAAACTCCTCATGAGGTTCTTTATGGTAGAAGGCCGAGTGTCAAGCATTGTAGGATCTTTGGATGTACATGTTTTGTCAATATCACACTTGATGATAGAACTAAAGAAGATCCTTCATCAAAGAAGGGTGTGTTTGTTGGCTATAGTGAAGTAAGCAAGGCTTACAAAGTGTACATTCCTTCTACAAAGAAAGTTGTCATAAGTAGGGATGTCATCTTTCATGAAGAGAATGTTTCCAATGTTGTTGATGTTGATGTTGATGTGCCTACTAATCATCATGATGTGCAAGATGTCTTGGATGAAGATGGAGATGCCACTCCAAAGCAAACTTCAAGGAAGACTCAAAGGCAAAGGGCTAAGCCATCAAGGCTAACCTATGATGAAAAAGGAAAGCAAGTGGTGGACAACTCTAACTTTGCTTTTCTTACCTCTTTTGATGAACCAACTTGTGTAGGTGAAGCAATTCAAAAGAAGGAATGGATCCAAGCCATGGATCATGAGCATCAAGCACTCATCAAAAGCAACACATGGAGGTTGGTAAAGCTTCCAAAGGACAAGAAGGCAATTGGTTGTAAGTGGATCTTCAAGATCAAGACAAATCAAGATGGATCAATCAACAAGTACAAGGCAAGGTTGGTGGCAAAGGGGTATGCTCAAGAATATGGTATTGACTATGATGAGACCTTTGCACCCGTGGCAAAGATGAAGATATTTACATGGAGCAACCCGAGGGCTATGTTTCACATGATGAGCCTAATCATGTGTGCTATCTCCAAAAGAGTTTGTATGGGCTAAAGCAAGCACCAAGGAGTTGATTCAGATTTTGCAGGTGATCAAATGGATAGGAAGTCAACAAGTGCCTTTGCAATCTATCTTGGAGATGGAGTGGTCTCATGGCTATCAAAGAAGCAACCAACTATCTCTCTATCTTCCACCGAAGCCGAGTACAAGGCATTAACAACATGCACCAAGGAGATTCTTTGGATCAAGAGGATGTTATTGGATCTTCACTTGCTGGAACCAGAGAAGACTCCAATCATACTTTGTGATAACCTTTTAGCCCAAAGCTTGGAAAGCAATCCTGTTTTTCATGCAAGGAGCAAGCACATTGAGATTGCTCACCATTTTGTGAGAGATCAAGTCATTGCCAAAGAGGTGGAGCTTCAACATGTCTCTTCAAAGGAGTGTGTGGCTGATATCTTCACCAAACCATTGGGAAAGGACCTATATTTAATGCATAGATCTAATCTTGGAATGTGCTCAAAGACTATGCTGAAACTAGCATCCAATGTTGAAGAGGGAGTGTGAAAATTGTCAACATTTCCTAGCTAGTTTGAGGCCTAAATTGGCTAAAATTGTAAATAGTTTTGGTTCTGGAGTTTTGCACGTGTGAACCAGGCCACAATGTTTTTATTTACTGTATTTTTTCAGTATGATGAAGTGTCAAACTTCATACCCTTCAAAATGAGACCATTTTGATGTATTTTGGTCATATAAGCCATTTTTAGCTATTTTTCCTATATAGGGAATATCTAGGGTCAAGTACCTTCTAGAGAGAGGAGAGAGAGTCATCTTCCTCATCCATAAATAGTAGGGAAGTCGTGGAGAACAGGTTGGAGAAACCTTTTGTATGCTTCATTGAGATCAATAGATCATTGTCATTGTTTCTTCCTCCATTGAGAGCATTGTTGTGTGTATTGTCTTCAAGCTATTGTGTATGATCTTAGGTGCTTTCCAAAAGTGGTAGGCTGATGTATTATGGACTGTATAATGCTATTTTGGGCCGCACTTGATGTTTATGGAAGTTTCCATTTGTGGTAAATGCTTTTTGATCAAGTTCTTTGCATTCTAGGTAGCATAGAATGTGTTGCCAATTCCTAGCTTATGTAGTTTGGAGTGCAAGCATTCAAGCCAATGATCTTGGAGTTTAGATCCACTTAGGATCTGTATTTTTCACATTCTATGCTTCATAAACAAGTCCTTTCCCAATGATTTGGTGAATATATCAGTCACACACTCCCTTGATGAGACATGTTGAAGTTCTACTTCCTTTGCCATGACTTGTTCTCTCACAAAATGGTAAGCCATTTCAATATGCTTGCTCCTTTTTGCATGAAAAACAGGACTGCTTGCCAAACTTTGGTCAAAAATATTATATAAAAAGTTGATTGGACACTTTTGGAAATCCAGCAAGTTAAGATCCATTACCATCCTTTTGATCCATAGCATCTCCTTTGTCCATGAAGTTAAGGTTTTGTACTCGGCCTCACTAGATGATAAAGAGAATGTTGCTTATTTCTTCGACATCCATGAGATAGATCCATCACCTATAAAAATAGCATGTGCACTTATGAATTTCCTATCCATTCAATCTCCAACAAAGTCCACATCTAAATATCCAAACAAGTTAGGAGATGATTGTTATGTCCATGACCAGTACATAGGATACATTATACTCCTAGTCTTGGATACACGGTACTCCAGTGAAACAAGCTGTTAGTTATGCCACATCATACTGGACATGAACTGGAAGTAACTAATATCCTTGTGAGGCCCTGAACACACTAAATGGAGCTAGAAAAGGTATGAGATAGTGTATGAATGTGTAGAGTTATCAATAGCAATTCTATGAATAGTTGGTCCATGCATAGGACTCTATTCTAGGTGAATCTATGTATAGGGAACATAGGGCTATGCATGGCTATGTGCCCAGGATGCTTTTGGCTCTATATAAGAGGTCCAAACTCACCCTACTTCACATCATGGTTCTTGATTCATTGCCAGGCTCTCACTCTACATTCATGCTTCTTGTTCTTTGGCTTGGGGGTGAGGTGGTATGACTGGGTATATCTTAGGATTCTGAAAGATTCTAAGACTTGACGTACAGGGAAGCATTATAAGCTGTCTACTCATTATTGTGGACCTTTCAAGATTGTACGTAGAATTGGTTCTTTGGTGTATGAACTCGATCTTCAAGGAAAATCGACTGCACACCCAGTATTCATGTAAGTCATTTGAAACTAAGTTTACATGATGGTGATACAATTGGATCGGATGAAGATTTATCCCATTTAGAAGATTTGTTTCTTAGTGTACCTTTGGAACTAGAGAAAGTGCTCAAAACTAGAGATAAACAATTGAGAAATCGTTCTATCTCTGAGTGCTTAATTTAGTGGAAGGTCGTACTGAGGATAATGATTCGTCAGAGAGAGTTGATAGCATAAAGAAGAATTTTTTGAATTTTAGTTTCTAAGGATAGAAACAGTTTAAGGAGGGAAGAATGTTATGTCCATGACCAGTACATAAGATACAGTATACTCCTAGTCTTGGATACACGGTACTCCAGTGAACAAGCTGTTAGTTATGCCATGTCATACTGGACGTGATCCATAAGTAACTATTATCTTTGTAAGGCCCAGAACACACTAAATGGAGTTAGACAAGGTATGAGACAGTGTATGCATGTGTAGAGTTATCAATAGCAATTCTATGAATAGTTGGTTAGGACTCTATTCTAGGTGAATCTATGTATAGGGAACATAGGGCTATGCATGCTATGCATGGAATCTGAATAATGAGCTAGAGGAGATCTAGCTCTATTTGAGCTTGCCTACTAATCAGATCCAATCAAGTATAGGGAGGAAAGATGTCGGACCCCACAAATGGTTATAGATCCGATCTGGAGAAAGCATCATCAAATCCTTTTTTTTTTTTTCAATGCTTTATCCATAATTTGGGCAATGGAGTCACTCCCCTCCCCACTGCAATGTTTCATTCCCAAATTTTTCCTCTCGAACCCCCCATATGCTTCTATATCAATCAATCGTATGCCCGCTACAACAATGCACAATGCCCTATGCAGCTCAGAGTATATGCATAATGCATAAATATGGATGCATTCACTCAAGCTTGCAACAGATGTTTCAAACATATTGTGTCTAATATGATGCGAGGCAGTGATGGTGGGTGCAAATGATTTTGACTTTTGGATATCTGATTCCTGCACTTCAACAAGTGTTAGTGCATACAGCAACAATAACTTTTTTTTTCCTTCTTTTTTCATAACATATAGACAAGAAGAAATTCACCAAACAACAAGATTAGCAAAGGAGAAAAACGAACAAATGAAAATAAAATATAAACTTTCTATTTTTCCTCATCCCATAGGTGAAATCAAGGATAAGGGTGGATTTCCATCACGTTGTGTACCCAACATCAATCTTATTATCTGGGTATTCATCTTCTGTTGTAGGTCTAACGTGATATATGGAATAGGAGGCTAAATTACTCAGATCTCTCGACTGATGTGCGTGATTTTGGTGTATGTTTTGGTTCCATGGTACAAATGGAATGTCTACATGTGTAGCCTGAAATATCCTTTCTGTATCATAGGGTTCATTCCCATTATTTATACCCATGGTTGGAGGTAGAGTATCCCTCATCTCTTCTCTGAATTCTGGTTTATGCCCTTCGTTCTCGATACCGACTTCGGAGATATAGCCTTGCATGTCCTCTTCCCAATAGAATATGTCACTAAATACCTCTTGGGTTTCTTGGAAATAGTTTTGGTACCCATCCACGCTAGTGTGTATCGAGGTAGTCTTGCTAGTCACATTCGTATGTTCTTTGTTGTATACCATATGACTCCTCCTGATTAATGTCATCAGGGATAGGTGATTTCATACCTTCACTCTCCGGAATTGCTGGAGTTGGATCTACGGTTCTGGATCTAGGGGGTAGTCTATTGGGGTTGTCCATGTGAGTTCGTCTATTTCTGCCCATTCTGAATTGCTATCGTTGTCCTCGTCTGGAGATACAACTTAATCAAGTTGGTCGCTAAAAATTGATGGTGCTACCTCCTCAGACTTAGTGGCCTTCCCAAGACTCACCTGCCTATCACTCTCTTGCATCCACTTTTTTCTAGGGGGGTCTGCTCGTAACTCACTTTGGGTTTTCGTCACTACGCTCGCCCTAGCCTCTTTGGGTATGCTTGGTTCTTCGAAATGTGTAGGGGGCTTGTTGTCGTTGGTCTCAGCTTGTCTATCCTGAGGGGTGTCATCATGATGCTTAGTCCATAGCTGTATATTTCTGTCAGTTTGTATTTCATGATTAACTAGCCCATAACTTTGTACTAGATCTGACCCATCCCCTTGTGTGCAACCATGGTCCTCTAAACAATCAAGTCCTTCTTGAGACATCTCAAGATCGATCGACATTCTATCCTTATCACATTCTGATTTGGATAATTCTGAGGGTATAACATTTTCATCTGTTTCATATCCTGTATTATAGGCATTTTTGTTCTCATAATGCCACTCTTGTGTACTAGAAGGACTGATATAACTTTTAGCCCCTTGGTTTCGAGTGTGACAATTCGGCATCACACTATCCCTCTCACGTGTGTATTGTGGTCTTGGTCTTGGGGGTTCAGATGTATGATGTAGGTCTCTCATGATATTCAACTCACCCCCTCTTGTCTGTCGACTACTATCTAGGATTGGATTTCTCCTTGCTTGACAATTAGATGTAGTAACATAAGTAGCTTCAATAATCATGGCTCTAGATATCGCCTCTTCAAAAGAGGAGACTCCAGATTGGCGTACCACTAATTGTATATTCGGTTGTAAGTCCCTTAGAAAAAAAGTGAGTATCAATTGAGATGATACCTCAGTTGCTAGCCCTATGTTCAATTTGCGAATGAGGTCCTTGAGTCGCCTGACATATAGGCGTACTGATTCTCCCGATTCTTGTTGTATTGTGGTCAGAGCGAACATTAGGCTATCAACATTGTATTTGGGTCCGAACTCTGATAAAAACAATCGAAACAATTTCTCCCATGTGGTGTGGAAGCTTTGGGTAGATTATAGTACCATCACCTAGCTTTTCCTATGAGAGTTGTGGAAAATGGCATCATTCTATGCGCAGGATTCACAACCGCGTTAACAACCATTAGTGTCTCAAAATCTGCAAGATGCTCATGGGCATCTTCATCATTGTTTCCATGGAATTGCGGTAATGAGCCTACTATACTAGGTACCCTCTCGATGTCATCCGAGACAACTACTGGCTGAGTGATTCTTCGTGTCATTGGTGTGATAGATAGAGGGCTAGGTGTTTGCACAGTCGGTTGAGTTTGAGCTCGATGGTCATCTTCAGCTAAAATTTCTTCTTCCGTGTTCTGGTTAGTGTGATCCTCGAGGCCCATGTTTGGCTCAACTTTACTTTCTACCATTGGTCCCTTTTCTAGACAATATATCATCATCCATCATCTCTTCATCATTTTTTTCTTCATCACCTGCCACCGCACTGGGCTCTAGTTCAACTTCACCTTCAGATATAGTCTCCCACTCAGATATATCACTGTAGCTCTCAACTAGATTAGATGTCTCACCATCACTATCATATCGAGTTGAGCATTCCTCCAATTCTACTTCTAATGGGATGTCATCTATTTGGATATCTAAAGGTGTTTCCCATTCTTGTAGTGAGAGTGCTATTGCTATTTGTAGATCAATAGTACTATCTTCTTGATCTTCAAGAAGAGTTGGCATTGTGTGTTCTTGTGGTAACTGCGCTTGAGTTTCAATAGTTTTCAAGGGTAGGAGAGGTGGATCTCTTGTCGCACTCCTTCCACTATTTGTGGTTGGGCTTGGTTCTCTAGGCAGTAGACTAATTTCATGCAATGAAATTTCTATAGCCAACTCTAGCTCTGCGTATGAGAATCCATCTAGATCTAATTGTGGGTCCTCAACTGGTTGTGGGGGCCAAGCTGTGGTTTGATCAAGAGATATTCTATTATGATGTGTTTTTCCTCAGAGTCTAAGTCCGTTGGAATAATATTGTCTTTTTCAACCACATCCTGATCAAAGATTTCTAAAAACGTGTTGATGGTCTCGGCATGGTCCTCTTTGGTCACCATTTCGGACATATCTATTGTCTTATCAGGCATGCATAGCATCTTTTCATCCTCTAATTCTAGAGGGGGCATCTCAGGATCATAGATAGGATCTACCGAATACAAGGTAGTAGTCTCATAGGATTCCTCCTGTGGGTACTCGTCGGGTATAACATCAACATATCCTATACTCTCATCATCATTGATGGGCTGATATAGGCTTGTGTCTCATCTATGGATATTCGGTCAATATCAAGTGATGTACTTGGTTGATCAAAAGATAGGTCACTCCATCCACTTATTGATGGCTCACTAATCACACTAGTGGGTCGATCTATTCCACCAAGAGGAGGATCAGATATGTTTTGGATCAAGGTGGTACTCAACACCCCATTATTCCCATCCTCTACTGGGCCAAACAACCAAGTTCTGAAATTCCTAAAGATGACATCCGGTTTACTAGGTGATGCGTACACAACATCTACACCTATGTATCCAAAATACTCGTACATCATGCCCTCATCCATGGCTCTTTCTATGTGATGATCATTTTTGGCTAGTCTAAACTTTTGATCGATCAGTGTTAGGTCTCTAGTGTTTGGGAGGTGATTGTCCTAACTGTTGGGCCACCTAGACTTCCAATTAATGCGTATCATAAGAGTTTCCATAATGCAACTAAGAATTCTATCATCTTGAGGTAAGAAGCCCTCATCAGATCTGATAGGGGTGTGTATGGTCCTCTAATCAAAACGACCTCAAATTTCATCTCCCGGCAGACGCACCAATGATAGGGAAAAATTTTCGATGGGGGATTGGTCTCGCCAGGAAGCCCTACAAGGGAAGGGCCCACACTGCCCTTACGTGAGTGATTGGGGAATGCCGCTTCCAATCCCGAGGGCCGTCTCAATCACCCCATGCTCCCCAGCCAATGAGGGTTTTCCAGGCCCCCAGAGACACGGCTGCAAGGAGGTTTAATAGCATTCTTGATCGTATTGATCTTGTCTTTCCATATCATATCTCTAGGTGAGGGTGATAATCCTAGCTCCCTGGCTTCCCTCCCCTAGCTCTTTCCATGTAGTGTGAACACGTTCCTTAGGAGTTTAGGATCTTAAATCAATCATATGATTGTGAGTGGTAAAGAGGGTGTTGCTTACAATTTTCGTAACATGTATTTGAGCACTCAATCAACAACTTTAAGACACACGAAATGAAGCTAGTACACATACACCAAATAGGATGTCATCTCTTTGTTACTTGTCGTGCAACGTGGGGGTGCCAGTTATACACACCGCCTTGTTTGATAGGCGGTGGTATTTTGCCAAACGTCAGGCCTAGGTATTTCGCTAGGCAGTTCTAATGATGGAGGTGACTATGATGACCCCTAACCGAGGTGGTGTATTTCAACCATGCACGGTGACGGCCCGCTCTTTTGTTTCAAAGAGATCGGGTCACTAACTTACTCATACGAAGAAATCGCTAATATCAAGACTAACTTTGCAACTGAACACCATATACTCAGAACACTCGATCTTCGATAATCATGAGTCTAAGATAATAAAATGTAATTAGCATACCCAACGGCTTACTCACCAATAGGTAGAACCATATCAACACAACAATGTTACACAACCGGAATTGTATACTACCCTGCCCAAACTCAATCAAAGTTATGCTCTGTTAATGATACTAGCAATATTCAAAGCATAAAAATCGAGTCTCATAATCCAAGGATCACAAATGAACGGGTTATTCAAACCATGCTTAAAAAGTTGAGAAATATGCCTTATGTGGGGAAAGGGAACCGGTGGTGTTGCGGAAGCCCCAAGTCATGAGTTCACACTTGTCCTTCAGGGCTTGGACCGGCGTTCTTCGAGTTGGGTGGCCTTATAGGGACTTACTTCAAGCCTAGTAGCGTGGCTTGATTCCAAATTCGAGCATGCATGATATATCCGGTAACCCACGATCCACCCTTAGGCTCACTTTTTATCCACTAAACGATCTATATAGGGTTCTGGAATGAAGACCCAACAGGCCTGCTGCCAACAGTAGCCAAGCATTCTATAATGAGGTCGTGTTGATTGTCAGCCTCGCAACAGCGTTCAGATACAAGCGACAATCAAGCGTTTCGCCCATCATCGATATAAAGGTAAGTTGCTTCATCACAGCGCCACTCATTTGGTCCCAGGTTCGAGCCTCCCCTTGGAAACCAAGAAGCATCACAGCGCCACTCTGGAGTGGGATTTCAACAGCAGTAGTCAGATATTGGGAATGATGATCAAGCGACAAATCAAGTATTCTATACAAACATTGATAGAAAAGGTAAGTTGTCTGATCACAACACTGGGATGATGCTTCAATAGCAATTAGTGCAGTCAACCCATTGTTCTAAACTGAGTGTACTGCAGGAGTGGTAGGAAGAGCATGGGCTAACTCGTAGTGCATCCCCTCCTCCCCATTGGCATAGAAAAAGGTAGTCACTGGGAAGATCCATCCTGCGATCGAGGAGGGTAGTCTAACTGGCAGCTGAGATAAATGAGCACTGAGCTTTTAGAGAACAGCAATGGTAACCAGTGATGGCCTCCATCAAACATTGTAGTTCTGTTGCAGATAGTAACATTGAAGGTGGCGATGGCTTCATTTCTTCTGGGTAAGGATACCTTCATTGATGGCGTGGGGATGATTTTGCCCATGAATATGACTGACAGCAGCTATCTAATGCCTTATAGAAGTGATTGGAAGCAGATATTGTGCCTCTGCAAGTACGATCAGTTGGTAATAAGTTGCAATGCACTAAGAATGCAATAGAAGTGTATCTGCTCACTGCTGTAAGAAATGCGATGGATTGACAGTCGAAGTGCGACTGTCCACCATTGTATTTTGCCCCCAGAAATTAGCTTCACAAACAGGACTTGCATGCCTCTATGAACCAGCGAGGGAGGGCTTCTAGTATGGCCTCACTTGATCTTTGATTCCTACCGGGCAGAACATTGGGAAGTCAAATTCTCTCCTACTACTATAAAACATTGGGAAGTAAAATTCTCTCCTACTACTATAAAACATCCTCTCAACAACACCAAGCCACAACCCTTTGATTCATAAGAGAAACTCAATACACACGCTCAACACGCCCGAACACTAATCAACCACGCACCATATCCAATGGCTAACTCTATCAGGGACATCGCAGCTCACTCTCTTCACGTAACATACAAAACAACAATTCTCATCAACCAGAATTCTTCACGTAGGCCTCATTCCACTCCACTCTCAACTTCTAGCCAACTCTTTTTTCCCAACATGAAGGTCAAGAGGGTCCTTCCTTTTATAGATATCTCCCAAGGTCTCTCTTTCACAATGCAAGCTTGTCATTTCTCACCCTTCATGCCCTTACTGCCATGTGTCCTGCTTTCCTTGGAGAGGTACCCAAGAATTTATGTTGCAAGTGACTTCAAGTGATACCCATCCTTTCCAAAGATAATATGAATCTTAGGTGTACGAAAGTACCATGTGTGTGAGCCATCTCTCTTTATAGCATTTGTGGGTGATATAAATAGTAAGTACTTCACTTACTTACCATTCTTAACTGAGTAGTCCTTGTGGTCAACACCTACTATGTATAGATGAGATATTTTTAGTAAGTGAGTGTAACCTCCTTTTGGCAATTTTTCTTGTGTGCTCATGGCCCATGGTCCGTATTGTCGGGGTTGGTTCGTCGGGGTGTCGATCAACATATTGCACTAAGATTTTTTCTCTCTTGCCCATACTTTGCCATTGCCAGTTCCATTGTCCCGCAATTTCTTTGCCATATTCATGTGAGTCGATGTTTTCCCTTGTCACAGTTGCTCTAACGCGTACAACTTTCGGCGGGCACTCATGACTTGGGGTTTCTTCAAGGCAACCGGTTCTCTGAAAAACACAGTAGGCAATTTTTTTATTAATAAAAAGTAGCAGAGTACATTGGAAAATTCGTTCGGCAGTGCCGGCTAGTATAATCGGGCCAATTCTAAGGCCGTAAACTATTCTATGGGCCATTTCTAAGGCCTCAACATAAAAGGGCTTTTGCAATAGAATGGAGGACCTATGCTTATAAAGATATGGCATTTGGAATTTGTACTGAGTACTTTTCAATTAGTCATTCAGTTTGCTTCAAGGACTACTTGCAAAAATTTGTTGAAATTTATTTGAATAATCTTGGAGTCCATAGTTTGGAAATAGACCATCTAGAACATTTGAAAAAGGTGCTTGAATGTTGTCGTAACTACCATATTTTTTTAAATCCAAAAAAATGTTAGATTTGGTTATTCACGGGGTTGTTCTTGGACATGTAATCTCAAGGCATGGTATTTCTATGAATTACTCAAAAATCAAGATTATTGTGAAATTACCTGATGATTGATGTCTCTAATCGCTCACTTAATTATATAGCTACTAGATGATCTTATGTTATTCTAATTTTACAATTACAAGATCATTAATGTTCTGTAGTTGATCCGTCGATCAGTTATTCACTGAAGCGTGAAGATGTAGACAGATGTTGTACAAAATCTCATGCAATCTAAAGTATTTCATATTCCTCGCATTCCTAGCAAAAACGTGAAAGTGTCTCGGTTGCTTGGAATGTTGAGTAGAACACTTTTGTCGCATTCTTTGCATTCTTTGCTTGTTGAAGATTGCATGTAAAACTGTAGACTGTGCGAGAAACAGTTCATTTCTATAGGTTGTTGTAAGAGAGTGATTTACTTGAGTGAATTAGAGGGTAGTTAGAGTGAGTAGGAGTACGATTAACTCCAACGTTCCCCCTTAAGCTTACTACTATGAATCTGAATCTAAATTGGGATTTAACATACCTACCAAGGTAGTATGTTTTTCTCTTGACAAGGGTTTTGTTAAAATACTGTTTGTGTGACAGTAACTTAGTACAGCTTCTTTATTCTGAACTTTCTCTCTAAGAAAATGAAATTGAACTTTTATGTGTTTAGTTCTAGAATGATTTCGTGGGTTCGGAGATAGAGCTATACAGCTCTGATTGTCACACTTCAGTATAGTTGGACTGATTTGTGAAAATTACATATTCTATAGTAACCTTCTTAGCCAAATAATCTCCTTCACTGTTGATGTAGTTGCAACATATTCGGATTCTATAGAGGACAAAGAAATGTATTTTTGCTTTCAGAATCTGTTGTTCTATGAGATGGGTCCTCCTGCAAGGAAACAAAGTAACAAGATGTGGATTTTCTGGTATCAACGTCTCTTGCCCAGTCTAAATCTAAATAGGTGACTAATGTGAGTGCAACTTCTGTGTTTCCATTATAGCACAAAGCATAGTGCTTCATAGCTTGAATGTACTTCAATATTGAGTCTCTTTGAAGAGCCTTCCAATGTTGTAGGCCTGGATTGGACATGTATTGTGTCAGTGTGCTTACCATATATGCAAGATCAGGTCAAGTGCATATCATAGAATACATTATTAATTTAACTATTGACTAAATTTAAGGATATCTGCACATTTCTTTTTGTTCTGCTTCAGTTCTGGGGCACATTTCTTTTGATAGTTTGGATCTTGGATCCATGGGTGAATCTATCAACTTATAGTCCTCCATGCCATATCTGCGAAGTACATTGGTTAGATAGGTTTCTTGGCTTATAGTGATCCTTCTGATTGCGTGATCTATGGTGATCTCCATACCAAGTAGGTAGTGAACCAGGGCTAAATTAGTCATTCCAAATTCTTGTGAAAGTAAAGATTTTGTTTCAAGCAATAATTGATTTAAATTGCTGATGATTAAAGAATCATCGACATACAGTGCTATTATGACATAGCTTGGGACTTTATGCTTGAAATACACATTTGAATTAGCATAGCAAGAAGTAAATTGGTGCTACAACAAGAACTGATTAATTCTTTCATATCAGGCCCTAGGAGCTTGCTTGAGCCCATAGAGAGCCTTTTGCAATTTATATACCATATGCTCTTGGCCTTGAAGGACGTAACCTTCTGTTTGATAGATATAAATATCTTCTTGAATGTATCCAAGGAATGCTATCTGGACATCCATCTGATGAATGTCCAGATCCTCTACAGCAGCTATAGCCAACAAGGTTCGAATAGATTGACGCTTTACCACTGGACTGAAGGTGTTAGTGTAATCTATTCTGTATATTTGCTCATATCCTTTAACCACCAGTCGGGCTTTCCTTTTGGATATTGATCCATCTGGCTTGAGCTTTAGCTTGAAGATCCATTTAGTGTCAATTAGTTTTGTACCTACAAGAGGATCAACAAGACTCCAAGTCTTGTTCTTCATCAATGAATGATACTCAACGTCCATGACATCTTTCTATTTGTCTTTGTTTGACATTGACAATGCTTCTGTAACAGAGACAAGTTCATCATGATTGATAAACGCCTGAGGGGGACGAAACGATCAGGTTGTTGTCATTGTCGAACAAATCTTCGAACTGCAGGTCCTTGAGTAGATGACTCTCTTGGGTGAATGACAGGGATGTCTTCAGGTTATGGTTGAACAATCGTAGATCTAGGCCTATCGATGGTAAATGGAGTTGTTGGAACAAACTCCTGCATTTGCTGCTTCTACTTGAAATTATGGAACTTGTCTTCAAGGAAGACAACATTGCGGCTGACTAAGATCTGACCAGTTTTAACATCGTAGATGCGATATGTTTTATGCGAAGTTGAGTATCCAATAAGAATACTCTTACAACTAACTAGGTCTAGCTTCTTCCTCAAATCAGACGGTATTTGTGCATAGCAGAGACATCCAAATACGCAAAGGTGTTTGAGACTTGATTTGTAACCATAGTAGGCTTCAAACGGAGTCTTAGAGTCAACTATCTTTGTGCTAGAATAATTTTGCAAATATCAGGATGTAGATATTGCTTCAGTCCAAAATTTCTTAGGTAATTGAGTGTTGGACAACATGGATCGTGATGCTTCCAATAGTGTTTGATTTTTTCTTTCAGCTACTCCATTTTGTTGTGGGGTATAGCTTGTAGTAAACTGATGGTGCATACCACATGAAGATAGGTGGTCCGCCATTTCATCAAACATAAACTCTCTCCCAGAATCAGACCGTAGGGTCGTTTGAGTCTCAGCAAACTGTTTGAAATCTTTGAAACAGTTGAATGCCTCAGACTTGTTCTTGATGAACATAATTTTGATGAATCTGGAGAGGTCATCAATAAAGGTAATGAAATATAAAACATTACCCAAAGAGGGCACACTCATGGGACCACATGAATTTGAAGCGAGAAATTGAATGCAAATATCAATCAGGCTCTGTAACGAAATGAAACGAAACTAGACGAAACGAAACAAAGCAAAACTTGAACGAGCTCTGATATTGACATTGCTGAAGCCAAATCAAATTAATCACAAACGAAATCAATTTGGATGGATTTTTGATATGATTGTTGGTCACTGCCTGCTATATCATTCCTACAATCCTCCAGAAAGTAGACAGACATGCTGATCTACAATATAGATTAATACAGTATTCAACAAAAAAGAATTAGTGTGAGGAATTGATAAAGCAAGTGAACTTGTGCACAAGCAATAACAGACAATAATTCATTCAAGATCAGACAAAAATTGAGAGTAATATGTGTGTAATAGCTACAGTATTATCTGGTGATCCTCTTGATTTCAAGCGCTGTATGACAGACCCACACAGTGCATTAGCGTGAGAAAAAAATAGTGTTATCTCACGAGTAACATCTCACTTACTAGCAAAATTCTTGGATCTCTGTAGATCCTACTTACAAAATTGTCTGGACTTCTATTTTTGTATATTTTCTATCTGCTACTGTATGTATTTTATACATCTCGTAATTGCATACATTTAGAGTAGCATATCTGATTAGATAGACTAAACAATCTATAACTAATCATGGATTAGAAGAGTGGTGGGTTAGGCACGTCCTAACGTTCTTCCGCTGACATCATCATATCAGATCATAGTTTTCGTACTTCATGGTACTTGTATGATCGTCCTGATCATTTGGAGCATGAAGGTCATGTGCATATGCTACACAACCAAAGATTCGAATATGAGTGAGATTGGGTTTTCTACCCCATTATAATTTGTGTGGTGTCGTGTGAGGAATAACAAATTTTCCAGTCCCGTTTTGAATGTAAGCAACTGTAGCTACTGCTTTAGCCCATAGCACTCTTGGAGCCTTCGAATAGGCCATCATGCACCTGACAGTTTCCATTAGAGTCTTGTTCTTTCTTTCTGCAACACCGTTGTGCTGCGATGTATAAGATGCAATTCTTTTGATAATGATTCCACGATCATTGTAGTTATTACTGAATCGGTTTGAGATGTATTCTCCACTTCGATCTGTTCTGATTTGCTTCACCTTACTTTTTGTGCATCTTTCTGCCCAATTCACATACTCTATAAACTTGTCAAATGCTTTTGATTTATTGTGAATGAAGTAGACTCTGACAAACTTATTGTAATCATCAATAAAAGTGATATAATATTTTGAGCCTCCTACTGAGATCACTTTGAAAGGTCCACAGATGTCAAAATTTACTAGCTCCAGAATCTTGGTTGTCCTATAGGAGTCTTTGACAAAAGCACTACGTGACATCTTAACCTTCAAACATGCATCACAGGTCATCGAACTGGTTGCATTCGAGATGCTCACCCTTGTGATTGCTCCATGATGGCTTGCTTGATACAATGCCAATGAGTTCATTTGACATAGTCTCCTATGCCATAGAGTATCTGGCGAATAATCATGAGTCTGATGCAGTTGATCTACAGGTAGGCATACCTTCAAGTGATACAGACTGTCTTTTCTTCTACCTTGAGTAATCAGTGTACTGGTACTTGCATCAAGAATGTTGCATGCTTCATCTGAGAACGTTACACACATCATTGCATCAACTATTCTTGCCACTGATAGTAACTCTTGCTACAGTGTAGGCACAAACAGAACATCTTTGAGTCGTCTGTCTTTGCCATTAGTGTTGAGCCATAGTGAACCAATACCATTCACTTGATACTTTGATTCATCTCCAAGAATGATGAATCTTGATGGATCTGCACTTCGAAAATCAGACATGATTTGTGTTGATGTGACAAAGTGCAAGGTAGCTCCTGAATCAAGAATTACATCATGTGTATCAAGTGTTGATATTGCACACATGTCTGCACAGATGTAGGCAGTTGAATTTCTGCGATTCGATTTTTCTTCGCCCATCTTTGAGCTCTCTGGCTCCTTGACATAGGACGAACTATTATTGTTCTCTTGTATGCTTTGAGCTTGTTTATTTCTTGGGTTCTGGCGGCAGTCCATGGCTGCATGACCCTTTTTATGACAGTAAATACACTCAATTTTTGGATTAAGCCAACACGAATCAACAGTATGTCCTTCACGCTTGCATCTCACGCATGTCTTCTTGTCTCTACTCTGTTGTTTCGACTTTTCTTGTTTCTCCATTTGCCTTTGCTAGCTCCTTCTACTTGCTGATCTCAATCTTGCTTTCAATTTTACTTCCTCTTAGGCTTGAATTGCTTCTTTTCTTTCTCCTTGTTGTTGTAGAGGGCTTGGTCAGAAGCATCCTTGTGATCAAGCTGCTCTCGAGCTTCAACTTCTTCTCAAATCTCGACAACAACCTTTTCGAGTGTCATAGTAGGATCCTTTGCTAGCAACGTTCTGGTTGTCTGGAAGGATCTTGGTAAAGCTCTCAATAGATAAGTAAGCTGCTTCTCTACTGATACTGCATTTTTTGCTCCATAATTGTATAGTGAAAGGAATAGATCCTTCATCTTTCTAATAAAGGAAGTGAGGTCTTTACCATCCCACTGCAGGTTTGTCAGCTGATCTTTGAGCAGCATGATCTGACTGCGTGATTTTGTCTGAAATCTTGTGAGTAATATATCCCACATCTCTTTTGCTTTAGAGAGTGTAGCTAGGTCAAGAGTCAGGCTATCCTTGATGGATGATGATAACACGACTACTGCCTTGTCATTCTTCTCCTTCCATTCGCGTAGCTCTTTGTCTGTAGTTGTAGGCATCTCCTCGGTACCATCTACCTAGGGAAATAATCCTTCTCCCTTCAATATAAGCAAGGTCTTGACTTTCCATGCTAAGAAGCTAGATCCTGATGAGTTGAGAATTGTACAGATCTTCGATTGTATACTGCTTATTGAAGCCATTGCTGTGAATTGTATTCTCACTTGTTGATGGTTCTTTGTTTGAATGCTTAGCCTCCTGGATCTGATAGCTTTGCGGCTATGTCAGACTATAACAGGCGCTCTAATATCACTGAAGCGAGAAATTGAATGCAAATATCAATCAGGCTCTGTAACGAAACGAAACGAAGCGAAATTAGACGAAACGAAGCGAAGCGATGTAAAACTTGAACGAGCTCTGGTATTGACATTGTTGAAGCGAAATTAAATCAATCGTGAATGAAATCAATTCAGATAGACTTCAGATATGATTGCTAGTAACTTCTTGTTATATTATTCCTATAATCCTCTAGAAAGTAGACAGCACTGCTGATCTACGTTATAGATTAATACAGCATTCAACAAAACTGAACTAGTGTGCGAAATTGATAAAGCAAGTGAATTAGATACACAAGCATTAGCAGACAATAATTCATTCAAGATCAAACAAAAATTGAGAGTGATATATGCGTAATAGCTACAGTATCATCTATTGATCCTCTTGATTTTGAGCACTGTATGATAGACCTAGACAACACATTGGCGTGAGAGAAAAATAGTGTTCTCTCATGAGTAGCATCTCGCTTACTAGCGGACTTCTTGGATCTCTGTAGATCCTGCTTAAAAAATTCTCTCGCTCACAGGTGGCGGACTTCTATTCAGTATATTTTCTATCTGCTACTGTATGTATTTTATACATCTAGTAATTTCATACATTCAGAGTAGCATATCTGATCAGATAGACTAACCAATCTATAACTAACCAAAAATTAGAAGAGTGGTGGGTTAGACATGTCCTAACGCTCTATCGTTGACGTCATCATATCAGATGTTAGCCGATATTTTTGCAGGAATAATCAAGCTATTTTTAGAGCGATTTTCACAATTTTGTACAAAAAATAGCATGTAAAACTCGGCTATTTATGGTAAAATCGGCACACAACTGCCTATAGATTGGGGTCCCAGCCCGCCCAAAATGTGGCAGCAAGTGCAATTTTGACTTCATTGTATCCACTGAATCCATCCAAATAATTGTAAGCTTCTATTCCGGCAAGGTGATCCAAAACACGTGAAAGGATTATTTTCCATGAAAGGTATTTTGGATCGCCCATTGTGTAGATGTTGTGCAGCAGCATAGATATTGCTCTAGAGGTCCAATCTGAAGGTCCAATGCCTTGTTCCGTATTATAATTCCAATGCTCGTGGCTCTTTAAAAATTTTGGCTCCCATATTTGCATGAGGATCTTGTTGTCCTCGAGGGGCAGGTAAAGCTAACGGTTCTAAAAATCCAAGGCCATGAATCTTACCATCTGGAACTTCCTTGATAGCCATACTTAGAATACTTTTGGTGGATAATCTGAAGATTAAATGAACAACAAGAAGTCTCATGTCTAGTTGAATTGCCCAATGACAATAAGTCTCAGTCATCCGTCTATTTATTGCTAGACATTCGTTCATGGTGTGATTTCTGGCACAGATCGCACACCAAACGTTTCCTCGCTAAGCTTATGAACACAAAAGCTTAGATCAGGCCTAGTCACTTTGTTGCGCCGGCGCCTCAAAGGGCGCTGGGACTTGAGCGGTTTCCCCAACACGCACTTAAGTCTAACATTCATCCATCATGCACTTACGTAAAAGCCAACTCAGAAACGTAACAAGCTTAACCATTCAGACTTAAGAAAACTGGAATCCCAACCAACCCGAAAGCCAACTCAGAATCCGTCCCCAAAAGGTAACCAAAGGCAAAGACAAGCCACACATGAAACCCAAGGCATAGTGGTCGCCAAACTGACCAATTGGCATAGCAGCAAGCCCCATGTCGATGACAGGGACCCTTAGGTGCCAGCGACGCAAAAAGGTTGTAGTAAGGGTCGTCCTTCCACTTGGACCAGTCCCGGAGGCGAAACCGAAATGGTAATCATCCCCAAGGATCAACTTTATTAGATTTGGAAGAGGTTACATTCATACATAGACTGACCAGTCTCGGGGCCACCAACATGTGCTGGGCATTGTGCCTGGCTCGTGCTGGTAGAGGGAGCTGAGACCTGGCGACTGGATTCCTGGTGCTGGTTGAGCTGCCCAAGTTTCTGTCTGCCGGACTCCCCCTATAGTTCTGCTGTGATTCGGCGCACCCCCTCTGGTTTGAAACATAGTGCTTTCTGGTAAAGCACGCTCTTTAGGACTTAGTTTTTATTTTGCTAATTAAGCTTGGCAAGCCTGGCAGAATCAGTCTGGCTCCCGGACATGGGTCCCGGGAGCCGTCCCGGCGGCCGAATCAACCTGCTTTCGTGACTAGGCCATGACTCGAGCTCCAGAGCTAGCTCATGACTTTGTGACTACTTGACTGGCTCACCACAGGTCGGAGGCTCAGTCCTTGACGTTCTAACTTGCTCTGGGACCTTAGAGAGTGTCACCCCTTTGAGTCTTACAGGGCACGCTGGGTGCACCCGAGTCAGCTTTACAACATCCTCCCCTCGTTTGAGAAAGCTGATGTCCTCATCAGGGCCAAACTAGAACCTAAGACTCATGGCACGGGCTTAATTCACCGGCCAAACTTTAGTCACATATACAAGGGCACGGGCTTGATTCACTGGCCAAAGGAAACCAACTGTAAAGCGGAGTAATGATATTGTGTTTTACACCCAGCACAGGAAAAGTGTGGATCTAGTTCACTTACGCAAAACCTGTGTGAAGCTGCTGCACTTAGACATTAAACTGAAGCTCACTCCTCAATGAGAAATGCGGCTTACTTTATTAGCATGAAAGAAAAAGGTACTTACGGCTTCCTTAAGCCTCAGATATGTCGTTTTCGTCGCACATCTAGATGAGTCCCCTAGGACTCTAGATATTTCGTTTGGTCATCCAGGTTGAGCTCCTTGAGCTCTGCATCGGCACTTAGATTCACCTTTGATGTAGAAACTGCAGACAATGTTGGCTCCATTTGACCTTGCGTCAGCTGGTTTGTCACTGTTGGATGTCCTTCGTTAAAGAAGTGAGCTTTCGCTTGGTCACACAAGGTGAGCTCCTTGAGCTCTGCATCGGCACTTGAATTCACCTTTGATGTAGAGACTATAGACAATGTTGGCTCCATTTGTTCCCGTGTCAACTGGTCTGTCACTGTTGGCTGTCCTTCGTTAAATAGGTGAATGAGATTGGGAGGAATTGTTGGCTCTAGTTCATTTGTGTCGTTCTTTTCTAGTTGGTCCCCTGGCATAGCTCTGACGACACAAGGTCTCCTGCCATTATATAATAACACAAGGTTAACCCCTTTTGCCAAGAAGGCCACCACATGTTCGTTAAACCAGCTTAATCCCAAAATAGCTTCGAAGGCATCCATCTTCAAGATTGTGAACGTTAGTCGATTCTTCCAGGCTCCCAGAGAGATTGGTAAGTTGGTTGCCAATCTACGTGGTCATTGTACCTTTCGCGGTCTCCACACAAATAGGAGTCACATTTTCTTCACATTGGATGTCCAATTCTCCTGTCGGTTTTTCTGACAAGTAGTTATGTGACGCCCCCAGGTCTACCATGAAGTAAATGATCCTGCCTTGAATACAGCCTTTCAGGTACAATAACTTGGATCCTCTCGCAGGAGTCTCCATAAGATGTTCACGATACGCCGCAAGTGCCCCTATCTATTGCAAGGCATTCAGGTCAGACTCCGTCAAATCCGTTTTTGGGTTCTCTTCATCATCTTGTTCACCATCTTCTTGATCAAATGCCTCTCTCTCCATCCTATCAAATCCTTCAATGGCAGCAATGATTTGCTTATTCAATGGTTTGGGGCATGACCTCCAAGAGTGACCTTGCTGATGACAGTTGAAGCAACGCATGGAACTGCCCACTGTTGGTGAGCTGTTGTTGTGAATAGTTTGTTAAAAATTCACAATTCTAGCTTGACTAGTTTTGGTCATATGACTTGTAAATAGTTAGATGGTCATGATGTGGCTTGTCACACGTGCCAAATAGCATAGGATTCCATTCATAAGGATGTTCTCAAGTAGACCTAAGTGTTAGAACCTTTGGAATGAGTCCAAATTATGCTTAGATACAAGGGAGAAAAAATAGGAGCTATTTTTGGTAATTTTTGCATTGTTGAGGGATCTCCAAGATTCCAACCCTAACTTGGTAGGGATGAAAGATCCACCAAAATTAGCATTAGGGATAGGTTTAGGGCTACTCATACCTGCCCAAAACCGTGATGGATCATGTATATATAGGTGATGATATCTCACCAAAATCAATCAAGCAATTTCATGTTTTTTCTCTCATAATGGTGCAATTGCCCTCTATGTTCATAATTGTTTGAGTACTTGTGATTACTAATGATTATAGGATTGAATGTAGGTCTGGTGTACAGTACTCAGACTGTGGGAGGCCGTACTTTCACACGTGTGAAGCCTTCTTCAAGGATTTGGGCCATTTAGTGAGGTTCAAGCATAGATTTTTGATGGATTTTGATGGTTCAACTTGTGCTAATCTTATGAAATCATAATCTATTGTTTCTATCATCATTTCAAGTGTTTTAGGATCCTTATTTGCTGTAATTTTTACATGGTATCAGAGCCTAAAGGCTGAAATGAGCTAAATCCTTGGTTTTCATTCAATTTGATCACAATTTTTGATCTAAATCTTGTGTAGATTGGATCTTAGCATCTAGTATTGATTCTAGAACTCAAAGTGAGTCAAATACATTGGAGATTGGTGTTGTGTGACTTCATTTGCAGGTGTTTAGGTGTCTAAAACCAGAGGCAAAGTTGAATTCAATTCACATTACCAAGATAGCAAGTTTTGCTTGCTCCAAGCATTGATTTCTAAGCAAGTTTTGGAGGTGATTTCATAGAGGAGGCTTTCTAGCATTCAAGGAGAGAGAAGATCAGAGTTTTGGGGACTCTTCAAGGCTGTTCTAAGGTGTAGTAGACACCTCCTAAAGCGATTTAGGTTCAGTCCAACCATTGCTTGACTTATGCACCAAATTAGATCAATTTTTCATCAATTTTGATCATTTTTTGCTTGTGATTGGATAGTAGATTGTGTTGCATCCTCATTAAGTTCCATTTAGATCTTTTACAAGTGATTTTGGAAGTATATTAGGTTGCTAAAATTCACTCTTGATCAGATCATTTGGAAGCTTTAATGTTCTTTATAGAAAGAGGGGCAATTCTACTAGTATTGTCTACTTCAATCAAGCAAGTGCATTGTTTCTAGTATTCTATGATTTGATTTTGTTAGAGATCATTCTTAGATCTTTATAGGAAGTCTATTACTGATCTTTTCAGGTCCCTAAGAAGTGGGATAAGGTAGACCTTCAATCAAATCAATAGAAGTAACCTTCATTTGTGTCAAGTCCTTGATTAGGAGACTAGATGGCATCTATAAATGCATATCTTTTGGATACTAATGAAAGGCTCAACAAAACTAACTATTCCATATGGAAAGTTAGAATGGAATCTATCATGATCATGCAAGATCTGATGGAAATTGTAAATGGTAAGGAGGGTGAACCTATTCATCCTCAAGAAAAAGCCAAATACATCAAGAGGTGCAATGTTGCACTACATTGCATAAAAATGAATGTTGCAAATGAACTCTTAAGAGAGGTAGGAGATTGCACTTCAGCTCAAGATGCTTGGGAGACTTTGCAAAAGGTCTATGAATCCAAGAACCAAACTAGAATGTTAGCTTTGAAGAATCAAATCTATAGAAGCTATCAAAAGAAAGGAGAGAGTGCACATACTTTTGTCCTAAGAGTAAAGGAATTGAACAAAGAGCTAGCCTTTATAGGTGACCCTATCAAGGATGAAGAGCTTGTTCAACTCATATTGAATGGACTAAGCTTTGAATTTGACAATTTGGTTCAGGGATATGCAATTATGGGTAAGCTACCCATACTTGAAGAACTCCAAGGCACACTCATGGCCGAGGAATCAAGAAGGAGCCAAATGCAAGA
The DNA here is from genome assembly GCA_029204225.1 of Diphasiastrum complanatum. Taxonomy (NCBI): domain Eukaryota; kingdom Viridiplantae; phylum Streptophyta; class Lycopodiopsida; order Lycopodiales; family Lycopodiaceae; genus Diphasiastrum; species Diphasiastrum complanatum. The sequence goes on along the minus strand of CM055110.1, from coordinate 45,391,222 downwards.
GAGGATGGATAGGCTTTCCATCCAAGGTGGAGATGACCAAGCTCTCTTCACCAAAGGCAAAGGCAAGTCCAAAGGCAAAGGATCAACATTCAAGAAGTCTACAAAGCTTGAGGATCAAGAAGGACCCCCAAAGGCATCTCCATTAACCACCAAAGTCAAGAAGGACAAATCAAAGGTGAAGTGCTACTATTGTAGCAAGATGGAGCATTATGCCTCGGAATGCTTCAAGAGGAAGCAAGGTCAAAGCCAAGCCAACATGAGCAAAGAGGAGGAGGAGGAGAGTTCACATGAGGACTCTCTCATGATGTCCATATTTTCTTCAACAAGCTTCAAAGGAGAAGATCCTTGGTGGATTGACTCGGGTGCTAGTTCACACATGACTAGTAAAAGGGAGTTTTTCTCTTCTCTCTTATCTTATGATGGACCTATAAAGTCTATCTATACAGCAAATGATGAAGCTTGTAAGATTGAAGGAGTTGGTAGCATTCCCCTTTGCTTAGGATCTTTCAAAAAGATCGACATAGAAGGTGTTTTGTACATTCCTACAATAACAAAGAATCTACTAAGTGTTGGCCAAATGGTAGACAATGGTTTCAATGTTGACTTTGCTTCAAATGAATGTTTCATCAAGAAGAAGGGTAAGATAGTGGCTAAGGGCACTAGACTTGGCAAACTTTATAAGTTGGATGCATTTGTGGATACTAATGTTGTCATGTTGGCTGAGAAGAGCAAGATATCTACCTTTACTTTATGGCACAAAAGACTTGGACATGTCAACTCGGGTTCCATGGAGGCTATGATCAAGGAGGAGTATGCTTTAGGCCTACCAAGGTCTATTGGGAAGGAAGACAAGGTTTGTGAAGCTTGTGCCTTATCCAAGGCACATAAAAAGGTGTTTCCTAACTCCATCACAAAGTCATCTCATCCTCTTGAACTCATACACTCAGATGTGCACATTGCTAGCACCAAATCTAATGGAGGTTCATCCATGTTTTTAACCTTCATTGATGACTACTCAAGATATTGTTGGGTGTTCTTACTTTCCTTCATGTCTCAAGTATTTGATACTTTTGTAAAGTTCAAGTTGTTTGTGGAAAAGCATCATAATCATAGCATCAAGATTCTTAGAAGTGACAATGGTGGAGAATTCATCTCCAATGAGTTCAAGGCCTTTTGTAAGGAGGAAGGAATCAAGAAAGAGACTTCTTGTCCTTACACTCCTCAACAAAATGGAGTTGCTGAAAGAAGGAATAGAACATTATGTGAATGTTCTAAGGCTTTAAGATTAGATGCTTGTTTGCCCAAATCCTTTTGGGGTGAGTCTCTTGTATGTGCAAACTACTTGATGAATAGGGTGTCTTGCAAAGCCATTAAAGGCAAAACTCCTTATGAGATGTTGTATGGAAATAAAACCAATCTTAATCACTTGAAAGTTTCTGGGTGTATATGTTATGTGCATGTGCCATTGGAAACAAGAACCAAGGAGGATCCATCTTCCACAAGAGGGATCATGCTTGGATATGCAAGCTCAAGCAAGGGCTACAAAGTCTATCTCCCATCCTTGAACAAATTTGTTGTTTCAAGGGATGTCATCTTTGATGAACATCATATGCATATGCTTGAAGAAGGCTCAAGTGCTCCAACAATCAAGAAGAAGATGGCTGAGGAGCAAGATCTTGGTTTTGAGGAGGAGCTCATGGAGGAGCAAGCACCAAACCCACCTATCACACCAAGGAGATCTTCAAGGGCAAAAGTGGAGCCATCAAGGCTCACATATCAAGGAAAAGGACAGAAAGTTGAAGGTATCTCATCCACTTCTTATGCTTTATCTAGTTTTGAAGAACCGTCTAATGTTGAAGATGCATTGAACTCCAAAGAATGGTATAAAGCTATGTTGGATGAGTATGATGCCTTGATTGAGAATGAAACTTGGTTGCTTGTTGAGAGACCTCAAAGGAATGTAATAGGATGCAAGTGGGTCTTCAAGCTTAAGTTGAATGCAAATGGGAGTGTTAACAAACATAAAGCAAGATTAGTTGCAAAAGGTTATGCTCAAGAGAGAGGGATAGACTATGAGGAAACTTTTGCACCCGTGGCCAAGATGGTCACAATAAGACTAATCATTGCACTTGCATCACATTTTGGATGGATTCTATGTCAAATGGATGTCTCTAATGCTTTTTTGAATGGTTTTTTGGAAGAGGATATCTATATGGAGCAGCCACAAGGGTTCATCAAGCATGGAATGGAGAACAAAGTATGCCATCTCCAAAGAAGCATCTATGGCTTGAAACAAGCCTCGAGATCTTGGAATTCAAGACTACATTGCTATCTTATTTCACTTTCTTTTGTTCATAGTGAATATGATCCCACTCTTTACATTAAGTTTGATGATGTTGGTATTGTACTTTTACTCATTTATGTAGATGACATCATCATTAGTGAAAATAGTGTTGATGGTATTGAAAAAATCAAGATAGATCTATCCTTAGAGTTCAAGATAGTAGATCTAGGGTGTCTTCACTTCATCTTAGGCATAGAAGTACTTAGAGGGTCTGATTTTATCTTTATAAGTCAAGTAAACTATGCTCAAAGTCTTTTGACGAAGTTTAAGATGGAAGTATGCAAAAGTGTTGACACACCAATGGAGCAAGATGTAAAAGTGCCAAATGAAGATGATGAAAGATCCTTCATGGACATCACTTTGTTTAGGCAACTTATAGGTTCCTTAATGTGGATCACTATAACTAGACCAGATCTTAGCTTTAGTGTATGTATGTTGAGCCAATCCATGCAAAAGCCATTGAATATCCATTGGAAAAAGGCTAAGAGGATTCTAAGATACATCTCAGGTACATTGGATTTTGGGATTCTATATAGAGGAGATGTGATTAACCTTCATGCATTTAGTGATTCAGATTTTGCAGGGGACAAGAGGGATAGGAAATCAACAACTGCCTATTCAACTTTCATAGGAGAAGGTGTGGTTTCATGGCTTTCAAAAAAACAAGAAACTATATCTCTATCTTCAACCGAGGCCGAGTACAAAGCTTTGACAACCACTACAAAGGAGGTACTTTGGATCAAGAGATTATTGGTGGAACTAAAGATCATGGATTCAGAGGAGGCACCAATCATCTACAATGACAATATATCAGCCCAACACCTTGCATCTAACCCAATCTTCCATGCAAGATATAAGCACATTGAGATATGCCATCACTTTGTGAGAGAAATGGTGCAAGCCAAGGAGATTGCTTTGGAGCATGTTCCAAGCAATGAATGTGTAGCTGATCTACTTACTAAACCACTTCAAAAGACACCTTTTATGAAGTTCAGATCATCACTTGGAGTGATTAGTAAAGCAATGATTGAACCAAGCTAGATAGTGAGGAGGAGTGTTAAAAATTCACAATTCTAGCTTGACTAGTTTTGGTCATATGACTTGTAAATAGTTAGATGGTCATGATGTGGCTTGTCACACGTGCCAAATATCATAGGATTCCATTCATAAGGATGTTCTCAAGTAGACCTAAGTGTTAGAACCTTTGGAATGAGTCCAAATTATGCTTAGATACAAGGGAGAAAAAATAGGAGCTATTTTTGGTAATTTTTGCATTGTTGAGGGATCTCCAAGATTCCAACCCTAACTTGGTAGGGATGAAAGATCCACCAAAATTAGCATTAGGGATAGGTTTAGGGCTACTCATACCTGCCCAAAACCGTGATGGATCATGTATATATAGGTGATGATATCTCACCAAAATCAATCAAGCAATTTCATGTTTTTTCTCTCATAATGGTGCAATTGCTCTCTATGTTCATAATTGTTTGAGTACTTGTGATTACTAATGATTATAGGATTGAATGTAGGTCTGGTGTACAGTACTCAGACTGTGGGAGGCCATACTTTCACACGTGTGAAGCCTTCTTCAAGGATTTGGGCCATTTAGTGAGGTTCAAGCATAGATTTTTGATGGATTTTGATGGTTCAACTTGTGCTAATATTATGAAATCATAATCTATTGTTTCCCTCATCATTTCATTTGTTTTAGGATCCTTATTTGCTGTAATTTTTACATAGTTGAAGGTCCAACATTGTTTCTTCTCTGGAACATGTTCCCTCCATTGTTGCCTTGGTTGCCAAACCCTGTTTTTGTTGGGAATTTGTTGACGCTGCTCGAGGCTTGGTTGCCATTTGGAGCTGAGTCCCCCCTTGAAAAGAAGCTCAGACTCGGTCTGGATCCATTAAATACTCTTGTTGAGGTTGCGGGAGCAGCTGGTGCCAATGTGCTCTCATAATCACAAACCATTTCAGCCGCTCGAATAGTTGAATTGAAATCATGGGGCATGTAGCTGTCTATCGCACGCCGGGTCCAAGATTGCATTCCAGACAATAGGTAATGAGTTTTGTCCACCTCGGACATATCTTCAATAACCCATACACTCTGTCTGAATTTATTGAGGTACTCTCGCGATGACCCTTTCTGTTTGAGCCCCGATAATTCTGTCCTCAATCTCATGTGTGAATCCTTTGGTATGAACTCCTCTCGTAACGAGGCTTTGAATGCGTCCCATGTTTGAAAATGCATTCCTACCATCCGGTACCAATTTGTAGTGTAGCCCTCAAAATATGCTAATGCCAAGTCAGTTCTTTCTTCCTCAGGAGTGTTTATCAGACGGAAGTAATGGTCCATGTGAAACAACCAATCTTCCACAACTCGAATGTCACGCTCTCCTTTGAAAGTAGGTGGTGCTTTTACTTTGGCAGTCTTTCTTGGGCCCTCCATGTTTCGCGCTCGTGGTTCTCTTGGTATCTGTGGAGGAGGCGCCACTGCATTCCCCCTAGTTGCTTCCAACTCTTCAAACCTGGCTTTGAGCTGTGTTAGCCCATCTCTCATTTCTCTAGCAAGGTTAGTTTGAGTAAGATTCATGGCTCGCAAGGATGTTTGCCATTCTTTCCTTTCGGTTTCTCTATCCTTCTTCACCTCGCTAAGCATAGCCGTCATTGCGCTTGATAAGTATTGCCGCATCTTCACTTCAAAGAGGTCCTGTTGCGCCTTTGGCAAGGGTTCATCTCTTGGTGTAGGTTCAGAAGGGCCACCCATCTCTTCTTGGAGGGGCGCCACTGTGGAGTGCATACGCTCTTTCTTTCTCGACTTGGACCTGGTGCCATCTCGATGCATGCGAGAGCTGTATTCTCGAGTCAGCTCTTCTCCGTCTGTCAATGCTCGTAACTCTTCAAAATGGTCCTCCATTATAGTCAGAGGTGTACTTCCAACAGATTATCACCTCAATCCTTTTTATATTTGAAGCTCTCCCTTCTGCCAGCCATGCCCCACAGCTCTCTTTTCTTCTTTATTAAATCAGCTTCAATGAAAATATCCCTTCCTCAAACTTAGCACGCCCACATCACCTGAGAGCCAAGTAGGAACCAGGCCATTTGTGTCCAAGCAAGCACACAACAAACAGAACCTACCAACCAAGGCAAACACAGAGGATCCCTCTCAAGCCACAAACCCCCCTGAGACCGGACGTAGGACCTTTGCCTAGCCGCGCCCACACAAATCTATCACAGAATTAGCCCACGGGGAAACATCCATCCAACCATCCGTGCTTTCACCATTAAGCAGCACATTGCCTCAGTCACGCCCCACCACTTTTTGGTCGATAGCCCTTATAGCTAAACGATCGGCAGCTATCCCGCACCGGCAGCTAACCACCCGTGCTTTACACCCGACTTCGAGCAGCATCTCTGTATCAATGGTTAACCCGTACAGTTCGAATATGTCGCCCCGCACCCCACAAGGTACAGACCGTGCTTTCACCTACCTAGGCAACACTTTGCCTCATCTGTCCTACGTACAGACAGTGCCAGGCCCGAACCGCGAGAACTGACCGTGCTTACACCTCGAGGGCAGCACTTTGACTCATCAAGTCCCCCGTTCTGCCGACCACCCCGACCGTGGGCGCACCCGTGCTTACACTGTGGGCAGCACCTTGCGCAACGGTTGTCCTGACAAATCCCAAAACGTGGCCATCCCTATGAGACTTGTGTAGCTGACCGGCTAGTCAGCTTTGATACCACATGTTGCGCCGGCGTCTCAAAGGGCGCTGGGACTTGAGCGGTTTCCCCAACACGTGATTAAGTCTAACATTCATCCATCATGCACTTACGTAAAAGCCAACTCAGAAACGTAACAAGCTTAACCATTCAAACTTAAGAAAACTGGAATCCCAACCAACCCGAAAGCCAACTCAGAATCCGTCCCCAAAAGGTAACCAAAGGCAAAGACAAGCCACACATGAAACCCAAGGCATAGTGGTCGCCAAACTGACCAATTGGCATAGCGGCAAGTCCCATGTCGATGACAGGGACCCTTAGGTGCCAGCAACGCAAAAAGGTTGTAGTAAGGGTCCTTCCACTTGGACCAGTCCTGGAGGCGAAACCGAAATGGTAATCATCTCCAAGGATCAACTTTATTAGATTTGGAAGAGGTTACATTCATACATAGACTGATTGGTCTCGGGGCCACCAACACGTGCTGGGCATTGTGCCTGGCTCGTGCTGGTAGAGGGAGCTAAGACCTGGCGACTGGATTCCTAGCGCTGGTTGAGCTGCCCAAGTTTCTGTCTGTCGGACTCCCCCTGTAGTTCTGCTGTGATTCGGCGCACCCCCTCTGGTTTGAAACATAGTGCTTTCTGGTAAAGCACGCTTTTTAGGACTTAGTTTTTATTTTGCTGATTAAGCTTGGCAAGCCTGGCAGAATCAGTCTGGCTCCCGGACATGGGTCCTGAGAGCCGTCCCGGCGGCCGAATCAACCTGCTTTCCTGACTAGGCCATGACTCGAGCTCCAAAGCTAGCTCATGACTTTGTGACTACTTGACTGGCTCACCACAGGTCGGAGGCCCAGTCCTTGACATTCTAACTTGCTCTGGGGCCTTAGAGAGTGTCACCCCTTTGAGTCTTACAGGGCACACTGGGTGCACCCGAGTCAGCTTTACAACACAATGTTAACCAAATAAGTGAGCCAATAAGACTCCTATAAAGAGTGATGTCCTCAAAGGACTTTTCATCATCTTTCATAGGAACTTTTACAGTGTGCTCCATAGGTGTATCTATGCCTTTACAGTTTTCCATATGGAATTTCCTGAGCATGGAAAGTGCATATCTACTATGGGTTATAAATGCATGACCTTTCCAAAAATCTATTTCAAGGCTCAGAATATAGTGAAGAACTCCTAAGTCCTGCATCTTAAACTCAGTACCAAGTGCATGCTTAGTTTCTTCAACTAACTTTTCATTGTTTCCACAAAGAATGATATCGTCTACATAGATGAGAAGTATAATTACAAAGTTATCTACAAACTTATAATATAGAGAAGGGTCATATTTACTTAGACAAAATCCAAGTGATATGAGATAGGAGTTGAGCCTTGCATACCAAGACCTTGGTGCCTCTTTCAGTCCATACAGACTTTTGAACAAAAGACAAACTTTTGATTCATCACCTTCCTTCACAAAACCTAGAGGTTGCTCCATGGAAGTCTCCTCCTCAAGGTAACCATTGAGAAATACATTAGAAACATCAACCGGAACATACTCCATTTGTGAAAACATGCAAGAGAGATGAGTATTAGAATTGTTACCATCTTTGCAACTAGTGAAAAGGTGTCTTCATAGTCAAGACCTTTGATCTGTGAGTAGCCTTTGGCACAAAGTCTTGCTTTATACTTATTGATAGATCCATCATGATTATACTTGATTCTGAATACCCACTTACATCCAATCACATGCATGTTGTTTGGTGGCTCCACAAGCTCCCATGTGTTGTTTGACATCAAGGCTTCAAACTCTTGGGTCATTGCTTCAACCCACTCTTTGGATTGAAGTGCTTCTTGAACATCCTTAGGCTCTTCATCTGATATAAAAAGTGCATGATAGGAAGCTTCACCTTCCACTTGCCTTCCTTCAGCATCATATATGAGCCTACTTGGCTCAGATCTTGCTCGTGTAGATCTTCCTGGTGTGGTAGCTTGAATTTGCCCCTCCTCATACCTCGCCCTCACCTCTTCTTGAACAACATCAAGATTGATGATTGATCTTGCATGAGACTCCTTGACCTGTGCATCATCCAAGTTAAACTTCTGATCTTCATAGAAGATCACATCTCTACTAACAACATTCTTGTCAGTAGAGGGTAAATAAAGTTTGTATGCCTTTTTGGTAGATGCATATCCTATAAAAATTTCTCTTATAGCACTAGGATCTTCCTTCTTCCTAGTTTCTAGAGGCACATGCACAAAGCATCCTAAGATGATCTACCTTAGGCTTTTTCTTATACAACATCTCAAATGGTGTCTTTCCTCCTATTGCAAGATTTGAAAGCCTATTACAAAGACAGTTTGCACATGCAACTGTCTCTCCCCAAAATTCTTTAGGCAGAGAAGCTTCTAGCCTAATGGCTTTTGCACATTCACACAAAGTTCTATTTTTTCTCTCAGCAACTCCATTTTGCTGAGGAGTATATGAACAAGAAAACTCTTCTAAAAAAAATCAAATTGATTTAAAAACAAGAGCAACACATTCTACTCTTCAATACCTATCCAACAAGCTATAGAACATCAAATTTGGATCATTCCTTGAGAAGTAGCACTCATTAATGAGGGTTGATTTCACACGTGTGAGCTCTCTATCCATATAGAGCTCTGCTGGATCAGATCAGCCTTGATCTGATCCACTTATGATCCTCAGATTGCTTGTTTCTTAGTGCGTTTGAATCCCTCTCCCAATTCCGAGTTCCTACAACCGAAAATACTGATGATCTGATGTATACACCCTCATTGCTTCAAAGCATTAAGCTCTGATACCATGTGAAGTTTTTAGCACATGTGAACTTCACCACACACCTTACAGGATCTTACTGAGGTGTTGTGATTGCACAAGATTGATCAAAGAACAGTATGCTTGAAAAATCTAAGGCAAGAGCACAATGGCATACATTTGATGACAAAATCTAACTCTTCACTATGAGAAATGAATGTCAGAAATAATTCTAAGTGTTCAGTATGGGAAAAAGAGGCTGCTCTCAGGTAGAGAGAGAAAATAAAGCATGAATAACTTGGGTAGAGAGAGAATGAGTCCAAAACACCAAAACCTCAATATTCACAATATGGCAAAACATGCCCAGCTTTCCCTACATTAGAGAGACTCGAATTCCTACAGTGGAGTTGCATGGAAAGTCCACTTAACTGAACTAATTCACCTACCAGAGATACACATGTGTAACTGCATGCATGTATGTTGCATATACTGCATGTCAACTTATAAAACTACCTAGACATGTGTAGGTCACTGAAACTACTTTGCATGTTGCAAGCACTGATTGCATGTGGCTTGCATGCATACAATATGACTTTGCATGTTATCTAAACTACTGCATGTCATCAAAATAGAACCTATCTAACTCAAATTCGAACTACACTAGAAGGATATGTGCTCAATTCACACTCCTTTTATGTACAATATGAAATTTAGTGGAAATCACCATGGACATGGCCCCAAACTCGAGATAGGAAGATAATATTTTAATAATCTTCACAGCATGAGTATTTCTTTGTTGATGGACGAAACGATGATTGCCATTGCACGTTCATTCTTCTGTGAAAGTACTATACTTTAGGACCATAAATGGATCTACAAAAGATCCACAAGAGTGATTGGATGCTTGCTTAACAATCTATCAAAAAACTAGACACAAAAAAGTTGATCTAGATTGGCAATTTGACAAACAACAAGCATTAACAATCAAAAGCATTGATAAACATTGAAATATGAGCCCACACGTGTGTACTACAGGCTGTAGTACGGCCTTCAACCTGAGAAACAAGTAGAAATTGATTTGGTTTCATTTGGATTACAAAAACTCAATGTACATAGTGAACTAGCTTGAGATTGCCAATGAGCTCCAAAAACTTTCTATCTTCTCACTATGGAGAGAGGGAATACATAGCAAATTCGACTTCCTTCTTGAAGTTAGGTGGATTTCCAGCATGTAATAAGGAAGTTAACTCACTCTCCTTGACCTAAAATGAAACCCTAGTCTATTTCCTAGAGTTATGCTTGGTAGGTAGCTAGTTGGTCAAATTTTCACCTTAAACTTAGGTGTAGGTCCTATAAAGTAGGGATGACCACCAAATAGACATGACCAACTCTCTTGACTTGACCTAACCTACATTAGGATGGGTTTCCCATGTGGCATCATGGCCTCACATGTGTGGGACCCACTTGTGTACACAATTTACACTATTCTACATGGTTTTTGATCAAGCTAGATTTGCCAAATTTTGGCAATTCTTCACACTCCTCAAATTTAGCTTGATCTATTTACAACTCTCTTGATAGATGAATGATAGCTTTTAGAAGTGTCTAAAAAATCCAGCTACAAACAAGGAACTTTTGAGACTCCAATAGAGAATGATGTCCATGAAGGATCTTTCACCACCTCTTAGAGGATCCCTTACAAGATGTTCCATAAATGTGTCATGTAGCACACTCCAAAAACTATACATCATGCCAAGCCATGGATTCCAAGGCATTTTGTGCACTTGAAGATACATCAATTAAAATATTAAGTGCATAAATAATGTTGCCAAAGACAACTTGCCTTGCTTGATCCATATGATTGAGCCTTGATGGCTCCATCTTGATACTCAAGATTCTTCTTGGAGTCCTCGGGTCTTGAGCTTGCTCCTCCACTTGACTTGACTCCAAAACATCAATGAATTGAATAAGGTGTTGAACCAAAGGTGCTTCTTCAAGTTTACAAATCTTCCACTCTTGAAAGATCACATTTCCACCATTGACAAATTCTTTGGTCGAAAACAAGTAGATTCTACAATCTCTACTTGAAGAGCAAAACACTACCATTATTCCTATCATTGAAATAGGATAATCTTTGGTCCTTACATTGGAATGATCATGCTCAAAGCATGTGGACCCAAATATTTCCAATACAAATGATGTTTCATCTTTTATGACACTATTCAAACTATTACAAAAATAGTTATCCAATGAAATTGCTTTATCAACAACAAATGTAGATTTCAAAGCATCCCATTTCATTGTCTTGTCATACCCAACGGGGTTGGCTCAACTGGTTAGCTTGGCATCCAAAGTTTCTTTGGTCCCAGGTTCGAGCCTCCCCTTGGAAACCAAGAAGCATTGTCTTGTCATACAAAGTAATAAACACCATGAATCTTAAAGGTAAGAAACAAGTCACCTCATGTCTACTAATACTTTCCAAAAAGTATTCAAAGATAGTAGACTCTCCAATGCTCACCACCCTTGCAAGATGCACACTTGAATGAACAATTTGCATGCAATTTGATGACTCGGACATTGTCATTGAGGACTCCCTTGGAACTCTCATGCTTTGAGGCTGATCCTCAAAATCTTCCTCCTTTTGATGCTCCTCCTCAATGCAAGCAAGATCACACTTTGCCAAGATCTCCTCTTGAGTGATCTCCTCCTTTGCCAAGCTCATTCTTTCAAAAGCAACACTAGCTTCCAACTTAAACAATCTTCCATGCTTAAATCCCTTTGCAATGCAAACATCATTCTTCAAGATGAAACAAACACCATGCTTAAAGTGGACATCCAAACCACTTTCTAAGAGTAAACCAACACTAAGCATATTCTTGGTGATTGATGGTACATAAAGGACATTTTCTAGATCCATGCATTTTGAGGATTCTAGACACAAAGAGATGGTGCCAACACCATCTATCCTACACTCTTCATCATTTGCAGTAAAGACAAAATTTTTAGCATCATTGAAAGAGTGTAAGGTTGAGAAAAAGTCCTTTTCACAAGACATGTGGGAGCTAGCCCCACTATCGATCCACCAATTGTCTCTTGAATTGCTATTGCTTGTTGGTGAGGATGTAGATGCCATCAAGAATACATCTACTTCATCCTCTTCCTCCTCATTTGCAAGGTTTCCTTGTTTGTCCTCCTCCACTTGTGCTCTTAGCCTCTTGTAGCATTCAGATGCATAATGCCCCTTCTTTTCACAAAAGAAGCATTTTTGCTTTGACTTGTCCTTTGAGCTTGATGCATCATCCTCTTCTTTGGCCTCCTTTGGATGCTTCTTCTTTCCATTGGTCTTCTTTTTGCCCTTGAATGAGAAATTGGCTTTCTCATCACCATCCTGCAAATACAAGGAACTCATCCTAGATTTTGCATGGAGCATCCTACACTCTTCAGCCACTAATACACTGTGAGGTTTTTCTATAGTTGGCAAAGTGTCTTGGATGGCAAAACTTTGGACCAAATTTGCAAAGTCATCTCCTAGACCATCAAGGACAATTTGTACAAGCTCTCCATCATGAATCTTCTCTCCAATGGAAGCCAACTCCCTATTTAGAGACTTGATTCTGAGAACATAATCCTGTGCACTCTCCTGACTTCTCCTCATGCTTTGCAAAATTTGATTTCTAAGCATAAGAACTCTAGAAGTGTTGCTAGACTCATAGATTGATTTTAAAGACTCCCAAGCCTCTTTAGCATTAGTAAAAGCTGATACTTCTCTCAACAAATCATTGCTCACATTCATCTTCACACAATGAAGTGCAAGCCTAGATCTCTTCTTGTATCTAGCTAACTCATGTGCACCTAGAGGTTCATCTTCATCTTCAATCAAGAACTCATAAAGGTCTTGGAGCACCAATAGTGACTCCATTCTAACCTTGATAATTTGTAGAATTCAACCTCTCACTAGCTTCTAGAAGGTATGCTCCAGCAGATCCCATCTTACTAGTGACTTCTACAAACAAGAAATAGATTTGATTGACTTGAAACTCACAAAGGTTTCACACTTGCAGTGTTTCACTCAAATTTGATTTCTAATCCAACAAATGGACTTATAATCACAGTTCTATCACTCCCTCACAAAGCTGGAATGAAGATAAGATGAAGTGAAAACTACTTTCAAACAAATCTTGCCAAGAAATGGATTTGATTGTCTCTAGAAACTCACTAAGGTCTCTCTCTTGTAGTTTTTCACTCAAATTAGATTTCTAATCCAACAAATGGACTTATAATCTCAGTTCTAGCACTCCCTCACAAAGTCGGAATGAAGATAAGATGATGTGAAATCTACTAACAATCAAATCTTGCCAATTTTGGCTATTTTTGGACCAAAAAAATGACTTAATCTCTTTCTTCCTTCTTGGTGTACTTTCAAGACCTGTTTTTAACCTTAATAGGACTTGAACTCAGCCTAGATTAATTAGATTCCATGAAACAAATTCAAATCTAATCAATGGCAAATGATCTTGGTAGATTATCCTAGGATCTCCACCAAAAATTACACCAATAGCTCACAAATTGAATTTTTTTGGATCAAATGAATACCATGCATTAAATGCAGGTTCAGAGGTGCCCACACATGTGGACAGTACGGATTTGGACCCCTACCAAGTTTGGGATCAAATCTCATCACCAAAATCAAGATTCTAGCTTGCCCTCTCAATAATAGTTTTTAGCACCAAAACTTGCTAAAAATGGATTTGCATTAGATCAATGGCTTATGCTCTTGTACTTGGCTCTGATACCATGTGAAATCACTGTACTTTAGGACCATAAATGGATCTACAAAAGATTCACAAGAGTGATTGGATGCTTGCTTAACAATCTATCAAAAAACTAGACACAAAAAAGTTGATCTAGATTGGCAATTTGACAAACAACAAGCATTAACAATCAAAAGCATTGATAAACATTGAAATCCAAGCCCACACGTGTGTACTACAGGCTGTAGTACGGCCTTCAACCTGAGAAACAAGTAGAAATTGATTTGGTTTCATCTGGATCACAAAAACTCAATGTACATAGTGAACTAGCTTGAGATTGCCAATGAGCTCCAAATCAATTTCTACTTGTTTCTCAGGTTGAAGGCCATACTACAGCCTGTAGTACACACGTGTGGGCTCGGATTTCAATGTTTATTAATGCTTTTGATTGTTAATGCTTGTTGTTTGTCAAATTGCCAATCTAGATCAACTTTTTTGTGTCTAGTTTTTTGATAGATTGTTAAGCAAGCATCCAATCACTCTTGTGGATCTTTTGTAGATCCATTTATGGTCCTAAAGTACAGTACTTTCACATGGTAAATTTTCTATCTTCTCACTATGGAGAGAGGGAATACATAGCAAATTCGACTTCCTTCTTGAAGTTAGGTGGATTTCCAGCATGTAATAAGGAAGTTAACTCACTCTCCTTGACCTAAAATGAAACCCTAGTCTATTTCCTAGAGTTATGCTTGGTAGGTAGCTAGTTGGTCAAATTTTCACCTTAAACTTAGGTGTAGGTCCTATAAAGTAGGGATGACCACCAAATAGACATGACCAACTCTCTTGACTTGACCTAACCTACATTAGGATGGGTTTCCCATGTGGCATCATGGCCTCACATGTGTGGGACCCACTTGTGTACACAATTTACACTATTCTACATGGTTTTTGATCAAGCTAGATTTGCCAATTTTTGGCAATTCTTCACATCTTCTGATCCACTCAGTTCTCCTCGGGTCTCCCTCTAGAGGCTGCACCTCTGTGAGTTCGGTCACCGACCAGATGCCTTCACCCTTCAGAAGTGTTTTGATTTTGAATTTCCATACTCTGTAGTTTTCACCATCAATATTGATTGCTATTCTCGTCTGGATCATTGTAGCCATATTGTATTGCCTAGAGAATTACTATTTTGATATCATGCAGTGATAACCTTAGAGCTCTAATACCATGTCACGAATCTGTTGTGAACTAATTTTTTTCGCAAACTGATTCTTTTCGCATTCGTTTGGTTTTCTTTTGCAGAAGGTTTCAGGATCCTAAGCAAGCGACTACAGATCACAGAACATAAAAGATTTGAACAATCAAGATGACGAAAAACAATGAGATGGAGAAGAGAGCAGTTATATTATCTATTTTTGAGATTCAGTGAGTTGGTCAGTGTCTCGCTCATTGGCGGCCTGATACTTAGCGCAATCGATGTGTTATGCTCGTTGGCAGACTTTTATGCACAACTATTTTCATCTCTCTATCTTCTTCTTTGTGTTGATAAAAAGTTGTGTATATATCTCCACTGTGTGGAGTTTACAAGACAGCTAAATAGAGAATTACAAGAGAAGTCATTGCTAATCAACTAGTTAGTTATTCTCTATTCATTAGAAAAAATATGGGCCCAAAGAGGGCCCTATAAGAAATGCCATGTAGGAGAGAGAAAAATAACTATAAAGTAATTATAATATCATTTTCTAAGTCCTTTATGCATCTGCCTGCACTACTTTCCATGTAAATGAATGCACCTTAGTTTAGTCACATCAAACTTTACTGGTGTTTAACCATAGTTAAAATATAATTTTTCAAAATGCTGAAATATTCCCTCCCAATAGTTGGGAACACTCAAAAATTTGAATTAGGAGTGACATTTCTAAAAAAAGCCTATGCCATCTCTATCTCCAGCAGAGTCGTTAGCGCCATCTCCAACTTTGTTATTGTCATTGTGTTGTTTGTTACTATAATACTGTACTAATGACAAAGGTTTATCATCTTCACGTGGATTTGTCACCAGAATATGCTTCGCTCAGGACGAGAAATTCAAAGCAACCCAAATTGTCAACTTCTGATATGGTCCAATACAGGGAGGAAAAGCTAAAACATGTAGATTTATGGTCATCAGGAATATTGTATCCTATTGATCCATGTTCATTGCAACATCCATATTTTCATTCGGTGAGTCAGTTAATAATCTATATGTATCATGGTAAAAATAGCCTTTTGGGTTACTGTGAGAATTTGATGCTCTATGGAGATGCACATTCAATGCAAAGAATACATTATTTGAAAGAGAAATCAAGGAAAATATCAAAGGAGTGCGAAGAAAAATCTACAAAGATGAAAACTTGTTTGGATGAAAATGAGATGCTCAAGGAGGAGATCCAAAGGTTGAAATCTTCTTTGCATCATTATACAACAAGTAATGATGAGATAAAAATTGCATTTCAATCCCTACGTATCTCATATTTGTCTCTTGTTAAAGATATGGATGTGCTCAACAGAAAGGTTCGAAGCAACAAGAGGAAAAGACTGGTAAACAAGGATATATGTGATCTATCATCCAGAGGAGGTCACAGAAAAAGATGAATCCGTGCATTCAAGTAAGTTATAGCTTATTTGGTATTGAATATTGCTTGAACTTTTTGATTCATTCATAATCACTAATTCTGTTATTTGTTCATTTCAACTTTCTATTGATTTGCTTATTATATACTGCTATGAATACTATGAGTGTCCTAATTTCTACTAACATTTTCATGAACATTATATTTGCAATGCAGATCAGCATTGGTTGTTGAAGACCATTTGGCCGATGAGATTTCAATTGGAAGCTCACTAGGCTCTATCTTGACTTCTAAATCTATGAAATCAATGTTAAATAATAACAAAATGAAAAAGATTAATGCTTCAATTTCTGATAGCATTATGGATGAAGTTGGAAAAATATTAGACACTACAATGCTTCAGGGAGCATGTGACTTTTCTAGCACCAATAGGGAAGCATATGCAACAATGTTTAAGATGATAAAGGAGGCATTTGCACAGGTAAATATTAAAAAGTTTCCTCTCTCTCTCTCTCTCTCTCTCTCTCTCTCTCTCTCTCTCTCTCTCTCTCTCTCTCTCTCTCTCTCTCTCTCTCTCTCTCTCTCTCTCTCTCTCTCTCTCTCTCTCTCTCTCTCTCTCTCTCTCTCTCTCTCTCTCTCTCTCTCTCTCTCTCTCTCTCTCTCTCTCTCTCTCTCTCTCTCAAGCTTGTGAGCTTGAACACTCTTGAGCATTCTAGCTCACTTCTTAGAGTTGTTTAGAGATTGTTATTGCGCTTATTGCTTATCAGCATTGCACTTAGTTCAGACTTTTATTTTAGCCACTCAGAGATAGCTTAGAGCACGCGGCTTCGATCTGCAACTTGTTGTACTCATTTACTTCTGTTTCGCTTTCATACTGAATCAATACTATCTTCTTATTGTGTTTGTCTCAGAATGTATGCATTTCTGTAGTTCTTCACAACCAATTATTTGTTTGATAATTCAATGCATTAATGTTCGGCTACATAATCACTATAGTATTGATGATCTCAACTAGTTACTATAAGATCAAACATGATTTCTATCACTATTGTTTTGTTCGAAATTGATAGGCGTAGTCATGCATGAAGAAAGAGAAAGATAGTTTATTCCGCTGCGCATGATAAGTTTTCTCTCTTGTCATTCGAATTCTTTTTATTCGAATCTTATTTGTTCAAATTCTTTTCGAATCTTATTCGACCTATCTTTCACACACCTATTTCCAACATGGTATCAGAGCGTTGATTCTTCAAGGCCTAATACTATATCAGAGCTTGTGAACTCTTATACTTGATATCTTTCACGATATCAAATTATTCTTCAGTTCAAATCAATTTGTTTCGGTATCAAAGAATTGATTTTCAATTGTAATGCAATATTGTAACTTTCTCTTAACGACAATCGAATTATCGACAATCTAAAGTTCCAGATGGATTCTCAAAGTAAAGTCGGTTTTATCGCAGACAAGCTGAATGGATCCAATTATCATCTATGGAAATTTAAGATGCAGATCTTGCTAATCGCCAACGAGTTGTGGGATGTTGTTACATGTATCGAAGTAAAGCCTGAAGATGACACATACTACTCAAAATAGAAATCAAAGGATGGTAAAGCTTTCGCACTTATGCAATATATTAGATACTCAAATTGGCCACATAGCTGAAGCCAAAACTTCGAAAGAAGTTTGGGACATCCTGAGCTCACTATATGATGTGAGAGATGTAACTACCAAGTTACATCTTTGAAGGATGTCGAACAATAATTCTCTTCAGAATCATATTAACTAGTTTAAGAATCTCTTGCAACATATGGTCATTGTCGGATCAGTCATAGACGATCAAGACACAATTATGACATTGCTTTCAAGCTTGTCCTCTACACATGAGAATTGGGTGATGATCATCATGACATACTCAGATTTAACTCTTATCAGAGTTATCACTATGTTGCTAAAGAAGTCAAGACACTTTGTCTACCTCTTCGTCTCCTGCTCTATATGTCAACAAGGGCTCGAAACGACAAAAGTAGAAAATCTCTAAGCAGTTTGCATCAAATCAGAAGCAGACTCAAAGTAAAGAACAATCATCGAATCTAAATTCGTCGAAGAAGATGTTTTGTAGGTATTGCAAGCGCAATAACCATAAGATCCAGGATTGCCGAATTCACAAAGCAAAGAATGCAGCCAAGCAACTAGATCAACAAGCAAATACAGTTACAACATCTCCTGAAATCGAAATGGACGAAGGCAATTTTATGTTCAAAGACAAATACGCGCATTTGGATGATTCGTGGTTTCTGGATTATGGAACTACACAACATATGACCAATCATCGTGAGATTTTTCATTCCTATATGCCTTACATGACAAAGAAGTATGTTTATCTTGGTGATGATAGTACTCACACTATCGAAGGTGAAGGTACTGTACGATTACGGCTCCAGCATGATCAATTCAAACTACTGTCAAAAGTTTTGCATATTCCTAAACTTTCTACAAATCTGTTATCAGTAAGTAGAATTATAGATTTAGGTCATAAGGTGGAGCTTGAGTCTAATCAATGCAGAATTATCGATAGGAGTAATAAGATTCTTGCACTCGGCAAGAGGCATGGATACTTATATAGATTGGCACATTGTTATTATGATTCTAATCAAGCCTTGAAAACCTCTGTTCTTGTCAATAAAGCATTACTATGGCATTATCGCTTAGGACACTTGAATTATGCATCTGTATCGAACATATCCAGACAATCCCTAGCACTTGGTCTCGACTATCCTTCTGGTAAAGTTGATCTCCCTATCTGCCATAGTTGCATCCTTGGAAAGTAGACTAGGATTCCTTTTAGATCGAGTCATAGGCATGCAACAAAAGGTCTGTTATATGTTGTTCATTCAAATATATGTGGACTATGCAAACTCCTTCATTGTTAGATGCAAAGTATTTCATTACTTTTATTGATGAATTCTCTCAAAGAATAACTGTTTACTTCATCAAGCAGAAATAAGAAGCTTTCATCAAGCTCAAACAATTCAAAGAGCATGCAGAAAATTAGACTGGTAAAAGAATCAAAGCACTGAGGTCCGACAATAGGGGAGAATACATCTCCACCAAAATCAAGGAGTACTGTCTCAACAACGACATTGAGCAACAATACATTACCTCCTATTTGCCTCAGTCAAATGGTCTTGCTAAGAGAAAGAACAGAAGTGCATGTTATCAATTGTGACACTTTTGAAGTCCTTTTGGGCTGAAAGTATTTCAACTGCAACCTATATTCAGAATAGATGTCCTACTAAAGGTCTCTCAGACAAAACACCATTCGAAGTTTGGACAGGTACCAAACCTTATTTATCGAATTTAAAAGTTTTTGGATGTATTGCTTATGCACAGATTCCTCATGATCTTAGGAAAAAGCTCGACTTCCAGAGTATCAAATGTATTTTCATCAACTACACTACTTTAGATCAAGCCTACAAGTTGTTCGATCCCATCAAGTCAAATATATTCACTAGTCGGGATGTCATCTTCATTGAAGATCAGTTTATTGACCTCAAAGGAAAAGGCAAAGCCCATGTAGCCGACTTGTTTGACTCTTTTGACATATTGAACTTCAAGGTACCTCAGTCGACTATTCCATTGAAGGTACTTACTATAAGATCAAACATGATTGCTATCACTATTGTTTTGTTCAAAATTCATAGGCGTAGTCATGCATGAAGAAAGAGGAAGATAGTTTATTCTGCTGCACATGATAAGTTTTCTTTCTTGTTGTTCGAATTATTTTTATTCGAATCTTATTCGTTCAAATTCTTTTCGAATCTTATTCGATCTATCTTTCACACACCTCTTTCCAACAAAGAGGATGATGTCTCAAGAATTTGAATTGAAAAACCTATAAGAAGCTCACTATTGTCTTGAAGTCCAAATTCATAGAGACAAGAAGAAGAAGCTACTCTACATCACTCAGCAAAGGTATATGTTAAACATGTTTTCACAATTTAGTTTCATGAATTGCAACTTGTACACTCTCTTGTGGATCCAGGTCTCAAATTATCCAAAGAGCAATGCCCTCAAACAAAAGAGAAGAAGGGATATCCATTACAGTCAATTATTGGATCCATAATATATGCAATGATCTTCACGAGGCCATACTTTGCATACACCATTAGCTCTTTAAGCCAATCCATGGAAAATCTTGGAATGGTCCATTGGAGAGCTTGTTATAAGGTATGTATGACCTACTATGGAGCCGTGCATCTGTTACGGGGAGGTCAACCTAGATGAAGTCCATATGCTTCATGGATACACATATGCAAGTTGGGTAGATAATATTGATACATGAAAATCCACATCTAGATTAGTATTCATCCTCACCAACCATCCAATTTCCTAGAATAGCCATAAACAAACCTCCATCACATTGTCCTCAATAGAGTCAGAGTACATTACAGCTACGCAAGCTACAAAAAAAGTACTTTGGTTGATAAATTTATTGTTTGACATTGGCCTTAGAAAATTTTCTCCATCAACTATTCAGTCTAATAATCAAAGTGTGATTGCATTGTGCTCAATCCTAGATTCCATTCTAGGAGTAAGCACGTTGAGATCAACTATCACTACATAAGGAGATATGTTTAAAATTTTGCAAGACATAGTACATAGTAGTAGATATGTTTACAAAGGCATTAAGTCATGAGGCACATAAGATTTTTGTGCAATCTTGAATTTGTGAATCAAGGCATTCATGAATTTGTGAATCAAGACATTCATGAATTTGTTGGATTTATCCCTTCTCCCTAAATTTTAAGCTAATTTAGTTCTATTCTTACCTTCATCAATTTTTGTAAGTCACTGCCCATAAACAACTCATAAGGTGTGAGTAATAATGATCATTTTAAGTTCCCATTAGGAACTCGTAAAGGGTCCGCAATAAGAAACCTATAAGGTTTCCTCGTATGAGTCATTATAATTGTCAACCATAAAGAGCACATAAGTAACTTGTAAAGAGCTCACAACAAAAGTCATAAGTGACCCATAAAGAAATTTGTTGCGAGGGGACTATGATCACTATTCATAAATGAATCATAAGGAAAGGTGTTACGAGGGCAGTATGACATTGCCCGTAGCGAACTTATAAGAAAAGCTGCTACAAGGGTGCTATGATGTTGCTCGTAACAAGCCCGTACAAAAGATGTTACGAGGCAATACGAAAAGAAATGAAGACCTACGAGCAACAATATAAGGTGGCATCTCTAACAAGAGTCCTTCGAGTAGTTATTTGGTCTAAGTCTAAATCAAGTAGACTCTACAATTTATTTTGAGCTTGACTTTGATGGGCATAGTTCAACACACCAAGAAAAACCAAACCTGATTCAGTTTTCTCTTTTTTCCAACAAGTGGTACTACATGGGGTGGAGCCATTTTGTAGAAATGATAATGGTGTTGAGGTATTACTACATACTTTTCTCTAGCTGCGTTTGTGATATTTTGTCCTTTGTTTGCATGGTGTGGTAACAATCATACTTGCACAATATATAACTACTTTTAAATGTCCATTTTCACCATGTTTGTCAAGAGTGCTCCATGGATGTTTACCTTCTGTCAAGGAAGAAAATGTTGTGTAATAATAAAAGGACATCAAAAGGTATCTAGCCACACACTAAAATATTTTTTCGTTAAAGAATATGTCAAAAACCCAACAATAAAAGAAAATAGGAGCATGCATGTAACAAGGATATTTGTCACTTACTCTCTTGCCCCTCATGAATAAAAATGAAGATACTTGAATAAATTATAATGTTACGGTAAATGCACAAGTCCCTAAATGCTCTTGTGGTTTAACAGTTAACATATTCTCTAGCAAGAAGCGATCTAACAAATGACCTCCACTAGATGACATGATGCGTACCATGGCTTTTACACCTCAATCACATGCGCAAATGACTATTGTGCATGGACAACATAGATGCATATGTCCAACACTCCTCCTTGGATGTAGTATATATTTGATTATTGACTTTATCCGATCACTATTATGAAGTAGATAGATAATTATCAATAAACTAATATTATGTAAGCATTACTTGTCATTTTGTAATGGTCTATGAGTCTCAATAAAATTGTAGCTTTGTAACTTTGATACAAAATTTTTCAATGTTTCACAAGTCATATTCTTGTTGTCATTCTTTTATATGTTTCTTGATATAAATTTTTCTTAATCACTTGTCATATATAGTTTGAAATGCATAACTCGAATAGTAATGGTTGTACTATATTTGGCATGCGCATGCATGCATGTGCACGCATGCACATATCTTGGTATATTGTCTTTTGAAACTATCAAGAGATAACGATTAATTTTTTGTGTATCATATGCATCATTGGGATGGATTCAATATATTGTAACAATTTTCCTTTGTCATGTAGCATCCTTATGCAACAATATTTTGTGCATACTTTACAAATGATGAAAAAATCATGTCATTGGTCCATACATGTGCAATAATAAAAGCCCCTAGCAAATAGCTAGTTATGAAGTTTATGGCTTAAATGAAGGGGTTACAATTAGTAGTAGTAGATACACAAGAAATTGTAGATCTTGTTTCAACTTTTTAATATCATGTATTGCCATTTTCTAATCTTCCAACTCCAAATATACAAATTCTCTAGCTCTTCAGCATTGAAAGGAATTTCCTTGACATAGCTAGTTGTGAATCTTGTACTACATTGAAATATGTTTGATTGTCACAATCAATTATTGAAAAAAATAAAGATTACTTTTATTTTATACGTGAATTGATCTTCTAAATTCCTATGAAGTGCTAGAATTCTCTTATCGATAACTTTTATTCACTTCTGAAGAAGTGTGTCAATTGATGATGTGGATGCATTATTGACATAGTCTAGCTATGTTTCGACCATTCATGACCATTTTTTCACACTATAATAGTGGATTCCATTCACATTTAGTACAATATCCATTTCTTGATCTTGATCCATTCACAATCATTGTTGTCCATTGTTGTTTAGCTTTTTCCAATATTTCTTTCATCAGTTTTGAAGTAACGTGTCACTTTGTGATCTAGATGCAAAATCCATATACTCTAGCTAGCTTTAGGCCATTCATGAACAATTTTTACTCTATAATAACTAGCACCATTCACATTCAATCCCATATCCACTTTTGAATTTTAATGCATTCATTTTTCAAATACAATCATTATTATTATTTTTTATTGGTTTTTGACTTTTTCCTTACTATTGAGTTTATATGATGTTACAACAAGATAAGCTTAAAGGAAAAAGTAACATCAAAATATGATAGAATAGTAGTGTAAAGTCACTCAATAATGTAGTTTGATTTCTAAGTATTTCTTGGATTGAAAGAGAAGGTGTGTATGATTGATTTCATATGGTAAAAGATTCTTTGACTTCCTCTCTCTCTCTCTCTCTCTCTCTCTCTCTCTCTCTCTCTCTCTCTCTCTCTCTCTCTCTCTCTCTCTCTCTCTCTCTCTCTCTCTCTCTCTCTCTCTCTCTCTCTCTCTCTCTCTCTCTCTCTCTCTCTCTCTCTCTCTCTCACACACACACACACACACACACACACACACACACACATACAAATGTTCATTGCACAACAATAATTAGAAGTACATGATAATGATAATATCATGTATAAACATTAACTTTGAGGTTGAAGTACAATTATAGGATGGGCAAATTTTAGATTCATGCTTCTAGGAAATGTGCACATTGTATATGCAAGATATGAATGAATTAGATTGTCACTTTCTAGCTAGTTAAGACATTGTTGACCAATTATATATAGAGAGAGATATATCTCATGTAGTTTGTGAGATGTTTTGAACACTTTTCAAGAGTTACATTTGGGGTATCCATCATATCTGGCCCACAACATCCACTAAGTTTTGAAGTTAAATATTTTAAGTTTCCTTTAGGGTTTTTCAAAGTAACTACTTTGTCCTGACTTTCCATTTTGTCTCTTTGTGCACTCAAGCAATATCCAATGGCCCTCACTAAGCAAAAAATTTGAGGGTGCTCCTTTGCAACCACAAGCAGACTATAGCCTCTCCCAAAGAGCCATCCTTGACTAGAAGACTAGATTTGAATATGCCAAGAGGGAGGCATAATTCCATCCCAAGAGAGATTATTGATCCACTAGCTATGTGCACATACGACACGTAGATTGAAGATCCAATATGGTTAAAGGATATCAAAAGGTCACAAAAAACATGCAATCTTATTATTTCGAAGGTCTCATTTGAGAGACAACTTAGAGTGGCCACTTGGTCTTTTGCATTATATGTTAGATGTTGACTGTGACTAGACTCGAGGTGTTGCACACAACCTTTGCAAAAAAAATTAACTTAAAACTTTTAATAATCATGTAGTAGTTGCTATGCAAAATAGGTAACTATTATGCCTAAATATTTTGATGTTGTGCTTCAACTATGAATCCAATATATCAAATTCATCCAAAGACTTGAACCTAAGAGGCCTTTGTCTCTCAAGAAGAGAAGAAAACAAGAGAGGCCCAAGGGGACAAAAAATTAAGTTAGCTCAAATTTTAATCCCCACAAGAAGGAAATCCCTTGATTTATAAATAAACTAAATTGAAAGAAATAAAATGTTGGATTACCAACTTTATGATACAATAAATTCAATACATACATCACATTATCCAAGCCCTCCTTCTACTAAGATGTCACTTTGTCTTCTATTTCTATTAGGGCCTTTTCTGGTGAAGGATGGTCGCATCAAAAATTTCTAAAAGGAGAAGGGCCCACACTGCCCTTATGTCAATGTTTGAGGAAAATCATCATGTGCTCCTCCCACCAATTGAAGTTTTTCATTCTTTCAAGAGTATGGTGGAGGCTGATTACAAAAGCTCATTCCTAACAACAGTATTGAATGTAAACCTTGCTTCAAGTAAGCATAGAGGAACCAAAATCCAGAGAGGCACTAGTCATGAATGTCATCTCGAATTGGTTTAATATTTTTCTTGTAAAATCTGCATTGACATTTGCCGCCTTCCTTGCAGTGACCAATTGTTGGATAGACAACAAAATAGAGAAAAGAAAACTGGAAAAACTTTGCCTCAAGTTGCTGAAAAAGATCAGCAAGTTGTCGCATGAGGACAAGGCTCCAATTCAGAAGTCCAAAAAGGGATGAAAAACCAACGAGGGCTAGTAGGGCCAGTGAGGGTCTGATAGGGCTAGGCAGGTACAAGGAGCTCCACCATGTCAGTGACAAGCTCCAGCGAGGGTAGGACAGCTCCAAACAAAATGGATGCTAGGTTGCTGTAGGAATTAATAGACATTGAGAGGTCATTGTTGCGACAAGAATGCATGATTCGGAAACCACTCAGGAAGACGTTGTGGAAACCATGCTTGTTGTGGAATAAGAACTCTTGTGAATTGAGTGTTGTGACAACAAATAAAACTTGGATGCATTGCACACTTGAACATTACTAAACGGAATTCCAAACAACATAAAACTATACTTGCATCAACCATCCATTCAATTATTTCCAATCAATTGAAATGAAAACTAACTAACAAACATTCAAGTATATGCAACCCGAAACTCTCCTACTAGCAATTATGTTGGCATTTTGCAGCATTGGACTATGGGCCATTATCTACTTAGTGCTCAAAACTTGCCCATACTTTGTCGTTAGGGTTTGCATAATTTTTCGACACTATCTCAACATTTCTTAGTGTCCTGTGTAGTACCAATTTGGTACTATATTCAAGTGTCCCGTATAGACCCAGTTTGGTGCTATATATTAGGAAAATAATTGGTACTCCAGAATAGTGTATTTTGGTATTACAAGATGGACTATGTAGTTAAAGTCTTATACTTCAGTACCAATTTTGGTACTATCTGAAATAACAAACCTAAAAACTATAGAGTAATAATAATAGATAGTGAGAACCCCCAACAAATATACCTGGCCATGAAGAAGAAAGGACTTCGAGTTTTGAATTGGGCATGGTATTCTTAATTAGGAGGCTTTGCACATAAAAGCAATTTCCACATATTGTTGATGTATTGCTTTGCCTTCCAAATTTCTGATTCCTAAAGTTTGTAGCAGATGGATCATTGTTAACATCTTCAAAGTGAACTTGAGGAGTATTCTCTTTACCACTGATCTATATTCAAGAAGTCTTATCGTGTTACATGACATAAGTGATTTCAAACCCCCTCTAAAAAACTTGGATGTCTATTGATGTTACGGGTTTTGTTGTTTCCCTTGAAAAAATAGTACCAAAAGTACCAAAACAAATACTATGTGACAGTAACAAGTTTGAAGTAAAAAATAACAAATTTTGGTAGTCTGAACTATTTAAATTGAAAATTGATAAGTACCAATTGAATGAAGCATTGGTACTATAGAGTTTCATAAAGCTTTGGTACTCAAGGGTTTCGCCAACATTTAACATTTTAGTATCTTTCTACACATTGCAATAAAATTCTCTCCAAATTTCTTCTCTTGTTGCACATTACAATTACTTCGACACTGGTGCGGCTCAATACAAGGTTGGTTCACTCAAAACTTCTTAAAGATTCCTTCTGCAAGTCATTGTTAACATCTTCAAAGTGAGTATTCTCGTTATCACTTATCTATATTCAAGAAGTCTTATCGTGTTACAGGTAGAAAGTACCAATAGGTAGTATCAAAGCATCATGTACAGGTAATATGAAAGTATCATATACAAGTAGTACCAGAACGGTAGAAAGTACCAATAGGTAGTACCAAAGCATCATATACAAGTACTACTAGAGTACCAAAGCACCTTATAGTACCAAAGTACCAAACATGTAGAAAGTAGAAGAACCTTAATTGGTAGTCTCGAGGATCAAAATTGTTACACGATAGATTCAAATAGTACCAATCTGTGATACTCAAAAGTTTCAAGAACACGTAAACATTACAAAAATAGTACAAATCTTGTAAAATTGGTCGTAGTACCCAATTTGATACTTTTATGGGTAAAATATGGACACGAGAAGTCTAAATAGTACCAATTTGGTAGATTTCAAAATAAAAATGAGACACTTACTATAAAAGAACCTAATGTGGTAGTCAGGAGGATCAGAATTGGTATACGATAAGTTCTTGTAGCACCAATCTTTTGTATTCCAGAGTTTTACCAACACAAAAATAGTACAAAATTTGTAAAATTAGTACCCAACTACTGGAGTAATACTACCAATTGGTGTAACAACACTAAAGCAATACTAAAAAGATCGCATCGGGTCGTATGCAAATTGCAAATACGACCAAATTTTTAAAAAACTAAAACCAAATACTGTAGATTTTAAAATAAAAATGGTTCACATTATAAATCTCAGTAGACCAATTTGGATGATTTTAGAAATTATGAAAGTGAGACACGAGGTATTAAAGAGCCTATATCGGTAGTCTAGAGTATCAAAATTGTTATACGATAAGTTCCAGTAGTACCAATCTTTGGTATTCGAGAGTTTCACCAACACGACAACATGACCAAAATAGTACAAAAATTATAAAATTACGAACTAATGCTTCAAGCCTTAAATACTACCAATTCGATAACAATACTAAAATAGTTCCATATAGTCCGAAACGAGCACCAACATCGCGCACTATCTATGTTTGAACGGCACACAACTAGGATTCTTCTTTTGTATACAAACATTCAATGAACATGTACCAACAAGTACCAATCGTATCAAACTTTGGTAGTCAAGGGTTTCAAGAAATGTCAAAATGCAGTCGAACATAATTTTCTTGTTGTTGCACATTGCACGTTCAATAGCTGTTTATAAGCTTTTCAAAATATTAAAGTACCACAGATAAAATAACCCAGAGTCATGCAAAAACTACCGCAAGTCTCAAAGTACAAAACAGTAGTTTTGAAAAAACCTGAAATATCACAAGTACCAAAAGTTCCAAAATATTTAAAAGCACCAAACAACTAAATGCTAGCAGATCGAAAAGTACCAAAATGTTGCAAACAACAATATATCTCTTTCAAGTGCAGTTGACTAGTTTGACCAGGTCATCCCGATATCTCTTTCAAGCATAGTTGACCAGTTTGACCTTCGCTTGAAAGAGATATCGGGCTGACCACGTGTTGACCGACCAAAACTTTGACTGGCCATAACTTCTTCAACGTAGCTCGGAACTGGGTCATGTTGGGTGTCATTGAAAAGCTCTCATCGAGGGCTTTCTAATGGCACATAATCGTCTCAATCCAAGTTGTCGTTCAAAAGTTATGATTTTTTCAGCCACAGACTATATTATGCACAAAATAGTGAACCATCGAAGACTGTGTGGGCAAAACTGTGGGCAGAAAAAGATTTTATTTTAGTATTTTACATTGCCAAAAATTGTCATCCTACGTGGCAATTCTTATAGGGCCCTTTCCAAGGCCAAATTTTCTCTAATGACTGGATGCTTGACAACACTCTCTCTTAAGTTGGAGAGAGCTGACTTTGACAAGGCCAAAAGCGGTGGGTTGTGTTTCTCCTACATGGAAAGGGGCAGCTTTCAAAGGATTGCCTGAAGAAACGAAAGAAGGGAGGCCATTCTTTCAAGGCTCTAGGTAATTCTTCCATTTCTTGTATAGATGTATCCTTTTCAGAAGAAACGGTTTGTAGCAATCATTGTTTTAATATTGCAGTGTTTGGACCTCATGACCTCATTCGTATGAGTGGGTTCGTAAGCAGCCAACCTCATTAGAGGAGTTCTTAATCCGAAAAAAACCCTTTGTAAAGATGCTTTTTATATTTTTTTCTCAATTTTTTCTTACACATGGACCAATAAAAACACACAAATTTGAAATCTACGTAACGTAACTTTTTGAGTCCACATTTTGATTCCACACTAAAAATGGCATAACTTTTTAGTGCTAAGTCTGAATTAAGCGGAGTTTGATGCATTGGAAAATGCTCAACAAGGGCTTTCCAATGGTATTTACATGACATATTTCTGAGCTACGATTAAAAAGTTATGGCAAGTCAAATGTATTAGTGTTATAATATTTTAATAATATAAACTACATCTTGCACGAATTCTTAAAAGGTCTTTTTGGAGCTCAAAACTTCTCTAATGATGAGTATTTTCTTTGACGACGGTTCTACTCACAATTTTATTAATGCTAAGTTGGTGCATAAGCTGCAATTGGCAACTGCACCAAGTGAGCACAAGTATGTAGTTAGGATGGCAACTTGTGGGGAGCAGCTGGTCTAGGACCATTTTGACCCCCACGTGTCGTTGAAGATTCAGAACTATGTAGATAGTTTGTCTTTTCATGTTATGAATCTTGATAAGGTAGATTTAATCCTAGGTAAGGAATGCTTTTATGCTAGGAATGAGTCGTTAAAGAAAGATTATGTTTCACATAGTATATCTTTCTTGCATAATGGCTTATGGTTTGTCTTAAAGGTGATGAGCCTGATCTACCTTTTGTAATTGCTCATAGCATGTAGATATGGTTGTGAGCAGCCCTTTCACCTGTCAAAGAGGGTTAGTTCACTGGATAGGTGCCTAATTATGTCAAGGTGCTACTTTTGGATGTTTTCTACTTTTTCCCTTAACTCTACCACCTTTAACACTACTCCCCCTAACTCTACTCCACTTAACTCTAACCACAAACACACAACATGATTTAGGATGAAAGGAAAGGAGAAGAAGAGAAGGGTGGGCAGCATTAGGGGTGATGCACTAGGGGTATTGGGGCCAAACAAGGAGACATTTGTATTGGCAGCAACTGTATTGTCCACGATGTGAGGGACAGGTCTGGAGACAGATGTACTAGCGATAACGCTGGAGGCAAATTCATGAGCGATGGAAGCAAGGACTTAAGTAGTGATGGAGGCGCTAGAGGCAGATTCATATGCACTGGAGGTAGGGTTTGAAGCAGCAATGGAGGAGATGGAGATGCCCAAATCAGGTGTGTGGGTGATGGAGACAGGGCAAGCGTGTGTGTGTGCATGTGGGTGTTGTGTGTGTGTGTGAAAGATGATGATGTGTGTGTGTGTGAGATGATTTGTGTGTGCATCACAAAATACACGTTATGAGGCTGAATATGTGTCACAAAAAACTTTCAATTGCACTTTGAGAGATGTCAAAAACCACACTACTTTGAGATATAGATGTGAAAAGATAGAGAGTTGTGGTAGCATCAAGACTCCATGAGTTGTAATTTCCATCATATGCTAGGAAACACACTTAATCAAGCTTAATATATGTCACGAAATCCTTGCCCAACAATCACGCTCCAAGAGATGTGGAAGGATCGAGGTATAGTAGCATCAAGACATCAGGGATGAGCAGGGGTTTTCAAAAACGTAATTACGTAAAGTGAAATTTGAAAATTTTAAGGGTTATTTTCGGTGCCCTGGAACGTTCATAACGTTTTTGTGTTAACGTTCCACCGTCCAAAACCTGCTATGCGTTGGGCTTTACAAAGAGGCCCGACGGGACCTGTCGGGCTTTACAAAGGAGCCCACCGGGCCCACTAGTTCGCTATGAATGTAAAATATTCCATGTACTAGCACAATGACGGGCTCGGCGGATTCCACGGGCCTTTTTGTAAAGCCTGGTGGGCTAATCCACCAACCAAACCGATCCAAGCATCACCAAAAGGTCACTTTTGGTTGACGTTAATAAGCTTTTTCACGTAATTATGTCAATAAAAAAGTTATTTTTGTGAAAATAGAGTAATTATGTCAATATGAAAACCCTGGAGATGAGTGTACTTTCCATAATATGCCAAGAGACAAACTTAATCAAGCTTAATATATGCAACAAAGATCTTGCCCAAAATTCTCACTCCCACACATGGAGAGATTCCATATATGAGGGCTACCTATTTTTGGATTTCATCCTAGAAGGCTCATTACTTTCAGCTTTTATCCATGTGGGCTCAAAGTACATTCATGGCATAAATAAACCACCAATGAGATTTGCAAGGCCCAGTTTTTTCTTGCAAATCTTCAATGTCCAATCATGTAATATTTGAGGACACATATCAAGGAAATCATTCAATGGAATTGTGTTGTCAAAAATATGTTCTTGTAAATGTACTACAATAAGTGCGTTGTTAGTTCTTATCATCTATCTTATAAAGGAAGGAAATAGTTTCATACCCCATCGAAACTACACCACAAGAGTTCGCTTTCCACGTACTATTGAGTACTGACCTTTGTATGTCGCGGATCAGACTGAAAGATTGCTGTATATTCTTAAAGTGTATAGTATATTGGCTGTGAGAGTGAGTAAGACCACCCTGACAGCTTTGCGCGTGAGGGAGGGGATGCAATGCTGCATGGACAGTCATCGGGAGGTGGAGTCTGATATTCATGTCCGTGATTATCATCCCTGAACATCTCATGATTGTACGTAAACTGTTAGCCAATTTTTAATGTGATCTAACACAAACTGTGGAGGACAAGTTATTACCTCCCCTACATTCTGGTTAAGACACAAAACAGATGCGCCCTTAACAACAACGCTATCACATTTCAGATCACAATTGTTGAGTGTTGATAAGGATATAACCTGTATTTGACAACAGCAGTACTAACTATATATACATATTCTGGTCCTAGGATAAAGTTTCTTAGACATGCATATTGGATAGTAGGTGCCGATAGCAACACTTTGTTGAAGTCATATTAGCATTCATCTCAATAATTGAGGATGCCATACGATTCTTTAGGAGTTATATTGGAGAGATGACAAGGTGCGCATTTAAGTAAGAGATCATCTCAAAAGTTTGGGCCCAATATGAAAGTTGTAAAGGATCATATTTAGGGTCAAAAAGTATGAGGGACCTACCAATAGCCATCAAATATATGTGAAAGTGTAAATTGAGAATCGACTTTTGAGTGTATGGTGTATACCCATGTGGTTGTGTTTGAGAAGTACGACAATGATGGTAAGGACTATGATCCTTCCACTTTAGATGATATATTAAGACCATAAGTGGGCTCGACAGCTTCAATCGCTAGTCAAGTTTATACCAATGTTAGCATAGCAACATTGGACATACTATCAAGCTTCAATCCCTAATCAAGTGTATACCAATGTTAGGGTAGGGTAGTTTAAAGTCCCCATAGAAGGGGTGGCACATGAAGGCACCATGAGACTTTGAATTTGTGTCATAAAGTAAAGTTGGGGCTTGTAACCAACCACATATACCAAGAAAGTGACCCCCACAATCTCATCCCGTAGTACCAATCTTTTAGGTTGGGGATACTTGAGTATTGGTTGTTTGGTTAGGCACTTGGGGGTGGCATCCTAGCACGTTGTTGACATGGTCTGAATGATTGTATTTTGACATCCAGTGTTATGAACTGGATTGAGAATTATAGTTGCAACTGCAATCACAAGGAATATAGAAGCATTGTGCAGATATGATACCACTATGATATTTATCGCTCTTGATCTTCCCACGCATGGGGAGTTGGTGTACTATACATGGGTTGGGCTCACCCACCTAGGTCCAATTCTCTTCAATCCCATGGTTAATATTATGAAAAAGTATGATGATACTCAAAGTAAAGGCACACTTGGTATATGGCGCATTGAGGTTGAAGAAAGAAGCCTATGTGAATGGTACGTCATAT
The DNA here is from genome assembly GCA_029204225.1 of Diphasiastrum complanatum. Lineage (NCBI taxonomy): Eukaryota > Viridiplantae > Streptophyta > Lycopodiopsida > Lycopodiales > Lycopodiaceae > Diphasiastrum > Diphasiastrum complanatum. The sequence continues at coordinate 45,358,399 of CM055110.1, read as the reverse complement.
AGGTGTGTAGGATTTAGACTACTTTGGTGGTGACAACATTTCTTTGCATAAAGTAAATATTGCTTTAGCCTTCAATGTTGTGTTGGTAAACTATCATGGAATACTAGAGAAACACCTTGATGAGTTGTTGTAGCTCCTAGGATTGACATTGTGAAGTTGTTGGTAGATGAAGGTACAATACAATCCTAGTGTCTAGGTGTTATGGCATTGTCAAGAAGATCTTTTACTGAAAGTTACCCATGGCACATGACTGACAAGTAGGTTAAGAGTTTACATGATATTTAGAGATGGTCTTGATGCTTGATTGATAGCCACAAAATTATGTACATGTCATATGTGTTGCAAGGCTCTAGCATCATGGTATAGAATATATGAACACCTAACGTACTCAATTTTACGTCAAGGATACTTTGGAATGAAAAAATACTCTATTACGATTTAATGTAAACATGTGATAAATGTAGTAATAAAAATTTTGGGGCTCACAATTGCAAATGCCAACCTTTATCATTGGCTCATCTTTTTGGAGATGTCAATGTGAATAGATTTTTTTCCCACACAAGGCAATCTAAGTTAGAACTCTTGATATCAATGTGAGTAGATTTTTTTCCCACACAAGGCAGTCTAATTTAGAACTCTTGTTGATACTTGTTTGAAGCTTGAATTTGGATCCCTAAATGATTTCAAATATATATATACATGTGTGTGTGTGTGTGTGTGTGTGTGTGTGTGTGTGTGTGTGTGTGTGTGTGTGTGTGTGTATGTATACATATGTATATATATATATATGTGTGTGTGTGTGTGTGTGTGTGTGTGTGTGTGTATGTATACATATATATATATATATATATATTTGTGGTTGTGAGGTCTCATGCTTTAATGTTATGAAAACACAATGAATTCCCTCTAGTAATTTCCCTACATAAAGTGATTGTCACAATGATAGAACACACATCAAGAATAATAGCATCTAGATAAAGCAAAACAATAGCTTGATGATAGTCTCCATTTCAATACACACTTTTTGGATGAGGCATTATCATAACCTTGACAAAGACATATTGCATCCTCACAAGAACTAAACAAAGTTGTAATTGAATTTTAGAATTTCTACAAAACTAGATTAGGTGTTTAAGACACAATCAATCACAATTACAGAAACATGCAATTTCAAATCAAAAGAAAACTTACATGTTTAGATCAATATTGAAGACCAATAATTACTTTTAGCATAAGAATTTTTTATTATAGTTGCAAAACAATGCGCATGTCCATGAAAATACCATGACAAGAGCAATACAAGCATTAGAATGGAGGGAATGTGTAACTTAATTATCTCATCCTAACATATTAATCTTTCAATATAGTAACTTATTTACACTCCCATGTGTGATATGAAAAATCATGAGATATATTGGATCGCATTTGTCTATATTGAATTCCATTGGATTAGGTTGGAGTTGGTAGATGTGCATGCATGGATCCCCAGAGCATGTTGTCCAAGCCTCTATTTTGCTATTTTTTGGCCTCACCTTGCAAAGTCGCAACTATGTGCTGAAGTGGTCAACGAAAGTTGTGAGTCAAAGTTGAAGGAAGCTTGAAATTTTAGATGGTCACCTTTGTGGCCATACAATAAGTCGTTTATAGTAGGCCTTGTGTCTAGGAAAAATGATGACCATGCATATATTATGTATCATATATGAAAGGCCATCTTGGAGTTTATCCATTATTTAACTTGTTAGTTCACCAACCAAGATCACAAGTACAAACGTGTACAAGAAGTCACACTCATGAAACAGACATATATGTAAAAACTATAGCTCTATTGATATGGAAATGATGGGCCATGGTCTCCATCAATTTGCGTGCCTTGATACTTGTGATTAATATTTCTTTAACTATACAACGTGAATGCTCAAGATAGTCAATTGATTGTATGATCTAGTTAGGAACAATAAATCTAGCATGTAGGATCTCAACCATATTGTAGTTTCTTATTAAATGGAACCATGCATGTGTAGGCTTATCATATATTTATGTTGAAAAAACAACTAACTATAGGCTACATCCCTAAACTTGGATCCTAAACATGTTATGAATATGGATCCTCCATTTTTCTCATATCTAGATAGAATGTGGATGAGAGAGACATGTGTTTCATGGATGATAGAAAGAGGTAAATATCTTGTGTTTCACTGACTACTTGTTGAATCATTAAAAAATCATGGCTATTGGGTACATGTCTTCTTGGAAAATGGACCAAGAGAAGTCTTTTCATGGGAATATTGTTATAGCTAAATGTATCTGTTTTTATGAAAATATTGTTATAGCTAAATGTATCTCTTTTGATGGGAATATTGTTATAGCTAACTTTTTCCTTTTCTAATTTTGATTGTCCACATTTGGATCATCCACAAAACATGATGTGTGCTAGATTGTTATGTTCATATCCTTACACATCCCATATATGTCAAGCTATGAGCAAGATCTTAAGCCACATTTTGCTAGAGTATTGTCTAGATAATATTCAATATGGTTTTTTTAATGCTAGCAAACTTATGGACAACATGTTAATATTCATAAATTACATGATAAAGCCAAGCCAAGGAGCATGAGCGTTCACTTGTGCATGCTTCATATGTACTCAACTATTTGCAGAGGACAATAGAACATCTACTTGCTAGGGTGGATTGAGCTATGCACATGTGCATCTATACCCATTCATATGGGATGATACATACATACATATATATATATATATATATATATATATATATATATATATGCATGGATGGAGAGTGACTATCATAAATAGACTTCTTGTTCCTCAAGGAATTTTCTTGTATTTTGTGGCTATCTTTTGAGTTGAATGATCTCAACATGTCATTTATGTCTTATGTACAAGTAGTAATAAAATCTCTAGGCAGCACGCATATGCACAGACGACTCTCTACACACTGTAAATCACCTTATATCACAAGAAGCTAGTTTTGGAAAATAATAAAACAAAGGTTGCGTTTTAGAAGAATCAAAAAATATCATTGAATAGAAAAATCATGTAATGTTGAAACTCACCTCAAAGTGACACCTCAGGTTTTAGCAAATCATCACAATAGTTTGCCGCTCGCACCAAAGCCAAAAATTAATAGTCATGATTCAAGACTAGAAATCATTTTTTGACAAAGTTCACATGCAAAGGTAATACTCAAATGAGCACAAATTGCTCAAAAACATCTATGAGCCTAGCATAAACTAATTGCTACACCTTGAAAAATTTGTGTCCTTGCTCAAGACTCGTACTGTCCTCAGCACCTAACAATAAAATCAGTTCTTTATAGATGAATCAGTTTGTGACTGATATTGAGTTTAAATTTATAAGCAATTGAGATTATAGACAATTATGATAAAACAAAGAGATGATAAAGCCTCCAAAATCATGGAATGCTTCCTCTCAATGCTAAAAATGATAGATCATAAATCATATTGCTGAATGGGATTATCAGCGAATACCAGTCACAATAGATAGTAAATCAAATTAACTTGCAATCATTTTAAGAGAGAACATCTATTCCTCTTAAACAAATGCTTATCCGCGTATTTGACATTTACGTGTAGAATTTGTGCTCAGAGGAATGACCAGGATGGAACCCGTCAAATAATATGAAAAAACAATCCCGTAACTTTATTGTCGATATTCCCAAGTGAACACTGGTTATACTAGATGTTCCATCTCCCAAGTTTCGCGTGGTGCAACACCATCGTGCATCGGAACATATTCCTAATTTCATTTCAGACCATACATCAGAAGGATATAAAGTTCAAAATAGACAAGAATGACTTTACAGCTGAATAAAGCATCCTCACTGTATTTTGTCAGTTCTGGATTGATGCAACTAATAATATAGAACTGGCACTGTAAACTTTTCAAGAAGAAAGTTCCAACATGCAATAGGTAATTTTCTGAGATATTTGTTGTGAAATTTGACTAGAAAGTAGCACTAAAAGGTAAAGTACCTCTAGTAGGGGTATCAGTTCATTTGCAGTTGAAGCAGACACGACAATTTGCCTGAAGCCAGGTTTGATGAAGCCCTCTTCAGTACCCTTATCAAAAAGCTTGAGTAAAGGGTTGTAGTATCCGTCCACATTCAACAAACCTACCTGGGAGTTATCAATTATCATTATAAAACCAGCAAGCCAATTAGGTTTTTGGGAAGCGTATCTCGCAACGAGAAACTGAGGAAAGTTTAATCCAACGACTTAGTTCAGGGTTTTAAATGAAAGCTATCCTGCATGCTCAAGCAACTAAAGGGAACTTTCTGAAATAAGCTGCAAAAACAAGAAATTTGTGGAGACTAGCATAGTACCGGTTTATCATGAATTCCAAGCTGAGACCACGTTATCATTTCCAATAATTCCTCTAGTGTTCCATAGCCACCTGAAGGTAACAACCTTAAAGCACAGGTAAGCCAAATGAGCATAAACACTCTGATTTGACTGGTTCGAACCCAATTTCAACTGAAACGCTCTTTACAAGAAGGAAATGCATGTGCAAAGGGACTTTCGCACCCTAAGATATGAAAGTCCAAAAGATTACTAGAAGACTTGTCGTGCCCAACCACCATGTCTCCAAAATGAAAAAGAAGAGGTAGCTCATCATAATAGTTGGAAATAAGAGCAGCAGCAGATGATATTCCAAAGTCATCGTAAGTATTTCGTGATTCACCTGGAAGAGCAATAAACGCATCAGCTTGACGTGCCATTTCAGCCTTCCTCTGATGCATGTCCGTAACAGCACGTACTTCCCCAACAGAGGACCCAGATATCTGCACATGGCAGGAATAACTATTATAACCCATACTCTCCTCTAAGGAGAATACATGTACAGTACAGAGACTTATCATGCCAATGAACAATAGCATCCAGAGAGATGAGGCGATGCGTACTGTTTAGCCTCAGAAACCTATTTGTTATTTGACAGGAAATTATTCTAAAGCCTGTCCAACTATCTGATAAGTCTCTCAAAATTCAAAACTGATCACAGACCAAGAAGATTTTTGAATTCATATTAGATAACATCAATTCATTGGAAAACATTGCAAGATATTCATACCTCGGAAGGCATTAGCGCCTTTGGTATTACCCTGTCATACAAGACACCAGAAGATTATGTACCCATCCAAAGTATCGTTATGATAGGACTTCACAAGTTACATGTACTCAGAGTATTCATTATGACAGCTGATTAACTTCTGAGAGCCTTAAAAATTTCTAAAAAGGAAAATATTTCCAAATCATTTTCTTTGGGGCCTTTCGCCAATACATTAAACAGCAACACGCTCGTGTCATAAGCAGCTCTTCCTATAATAATCAGAAGGCAAATGGTAAGAAAGGAAACCATTATTGTGAATACTAATTTCAGTGGCAGGCACGATTGTCTAAGGATCGACTAAATGGAACTCTCTCTCTCTCTCTCTCTCAAAAGACATTATATGTGAGTGGCTTTAAACCACACTGATAATTCATATATAAAATTAGCAATCGTGCGTCAAATTAATGACAGGTTACGCAACAATAGACTATATTTGATTAAGCAGTATTCCATGTGATGCTCACCCTGTTACATGGCAACCACCTTCGTGAACTTTTTGTGCAAGTAGCCCCATGAGTCCCACACTGCCGCCTCCATACACAAGGTCTATCTTGCGCTCAACCTGTTGACACAAATTTGATCTAAGTAGTGCTGCGCAACTGATAGAAACAGTACGTTAATAAGCATTTTATAGATCTTAACTAGCTCTCAGAAGTTAAAGTAACTTAAAGCCTGTGGGTTGAGGGCCTTCAGGCCTTCTAAGCTACCATTTTATTTGTGTGCCCGTTAGCAATGAGTGCTTCATGATTACTAGTACGCAAACTTAGTAGCAATACGCTGTCCCTACGATGGTGAGCTCCAGAAAGGCACCGCAGTGCCCATGAAGAACCGTGGTCATAACTTTCACTCTAACATAATTCATTTAACGCACTCAGAGCAGAATGTTCAATAGAGGTCGTAGGCGATGTAATATTCTGAGATTGACAGTAAAAATAAAACGAACATCAGCAGGAGATGTTTAACTTTACTCTCGACGTAGGAACGTTGAGTCATACAATACAAATATCCGCAGACATTAGCACGATGCAACACTAAAATCGTATCAACTTCATGTTACTGCATTAAATCCAGTAAGAAGAGAAGGATTCTCGTCTTGGTAGGAGGCAAGTGAATAGCGACTACGGCTTAAAATTCCAAGGCTTGAAACGGTGCCAAGTTTAAAAACCTATCCTGCGCCACTGGCACGAAACTCACAGAAGTACCAATATAGATGTAATAAAATGAGGAATCCGAACCGATTGGACACAGCATCAATATGGTAAGAACAAACACAAATGCTGGAAGAGTTTGCAGATTCCAGTATTGTTGTCGGCACTACGCTGTGCTCGTCCTTCAGAATATCCAAGCATGTGCAAGGACGTCGTAGTCATTTCATATAGCCGAATCATCACATTAAAGTGCGCCGGTCATAAAGTTACAGAAACTGCATAACGAGTCTCGCATCCTTTACAGCTAAAAGACTATCCTAATATACAAGCAAATTCTACTTGACAAAAAACTTCCACCATGATATGAGAAGATTCATAACATGAATCATTAAATTAAACTGATTGCCTTTGTCATGGACCTTGCTCATCATTGACTAGACTATAATGGATGCGCTTAGGGAGCTGGAAACCTCCCAGTACTTTTTCTACGCTTATAGCCATCTCGGCTACTGCTAATATCATTTCTTATCCATTGCACGCATTAAACTATAAATTTTAGAGCTTGTGGACTGGAGCAACCGAGTGCGCGAAACTTCAGATATTGCTCCGTTTTCATCTGTTTCTGGTGAATGATAAGCCTTATAGATGTATTTAATCTCATGAGGTTTGACCTCATCTCGACAAAAGCTACACACGTTTTATCCAACCTCGACATAAATCTGTTGACCTGAAGCCGAGGATATACGTTCGCTTCATTCTGTTTACCAAGTGCAATTAATATTTTGAATATTTTATCACAGTCGTTCAATCAGAATTGAATCATTATCCAAAGGAGTCGCAGTCATATCATGCTCTATCCACTACCTTTACCCCTATGTTGTTCAAGATTTATCTTCATTTTTTAGTCTTTTGTCCACAGTTCTTTTAGCCAGAATCTATTCATTATAATAAGGAAACAGCAGTCATATTAAAGTTCTATCCACGACCTGTAACACCTCGTATCCCTAAAAATTATCAACAAAATCAGAGCTGGAAATGCTGACAATCTTTATTCACAATTCCTCCAACCATATACAATCATTAGAATAAGGGATCAGCAGTCATATCACATTCTATACACGACCTGTACGCCTCCCTATTCCTTAAAAGTTATCAACAAAATAAGAGCTAGAAATGCTTTCAATCTTTTGTTCACAATCCCTGCAACCAGAATTGATTCATTCCAATAACGCAAACGCAGTCATATTACATTCAATTATCCTCCACATTCCTTACTGTAAATCATGCACAGAACAAGCGCTGGGAACGGGATACGAACCAGCTCTCGACCAAGATCGAGCGCCGCATCACTGTAACTAGTCTTCTTGCCACTGCTACTGCCACAGAACACACAGATTCTCTTAAATTTGGACGACTTGCGAGGCACCGGCAATATCAGCTCCATGAACGCACGCTGCTCTCCCTTTTTTACGAAATGCCTACAAATTAACTCTGATCTACTTGATTATCATTATTATGCCTTGCTTCAACGCCATATATCTCCAATTCGATCGGGCTTCGAATCCGCAACACGAAAAGGCTAAACTACTGCATCGACGACGACGACGAGGAGCAAAAAAAAAAAAAGACGAGCGAGATCAGAAAAAGCGAGAGAAAACGAGAGAGAGAGAGAGAGAGAGAGAGAGGAGATTCCTTGAGCTTTCTTTGGTTTCGTAGATAACGGTAGGGAGGGCAGAGGAAAAGGGCAGGAGGAGGGGGGGGGGGGGGGGGGGAGGGTCTGTGTGTGTGTGTGCAAACGAAACCAGGAGTGGTCACGTCAGGTACCCCAGCCTGGCGATGGGAAATTGCCACGTGTTGATAAGTGGGCACGGCCCACAAGATGAAGGCCTGGCAGACTGGTGACTGGGTGCTGGATTATGAGTCGTTAGGCCATTGCCTGACTGTCAAATTCTCCTTTGTCAGCACACGGACGTCACTTGACAGCAGCAGCTGCAGAGCCCATTGTCCCAACCTAGTTCTGGCCCTACCACACCTGCCACTCTCCTCCCCCTCAACTAAATTGGACTTTGGCCCTTTGGCACTGGCTCTCCCCTCCCCCATCCCGCCTTTGCTAAATCTCTCACCGTGTCAGGGAGTGCATCCAGGGCTGAGAACCACGGAAAAACTTATACAAACTCTTTTCCCTTTTAAAACTTATACAAACTTTTTTCCCTCGTTTTCAGCCTTAGATGCACTCCCTGGCAAGGTGCACGAAGGGCTCAAGGTGCTGAGATTAAGCACCCCCCCCCCCCCCATTTGGAGAGCGCTAGCCGCAGGGCAAAAGCACCATCGACGAAAGGGCCCGACCGGATTAAGGGACCCTCTTCCCAATGTGAAAACATTTTTTATTTTTTCCTGTAATTTTCTTTACATGCACTTTCTAAGAAGCCCTTCCATCCGCGGGAGAGGCAGGGACCCTATCTTGATGTGAAGACACTTTTTACTTTTTCTTAACTTTGTTGCTGTCATTTTGGCGGCTTAGCTTTCGGGTTGCATCACCTTATGAGCAAAAAAAAAAAAGTTGTCATTTTTTCACAATGCACCTTCAGATAAGCCCTTCAATAGCTAGAAAGGGCACGAGGAAGGGACACTTTCCTGACATAAGAACATTTTTTATTTTTGTATGATTTTTTTTTAATGCACCTTCGGAGAAGCCCTCCCATTCATGGAAGAGTATGTGGAAGGGACCCTTTTCCAATGTGAAATCATACTCTATTTATTAACTTTTTTTTATTGTGATTGTTTTTACATGCACGTTCAGAAAAGGCCCTCAAATAGGCAAAAGGCCACGAGGAAGAGACCCCCCCTTTCGGATGTGAAAATAGTTTATTTTGATTGTTTTACCCCTTCTTTTTGCTATAATTTCTTTTGGCATGCACTCTTTGAAGGAAAAGGTGCATGTAAAACATCACAATTTTTTGTACCTGCATCTAGATACTTAGAAGGTGCATGTAAAAATAATTTGCTATTAATTTTGTTTTCCTCAAATTTTGTTGGATTCCGCTTTGGAAAACCCAATCGATTTCTTCATAAAACAGCAAAAATTGTATAATGTAAAGGGCCGGCGGGCACAAGACATTGTGCCCAATAAGCGCTTTGAGGCTCAAATGGGTTGTCCCTGAAAATTTTTGGGAGTCCGAACTAGGCAGAATGTTGTGAATTAGATAATATAAGGTTTATTCTCATATGACGTTTATGAAACAAAATAGGCATCTGCGTTTATAAATTCAAATTGCAAAACAAAATAGGCATGCATATTTTTGCAAAGAGAAATTATGCCAAGTATCATGGTCGAACTTAAATTTTTTTGACATGTTCCTTGAAAAAATAGCACATTCTATTTTTTTTTCTTCGAACAACACCCCATGTGTGGGCAAAGTTTGAACTCGGGTGGTTAATCCAACACCTCTTGAGAAATCTCGAGTTACCCTCAAAAAACCTGCATTTTCTAGAAATTCTCAGTTTCTTGAAGACTTTTACTCTTAAAAAGGTTTATATGCTTGTATAAAAAACCATCAAATATTTTATAATACCAGTTTTTGAGAAAACTCGTCACTTCCATTCCTATACTTTCCCAGTTTTCCCAAGCACTGTCAACAACCCACACATACCTATGTGGCTTATCTTCTAGTGTGTAGCAAACATTGGGAGACACATTCTAGAGCTAGTGACAACAATAGCTCATTAACCCAATCAGTCGCCAAGAAGTGGGATTAATAGCTCCACCAATGCTTTCACCTATGTGGATAAGGTGTTGACATCTGTCACACTTGCAGTTCATCATTGAAGTAGCTAATAGTTGTGTACTTGACTTTTGGTCATGAGATATCCTTATTGGTAAGGTTATGCCTAGAAGTGTGGTACTTGGTACCAATTTCAAAATCACTAAAACCCACAGACATTGAGAGTTAGTGATTCCTTAAGCCCTCTAGCACATAATATGGCTACAACACATCTATATAAAGAGGAGTTAGGCATCAATCAACACATTTTGTAAAGTGAGACTTGAACTACAAGATGAGCTAAACTCTCAAGATCAAAGGGTGAGCTTGGATTGTGATCTCTACAGTTCAGTTGGAGAGTTGCATTTCTAAATCAGTGGTGTTCACATATGCACTTGGATCCATGGCCTGTTAGCTCTTGGTAACACTCATATTGGTCTCAAAGTAATGCCTACATGAGGATGATCCTAAGTATGGCAAAGATATCTTTCATGAATGGAGCACATAAAGAGAAGAATCCTCCAACCAAAAAAAAATTCATGCAAATTTGTCAAAGAAAGTGCTCATACTTGTTCTTTCATTGAATTTTCAAGCTCTTAATAGTTCGAGTACACCTTTTAAAAACAAAAAGTTTTCTTTAAGTTTTGAATACAAATTAAAATTTCTTTTTCGATTTTCTTGGAAAAAAAAAGAGATCAGAGGAGAACAATGGTTTTTTTTTTTTGGAGAGAGAGAGAGAGAGAGAGAGAGAGAGAGAGAGAGAGAGAGAGAGAGAGAGAGAGAGAGAGAGAGAGAGAGAGAGAGAGAGAGAGAGAGAGAGAGAGAGAGAGAGAGAGAGAGACACCAATTTCAATTGGACTATGAGAAGGAGACAAAATTATGTTTTTTACGCCTTTTTGGTGTCTTTTCTTTTTTGTCTCTTTAGCCTTGGAAGAACTGAGTTTATGTCCTTTGGTGGGGGTCTAGATGTTAGATCTATATGACAAGGTTTCTTACCTATTACAAAGCTTACAATAAGATGAAAGTCCTTGGATGTAATATTGACTCTCTTTCCATGGAATATTGGGAGAGAAAATATCCTCAAAAAACCTAAATTGAAAACTTTCATATATCATATGGAATGCTTGTAAACTAGTCATAGTCCATCATTCATCATGGAATAATTCCTCCTTGTACAAGTCTTGGGAATGGTGCTTCAGGAACCAATAGATGAGTATTGTCATGTAATATCATGGTATCTTTAGGCCACAAAGATTGTTTATTCCGACCAAAACTTCTTCTCTACATTGGCTAAGGAACATTTCTACTTGGTCCTCGCCATTGTAGTCATTAATACCAAAATCTAGCAAACCAGATGGTAAGAGAAATAGAAATTTAAGTGGTCATCCAAATCCAATACAAAATCGTAAGAGACTGAGATGAACTTCTAAAAAAGAATGGTCATCCAACAATGATATCGATATTATTGTTGGGGAACAACAATAAACAATTAATAATAAAAGACAGTCATATCCGATAGGAATGAAACAATGAACTATGGGAGCTAATTATATGAAACCAAAGTCAATGTAGGATTTCTGCAACTCTAAAAAAAAAAAGTCTAGATTTTCAATTATGATTTTTTGTGTGCACTTTGTGTTGAGATGTCAACATTTGTCAGTTTGTAATTTGTTGTAACAAACGATGATACCGTGTTTGTACAAATGTCATAATTAGATGCACATGTGTCCAACGAGATTCTAAAACTTTTTTTTAAGGAGCATCAATGTTTATTTCATTTCATTGAAAAGGGCTCGATGTCTAACTTTGATATATCTATAGCTACTCCGTTCTCCCTTGCCTCTTTTGCCTCCCTGAGAAAACATGGCACTAGGCATTTGTGAAGACACGTGTGTGACCAAAAAGATTAACAATGTCTTAAATTGTGGATAATAATCTTTTAACTTATGTACCCACTAAATAAAGTATGTTCTTCATAAATTTACATTAAAGACAAGACTTACATCTTTTTAACAATATAGAAAACGTTTTTTATATGTGAGAAAATAGCAAAAAAATTCCAAAAATATTATTGAATATTTTGATACAATCGATCATCAAATAGATTATTTCAGAGAGAAATTGATGAATAATGGCATTTTGGTCAAGACGCATTACAATTTATAAAACACAATGACCCAAAAAAAAACACTTATTTTCTAGATGTTGAAATTTTAGAAATTAAATTTACATAAATTATCAAAATTTTAGAGAGTTTTATTGTGTTGATATTCACAAATATGTAAAATAAATAATAAATAATAAAATGCTAAAAAAAAATATAAGCTATCATATTTTTTGGTTTCTAGATTTTTTCTCATTCAATGTGAACGAGATTATTAATTGAAAAGTTTTAGAATTATTTCTAGCTTAAACTGGAAAGATCATAGTAAATTTTGAACGATATTCATAATTTTAAGTGGTTTGAACAATTTTAAAATAAAACAATTAACTTATTGCTAGAAAAAATAAAAATATACAAATTTGACTAATGACTAGAATGTTAATACTTCAAAAATTGTGTTTGAAAAATGTATACAACATAAATCTAAAAGATTTATGAAATTTTACTATTTGAAAATTTGTTAATATCATGCTACGTTTGTTTGAGAATATTTTAGAGAGTGTGTGTTGAGATTTCTAGTTTTTCTATTTAGAAATGTTAAAGAATTATCTGATTTTATAAGAATCGTTATAATCATATCGATGTATTGTATTGTCAATGATGAATGACCACTTTGCAAGGCAGTTCAATCAATCCAAGTTGTTTTTTTTATTTCATGTCCAATCAATCCAAGTGATTGTCAACATAGAAGTTGATTCAAAAGAAAATATGTCAATTGACTTTGATAAAAAAACATGGGTCTTCAACTTTAGCAGTTGAAAAAGGGAGTACTAATTTAAATATATATATAATATGAATAACGTTTGAAGAAAACATATGAAATCTGAGTCCAAAATATGAGAGAGTACAAAGTAATCAATACGACCTCGTCTCTTACTATTATAGAAAAATAGCTACTCCTAATCAATGATTATTAGCTATGAGGATTCAAGCTCATTACCTAACCAACCTTGCTTCAACATGCAAACCCAAAAAAAATTGTAACCCTTTAATCTAGCAATTGCAAGAGGCACGCATAATTCACAACATCAATCAAACACAAAATAAAAGTGATTTTGACACCAAACCAAATAAATAAAACAAAATATCTTAGAGATTTTAGTATGATGTTGAAAAAATAGAAATTTTGAGAAGATCACCACCAAGTTCAATCAATCGAATTTGACCCCAACCACTTGTCAATAGGGCAATAGAATCTGAAAAGCAAATGACTTTAATTTTCTACAAGCTTCAAACATAGTTTTGATGTTGCTATAAAGCCCAATATAATCACCTCGATAGGAGACTAGCATGCAAGAGAACTGGTTGTGGCAAGAGCCACCCAACGAATAGTTAAACTCCCCCAGGTTGATCTCTATAGAAAGATACTATGGTAGCAAGAGCATAGAGAAAATGATCAATTGTCTATATTCAGAAAAAGTCAATATAGGAAAGTTGAAGGTATAGATTATATACTCTCCCAAACACAAACCTCTATACGACATGCGGACTCTCCTTTCAGACCAACCCATCTCCATGCATAGTACCCAATATAGACATCATCCACAACCACTCTCGCATGAGCAGTGCCTTAACCAAACAAGAACATAAGAATTATTTCAGGTTAAGGGATATCCTACAATATAGGCTAGGCTTATGTTAGCAGATTCTAGGAAATCCTCCAGTACCGAGCCAAGCTAAAACACAGAGCATCTCTCACCCAAGACCAAGGAGGACTCAGAGGGAGGAGAGCAGAAGAAGCTGAGAGCCGAACATGAGAGCCGAGGATTACTAGCTAGGATGACACACGATTTCTATGTGAGCCTACATGGTGAATCCCAGAGAAGGAACGACCACGTAGGAGCTAGTAATATTCCTAGGCAATTGTAGACTACCCCTCTTAAATAAATTAGAGTGAGCCACCTTTTGATGGTGACCTCTAGTGGAAGGGCTATTTCCACATGTAATTTCTAAATTAGTGGAATTGCCACTTAGGCTCCACATGGGCAGCCCTCTTGTTTATTTAAGGGCCCCTCTCTCTTGTGAGGGAGCTTTTGATTGTATTGTCATTTCTCTTGCTTGAATAAAGAAGACGTTCCACGAGTTTGACAATTGAGAAGCTCCTTGTTCATGGTTATTATCTTGAGTGGAATTCCTATGAACATACTTTGATTCTTGTTGTGGTTGTGGCTTAATTAGATTTCTTGCTTTCTCTCTTGCATTGTGGAATGTAGATGTGGACTAGCTTTCTTGTTTTCTTGTTTATGTAATTTCAGCATGCAAGTAAACTATATAGGCCGAGATTGTGGTTTAGATCTGTCTTATTCATCAACAATCTTGTCCTTCATTGTTCTTGGGCATTCCAAGCATCAAGAAATGGGTGTTTCTTGATTAAGCATCAAGAAATGGGTGTTTCTTGATCATTGGGATGTTAATATGCTGTAGGTAGTTAGTTTCTTGATTCTTATTTCTTGTTTTGTAGTTTAATCTTGTTGTTTCTATGCTTCCTGATTTTTCATAATAGTTTGGTAGATAGATCTGTAGATGGCTCTCTGTTTCAGAATGTTAATCTACGCTTGAGCAAGGTTTGGTTGCATGGCTTGTAAATGCATGTAGCTAGATTTGACGAGACGGTTTCATCCCACTAACAAGATGGGAATACAAACGTTGAACTAACAAATAATCTGCCTGGAAACAGTTCTAAACAAGTGAATCCAACTAAAGAACTAAGTCTTGGAAACGGGAAGAAACTCTCGATTTCAGAGCTAAAACCACCAACGAAGAAGGGATAAAGTAAAGAGATATAACCTGTTCACGGATTCTGGCTGGAATCTGTGAACATTTGGCACCTTTACCACCACTACATAGACATTTATCATCATAACACCATTCCAATCTGTGCTACCAAACAATCTTTCTAAAGTCTCACACATGAATCTTCACGGACCTCGTCACCTTGGTTTCGACCGATGTACAGATCTGTTCTCAACCGAGGCTTCATGCTCCTTACTTGGCCGAGCTCCACGACTCACGTCTGACCTAGTTTTGTTCACCATTGAAACACCACGACAACTCTCGACCGAGGCCCTATAAGAAATCTCTCACCACATTCTGAGTTTGAAATCTCAACTGACACTTATCGATCAGATCCCAACCGAGCATTTCACTGACACCTCGACCGAGTCATTTCATTGACACCTCGACCGAGTCATTTAGTTGACACCACGACCGATTCACTTAGTTGACATCTTGACCGAGGAATCTCAGTCCAATCTCAACCAAGTGTTTTCAGTCTGATCTCGACCGAAGACTTTTGTCAAATCTCGACTAAGGGCATTCCATTCATATCTCGACCGAGGGCTTTCCATTCATATCTCAACCGAGACATTTGTTTAGATCACAATCGAGTGCATTCCGTTCACATCTCAACCGAGCGCATTCCTTCTAAATCTCAACCGAGACATTTGTTCATATCTCAACCGAGTGCATTCCGTTCACATCTCAACCGAGCGTATTCTTTCTAAATCTCAATCGAGGACGTTTGCTCTGATCTCGACCGAGGACTTCCAATCAAATCTCGACCGGTGACTTTTGTCAAATCTCGACCGAGGACTTCCAGTCAAATCTTGACCGAGACTTCTGTCAAATCTCGACCAGTGACTTTTGTTCCATCTCAACCGAAGGCATTCCTTCAGCTCTCAACTGCGTGTTTTCTATCAATTTTCAACCAAGTGTTTGAATTTACAATATCGACCTAGTCAATATCACAACAAACTCAACTCTATTATTTGACTAGGTTCCAATATTGGCCAATTATCACAGTTCTCACACCAGTTTCTTGCTAAACCCGGACCTCAAACACTGTGCCATTTGGACACCCCACAATATTAGACTCTGTCTAATATCCTTAAAAAAAAAAACAAAAAAAAAACAAAAAATCCAAAGTTACACAAGAGTCCATGACCTATATACTCAATCTTTTGGTACTCTAGAGTTGCTATGGATCGTCCTTACGATCCGAATTCCACAAAGGACTATCCACCAGAGATAGTCTCTCCATCTACCAAGCAGGCTCGATTCAATAGATATTCTAGGATGAAGTCCCAAGTCTAGGAGCCCTCAACCAACCCATTTGACAGATGGGAACCCATGCATTTTGAAGCTCCATACGATCGCCCACACTTTCATGTTGCCGAATCATCACATGCACGAGCTCACTTAAATGGCGCTTTTGCAAATAATATTCCGCGTACTGAAAAACGTACTCCCAAGTTAGATTTACCTAAGTACGATGGCAACACTGACCCTCAAAGATTTCTTCAAATCTTTGAGAATGCATGTGATGTCTATGGTGAGACATCATCGGATGCCATGGTTCAACTCTTCTCGATGACCATGATCGATCGAGTATGAGAATGGGTTTTTAACCTTGATCATGAAGATAAATGGACTGGTCACTCTTGAAGGAAACATTCATCAAACGATTCAAGCCATTTCGTTTGATCGAAAGTCCTTTTGTCAAGTTGAGTAACATTAAAACGACAAAAGATGAGAAAGTACGTGACTACATAGAAAGATTTAAAAGATTAAAAAGTTAGGTACAGAAACAACCAACTGAATCTATGCTCATCATTTGGTTCCTCATTGGACTCGACGTGAACTTCGCTCCAATGATGAATACACATCATTGAAACAAGCCATGTCTGATGCCATTCGAGAAGAAGACGAGGGATCAAATGTCGATGAGCCACGTGAACGGAGAGCACATCGCGTTGTCCAAGAAGCTCGACCAAATGAGAAAACACGAGAACAATTATGGAAAACACAAATGGAGCTACTTAACCAACAACACCAACAACAAATGGAGAAACTCACAAAAGAGGTTCAAAATACTCTGAAATCTATCTAGAACTCGATGTCAGGTCAGTCACCACACACTGACAATGAGTGTCCATCATACCAACCAGTCCTTGATACTTCATTGATCAAATGCGACATCTGCGACTTTATGGGACATACCTCACTCTATTGTTATTATAACTCGAGGAACCAGCCTCACAACCAATCAGGGGGCCATTATCAACCTCCTCAACAACCGTTTGTTTCACAGAACCAACACCAGCACTACCCACCATGAAACAACCAAGTTCATATACAAGAGTTGCCCAGACAGTCTAGACATGAACCTCAACAACAGCTGGCACTGTTAGGTCCACCTCCAAGGGGACACCCTGATCAAGGAGCACAAAAACATAGACATCCTCGAGAATATGCACAAACACATCTTGTCAATAACTCCTATGATCAACATACAATCACAATACAACACTCTCATCTGCTAGTTCTCAACCTTATCCAAGTGACGACTCTTGCTTGTGCAAACGGGAGCTATTTTATTTGTGGTGAAACTAGCCACTTCATGGTTGATTGTAAAGTTAAGAATCAATACCATGCGAAGTGTCTAGACTGTGTAAACAACCTAACAAGATCCTTCCAACACGTCACATATCATCCGAACATGTTAGAGTTCTTACCAGAGCACAACGCCACCACCAAGAACAACAACAACACATTGCCACATCAGTTGACCATCACGGAAGCCATTTGACAGCTTCCACATTACCCAAAGGCTACCCAGACCCAAAAGTGGAACAAAGGCAGTACAATGAATTTAGAGATGAGTTTTTGCGAGAGGAAGAAAACCTGGAAAGTGTGTTACCCGCTCAAATCCTCGAAAAAGAGCAATCCCTACAGGGACTTGAAGTATTCTCTGACCTCCTACAAGCTCAAATCACCATGCCATTCCATAGCGTGATAAAATCTTTCACAGGGCTTCAACGCTATATCCATCGTAGTTTTCAGCTGCCTACTATTCCTAATGACCAGCGATAAACAAAAGGGATTCTTGAAATTCTTCAGATTCTTATGAATCTACTGAATATAGGTGTTGCTAAGGGGACTAGCATCACCTTGCCTCTGTCCTATAAAGACTATCCCGCAGTTTCCGTTATCCTTGATAGCGGATCAGGCGTAAATATAATGGCTTTGTCATTGGCAAAGTCATGGGGATTCCATACCCTCGATCAACCACGCTACAAACTTCGCATGGCTGATCAACGAGTTACAGACCCTGCCGGTCATTTATCGAATATCAATGTTTGCATTGCAAGTGTCAAATTTGTAATCGATTGTGTCATCTTAGACTTACCAGATGGTGCAAATACTTATAACGAGTCACTGTTGACTCAACTGGCCATGTCAAGTCCGCTAAAGTTTATGATGATTGGTCATCAACAATTTTTAATGAATCAGATAGTGTCCCGATCCAACCAAAAGGCCATTATACGAGATCCATAGACATAATAAATTGGGGTCAAGCACTAGCCATTGTGGACTGTGCTGATTCCAACTGATGTCGTATCGAAACCGCTGCAGAGGATGTGTATGCTATCGTCTTCTACATACATTAATACACCCATCATTCCACTTATGATGATTGACCCTATTCCTATCACTTGGTGCCCAGGAGACTCTAGCGTCTCTACCGTCCATGTTTCGGAAGAAGGTATTCTTTCCATGGATGATGTTGAAATGACGGATGAACATGTACTCCTTTATCTAGATGCCCAAGATTATCCACCAAAATCAATTCCATAGGAGATCAAGTCACCAGGGCCGTTGGCTCATGTCCAACTAACATCCAAAGTACCCAACACACATTAGAGAAAATTTGAGCACAAAAGGGGCCTTTAAAAAAGATACCTTTCATTTTTTTTCTCAAAAGTTTCTTCCACATGGTCCAATCAAAACACTCAAATTTGAAATCTATGTAACGTAGCTCTTTCAAATTGATTTTCTTTTCTTTTCAAAAGAACTGTAATTTTGCGTCGGGGGCAGCCCGTAAATAAGCCATTCTATGTGTAGGATAATATGCAACTCAACAAAAAAAAAAAAAAAAATAGTGTAACTTTTGAACGACAACTCAGATTGAGACGGTTACAATGCCATTAGACAGCCCTCGACGAGAGCTTTTCAACGACACCTGAGATGACCCAATTCTAAACTGAGGTGAAGAAGTTATGGCCAATCAAAATTTTGGTAATTAAAATCTTGGTCAACCCGAAATCTCTTTCAAGCGCAGTTGACCAGTTTGACCCGGTTTGAAAGAGATATCGGGTTGACCAAGTGTTGACCGACCAAACTTTGACTGGCCATAACTTCTTCATCGTAGCTCGGAATTGGGTTATGTCAAAAGTCATTGAAAAGCTCTTGTCGAGGGCTTTTAATGGCACCATAATTGTCTCAATTCAAGTTGTTGTTCAAAAGTTATGATTTTTTTTAGCCACAGACTATATTACGCACATAATAGCTAATCATGGAAGATTGTGTGGGCAGGACTACGGGCAGAAAAAGATTTTATTTTATTATTTTACATTGCCAAAAAATTGTCATCCTACGTGGCAGTTCTTATAGGGCCCTTTTCGAGGCCAAATTTTCTCTAATGCAAACATATAGGCCCAAGTCCAATATATACACATGGGACGTGTATCCAGATGAAGTCTGGGATACAATAGATGCCGACATGATAAACGAGACAACAACACCACCCAATCAAAAACCTCCAAAACCTCGGTTACAAAAAACTAAAATTATTGATACAAAATTAACCGAGAGTCAAAAACAGATGCGTGAGAAGCTTAAGCAATCGATTAAGCCCTTGTCTAAGGAGACAGAAACCAAACCATCAAACCAAGCTTCCATGTCTGGTAGTGCCTCCACTCAATTGATTTCCAAAGTTCCCGAAAACTTTGTGGAACCACCCTTTCATCTCCCACAAAAGTTTAAAGACTTCACCTTGGATGACATCGTTATCCAATTACCACAGCCACACCTAGAACCTACACCAAGTTTTCACTCCTTTGAAGGACCCGCTAAAACAATCTTGTTAAACCTTAAAGATCTTGACGAGGAGATGGATCGCATAGTTCATGTTGGTGCACCCCTTTCGCCAGAACAACTTTCGAATTTGGAAACTCTACTTCGCAAATACAGGGATGTATTTGCATGGAACTATATAGAAATGAAAGGGATCCCACCTGAAGTAACGGTCCATACGATTCCTTTAGAAGACAACGTTAAGACTGTTAGGGCTAAACCTTACAGATGTAACCCTGTCTATTGTGAGAGAATCGATGAAGATATTTAGAAATTGCTGGATGTTGGTTTCATCTATGAAGTCCAACATACTGATTAGGTATCACCCATTGTGGTCGTACCCAAGAAAAATGGCAAACTTCGTATTTGTGCCGATCTAAAAAATCTTAATGCGGTTACGAAGAAAAACCATTTCTCCTTACCTTTAACGACCCAAATTCTTGAGAAAATGGCAGGAGCTGAAGCTTTCAGCTACTTGGATATGTTATCAATAAAATCTTTCCTAATGGTGCAGTCCAGTTGCAAACACTTGACGGAATACTCCTAGACACTGTCGTCAACGATGGTCACCTACGGTGGTATTACGAGGAGTTGTTTTTTGTTGACCCCATTTAACCCTAATTCCCTAGTATATGTTTTACATTTTTTTCTTCTTGCTTTGTTATTGTCTTTTTGCGTGCCTATTTTTTGTCACACTTTCGGCTTACCTCATTTTTGTCTGAGTGACATCTCAGTATATTCGATTATAGTACACATCTAGTCACTGGGATACTTCTTTTCAATGAGAACTTCTAATTTGAGCCACAATCATATCTTCACTCATGGAGTTCTCCACTTACATCACAGAGATCCATTCCTCAATCGAGACTTTCAATCAAATCTCGACCGGAGATTTTCACTCAGATCTCAACCGGCGACTTCTGTCAAATCTCAACCGGAGGCCACAACTCAGATCTCAACCGGAGATTTCCATTCAATTCTCGACTGGAGGCCACAACTCAATTCTCGACCGAAGGCCATCACTCAATTCTCAACCGGAGGCCACAACTCGGTTCTCGACCGGAGGCCATCACTCAATTCTCGACTGAAGGCCACAACTCAATTCTCGACCGGAGGCCATCACTCAATTCTCGACCGTAGGCCGCAACTCAAATCTCAATTGGAGGCCACAGCTCCAATCTCGACCGAAGGCCACAACTCAAATCTCAACCGGAGGCCATCACTCAAATCTCGATCGGAGGCTACAACTCAAATCTCGACTGGAGGCCACAACTCAAATCTCAACCGGAGGCCACAACTCCAATCTCAACCGGAGGTTCCAGCTCAAAACTCGACGGAGCCATCACATCACATCTCGTTCGAAGCCAGACAATGGCGACCATAAATATCTTGACAACGACGCCATTTGTATCTCAACAAAGTGCGAATTCTAGAGTTTCTTGCGACTATCCATTGGCGAACTTCTTGTTCTCGTGTTCGATTCTGGTGCTTTCCTGTTACATGCATCTGTCCTTGGTTACACTCTGCCTCCACCGAGTTTTCACCATCCTAGTTTGTTATCATTACAGAGCGCCATCACCACTCACTCCAAACCTACCATTGCTAGCAGAGAACATTTTTTTCTTGAAACTTTTCACACACCTAAGAGTAGTGGCACGCGAGCATACATTACGCTCTCATTCCACTATTGAGAACATCATCATCCACGTTTTCACATCCACTTGTTCCTTCACCACCTACACCATTTCGTTCCCACCGTCTTCATCATTTTCCACTCTCCACCCTTCCATACTCAACCCACATCCATACATCCTACTTCTTTCAACCATTTTACATCATCTATCTACTCTCAGTTCCCAACCTCACTCCATTGCCTTTTTTTTTCTTTCCTTACACATACGTCCTTTTCCCACACCTCCCCTTTGCACATATATTAATCGCCATCCCGACCGAAACCCTTCAACCGCCATCTCGACCA
Source organism: Diphasiastrum complanatum (assembly GCA_029204225.1). Classification (NCBI taxonomy): domain Eukaryota; kingdom Viridiplantae; phylum Streptophyta; class Lycopodiopsida; order Lycopodiales; family Lycopodiaceae; genus Diphasiastrum; species Diphasiastrum complanatum. Next base: position 45,336,285 of record CM055110.1, on the reverse strand, counting down.
AAACGCTTTCTATCACCATCTTGAACGCCGCTATCTCAAATGAAGCCTTTAAATCATATCTCAACAGAACCCTTCTGATTCAATATCGACCGATACCCTTCCACTCCATCTCGACCGACGCCTTCCCATCACATCTCAACCGAGCCGAAGCCACTGTTATCAGTCTCCAATCTCAATCGAGCCATTTTTTTCAGAACACTATTTTTTCCAGTTTTCCACCATGGCCTCCAATCAGAGTTCCAGTTCAGACGACCCGGATGCAAATAAGATCGACATCCAGATGTGCAACCTGGATATTGCCAAGATGCAGACCTGGTACCAACAGGCACAACCCTTTTTCAAGGCAATTGAGTTCCAAATTCCTGTCTTGGCTAGATATCAGAGTCTGTACTTGCTACACATGGCGTACACCAATTATAATGCTACTGCAAGGTCGTGCCAATTCATAGTTCCCCCTATCAAGAACTATGTCTAAAATATATCTTTTGTGACGGCAGACTTGCATCCCTTCGAGTTCCCTCGTGGACCAAATGCTATTACCAGGACGCTCCACAAGATTGAGCAAACAACCTATTTCAAATATATTGTCCCATCAATGTAAAAGTGGAAGAATAAAGACGGGTACCACCTCGAAGTGATTAATGATCCACAACTAGCAGCTACATGTGCATACTTCACTAACAACACACAACGTCCATGAACAAAAGTGTTGCGGGTCCCTATGTCCTCATTCCACATGATGGTAGATTTTCGACTGCATGCCCAAAACCTTTATGATTGGGCATAGTTTGCTTCGAACTGCCTTCATGACTATGTAAAAAACAAGCAGCCGACAACAGTCTTGGGGTACCTCTGACAGATATCACATTCCATCAGGTGCACAATGGGCCCAACCTTCAACGACACTTGCAAGTTGCCGACCAAGCTTGGGACGTTCCTATTGAGTCCAAGAAATCCAAGCGTTCCCGCTCACGGACTACATCACCAACAGCACAACCACCCAAATGGGCAAACACCACTATCATCACATTGGTACAAAAGCAACCCAAACCTCAACCAGCTCCAGCAGCAAAGGGATCCTCAACAGCTCAACAAGCCGACACATCTAAGGCCTAGTTGCCTGACACACGACAACAAAGAATAAGAATAAAGCTCCAAGCAACGAGGAAATCGCATGTCGGCACAGAATCCGAGGACTCAGATTCTGATGATGGGAGCTCCACCTCACACACAGCCTCTCCGCAACACTCATCACTCTCACACATCATCGACGGGGGTGATGGAGCGGCTACATCTTCCGTAGCAGCAGACATGGGCACAACAACCCAAGTGGTGCCACCAGACCAAGCAACAACCCCACCACTGTTGATTATGATGCCAATGCCGCCACACTCACCGTCGGCACATTCTTTGGGGGGGGGAAAAGAGTGGGGAGTCCCATTCCCCAAGACAAGGGAGCAGCCCAACAATTATAGGCCCAGCAACCACAGGCCCAACAAGTCCATACTTTGGACACATCACAATATTTTGATGATGTAGACTTGATGGAGATCAACGATGATGAACCCGAGGAAGCAGATCAGTCAAGAAGAAGTCTGACCCCTCCACTAACCACCACCATCGTTTCTACTAACATTGTTTCTCCACTCCCTCCACTTCCACCTTCATTCCCTCCACAATGTTTATTCTTTGGATTAGCTTCGTCATCTCACACCCCTAATTAGTACCCAACCGTCACTAACCCTGAGAAGCTCTCTGAAGTAGCTAAGTGTTCAATGATCGGCCTATCCGAAGTGAGCTACCATATGCATTAGTTAGTAAGCCAACACCAGGTGCTCCAGAATAAGGTCCAGCACTAGAGCCAAGAAATCGCACAACAGTAGAAGCTGACCCAAGAAAAAGAAAAGGAGAGCCAAAATAAGATCCATGATAGCCGGACAGAAGATCATGTTGGAAGAGGTCCAACAACAACTGAAGCACCAGATGGTCCACATCGACCAAGCACAAGCTGGATCGTCGAGTGCAATGACAGTTGATGCCTCTCTGGTTAAGCCCGAGGACATACAGTTTTAGGCCCCACAGGCCACAACCATCCGGATGGAGAAATACGTGCGACTAATCCAGGAACGAGAAGCCAAGAATAAAAACTTTGAAATATCATGCCTACAGAGCAACCATGGGTCGAACTGGTGAACTGGCCGGTGATTCTAGGAATTTTAGACAAAATCTCCCTAGATAACTTGAGGCTACAGTTGCTGCATTTCGGATACAAGTACAAGACCAATGCCGATCTATGCGTACGAGAAAGCACCAAGTATTGCCGATGAATGGCCTTTTTGATGCAGCAAGAATGTTTTTGGGATCGCGGATTGGATCCAATCAGGATCAACCCCAATGAGGCCCTCCAGTCGGAGGAAGACCATGAGATGATGGCCTAGCTTTACTACAGAGCGGCCTTCATGTCTTCACGATATGTGACGATGATAGAAGACTGGCAGGAAATGGACTTCATCGAAAAGATACGAGAATACTTGGGGTCGCTAAACTACGGGAGTAAGCTCTGCTTCCAAGTGTTCGAAGCCTTAGGGAGAAAAATGAGCGAGCGGAAACAGACGGCAAGGTGGCGAGGCGAGCAAGACTCGCAAGAGGTTCTCAAGAGGGCTGGAATGTAGCAGCCATTGAGAAATCTCCATTTATGCGAAACAGTTTTGCGGATAATAAGCACCTGGTTTTAAGAAAGCGAACGAAGATCCACACTTTTCCAAGTGCCAAGCGGAACGACCTCACTTGACATGTGTTGCAGTGGATACTGCAATAGATTAGGGGTGGATAATGTTAGCAAATTCCAAAAAATCCCCAAGTACCGAGCCAAGTTGAAACACAGAGCATCTGTCACCCAAAACCGAGGAGGACTCAGAGGGAGGAGAGTAGAAGAAGCTAAGAGCCGAGCATGAGAGCCGAGGATTACTAAGCTAGGATGACAGACGATTTCTATGTGAGCCTACATGGTGAATCCCAGAGAAGGAACGACCATGTAGGAGCTAGTAATGTTCCTAGGCGATTGTAGACCCCTCTTAAATAAATTAGAGTAAGCCACCTTTTGATGGTGACCTCTAGTGGAAGGGCTATTTTCACATGTAATTTCTAAATTAGTGAAATTTCCACTTAGGCTCCACATGGGCAGCCCTCTTGCTTATTTAAGGGCCCCCCTCTCTTGTGAGGGAGGTTTTGATTGTATTATCATTTCTCTTGCTTGAATAAAGAAGACCTTCCATGTGGTTGTGGCTTAATTAGATTTCTTGCTTTCTCTCTTGCATTGTGAAATGTAGATGTGGACTAGCTTTCTTGTTTTCTTGTTTATGTAATTTCAGCATGCAGGTAAACTATATAGGTTGAGATTGTAATTCTGATCTGTCTTATTCATCAACAATCATGTCCTTGATTGTTCTTGGGCATTCCAAGCATCAAGAAATGGGTGTTTCTTGATTAGTGGGATGCTAGTATGCTGTAGGTAGTTAGTTTCTTGATTCTTGTTTCTTGTTGTGTAGTTTAATCTTGTTGTTTCTATGCTTTCTGATTTCTTAGAATAGTTTGGTAGATAGATCTGTAGATGGCTCTCTATTTCAGAATGTTAATCTGTGCTTGAGCAAGATTTGGTTGCATGGCTTGTAAAATGTATGTAGTTGGATTGGACGAGACTGTTTCATCCCACTGACAAGCTGGGAATACAAGTGTTGAACTGAGAAATAATCTGCCTGGAAATAGTTCTAAACAAGTGAACCCAACTAAAGAACTAAGTCCTAGAAACAGGAAGAAACTCCCGATTTTAGAGCAGAAACCACCAATGAAGAAGGGGATAAAATAAAAGATATAGACCGTGTTCACAGATTCTGGTTGAAATCTATGAACAGCTTACTACCAAACTATACATGTTCGTCGAGACATATTAGCAATAATAATGAAAGCTTACAAATTTGTTCAGGTAATTTTTATCCCTCAAAATATGGGACCTAATTCGCGACTGACAATCAGTCTAGTTGTTCGCGACAAATTACCTTTCTAATGTTTTGTTGCTTAATGTTTGGCTACGTAATCAGATCAAACGTGATTTCTATCACTAACATTCTATTCATTTCTGATAGGCGTATTTATGCTTAGGGAAAGAGTGAGATAGCTCATTCTGTTGCACACGAACATTTTTCATTCGTGTTCATTTCTTTTTTAGCTATTTTCGTTTCTCAGTCACACCTCTTTTCTCCAACATGGTATTAGAGCTATTTTCGTAGCCTGATAAGCTTCCACAGTAACAAGACTCTACTAACTGATAGAGTAATTGTCTTCTTGTTCTATAATTTCGCACCAGATTTTCATACTTAAGTCACTGATAGTTATTCCTATCACCTAGACTAATCTTCTACATGGATTCCCAGGGGAAAGCTAGTCCTATTATGGACAAGCTTGATGGAGTCAATTACCATTTGTTGAAATTTAAGATGAAAATAGTGCTAATGGCTAAAGAATTGTATGATGTTGTTACAGGTGTAGAAGAGAAACCCGAAGCAGACAATGCAGCAATCGCTAGATGGAAGTTGAAAGATGGAAAGGCTTTCGCGCTAATCATCCTCAACATTTTGGATACCCAAATCGGCCATGTATCCGAGGCCCAAACATCCAAAGAAGTCTGGGACATCTTGAGTACACTATACGAAGTGCGAGATATAGCTTCCAAGCTACATCTCAGGAAGAAATTTTACTCCCTCAAGATGGCAAATGGTGATTCCCTGCAGAATCACATCAACCAATTCAAGAACTTGCGGAAGCAAATGGCCACTGTCGGATCTGTCATAGACGATCAAGACGCAGTGATGCAACTGCTTACAAGCTTGCCAAGCTCATACGACAGTTGGGTGATGATCATCACGACGCATCCAGAACTGACTCTTTCGAGAGCCATTACAATGTTGTTGCAAGAAGACACGCGGAGGAACGAAGCCTCAAGTTCCTCAGCTGATTCTCACACTTTGTATACCAACAAGAGCACGACTAAACAAAAGAAGAAGAAAGGCTCGAAGCAATCAAAGCCAGACCAGAAACCAACACAACACAAAGAATAGTCGAATTTGTAGATGAAGAAGAAGCTGTTCTGCAGATACTACAAGCGAAACAACCACGAAATTCAAGACTGTCGGATACTGCAAACAAAGAACAACAGCAAGGGACAGTTGAATCAAGTGGAAAATGCAGGTACAGAAGCTCCACAACGCATTCAAGAAGCGGATTATGATGTCTTTATGACCAGCCATCAAGGAGCATCTAGCGACAGTTCTTGGTTCCTGGAGGGAACCAATTTGAATTTGAATTTTGGTGGGAACCCCTATTTTATTCACTAACTTGACTCTTAGGCCCTACGACATTAAAAATCCCACAAAAAAGACCTAAAGTCCTTTTATTCACTTGTAACTAATCAATTATCTATGTGATCATCGGGTTGGACTTACAAACAGAGGGTGCCAAATCCCTCTCACTTATTAACTAGGATTAGGATTGCCTCGATATCTGCAAACTCTCCACAATATCCCCCACCAAAACTGGTGGCCGTTCCATGACACCTCATGAAATTTATTATTTAGGGCTCTCGTTGGCCTCTCTTCGAACCTTTATTAGGTGGTATTGAACCTTTTCCATGAATTCCAGGTGCTCCATATTGAAATCGGTCTTGTGCGGAAAAAAGCACTTATTCGCACCGACAATCCAATTCAATGTTGTCCACGCTATAAATTTAGACTCCCAAGATCCACCCAACATCGTGGCTCAATAATACAATCTGGCTATAGGCAATTGGTCTTGGACTTTATTGGACGTCATAGGAATTTTGGATTGAAAGCCAATGTGAGTAAGCAATCATTCCATCTGGTGAAAACTGACGCCAACTTGGTTGAGTCACTCTAAATAGCTGACTCCCTAACAATTAGATCTGGTGAAGTCTTGTAGTCATATCCATAAGCTTGTAGGCTCAGTTGAAGTCTAATGAAATCGACCAATTGTATGATTGGTGGATTACGGGCCAATTTGGGGTATGGATGGTGATTTTATCCACTGGCACACCCAAATCTTTCCATTTATTTATTTGCGGCATCGAAACATAGTATGAATCCACCTGGAGCTAGTGAGGGCTCGCTACATAACTCCTTATTGAATTTGGAGTCTTTTCAAAAACTGTTCTGCGCCATGGGAGTTGCTCACCCAATGCGGGTAGCTTATCCAATTCCTTGCCAGCTTCAATCTATTAATTCCTAAACTTGATAATCCATCCCCCACTCGAAGACTCATGTGAATGCTTATGTAATAACGTCTAGATCTGTTCCTCGATAATGATCAGCCAATTCCTGTCAAATCCAGGTCTAATCCATTGGAAAGCACTCACAAAAGTCATGAAGTACATCCAAGCTACCAGACATCTTAGCATATGTTATGGAAGCAGCCAACCTACCAACATACTTGAAGGATACACAGATGCAAATTGGATAGGATATATCGATACCAGAAGGTCTACTTCTAGATTTGTATTTTTATACAATCAAGGCCCAATTTCATGGAACGGTCGAAAGCAGACCTCAGTAGCATTGTCATCAACCGAATCAGAATACATTACTGCCACGAATGCTACTGATCAATAAGGCAATTTGGTTGAGGCACCTGCTAGCAGAAATCAACCTTCCACAGTCACATCCAACGACCATTTTTTGTGACAACCAAAGCACCATAGCTCTTTCTCTCTCTCTCAATCCGAGATTTCATTCTCGAAGCAAGCATATCGAAATCAGATATCACTATTTGAGAGAGAAAGTGCAAAGCAAGGAGGTATCCTTAGTCTACTGCAGGACAGAATCAATGGCAGCAGATTACTTCACAAAGACTTTGTCAAATGAGTGTTGGAATTTGATGCTCAGCCTCAACTTCATTCAATAATGAACATCCTAAAAAACCAGAAACAAAAGACTCAAATTTCTGAGCAGAGGATCGAAAAATTCATGATCAAATTTTTTAGAAATTTTTGACATTGAATCGACTCGGAAAATTCTATATTTTTTGAGTCAATATTTTTTGAGTCATTGTACATTTTTTGATACTTGTAAATTTCGATACCGTCAGTCTAAAAACCGCCGACCCAACAACTTGACGTTGACAGTCCATCCACTTTGTACATTTATTAACTATAATGAGGTGGTCGTAAAAACTGCAACAAAAGGTTGTTGTAGATATTCTGTAGGATATCAATCCTAGAATCTTCACCAGAAAACTTCTTCTGATTATTTGATTTTCTGTAAGCAGCGTTATCACGGCCAACGTTTGTAAGCTGCAGTTATCACTTCAAGCATTGTACTCACTGTTTGATATTAATCAGAGTGCAAATTTTCAGTCCCACTAATGTATTGTTTCCTTGAGCATTTGCATGAATCATTCATTTTGAATATTCTGTTGCTGTCTGTTGTGCTTCCGATCCTACACCAAGCTCGCTCATCAGCTTTCGCTCATTTCCAACCGATTTCCGACACTTCCTTGTCTCCAAGGATTGGTGAACATAACAAGTAGATCAAAAAATCTTCAAATCTTTGAGATTCATCTTCTTAACATATAGAACTTCATATGGTGTGATTCCTCCAATGGCTTTGTTAGCCAAAATTAGCACATACAATTGCCTCACCCCAAAATGGTTTTGGTAGAGAAAATTCTAGCCTTAAGACTTTAGCACACTCATAGAGATCTATTTTCTCTCTCAGCCACCCCTCTTGCAAAGGTTACAAAGTACTCCATTTTGTTGAGAGGTATAAGGACAAGTTAACTTCCTGCCATTAGCATACAAAACTCTATTATCTTGTTGGAAATGTACTCTCGATCATTATCACATCTTAATACCTTGATCTTAGTATTAAGTTGATTTTCAACTAGAGCTTTGAACTTTACAAATAAATCAAACACCATACTTTTTGAAGGCAAAAGGTAGATCCAAGAAAATCTTGAGTGATCATCAATAAATGACACATATATTTTGGAACCACCATTAGATTCTTGTGAGAAGCTATGCACATCCGAATGTATGATTTCAAGGGAGTGGTAGATCTAGAGAAATGATGCTTGTGAGTCTTTGAGAGACTACAAGCCTCACATAGCTTACCACATCTTGACAACTTCTTGGGGAAGTCGAGAGCAAGCTCCTTTGCACACGTTGATTCCATTGCCTTAAAGTTGGGATGGCCCAACATCTTGTGCCATAGCTCCACTTGGGTGATCTCCTCCTTTGCCAAGTTCACACTCTCCATAGGAACATTAGCATCCAATTCAAACAATCTACCATGTTTAAGTCATTTTGCTATGCAATCATCATTCTTAAAATCCTTTTATATAAACTTAAACACAAAGAATTGTTCCAACACCATATATCTTACACTCTTGGTCACTTTCAGTAAAGATAGACTGTTTAGCACCATTAAAAGAGAGTAGAGTAGAGAAATATTCCTTTTAGAAAGTTATGTTAGAGCTAGCCCCACTATCAATCAACCATGCTTCACTTGAGTTGGATTTGGATGATAGTGATGAGGTATATTCCATCAAGGCTTCTTCATCCTCCTCCTCTTAATGTGCAATGTTGTCTTGTTTGTTCTCTTGTGCATTCTTCTTTTTGAAGCACTCGGATACAAAGCGGCCCTTTTTCCCACAAAAGAAGCACTTAAGCTTGGTCTTGTCCTTTTTGCCTTTGCCTTTTGAACTTGAAGGTCTTCCTCCTTGGCTTCTTCTTGGATCCTTTGGTCTTCTTCTTGCTTTTGAATGAGAAATTGGCTTTCTCATCTCCATCATGCAATGACAAGGAACTCATCGTACTTTTTGCATGAATCATCCTACACTCCTTGGCCACTAGCACACTATGGAGCTTATCAATAGATGAAAAAGTGTCTTAGATGGCAAAACTTTGAACCAAATTTGAGAATTCATCTCCTAAGCCATTAAGGATCACTTGTACTAGCTCATTGTCAAGTAAAGTTGTCTCCAATAGAAGCTAGTTCTTTGTTGAGAGACATGATCCTTAGCACATACTCTTGTGCACTTTCACTACTATTTGTCATGCTTTGCAAGATTTGATTCCTAAGCATGGGGACTCTAGAAGTATTATTAAATTCATAAATTGGTTTTAGTGAATCCCATGCATCTTTGGCCGAAGTAAAAGTGGCTATCTCCTTCAAGAGGTCATTACTAACATTTATTTTTATGCAATGTAATATGCTAGTCTTGCAGTTTTCTTGTATTTGACCAACTCTTGTCCTCCAAGAGGCTCATCCTCTTCATCTAGGACCATGCCAAAGAGATCTTGAAGCACTAATAGTGAATCCATTCTCACTTTGCATTTTGAATAATTTGTAGAATTCAACCTCTCACTAGGTTAAAGAAGAAATGCTCCAATAAACCGCATCTTCCTAATGACTTGTACAAGATTGTACTTCTCGGCCCTCCCCTAGATTCTTTTTCAAAATTTTCTCACTTGCAATTCAGTTGAAACTCACAAGGATTCAAGAAGCAAAACCCTCTTGATCTCAATTCAAAAGAACTCTTAAGAAGGATTCTACAAATCAATGCTCAAGAAAATTGAAATTGATTTGGCTCTTGAAACTCACAAAGGTTTCACTTGATTTGATCACCTCAAATTACACACTCTCTCAAGGATTGAACGGAGATAAGATGATACTGGATTAAAAAACTATCAAATCTAATCAATATTTGAAAGATTAGGACAAACAATGAATCAATCTATGTCCTTCTTCTTGATGATTCTACAAGATCCGTAAATCAACTTTAAAGGGCTTGTTCTTAGCCTCAATTAATTTGATTCATGAGACAAAGTCAAATCTCATTAATGTCTAATGAACTTTGATGCTTCTTCTATGGTTTGCACCAAAAAACTCATTAAGATGATGTAAATTGAAATTGTTTAGATCTTATGAAAAAAGAGAATTAAATGTAGGTATAGAGGTTCCCACATGTGTGGGAAGTATAGATGTTAACCCTTACCAAGTTTGGCTCACAAATTTTCAAGCAATCACTTGATTTGGACTCGCTCTCACAAGACTAGTTTTCTAGCAACAAATGGATTGATACCATGACATTGTTGAAAGTACAAAGAAAAGGACCATAAATGAATGCCAAAATGATTCACAAGAGTGATTGATTGATTGATCTACCAATTGTTACAAAACTAGCTCTCAAAATTAGATCTAGATTGACAATTTCAATCAAGAGCAATCAATAAATGATCAAATCAAGCAACTCCGAATACATGCGTGTGGGGTATGGCCTGACTAGTACGACCTGTGGACAGAGAATGATTCTAATCAAGTTTAGATTGCATCATAAGATCAACAAGCAAATAGTGAAAAAATTCGAGATAGTCAAGAAAACTCCCAAATCTTGATCTTGCACCAATAGTATGGTAGATTGAAAGTACAATATGGATCATCTTCTTGGCTGGCTGAGGAGGTCCACATCGAAATTAATAAAGCATCCTACCACTACAACTATGTTATTCGCTCCAATGGAGGATTTAAAGTCCTCATTGAACCTAAGAGCAGACTATGTCATATTAGTTCCATGTGTTTAGGTGTCAAATTGACATTAGGTTTACCTAAACAAGTCAATCTTACCTAACCATTAGTTTGCCACTTGGTAGCTCCTTGATTTGAGGAGTTGCCCTAGAATTTAGGAATCATGACCAACTAACCTAACTAATCCCTATGATTGAGATCTAACGTATTTAGGCCTACACACGTGGCACAGTATGGATATATAGTTTATAATTCGAAAAAAAATCACCATAGCATATTTCAAATGAACTAGATTCCAATTTGGCACACTAGGTGAGTTGGTGTATCATGTTGAGTCTCGCCCACTTAGGTTCTCACAATAACACAAAGATGAGAGGAAAAGCCATTATATCTTTACCATGGGCAACAAACATCCATTATCATACATAATGTTTGTCATTTTTGAGATTATATCAGTAAATCTATTTGTGAGACGCGCATTTCAACATCCCATTCATGAGGCCTATGTATTTTTAAGATTCTATGAGAATTAAAGTATTTTCAATATTTCATCCATATAAATTTTCATTTAGAGGGCTGAAAATTATAGCCAATCAAATTTGTAATAAAAATGAAGTCTTATTATAATATTTAATGTATTGTGTAAAATGAGTTTTGACAGTTTAATAAAGAAAATGGAGGAACTCTTTGGGGCAAAAATTTTTGTGGCAAATTTTTTTTACCTGCACATTGCACCTTCCGGATGTGAAGGTGCATGTAAAAACAAAAAAAGAAGAGAAAATAGACGTAAAAACTAATTTCACACCAAGGAAGGACTCGGGCATTTTAAAGGGGGTAGAGGTCAACTCATGTAAGATTTAAGAGTTAATTACACACAAATTTATGAGAAGTGCCAACAGAATTTGTTAGTGATAAAAAGAGGTCTCTTAATCTTGTCACTAGAAATTAGAATCATCTGAAATCTCGATTCTCACCCAATGTAAATAGCTTGAAAAGGGGAACAATTACCAGACGATTTGAACTGGTTCTCAAGTACCATAATGATTTGCTTACAAGGATTCGAACGCCATATTTCATATCTCGTATCACTAGCCAAAACGATCGATCTAAAGTTTAACCAATTGTAACTGGAATTTGGAAAGCTCAACTTACGGTGAACATTATGACATCTATGAAGAGGTTTCCCGACTCACGACAAGGCATATCTGACACGCAGGGCTTCGAGCTGTTTTTCTGCAGACCCGAGAACGTCCGTAGTGGCGATCTTTGAAACTGGACGAATAAACAAACCTTTATAATCCTTATGTTTCCGTTCAATAGCGCAAAAGTCAACAAGAAAAGCTCTGAAGTTAAAAAGCAGGGTAGCTTACGTTACAAAGGACGAAAAAGAAAGCTATCAACCACGAAGTTAGTCTGATTTTGTAATGAATCACAAAAAATTTGTGAGAAATTACATTGTGCACCCATGCACTGAATTCTCGAAACCAGCTCTTTACAGGTTCCCTGCCACAAAAACTTAATTAGTCAAAAGTATCCAATATTTATCATAGAAAAAGGCACATGTTGCTTCAGTGATTGTTTACCAACATTAACGCCTATTCCATACTTCCAGCTGCAGCAGTTGGAAAGTATAATAAACTTTTCTGCCTGAAGGATTCATACTACATAGCATCAAGATTGTTAAAGTATTTCAGATCAACGAACTTTAAATGCAAATCTCATTATGTATTGAAAAAATCAAATCATCTTTGCTCCAATATTGTTTGTCTGTGTAACAGCGAAAATACATAAACATACAGCCGAGGAAATAGGAATCAGAAATAGTCTGATTTGTATTCACACAATCTTTTTTTTTCTCTCTTTGTGTTCACAGAGCAACGGATCTCTCTCTCTCTCTCTCTCTCTCTCTCTCGTACGCTCTTTCTTCTATTGTCTTTTTGTTTTGATTTTGTCATTGCATAATGCTTCCTTCCTTTCGAGATACGTTTCTGGTAGAGTTTGTATATCATTCTGAGAACGACCGTCAGAAGCTTTCATATTTTTTCTTAAGATATGTCGAACTGGGCAAACACAATTTAAGTAATTATGTATCAGCTGATTGATTAACGAAGTTATTCAATATTGCATTTTCGACACTATCCAAGTACCACCTCACAGCTCATAAAATGAGTTTCGCAAAACACAGTGTCGGATGATTACTTGAGCATCTTGAATATCCTCATGAGCATCTGCAGCAAAATTTTGCCATTCCTGACTGATTTGATCCATTTGCTGCAAACAAGTTTGCACTTCTAGCTGCCAAAACACAGGCGCAATTATTTCGTAACGTGCAGAAGATGAAAGAAAGAGAGTGACGTAGTTAATGCGTGTGTGCAGAAAGCTGAGTCACACTCACATAACTTATGATAACAGGACACAAAGCCTTTATAGCAAGTACGAATTATTTTCATATCTGTCACATCCCACTAGATAAATAGACAGTGAAGTCACTCTAGTTTTTTTTTTTTTTTGCAAAGTCACTCTACTTTAAATTATCAAATAACTTATATCGGTTGTCTAGGATGATATTTTAAATGTTTATATCGGCAGGCGCATGTAAGCTATTGCTTTCCGATAAGTAAGCGTTAATGATAGGTCCAATACCGATTTCACCTCTCGGATTGTTAATGATTAGAAGAGAGTTTCTCATCGTATGAAATAAGTCGAATTGTGGAGCTTAATGGCACATCTATCTCATGTAACATGTCGAGAAGCCACCTTATTACATAATTAGAGAAGCGTTCTGCAGACTGCGGTTGTAATACGTAATAAGATTTATACTTTTTTTCGGTCTCTTGCAGCCATACCAGGAATGTGCTAAATCCGATAATACTGAAGACTCGTCAAGCACGCTATAACAAGCTAGGGCATCTCTGTGACTTTGTCTAAGACCATAACGAGGTATCAGTGTGAATATTGAATTCTAAGATGCTAAAAGTAGGTTCACAACGCTCCTCCACGTCCTCGTTGTAGATGTTCCGTTTTGTTGCAAAACCGTGAATCAAGCATCCTGTCACGATGGACACTTGGCCATCCACGTGGCCTCACTTAGTGCTATAGGATATAGCACATTAACAGATTTGTAAAAAATCAGTAGGCTGCTAGGAATAGCAGCCTAGCACTAGCAGATTTGTAATATTCGTCTGCTATTGTAAGATTTATAAGAGGTTAAGTAATTAATTTGATTTAGTTTAGCAAGCTGCCAAGCACCCTGCAACAGTATACCATTTTTGTACATATATTCTGAGAAACGTGTATGCCTTGAACCTTCCCCTGCCTTTGTGACACGCTTTAGGCTTTAGCCTTCCTTCCTGAGACTATGAGCTAGAACCTACTCCTGGAACCAGTTACTAAGTAGGGATGGATATAATCTCAACATGCAGGATCGTCACTCTCTACCATTTCTACGATACACCTACATAGCTAATAGGTCACATAATTATTATCTATCTAACTTAGCTTCAAGCTAAATCCAGTCTACTTGATAAGTGAGAAATAATTGTTAGAATTATCATAGTAGTTTTACAGATACTACACAAATGCTTTCAGCAACGAATTGATAATTTAGAATCAGGATCACATGGGATCAGACAACGATGCAATATGTACTGCTGAATCCAAAGAGACGCTCCGAATACAAAATGTGGATTCAAAGGTACTTCAATCCTGTAGTCAACTGGGTGCAGGTAACGTAGTACGTGCAATGAAAATTATAATTCTAAGTAGGAAATTCTTGAGCATTCTGATTTAGAATAAGGATAGAATTTAAATAATGATTCACTAGGACCTTCGTCCTCTTTGCAAGCCTGGCACTGGCTGCCTCCATTTCCTTGATGACACCAATGTAATTATGATCCACATCCTTCCTCAAAAGCTCGATTCGAGAAGAAATAGTTGATTTGAGCTCTTCAAGATCGGTTTTCTTGGTAGCAGTAGAGGGGCGTTGCTTGCCAGGGCTAAGAAGGTTGGCAAGCGAGGGGCAGGGCGACGGGGCAGCGAGAGCCGGGATGCAAGCAGGCATGGCGGAGGAATTGCGCCTGCGTCGTCGCGAACTCATCTTCACGGTCTCTGGTAGTTCTTTGCCAGAACTTCCTCTGGTTTGCAGAATATGAGGGATTGAGTGGGGTCGTGTCCTTTCAGGGAGCGGAAAGCCAAAGTTGGGGCGGGGGGTGGGACGGGGGGGGGGGGGGGGGGGGGGAGAGGGGGGGGCTGGTTTTAGCAATACCCGTCATTTTAAGAAATATGAGAATGTGCATGACGACAATGGAGATCTTAGTCATAATTCTGAATAAAGAAAAACATTATGCCTAGATTAGGAGAACATATTTTGAACCACCATGTATTGACATGGGTGGGCTCCAGAGTTAAAGGTCGGCTCTTCCTCACCGTGACCTATCTCACCCTTTAACAGATGAGGGTGTATAGTAAGCATGGTCCTATGCTCGTCAAACACTCTAGCATGATCATAAAGTGGCATGATGGTATGTACACTTGAAGGTGTTTTTTACATCATTGGATGAGGGTGGGACCCGACATGCACACAAAGCCATGGTGATGAAATTTACGCTCCTCCTCACATGTGCATGTGCATGTGCATGTGCATGTGCACATTCTATCCATTTAATAAGAAATGTATTGTTCTCATAAAGAAATAAAAGTTTGTACTTGGTATTATGTACGAAAAGGTCATTCCTTTCGAGCCTTGTGCTTCTACCATGCACATTATGTCATAATGAGCATTTCGATAAAACTCACATTTGGTATGCAATAGGAGGGAGCTCACATTAGAATATGATGGAAGGTTGAGATCTTGAGAAAATCACAAGGCTCTAGAAAAAAGAGTGGGTGGGTGGGTGGTTTGATGCTTTGACAACGATGGAGGGCCCCAGTGCATAGGGCCTTCCCCAATGTGTATGAGAGTCTTTTTATCAGTTTTTATTGGAATTGTTAGAACGTTCATGAAGGCATCTGAGTGTCTACCTACATGAACATTCCGCCCAAATGTGGATGTGCTACATGAAAACTGTATTGTGGACTAGATAATGTTTGTTTGGCAGTACATTGTCGACATTATAAAGACACATTGTACCCATTGTACAAGGGGGGGGTGGGGGCTTTATTTTAAGAATTATCAGAATGTGCATGAGGACAATGGACATTTCAGTGGCTACCAAATGAATGTTCTCATAATTCTGAATTAAGAAACATTATGCGTAGATTAGGAGAACGTATTTTGAACCACCACTGTATTGACATTGGTGGGCTCCAGAGTTAAAGATTAGTTTCTTCCTCACAGTGACCTACCGCACCCCTTAACAAATGGGGGTGTACTATGTAGTAAGCATGGTCCTATGCTCGTCAAACACTCTAGCATGATGGTAAAAGTTGCATGATGGTATGTACACTTGAAGGTGTTTATTACATCATTGGATGAGGGTGGGACCCGACATGCACACTAAGCCATGGTGATGAAATTTATGCTCGTCCTCACATGTGCATGTGCACATTCTATCCATTTAATAAGAAATGTATTGTTCTCAGAAATAAATAAAAGTTTGTACTTGGTAGTATGTATGAATGGTCATTCCTTTCAAGCCTTGTGCTTGTACTATGTACATTCTGTCAGAATGAAAAGAATTTGAACATTCAAGTATGTTTTCTTATAAACTGTTTATTTGATTTGTATTTGTCATTTAAGTTTGATTTGCAATTGATAACATGGATTATTAAATCATTAAACATAATTTGAGTATTATATGTTTGTTGCAAATCATGTTTGGTGGCAGCGAACTATTTAACAGATCGTTCATGCATCAGATCATCTTTAAGTTATGTTTTACCAAGAAAGTCAACAAAGGCAATGATGAGAAATGCTCGGTTTGAAAAAATAAAAAAAGAAATTGCAGAGATTGTTTTGAATAAGGTTCAATCATACTTGGATGCAAATGTGATAGTGGGTGCATGTGATGTTTCTGGAATCAGCAGAAATGCTTATTCTACTTTTTTTTAGAATAGTTAAAGAAGCTTTTTCTCAAGTGATGGACACAGAATTTTGCAAGAGCATGTGATTGGAAGGTTTGTCTATAAATCTATTTTTTTTAAGTGAACAATTTTAATTTGTACGATAATTGATTATTATTTTAATTATAGTCAACATGTGGCAATATCAATGTGGGCATATGGTCATCAACATCGCATTGAATCAATTGATATGAAATGATGAGCTTATAATTGTGGTGTGATGGCATCTTTCCATCAAGAAAGTCGGAGTAGTGCTCGAGATCAAAGTCCAATTTCTAGAGAGCTTGAGAGCTTGATTATGTAGGAACCATACAAGCCATATATGAGGTGTGTTTTGGTGAAATGGATAAATATTTTTTTTTTGAAGTGAAATGGTTCAAAATCAACTATAGAGGCTCAAATGCAACCGCAAAAAAAGATCATAGTGGATTGATTCAACCAAGACTTTAACCATAGACACATTGGTGTTGCCTCTTCATTGTGAACATGTGTGCATGACTTTCACATTTTTTTTGTTTTGTCGATTGTAACCAATGTTATATTAAGCATCTACACTACTTTTTCATTATATCTATTTATTGTGAATTACAATTTGGTCATAACAAATCTCTAGTCTTAACATTGTTAAATGTGCAGGTATTTTTTCAACCATATCAACTAAACAAGAATTGGTGGTATTGTTCAAGTTAAGCCACGCTCAAGACATGTATTTGAAAATGAAGGTGTGGAAAAAAGGTGTTTTTTACATCATTGGATGAGGGTGGGGCCCGACATGCACACTAAGCCATGGCGATGAAATTTACGCTCTTCCTCACATGTGCTTGTGCACATTTTATCCATTTAATAAAAAATGTATTGTTCTCAGAAAGAAATAAAAGTTTGTACTTGTTGGTATTATGTACGAAAAGGTCATTCCTTTCAAGCCTTGTGCTTGTACCATGCACATTCTTTCAGAATGAGCATTTCGATAAAATTCACATTTGGTATGCAATAGGAAGGAGCTCACATTAGAATATGATGGAAGGTTGAGATATTGAGAAATCACAAGGGTCTGGAAAAAGAGTGAGTGGGTGGGTGGTTTGATACTTTGACAACGATGAAGGGCCCAAGTGCATAGGGCCTTCCCAATGTGTATGAGAATTTTCTAATCAGTTTTTATTGGAATTGTTAAAATGTTCATGAAGGCACCTACCTACATGAACATTCCACCCAAATGATGTGCTACATGAAAACTGTATAGTGGACTAGATAATGTTTGTTTGGCAGAACATTGTTGACATTATATTGACACATTGGACCCATAATGTGAAAATTAATTATGTTTAAGGCCCAAGGTCTAGGAAAATGACCAATATCCATGGTAAGGTCCTCCTAACACCTCACTAGGTTCCCTACCTCCATCCAAGGCACGTGGAAGCCCAACCACACATATAAATACTTTTCCACTTTCCAGTAGGAATATCTAATGGATGTAATAACCAGCCAGCAGCGGGTTTGTGACTTGATGGAGAGAAGCATTCCATTCTCCGAGCTTCGCCATAAATTACGTGCCCAGCTTTGTTCATCAAATGTTTCGCACCTTTTTTGCTCACTAGCTTTTAGGCATTGGTCCTAACCACAAATGGTTTCTTAGGATTGCCAATGATCAAGATTGGTGTTGTTATCACACTTTTCTTAAGCAACTCAAAACTATTATTCATATCCTCCGTCCACACCACTAGTGGACTCCGGCTAAGTTTTTAAAGTCTTTCAAAGCTTGAGTGAGGGGAAATGCCATCGTAGAAAACTGGGGTACATGCTGATGGAAAAATCCCATGAAACCCAAGAATGACTTGATTTCTTGAACCGTAGTAAGAATTGGCCATTCAATAACCCTTCGGATATGATCAGCCTCTATTTCTATACGACGTTCGAAAATCTTATGCCCCAGGTATGATAACTCTTTAGCAAAAAGTCACACTTAGAATCTTTGGAAAAGAGCTTTTCTTTTCTTAAGTTGTCCAAGACAATCTTAAGATGCTCTTGATGTTCTGCCAAGGTCTTACTAAAGACTAGGATATCATCCAAGAACACTACTACAAATCTTTCCAAATATGGCTTGAACAAATAAAACCCATCTTAGGTATATCCTCTACCTTAATGCAAATTTGATGATACCCTGATCTTAGATCTATTTTAGCAAAGTACCTTGCACCACCAAGATAATCTATCAGGTCATCCATTCGTGGTAGTGCATACCTATTCTTAACTGTAACTTTGTTCAACTTTTCCATTCCATTGTTAACTCTATGTACAAGATAGGTTGATTGTAAATACCAACATGGAGATTGTTGATGCACAGGTAAAAGGATCTTTTCACATTTTTTATTTACATGATGGCATGGAGTTTAAAATTATATTGAATTGTAATTTAACAAATTTTCGCTGTAATCTTTCAGTCTTCGCAACAAGACGATGCTTTCAGCTGCGGACAATGTTCCATTTGGAATGTTAAATCATTCTTGGATTGGTATATGCTGCAAACTCCAAATGCTAATATACATGAGGTAAATTTCTCAACTTCTTGTATCCTGATGATATTATGTGAACTTTGTGTAATTATATATTTTTTTACACTGGCTAATACATACACTCGATGTTTTAAATTTTAGTTCCAATGTCTTGAAGTATCAACAAATGCTATTCATCAGTTCTGACACGAAATGTTGCAAATCCTACTATCCTCTGCAAGGCCCTACAAGCATGAAGGTGCTGCAAACGAAGCTGCCCCAGAGGTGGATAGTGAGGTTGTGGTGCTTGAGGATCTACCTCAAGCACTTATGATTGAAATGTAAATATAAAAATACAATTACAAATGTATAGAAAGATATCATCACATGATGATGCATAGAATAGATAGGCAAACAGAAAGTTGGCTATTATTGAAAGCCACAAATATTTTATTTTGATTTTAAGAACAATGTCCATTTTCCAAAAAACTAAATACTATTTGTTCGACAAAATCTTGAAGTCATTTGAGACAGCTTTTTATTGATTTTTCATTGTTGCACATCTACCATCCCAATGTTTATGCAGTTTCGACAATTTCTATGCTTATAATTAAATCCTTGCACTATATGTGATTTTCTTGTCTTGGTCTTACCTGTACATCAAAAAAATTTGTTAAACAATATCAACATTGAGATTATTTTAAATGCAATCGCAAAATACTGAAAACACTGAAACCATAAATAAAATCATTAAAAGTCATTTCAAATGTGTATTAAAGAAAGCACACATACGCTTACCAATCTCTCATTGACTCAAAACAAAAGTATTCAGAAATATCATATTGCAGCAAGGTAAGCTATGATCGAATGTGATCGAGTGTCCTCCTCCACCTCAATTGTTGTAAGAGTAGAATCATTTTGCTTCACTTGGATTTCTATTTGATCTTGATGATTCATTGTCCCTCACTTTTTCAAATTTAAGACAGGTAGAAAAATTAGCCAATAGGATTTGAGGCCAATCCACTATATATAGTGGTAAATTCGAATCATTTGTACATGTTCTCTTCATTTCAATACAAGCAGGTTGGCCCTCTTATGAAATGGATATGGAATGTCCTTGCTCTCCATCTTTATGTTCTGTTGCCCAGCAAGATCTTATAAATTAGTTAATACTCACAAAAATACAGAAATGAGTACAGTCCACCAAAGAGATTAGAAATGGTATTTGTGTGGTATTACTGAAAAATGGATTTAGTCATAAGTTTAGTTCTGAAATAGATTCAAATAGTAGTGTGATAGCGCAAGTTCCTTAGGCGTCAAAGACAGCCATGATCTATTCAGAAGCTGAGAAATCGTAGATGTCCGTGTTCTGACCAAAGTGAGTGAACAATTGTTATCAAACAACAATGAAGTACATTCAAATCACAACAAGCATTCATCTACATTATACACAGATAGAAAAGTGCGTTGCTGCTATATTACACTGAAGCACAACAAAATAGCAGTTACAACCAGAATGACAGTGTAACTGGGAGGCTCAAAATCATTCGTCTCATAGACGGAGCATCACGTATAGTGTGCCTAGATGATCCATTTATAGAATTCATCCATGTATTAATTACAGTAAATATTTGTCACCTAATTAGGTAAGTCGTTGTACTTGGAAGTATTTGGCTTGCCACAATTGTACATGGTATATACGGTCAACAAATCAGGGAATGTTGATGCAAACGAGGACGCTGCAAATCTCTCACTTCACATTTTACGTGAAGTGGCTTTCTCTCACTTCACAAATTCTGGGAAGTGCTTGGAACGTTCCTCGTTGAAAATAGATGACTGTCGGGATTTTTCTCTCTCTTCGAGATTTTTCAAAAAAGCCAACAATGCTTGTAACAATGCGAAGGTGCCCTTAAAAAGACAAGTGTCTTTAAAACAGTTTAACTTCTTCAAAATAGTTAAAAGGAAGAAGTTGAAGCCAAGTGTTGCATTTTTCGAGAAAGTGCGAAAAAGCCGACACTCGCATTTCGGGGAAATGCGAAAAAGCCGACACTGTTGAGAAATAGTTGAACTGTTGAACTATGTTGAACTGTCGCATTTGGAAAAAGCCGACACTGTCGCATTTCGGAAAAAGCCGACACTATCTCATTTCGAGAAAAGTCAACACTGTCGCATTTCGATGTAGAGGACGAAAAGAATAGAAGACACAAAAGTTCTGCATGAAAGTCTGCCAACGAGCAGAACACATCAATTGAGGTGAGTGTCAGGTCGCAAACGAACGAGACACTGAATGACTCACTAAAAAACATAAAACAGAAAATACAGTCGTTCTCTTCTCCATCTCATCGTTCACGTCGTCTTCTTGATTGATTCTATCATGATCTATGATCTGTAGTCATTTGCTTAGGGTCATTAGATGAGTTCTCAATATCAAAAAGACCCTTTGTAAAGATACTTTTATTTTATTTTTTAGTTTCGACCGTCACCAGCCCCAATCAAAATGCGCAGATTTGAAATCTACGTAACGTAGTTCAAATTAACTAATAAATAAAAATGCAATATAGAAAACTTTGAAATTTGTGTCCGGGCAGCATGGATGTATCCCATTGGTTTCTTCTTCCTACCCGACACGTGCTAATCTGTCCGACGTCAATACCTCAAGTTAAATTTACTTGACTATGCTGGTTAGTATAATGAAAATTTCTAACTATACTAGTTACAGTTATAGAAATATAGTATGTACAGTTACATAAAATATGGTATATGCAGTAACTGTGACTATGTTGGCATTCACATTAGATTAAATGTGATACGAACAATTGAAATTAAGTATCATATCAGAGAGATTTTTGGTGCCCAAGCTTTGAAAATAGCAATGGCAAGGAGACCCAGATCTACAATCGAGCCTGTGATTCTTTACAATGAGAAAGATGAAGCTGATAACTAGAAGCCAACAAAATATACAAAGAACTCATGGGTATTGCTGCATCCATCATCAAAGGGCAATTTTCGACAAAAAAAAAAAGGAGCAAAAATGACTTACAAATCTTATTAGAAAGCAAAATTTGGAGTTTAAGACTACCCCGAGAGGTCAATCTATATCATAAGTCTTAGTACAACATGTATATATGCATTCAAAAATCAAAGTACATGATATCAATCCTCATGATCATCAAAAATATAATTGTAAGTATATCAAAACATATGCACTCTACCACAATCATAGGTGATTTTCTTTATTGATGCTCTTCAGATTATGATTTAAATGCTTCAACATTGTTTTTTTCTTTCAGATTTATATCCATCATGCATAAGTGAATGGGAGCCCGCACAATCACTTGTAGGAATATTAGACGTGATTCACTCTGATGTTGGAAAGCTGCAATACAAAGGAAGAAGTCTAAAGGAACTTGCAGATTGTGGTATCTATTTTTATGAGTCTTTATATACGCCACAAACAGATGGAAGTTTTGGCAAGCTCGAAGCAATTCCATTGCCTAGTTTTCAAAGTGATGAGTGGCCTACTCCTGACAGCATTGTTTCTGAATCCTTGAGATGCAAGCTACTCATTGATATTAGAAATGCTATGAAGATAAGCACAGGCTCGAAAATTGTTCACCTAAGTTGGTTTATCTCATTACATATATTTGTTGATTTTTTCTCGAGTGCTAGTGTTCGTAGGACACCAACTTTATTTGTTTGCAAGGATTTTTCAGATGAGACTTTGTCAAATCTCATGGATCAAGGCTGGGATAGTAAAACAAATAATGACATAGAATGCAGGATTGAAAAGTCCTCAATGATCTTTCGTTATCATATCGAAAAGTAAATGCTCAGTCTCACATTTAGCTACCAGAGATACAAGAAAATTGAAGGTACATGGCTACCACTGGATCAAGACTTTGAGCTAAATGGTCACACAAACCAAATGGAGATAAGCATTATCTACAATGAGGAATATTTGACTATGGTTGAGGTGGAAGAGCATTGGAAGTTTGATTTTATCAGAACAAAGCTCATGCTATTACAAACCAATCTACCAACATATTCCAGATTTATCATCAACGGAAGACTCATAAGTACTTTATGTTTATTGCCATTTCAAAATAGAACAAAATAAAAGAAAATGTCATCATTTACAATTGCACATTCATATATAGATTCGGATGATTATCTTAAATTTGAGAAAGACATATCCGATGCTATAGATACAATTGGTACTCCTTTTTGTTTTAGACTAGATGAACTTGATTTTAGTATTAATTTTAGAGTTCTAGATTGCTTGGATCTCAAAGACAGACGGTCTTCTATCAGTGATCCTGTGATAGAGTCCGGGCTTACACTCTTGCAATATGACATTGCAAGAGATTCATCCAATGAGTTGCTGGTGCTGAGTAACTTTCTGCTTCAGGCCTTCAAGGAGAATAATGACACATTGTCACAGTGTCTGACAAGTGGATTAACACCAGCAACAAAGTATCTGCTCATCCCTTATCATATGAAGTAAGATATATTAAATGCTTCTTGCTATTCTATGCATTAACATTGGCATTGTCAATGGAAATAGTTCTCAGAATTGCAGCTAAAGAAATTTCAATCTTATTTTGCAGTGACCACTGGAGTTTAAACCTGATCTCTATTAAGAGATTTGTAGATAATATTATTACAGGTTTTTGTGTCAAGATGAATTCGGCAAGAAATACGCATAAAGGTGTAGATATATACCTTCCATATCTAAGTAAATATATTCCTACAGATGTTCCCCATTCTGTGGACTGGCAGATCGTCAGTTTGGAGGTAAACTTTGTCTTTCTTAATAGCATTTTGAAATCAGTATTCTAATGTAATTGTTTCATTGTAATTCATTCTATTTCATAATTGATTTCTTGTGTACTGAATTATTTTGCAGTCAACCCAGCAAAATGATTCATTCAGTTGTGGGTGGTACACATTATACAATGCAAAGTTATTTTTTGAGTGGTTCAACCTTCAACAAGATGTTGATATTTCTAAGGTAATAAATTCTGTTTATTCTTATTTTGGAATCATGATTAGTTTTCTATTTTGTTGATGTTTTTGGCCATTACTAATACATGAATGTTCTATTTTGCAGTTTACACTTCCTTAGTACACATCAAGCCAGGTGTACAGATTTAGACAAGAAATTATCCTAAGTATACTGGCTAGGGCAAGGCTTTAGCCTCCCGTTATTGATGATGGTGCAAAGGATGATGTAATTATACTAAATTAAGATCAGAACAAATATAGATAGCATAGAACAAAAATACATGTATAGAATTCATAGAAAAATATACATTGATATATCAAATGCTACTCCAGTTTATGAATTTAGGAGCACAAAATACATGTCCTGATGCCCAACTTGGGCTTTCATTTATTGAATGAAAGAGTGTATACATAGATTTTTACTAAAGTTTGTTTGAAACTATTGTTCTCCCACAATGGTAATTGTTGTAGGTAGATCTTTGCAGCACGTTATTAGCTCCTGTCTTTTTCGCATCTGTGACATGGCAAGGAGGAGGAGGAGGTGGATGTGTAGTATCTATAGGAATTAAAGGGGTATCCAAAACAGATGTAGCTATATTTACAGCATTATCAACAGTATCGTTATCTACAATGGATTCCGAGTTAGGCTTCACAGAATCTGTGGTGTCTACCCTCCTTACTTTCTTCAGAGCTCTCTTGGGGGCTGTCTGCTTCCTAGGACGCTTCGTAGGAAGATCAGTCCTATCTAGAGGAGTTGGTCTAGGAGTAGCAGGCTGAGATACGTGTAAGCTACAAGACCTATCCCTCATTCTCATCAGGAGCTGAAAATACTTGGGCATTATGGTGACTCTCTTGGAATGGATTGCAAGCAAAAAAGAATTCTCAAAAAAAAGGCTAATGTAACCTTCAGCAGCCTCCTGAAGGCACTGAAGAGCACTGGGTCTGAATCTAACTAGCTGTCCGAGATCATTTCTTGTTATGTTTCGAACAGCACGGTAGAATGGAGCTCTTGGGATCAACAGAGCTCTTGATCTCTGATACTTGTGTATCTCAGAGAGCCACATGCTGCGGTTGCGCGTTCTAGGTCTAGCGGGTGGTGTAATGGCAACCGTAGGGGCTGAGGATGAGCCAGGAGAGAAGAAGTCCCTCCTTGTCTGCTTTCTCCTATCCATGGACGTGTACTATGGGATAGCAGACTTGTGCATGACGGTCAGGATGAGCAGGGAGGCATGATAAAGACCTCGCAGAGGACCGATATGTACGGACAGAATGTACGATATATCGGACCTATGCGAGCCGAATATAAGAGAGAGCGATTAGTTTTGAAGAAAGCCACACAAGTGCGATACAGAGAGACACGTAGGCAGATGTATCGGACCTGTGTGCATGGAAGGCGGTAGGAGGAATATCGATTGTGAAGGACGTGCACAAGTGCAATATGCGGAGCGAAAAAAAAAGTGAAAAAAATTCATCGAAGTTTGTGATTTTATATTGCGGTCCGCACATGCAAAAGAACGTCCTGTCACACATGTGGGAGTTGTATGGACAAATGCAAGAGCGACACATGTCACCCTGTCACATTACATGTGTGGGATTTGTACGAGCAAATGCGAGAGCGACACGTGTTGTCGAGCAAACGAATGAACACGCGACACATGTTCAGGTGTCATTTCACATGTGTCCAGGTGTCACCTCACACGTGCCAGTGCCTTTAGTGCAATTGAAAGTAGACACGTGTCCTTTGTTTGTTGGCCACACATGCAAAAATTTAGTATAAATGGCACAAAAACCAATTAATTTTTTACCTTCTCCGTTCTCAAAATTCACGGCATATTGCTCTTGTGCGCGCGCATTGTTGTCTGTTTGCTTGCAACGATACCTACTTGCGCACAAGTGCGATATTCGGTATCTGTTTGTCGTACATATCCCTCTTGTGCGCCATCTTAATAGTTAGTTTTGTTTCAGTTCTCCCTCGCACACAAGTGCGATGTTCACGTTACTACCATGGCCTCTTCCTCAGGATCCTCATGAGATTCAGGCTTGAGTTCATTTCTTAGTGAATTTGGGATTACTGAAAACCTAGACTATTTCCACAGCCTATTCAGGCCATATCTATATGTTTTCAGGACTACACAACCAAATTCTGACGTATTTTATGAACACTATGTTAGATTCAGAGATATACTTAGTAAGCCTATTTTTTTCAATTTGTTTGTATATTATATTATTGCTGATTTATGTTTGGTATTGATTTTGATGATGAGGAGGGACTTATGACCGGTGAAGAATGCCTGACTAAGACTTTATCAAATATAGCTGAGGATGGGCGAGGCAAACCATCCGATGAAGAATTCACGGCATTTCAATCCCAGATGGGCTTCCCTCGTCCATCATTAATGCATTTCACTGATGATTCAATTCAGTACGTGTTCATTATATTGATCATCTTGATCTAGTTGCTGCTGATGATGAAGAATGTGTAAGTGTTTAAACTTCTTTGCATTAGAATGTTTTTAATCACTGAATGTGTTTTTGCTAACATATTTCCTATTGCAGGATGATCTTATAATAGATGATTTTGTTGCGAGACGAGGTGGTTTCAGACAACACACATCCTCGTTCCAGAGGGACAGTCGACTGGGCCACTATCTTAGGCATTTCCTGAAGAATGAGATCTGTATTGCTCATTCCAGGCTGAGCCCAGTCGGGGAGAGTTTATAATGGCAGTTAAAGCTTTATCATTTTACCTAGGAGGACATAAATTTGTTAAGACAAATAAGGTCATTTTTTGTCCAAAAGATCTTATGTTTTGAACATTTTATGCTTTATTGATGGGAATGTTCCTTTAAGGAGCTCCCATTATTCATTGTATTCCACTAATATTGAGCTTAGCAGAAATAAGAATAATGCACATCTATTAGATGCACACGCTAGCAGAGAATTTCTTGATGACAATACTGCCATAGAATCTAACACAAGATCTGATGATGAATAGTTGACACTTTGTGTTTTGGTATAATACAATCAATACATTTACATTGAGTATTTCTCCTCTCTTGTTCAATGAATTTGCAAAGCAATTCTGAACATGTCATGATTTGATGACAATGATGATCTTCTACTCAACAATCATCTAACTTTCTCTTCCTTGCATGCTTTTCTAAACTTGTTGTAATGTGCGGACTTCAACTCTGCGGTAGGACCACTGAAACAATTGACAAATGTAGTTTTGTTTTTCATTGGTTCCTCCATGTTGTGTATTTCGATGAAATGCTGCTCGTGCTTGCCAGTGTGACTTCTCCATCCCTTGTGATGACCATACACTCAAGCTTCCATACGTATTTGCAAAAAATGTTGTATGATCTCTTAGTATATGTTGCATATGTCAAAATCATAATGTTAGTCTTATGTTTGGATCTAAATATATATGAAAATTTGAAAGCATTTTGAAAATTTTATACTAACCATGTAATGAGTGATGTGATCTTCTCCCCATGCTTTTGATACTGCATTAACAAACTCGACACAAGTCCTTTGGACAACTTTCTTATCAATATCAGAGTTTTTTTTTTTCTTTTCTTAAAATAGCAATCATACTATCAAGCTTTTTCCATACATCAACTTTTAGTACTCTGGTTTTGCCGTCTTTCTCGAAGTCCTGAGTGGCGGCAATAATATCTATCTAGACTGAGTGTTGAATATTAGAAGCCTTACCAGTATGATTTGATAGGAAACGACGTGCTTTTGCTCCTCCTATGCTTGGCTTAGTTGGCATGTTCCCATTCTTTCCTGAAAGCTTGTCATCTTTTTGAATTTTGACATGTCCTTTATGGAGTCCTGCTTTTGATAAAAAATATTTCAATCGATAGCTTCCTTTGCTAATGATGTTGGCTTAGTACCAAGCAAAAACTATATGAAGATAAATGATCTTTTCTATTAATCTAACTTCTGCATGAAGAGTGCAAACATGCACAATTTTTAAGGGGATAGGCAGCACAGGCTTCCAGTTTGGATCTGCATATTCTCTAGTAATTCTTGTACTCCTAGTTACATCTTTTGCCATTTTCATGTAGTACAAACAAGGGTGTTTTGATGTAGCACCGTGAGAGACATTATACATACATTTCAATGTTTTCAAATCACCTGCTAAGTGCCATTCAACATTGAAGTCTCCAACTCCTGGAACATTGAGAAGTCCTCCATCCATAAGGTCCTTGATGATCCTAGGATAAGATGTCCTTGAGAATATCCATGATAATATATCACGATCCTCTTTCAACACCTGTCCAAAGAATTAATCAGACTTAGTTTACAATGTATTAATACTATTCAATGAATGTAATGTAATAATGAGGCTAGTTACCTGAAACGCTGCCAACCACCATATATCATTTTCTGACTAGACACTGAATCTGAAATCTTCTTGGTTCTCTGTTTGTGATAGGGCACCATTCATGAGAGTTATACTAACCCTCTCCATCTTCTGCCCTTTCACAATTTCTGACTCATCTAACTTAAGTACTATGATTATTTTGCCATTCACCTTTTCATAGGTTATATCATAGAATGTGACGATGTATCTCAGCAAGTAATTTAGATCAACAAATAAATTGTTTGATGAATTATAGAATATCGATCTTCCATCAGTTTCATACACCTCCTCAATATGAAATGGAGTTCCAGTGATCTTATGCATACTTGTGTTAATGTATCCCTCTCTTTCTTCAAGTGATATGTCCTAGGGATTGGGACTTTTCTAATTTGAACTTGCTTAAAAGCTTCTCTAATTTGTTTAAATATTGTTGCATATGCTTCTCTGCTAATGCCTGCAAAATCACAAGCATCCTAAACTATAGTCTTATCTAAAAAAATTTGAATGTCCACCATCAAAGACTCTGCTATTTTACACTTTACATTTGAGATGTGCAGCGTACAAGCACATTTCAAAGGAAAAGAGAAGCAAGCTCGATGACAAATCCGAACAAACAATCATGGTCGGCTACTCGAACGGAACACATGTGTACAGACTCTACGATCCAACCATGAAGAAGGTTGTATCGAGCAGAGATGTGAAGTTCGACGAGTCCACATTTCCTGGACCGAAAGACGAAAGGGGCCATGAGATCTTCACACTGGTGCCTATTCAAGAGGGAGATCGAGGACAGTCATCAAATCAGAATGCAGGACCCTAGACTCCAGAGTAGTAGGAAACAGAGGATCGACCCCACGAAATGTTCGAGCAGCGACGAAACGAACCTCGAAGGTCAACAAGACAAAGAAGACCTCCAGACCGCTATTCTGACAATCTTCAATGGAGCGAAGACATGCAGTTCGAGTATTGCAGCTTCACAAAAGAGCCAACAATATATCAAGAAGCTATCCAGAGTCCAGAGGGAGAATTTTGGAAACAGACAATGTCAAAAGAGATCGAGTCGATGAGGCAAAACGAGGCATGGACATTAGAGCCACTGCTAGAAAACAAAAAAATAGTCGACTGCAAATGGGTGTACAAGAAGAAGCTGAAATCCGATGGCACCATTGGCCGCTACAAAGCAAGGCTTGTCGTGAAGGGCTACACGCAGAGATATGGTGTCGACTATTTCGACACATATTCACCCATGTTCAAGATGACAAGCATAAGGCTGCTCCTTGCATACGCCACACAGTACAATTTGGAAATTCACCAGATTGACGTGAAAACAGCCTTTTTCCATGGAGATCTAGAGGAGAAAACTTTCATGAAGCAACCTAAAGGCTATGAAGACCCCAACAACAGACAATATGTCTGTCGATTATAGAGATGCATCTACGATCTAAAACAGGCATCACGAGCCTGGTACAAAAAGCTTGATGGTCTTCTGAAGTCTCTAGACTTCAATCCTACTCAACCAGATTGTAATGTCTACATCAAAAGAGTAGAAAAGGATTTTGTAATATTGACCATTTTCATGGATGATTCGCTGATGATAGGAAATTCCTTGATATTGATCAAAGACACGAAGAGTCAGATTTTTGAAAACTACGAAATCACAGATCTTGGAGAAGCAACAAAATGCCTAGGGTTGGAGATCAGAAGAGATCAAACAAATGGAGAAATGCACTTGAGTCAGTCAGAATACGCTAGAAAAGTGCTAAAGCAGTACCACATGATGAATTGTGAAGAGAAAGCCACACCAATGATAGTTGGAGCCAAGCTCACGAAACAAGATTGCCCAAAGACAGAAGAGGAAGAACAGAAGATGGCAGGTAAATCCTACCAGAACTTAATCGGTAGTTTGATGTACTTAGCAATTTGTACCAGACCCGATCTGGCCTTCTCTATTTACGCATTGAGCCAATTCTGTTTTAATCCTGGTCTAGCACATTGAAAAATGGCCAAACGAATCCTACAGTAACTGAAGGGTACCCAGAATGTTGGATTAACCTACATAGCTAGAAACGAAGAGAAAGGATTTGAGCTACATCACTACAGTGATGCGAGCTGGGCGAGCTGCAAAGATGACAACAAGTCCATTACTAGAGGATGTACGATAGCGTGCGGAGCTGCAATCAGTTGGATATGCAAAAAGAAAACCTTGGTAGCTCAATCTTCTTGCGAAGCTGAGTATGTCGTAGTCTCGAAAGTGGCGAATGAGGTAGTGTGGCAGCAAATGATGTTTGAGGCAATCGGGATACCAATAGAGGGGCCAAGCATGATGATGATGGACTCTCAGAGTGCCATCTATCTGTCCCAGGATCATGTCTTCCATTCAAAGACGAAGCACATTCCTCTGAAGTACCATCACATTCAAGATTTGATCTCGAAAGGAGAGCTCCAGGTCCAACACATAAAATCAAAAAGTATGATTGTAGATCTCCTCATGAAACTGCTCGACAAGCCACTCTTTACCAAGCAAAGAGAGGCAATTGGATTGAATGAACAAAGTTGCAAGGTTCAAGAGGGAGTGTTAGAAATGGTGAACTCTTGCAACTTTGTCGCAACACAAACAAGACACGAAGGTCGAATGAGAACGATTCGCGACAGCCAAACGAGAACGATTTGCGACATTCAACGTGTCTTTGACTCGAAGCATGAACAATTCGCGAATCAATCATGAATCGCAAACACACCTCCAAGACCGCAAACCGCAAAAGGGACGCAAAATGAAAACTACGCAAAGAAACGAAAAGAACGAAAGCAAATGGGAGATTACAAATCAAACAAAAAAAATCTTTCGTGCTGCCAACTAGCAGCTCAATGGGCTTCATGCCTAGCTGAAACGAGTAGCAATGACGGTGACTAACTAACTAGTTGATTAGCGTTAACTAGTCATGTGATTTGACATTTAGCTATCTTGTAAACTCCACATAGTGGAGGTAAAAACGATCCTCTCTGGATCATAAGAATAAGAAGTGAATACAGAGATCTGTAAGAGAGAGAGAGAGAGAGAGAGAGAGAGAGAGAGACGTAGCGAATAGAGTAAAAAAGTAAAGACACCATAGTTGTGCATGAAAGTCTGCCAACGAGCAGAACACAGCGAAAGAGTAGAATGTCATTCCGCCAACGAGCGAGACACTGACGAATTCACTCTAAACTAAAACTGATAATACAATCACTCTATTTTCGTACATCTCGTCTTGTGTTTTGTATCATGATTGCTAGAATAGAATGTGTCATGTGATGCGTAGTCGAGTGTCTGGGATCCTGTAAGGGCTTCCGCACAAAAGATAATTTGAAGATAGAAAATTTTGCGCGATAAAGAGGATGAAGAGGACGAACACGAATCAGTTCCACACACGCGCTCCCGCGACAAATTTGCTCACGAAGCCGCTTGACAAATCACTCTTCGCAAGATAGAGAAAAACAATTGGATTGAATATACAAAGTTGCAAGGTTCAAGAGGGAGTGTCAGAAATTGTGAACTCCTGCAACTTTGTCGCGAAGGTGACAAATTGAATTTGTCGTGAAGGTGACGAAGCGAAATGAAGCGAAGGGCGAACATACCCTGAAGACCGAAAGAAAAGTATTCAAGATTTTGCCCAATGAACAAATGACGAAACACACTAGAGGAAGACACAAAATGAAAGAAAAAAATTCGTGCTACCAATTGGCAGCTCGATGAGCATGGTGTATTGTACTTCACACTCAGCTGAAAGAGATAGCGATAATGGAGAATAACTAACTAGTTGATTAGCATTAACTTGCCTTGTAATTCTCTGACTAACTATCTTGTAAACTCCACACAGCAAAAATAAATACGCATTTTGGATAGAGACGATGTGTAGACAATGTAGAGGATGAAAGAATAGAAGAGACAAAAGTTGTGCATGAAAGTTTGCCAGCGAGCAGAAGACAGCAATTGAGGTGAGCGTCAGGCCGCCAACGAGCGAGAAACTGAACGACTCACTGAAAAATATAAAACAGAAAATACAGTCGTTCTCTTCTCCATCTCATCATTCGTGTCGTCTTCTCAATTGATTCTGTCATGATCTGTGATCTGTAGTCACTTGTTTAGGATCCTAAAGAACAGAAGGAGACACACCACAAAATTCCGCTACAACTACGCCTATCAATATTGAACAAAGCTATAATGACATAAGTCACATTCAACCTTTTAGCAACCAACTTTGAAATTGTTAGCACTAAAGTGATTTTATAGCCGAACAATGATGTATTGAATATTGCAATGTTGATGTATTCAACATAATAGACCAAAACAATAAGAGATTTATTAGTTACAAATAACTACAGAGAAGCATACATTCTGCCATTATACTAAATGCAATAAGAAGATAGATTGATTGATGAGAGCAAAAAACAATAACAAATGAAACTACGTACTCTAAGCAATCTCTGAGTAACAGAAAAGTTTAACTTTGTTTGATGCACTTCCATTGATAAGCTGTAAGCGCGAATAGCATTACTCTAATAGAACTTTGAAAGAAAACTGAGCTAGAGAGTTTGAGCTAGAGCTAGAGTTGAAGAAGTTTTTTATGATCACCTATCTATACTAGAGCAATTAACGTGTATATAGTAGGACAACTACTCAAGTCGCAATCGCATTTGGTAAATAGCCGTAATGCACTGGCATCCATCCAGATAGGACTTCTTGAAAAGCTACTTACAAAGCAGTTAGGACAAGTCTTTAGTTTCATATCAAGTGGAACAATAATTGTCGTTCTTCGACATGGTCGACTCCTTCGACTTTCGTCAACAGTCTGGTACAGATCATCGCGTACATAAGAGATCCTATTATCAAATGATAAGGATACTCACGCATCTGCTCCTTCTCTTCGATCGTTCGAGGACATTGGTCCTTCGACATCTTGAGTCCTAGGTCCATCGGTGAGTGAGCAAATTTGCAATTCATCAGATTATATTTGATTAAGACATTGTAAATGTATCTTTGTTGAGTAATGTAAATCAACTTATGAAATCTATCTCTTAATACCTAGACAATAATGAGCTTCGCCCAGATCGATCATGTCGAATTCATAAGATAGCATTGTTTTAGCTTCTTTTATTAGATCGATACTATTGTTGAAAAGCAATGTGTCGTCCACAGACAAAGTGATAATAATAAAAGAATCCTGCACTAACTTGAAGTAGACATTAGAATCTGAAGTGCTTGGTTTATATCCGTGATTATGTTTACCTTCGATGTTATAACCTTCGGGTTGTATCATGTAAATAACTTCTTCGATAACTCCATTAAGATATGTTGTCTATACATCCACAATCCGAGTGTCTAACATATTGAGAATAATACGTGCGAAAGCTTTACCATCCTTTGATTTCCATTTTGAGTGGGTTGTGTCATCTTCAAGCTTTTCTTCAAGCTTCACTTCGATACCTGTGACAACATCCTACAATTCGTTGGTTATTAGCAAGGTCTTCATCTTAAATTTTCACAAATAGTAATTAAATCCATTCAGTTTGTCTGCAAGAGAGCAAATTTACTTTGAGAATCCATCTGGAACTTTAGTCTGTCGATTAAAATCGATGACTTTTAGAATGATGTCATGTTGTGCTACAATCAGAAATCAATTATCTGATACTTAAATTCGATACCACAAATTGAAAAGAATTAAGAGTAAGTATGCTCTGATATGATACTATAAAAAGTATCTAATGATATCATTAAAGATATCAAATAGTAATAGAGCTCTGATACCATGTTGGAAAGAGGGAAGTGAAATGAGTCTGTTCGATAAGTTGAAGACTATAAGTGACCTATTGAGCACAGCGGAATAAGCCTTCTTTCCTAGTGCATGACTACACTTATCAATAATAAACCAAGCTATAATGACAGAACTCATGTTCAATCTTTTAGCAATCAACTTTGAAATTGTTAAGTTACCCATGTCAAGTGTTGAGAATTATTGAAAGGTGCTCAGCTCTTTTGGAGGTGCTTTTTACAACCCTTTCTTTGGCTATCTACTTTCAAAAACCCTTTATGACCATAGAAACATGTCTATAAAAAAATTTAAATTTGGAGTCCTATAGAGATATATACGTACATCTAAAATTACCTATGTGAAGTGTTGAAAAGTGCTGAAAATTGAAGATTTTTGGGGGTAAATTGCCATCAATTGAGAGAGAAAAAATAAGTTTTTCAATAATACAATGAAGAGCCAAGTCTAGTTCCACACACAATTGAAAGATTGAAATTTCAATCATTTGTTGCCATGTTATGTCTCTTCAAGTGACCAAGGGTTTTATGCGCACAAAAAAAGTGTTTTGAAAACAACTGTAGTGTTAACAAAGCATACCACTATGTAAAATATGTCTCAATATGATATATATGCATTTTCCAAATGTATTAATGCATATCTCAAATTCTTAGTTTAAAAAATTAGTTCCAAGACAATTGTTGGCTCATGCCTTGGCTCCTTCCTTGTAACTATGCACTTGACAAATTTGTAGCACTACTATATTCAGGTATTAATTCGAAAGATTTGTCTTATTTGTTGAAATCAGTTGCCATGTATTTATACAAATTATCAGCCAAAGTCATCAAGAAAACCTTCAATAACTTTCATTTCACATTGGAAGTGTTTGGAGAATGACGGGGACAAGTGTCTAACTCAAGACATCCCTTTAAAGTTGCAATCATTGACTTCCTTGATTTATTTGCTATTATGAAATGGTAGCACATCCATTTCATGAAAATTCAAGTCAACAACCCCTACTTTATTTAATCATCCACTTGCAATATTTCAAACATGTATCTTTTTTAGATGATTAGTAGATGTTATGTGCATCCATTGAAAAAGATTTGTTTTGGAGTGATTCGTGTTGAGAGTGACTTGAAGTACTTTGGCATTTTGAAATGATTGATTTTTCATTTCTAGATTGTCAACTACAAAAAGAATTGGAATTAAAAGAAGTACCAAGTATTGTCTCATTCAACTCTGATCCTTGAAGGGTATTCTCACTCTTTTAACAAGCATCCAAATTCAATGTGGTTTTGATGCTTAAAGGGTATTCTCACTCTTTCATCAAGCATCCAAATTCAATTCAAATTGTTCATTTTGCACCACTTCCAAGAGTTTGTGTACTTACGTGTATAATTTTTGTTACCAATTGTGAATACTCGTGAAACTCATCATAACAATGGATAATCTTGCAACTTGAATAATTGGTACTTTTGCTTGTCTAAAGACTTATCCCATCAGTGTTGCTCAAATTAATCAAAGTATTAGAATGTTGCTCATATATATGTCTCAAAGTGATTCGAATATGCAAATTGATCAACATATTGGTTTTCATTTTCATCACCTTGCCCCTATGTTAGTGAAGTTAGTATTGTTATTAAGGAAAATCTCATAATCGATGTTAAAAGCTTATGCAATAAATTTGTGCAATACACGTTTCCTGACTATGCAATGAAATCGTATGTTTCATGAAGCAAGGCCACAATCATCATTAAGATATATCAGCAAAATCATATGAGATGCTATGCAAAATCAGCAAAAAAAAAATGTTGTATCTTTTCTTTATTGCTTCATAAAAACAAATAAACACAGGGATGTAACACCCACTAACAAATTACAAAATTCTATATACTTGTTAAATATATCTCATTACCATGAATAAATATACTAATACTATTTATATACAAACTTTTTTCTATTATTTGTTAAATATATCTCATCACCAGGAAAAAATATACATACTTGTTGAGTTTCAAATCCAACACATTTGGTAGAATACTACCAAAGACACGTGATTTATTAATATCATAAGATTTGAACTATCATGAACTTCCAAAAAATTGCAAATAAATTAGATAAAAAAATAAACATAACGTAGAAGAAACTGGCTAACATTGGCATGAACTAGAGCACCTACTAAGTGCTTCTAAGGGGGTTATGCTTACTTGATCTTTCTTACTATAAGTACTATATGGGAGAGCAACATTAATTGTTAGTTGTTTCCTATAAGAGCTTCTATTGCCATTGCTGCTCTACTGAATTTTTGAATTGGCAACTTTTAACTTTGATTGTTGGTTATAAGTTCAAGAGGCCCTCAGTGATATCCTTTGTAATAAAGGTGTTGGCAAGGTTTTGACGTCATTTTCAACGTTGTGACCATTATCACAATTGTCAATGTTATATTTTTAATTTATTTTTATGAATCATTTTAAGCAATTAACATCAAGATAATGGTAAGAAACTCTAGAGAAAATTTGGAAATAAAAATGTATGAATGTTTTGAATATGATTTTTAGAAAGTGTTGATGTGTGTACAACTATAATAAGAAAAGGTTTGATAAATGATCTATTTTTTGGGTTTTGCAGGGCATCGTAATGGAAGGAAGGTTCAAAGAGTTTAATTCCTTTTGTGTGAGAGAATTTTACAAAATAGTTGTCACAAGAATGTTTTTTTAGAGAGAGAGCTATACATGAAATTTTGATTGTGAAATCAAAATCTAAAACTGTGTTGGGCATGGGCTTTGAAAATATGTTTTCAAGTCATGACACTCATAGAGAACTTATTCAAAGTTCAATACCATATGCACAAATTCCTAGACAAATGATGAGAAAATAAGCAATATAGATTTTGCTAACCCACACTTGTGTGCACAGTGAGCTATGTACAAAACTGGCACAAAGGTTCACTGCAAATCTTGTCACTTTGGTTTGGTTCCAAAGCAAACTTCTAGCTTGGGCCCATGAAAGTCATTTCTAAGGAGGGTCAAATTTGGTTTGAGCGTTTATCTTTGTTTCAATTATTTTGACAATTTCCAAAGTTGCATATCTAGTAAAACCTATGCTAGAAATAGATCTAGATTTTAACACTTGTCGATAGAAGCTTTTAAAGCTAATGCATAGTAATTGTGTCCTTATTGACCCATGCCCAAAATTGATTCTAATTTTTAGGCTATCTAAACTTAGATTCTCATAACATGCTTTCTCTATCCTTGTATACTATTCTTCAATTTCTAATAATAGTGTCATTGTATGTTCTAGCTCTCTTAGTTTTGATGACAAATAACAGAAAAGTTGTTAACTTTTGACTTTGTAGACCCCATGAGATTTTTTCATGATGATAAAACACAACACTACTTTTACTTTACGTTAGGAATTGTTAGACAAAGCCTATTAATTTGTATGTATAAGGACCAACAAAAGGCATGTGTAAGAGAGTGCTTTCTTGAGGATGCTTATAGTGTAAAGATGATGATATTGTTGAGCTCTTTTTCCAAGACCACAAAAGTGCAAAGGTCATCATCATGCTTGTGCACAATGGATGAATGAGCATAATTTGTTAAGGCATTGTTTTACTTTTGTTTCATTTTTTTGAATTTTCTAAGCTTATTACATATCAAAAAAGAAAGAATGCATGACTTGGCATACACAAGGTATGTTGTACCCAACATAGATTTCATATGAAAGCATTTCCTATCAAAATTAAACCTTTTCATTTAAGCCATCTCAATATAACATGTCTAACCAAGCTTTGACTAGCCTTGTCTTTATCACCAACTTCTGATACTTTCTTAGCTAGCTTTTGCTTCTAAAATATGAAAAATGTATCTTTCATGATTGTGGCATGCCTCATGACATTGCTTTCTTAACAAATGCATGGCCTACCATTGGTTCAATAGGCAATTTATGGTTTAGCTTTAGTGATAAGACCATGCTTGGTATAACTTTTGTAAGTTATCCAAGACATAGATGTGTAAGCTATCTATCACTTTGGTCTAGCTCTAACATTCACCACTTAGACTTTGATTCCAATGTATCTTGTTTGACTCAAACTCTACATTGAAATATATCTTATGTTGATTATTAGACAAAATTTAGGTTTGATTTGAAATTTTGAATCTAAAATATTCTAATGAAATGTTGATTTCTTTTACTCAAAGGTTTGATCTACTTTCTAAAATGACTTTTTCTTCTCAAGTTGTTGACACCCTCTTTAAAAAATTGCATAGCTTGAAATTGGTACTATCAGATACTAGAATATTTTGTACTAGTTGAAGAGTCTTGGTATTAAATAGTCCTTCAAGCAAAAGTCTCCTTAAAAAAAACTTTGGATTTTCCTTGAAATTTAAGAAGATTGTAGGCTTTCTGATTTTTCAAAAAGAAATATCAAAACCTCCATAGAAGACACTGACAATTTGGAAACAGGGCCCATAAAAAAAAATGTGTTTCTTGACACTTCAAAAGCTATGGTTGCTCATGATTCAAACAAATCCTAGAATGTTTCATTGTCTAAGCTCTTCATCCTCATCCAAGAGTTAGATTACTAGTCCACATCTCAAGTTGAGAAGACAGATTATTAAATAAACTGAAGTTTCGACACTATGAAAGCAATTGATGTCCTTGTACGAAGGAACTTATTCTCTACAACATATCATGTACACACACACACACACACACAAGCAAAAATATGATCTATGTAAAAAGAATTAGAGAAAAATTGTTATTGATATCTCTCAAGATCATTATCTCTCATATATTTTATATACTCTAAGAAATTTGACTACCCAACCCCGTCAGATGTTGATAATTTATAATTGCAATTTAGATATCATACTTAGGTCATTGTTGCATCTTGTATTCTTCTTATACTACTCAATTCTCTATAAATGGTTGGGAAATCAAGTGATCTCCTCGATGCATGAACTACATATATAGATAATTCAATAGTAGCTCTACTTGATCCAAGCTTTGAAGTCGGGAGGATCAATACAATCAATTCCATAGAGACACACAAGATCATTCAATTGTGAAAATGTGGTGGAAAGGTCAAATTGAAGCCGCTATAATTAGCATACACATTTGGTCATGAAAATGATTCAATCTACGAATTGATTATCTGCAAAACTTGACTCATACAAAATAGAACTTAATATAAGCAACACAACATGACATGACACGACACAATATTTTTTGAAATAGTTCGATAACGTCAAGAAAGTTTGCATGTTTTATTGCTTTCAAATGCGTGATCTCTCTAAGTCTATTCTCTGGATATGAGAGAGATGTGCAAAACATGCAAACTTAAGCTTGATTATTTTTTATTTTCATGTGCATATCTTAAACCCACATGTTTTTTCTGAAGTAACTTGAGATCTGAATGAAAGGCCAAGTCCTATTTAATAGGCCTCGTTCTAGGATAGTGGTGCACCTCTTCACCTATGAGCAACAAGTGGACCAATCACATCAAAGAGGTGGAACCTAGCTATGGTTAAGTAAAAACCCTAATTTTGGCCAACCCTAAGATTATCTACGTGAGCCATAACAATATGTAAGCCATTTATAAGTAACCCGGAGTTTCTCTCACAGTTCATGACTTTCCGTGTTCAGCAATGATTTTGAGTTTTTTGCTATCTTTGTGATAGTACGCATGTGTGCCAGTTTGACGGTACATATAGTGTAAGTTGCGACACGCATCCCGTAACGGAGACCGAACTGCCATGCAGCGGTATCCCACAAAAATTAGACTGTGTATATATATCTTTCAGTCTCTTTTGTAAATACAGTTCAGAAGTGTTCTCTTGGGTTTGTGTGTGATCTCTCTTTACTATTAATCTGATTGATGTCAGATTGCTTGCAAATTAGCTAACTATACTGCCAATAAGATCCTTGACATGGTATCAGAGCCTTGGAGTGGCACAGTTCGATATTAGCTGGAAGCCAAATTTTGGGAAAAATTGAAGAACCGTTTGCGGTTAGTCAAGCAAGCAATCGTTTGCAGGTGCAATTGAATTCAAGGCTTCAGAATAAGCTATTGGCTTGATCCAGGAGCAAAACTAGGAGCAAACATAGGGTTGCTGAGAAGAACAGCTTGTTTGCATTCAATTGTGCATCAATTGTGAAGTCAAAAAATTCAAGAGAGTTCTTGCAGTAGGGCGACCTCAGTGGTGTAGGAGACTACCAGAAAAATCTCAGAAAAAGATTGAGTAAATCTCAAGAAAGCTCCATCATTTGTACAGCTAGGGTTTTGATGTACAAAATCGTGGATCTTTCTCCACACAGACTATGTTTCAGTGTTGTGAATGCATGGAGAGGGGCGTCCTAGCAAGTAGAATGTGTCTACAAATGGCCGTGAGCAGCCGTAGAGTGTTCTGAGCACTGAATCAGCTGGTATTGTGAAGAAACAGTGCATTTTCAATAAGGGCACATATCTTTTGGGTCTTTTCTCCATTTAGGACCGTCCAAAAGCCAAAATCCTCCAAATTAAGGGTAGAAAAGGACTGTACCCTACAAGTACGGTACCTGAAAACAGAGGGATTGTTGCCGAGAAAGTGTTCGGAGCACGCTAAAAGTCTTTTCACCATTCCTGTGGGCAAGTAGTTGAGAGTTGGTGACGAAGGGCATTTCGGAGGATGACACCGATTTGGCTTCCAATTTGGCAAAAAAGCGTGGAGAGGTCCTGAAACTTTTTTGGTCAAACCTTGAAGTTGACTTTTAGAAGTCTAAATTGCTCTATAAGCTTGTCATTGGGCCTCATTAAAGCGCTATAGGAGCAACTTTTGGCGAAATGGCAGGATTGGGAGAATCCGTGCTTGGAGAAGCTAGTAGATTGGACAGGGTATCCAATTACAGCATTTGGAAATTCAAAATGAAAAGTATTTTCATGGAAAAGGAGCTGTGGGACATTGTCACTGGGGTGGAACAACAGCCAGCTACAACTCTAGCCGATATTCGTGCATTTGACAAAAGGGCGCAGTAGGCCTTATCCTTGATAAACTTGTCAGTGAAAGATCATGTTATTGCCCACATCAGTGAAGCTATATCAGCAAGAGGTGCTTGGGATGCACTCAAAACACAGTTTCAAACGGCGAACCTCTCTCGAATGATGTTTTTGAGGACCAAATTCATAAGTGTTCGCATGGAGGAGAATGAGGGCATAGGGTCCTATTTCACATGAATAAAGGAGTTACGAGACCAGTTGATAGATATTGGAGAGCCAATAAGAGATGTTGAGCTGGTTCACACAACTATAAATGGCCTACCCAAAAATTTCCAAATGTTTGCAAGTGGCATTGCTTCAAGGGAGAGACTACCAACATTTGAAAATCTTCATGGCATCATCCTACAAGAGGAACAAAGACGTGAAGTGGTAAAAACTCGACTTCCCACATCGGAAGATCAAGCAATGCTAGCCAAAGGGAAGCATAAATACAAGAAGCAATCCAAGAAGTCGAATGTGGAGGATGACAATCAAGGATCCACATCAAGCAAGAAGAAGAAAGCCAATTGTTTCTATTGCCAAAAGCCTGGACATTGGGCAAGAGATTGTCACAAAAAGAAGGTGGATATTAAGAGGGGCAAAGTGAAGCAGTTGACCAATTTTGTCGAAGAAGATAATGATAGTGATAATGAAGATCAAGGCACGGCATTTGCGACAGCATTAGCATCGCAACATTTCATCGATCATACACATTGATACGTGGACTCAGGAGCAATGAGACACATGATTGGCAACAAATCATGGTTCAAAAACCTGGAGCTTACTGATGATGCAGATAGAGTTGCACAGGCGAACGGCGACAAGTGCCAAATTCATGGAGTTGGTGCAGTGCCTATTCAATTTCCTGATGGACATGTGAAGGTAATTAAAAATGTGTTGTATGTTCCCGGCCTTCAGAAGAGTCTTTTATCTGTTGGTACAATGACAGATCATAGGTTGAAGGTGGAGTTCAACGACAAGAAATGCCAGATCAAGGATGTGAAATGGGGTTTCAAGGTGATTGTTGATGGCTTTAGGGATAAAACTTGTGGTTTGTAGAAGTTAAATGTTGTTGTTACGAAATGCAATGTGTTAGCATCTACATCTATATCACAAAGTGATTTATGGCATAGACGCATGGGGCATTTGAACTTCAAAAGCTTGAGGCTACTTTGTAAGCTCAAAATGGTAACAGGTCTACCTAGTTTGGATGACAAGGAAGAGTCCATTTGCAAGGAGTGCATGCTAGGCAAGTTACACAGGAAGAAATTCAACAAAGAAGGAGCAAGAAGGGCAAAATGAGTGCTTGAGTTGATACACTCTGACCTATGTGGGCCAATGAAGGTAATGTCTATTGGTAAAGCATTTTATTTACTAACCTTCATTGATGATTACTCACGGAAGACCTGGATCTACACCGTTAAGCAGAATTCTGACACATTTGGATGCTTCAAAGCATTGGTTGAAAATCAGTCAAGTGCTAAGATCAAGGTACTCATGGCAGATCGTGGTGGTGAGTATCGTTCCATAGATTTTATTAACTTTTGCAAGGAGCATGGCATTAAACAGGAGTTTGCGCAAGTTGATACACCTCAACAAAATGGGGTAGCTGAAAGAAAGAATCGTACCATTGTCGAAGCAGCTAAGGCAATGATGACACATAAGTGAGTTACTGATTCTTTATGGGGAGAAGCTGTCGAA
The DNA here is from genome assembly GCA_029204225.1 of Diphasiastrum complanatum. Taxonomy (NCBI): domain Eukaryota; kingdom Viridiplantae; phylum Streptophyta; class Lycopodiopsida; order Lycopodiales; family Lycopodiaceae; genus Diphasiastrum; species Diphasiastrum complanatum. The sequence continues at coordinate 45,293,269 of CM055110.1, read as the reverse complement.
CTCTTTTGATGTGGAAGCTGAGCTGCCTGGCACATATCTTGCTGGCGCTCTTCGTGGTCTTGTCAACCTTGTGGGAGATCCCCTTGGAATAGCTATGCTTTTGCCCTTGTCTGCTCTGCTTGGTCCGGAACCATTTTGATTTACAGGAATTACGGCAGCAGGTTGCCTCGTCGTTCGAATGGGAGACGACTCAAAAATTTTTGTTTTTGTGTTCGTCCTCTGCTCCCTCTGTCAATGGCGACAGATCATAGTACTCTCTCTCCAGAACTTCGTAGCTAACAGGATCGTCATTGGCCATTGTCCTGCTCTCATCGAATCTGACATCTCTCACTGTTTTCACAATGTTTGTGTCTGGCATGTAGACTTTGTAGTATGACGAGTTGTTGTCCCTGCTTGGCTTTCTCATCAAGCTTCTTACGAAGCTTATCAAGAATATGTGCATAAGCTACACAGCCAAAGATTCTGACGTGAGACAGGTTGGGCTTTCTACCCCACCATAGCTCATGTGGTGTCGTGTGAGGAACACCAAACTTGTCTGTTCTGTTCCAGATGTATGCGACTGTAGTTATTGCTTCAGCCCACAGTGCCCTTGGAGCTTTCGAGTAGGCCATCATGCATCTGCCTGCTTCCATCAGGGTCCTGTTCTTTCCTTCAGCAACGCCATTGTGCTACGGTGTGTAGGCTGTAGTTCTTTTGTGAATGATGCCACGATCATTGCAGAAGTCAGTGAAGTGATTCGAGATGTATTCGCCACCTTGATCTATTCTGATTTGCTTCACTTTGCTTCCTGTACATCTCTCAGCCCAATTCACATATTCTATGAATTTATCAAGTGCTTTATATTTATTCTGAATGAAATACACTCTGGCAAATATGCTATAATCATCAATGAAGGTTATATAATACTTTGAACCTCCTACTGAGATCACGTTGAATGGTCCACAGATGTCAGAGTGCACTAGCTCCAGAATCTTTGTCGTTCTGTAGGAGTCTTTAATGAATGGTGTGCGTGACATCTTTCCTGCATGATCTTGCTGGTACTCTTTGGAGCGTGGAGGGCAAAAGAAGGTTTCGTTTCCATCATTGGTTTCGTTTTGGTCATTTGTCTTCTCTCGTATTGGACCACAAAAGATTCTCGTGTCAGACCACAAAAGATTCTTGTTCATGAATCGTTCGTGTTCGCGAACCGTTTGTCTTTGTCTCCTTTGACTTTCGTGTTCATGAACCGTTCGTCTTCGTTTCCTTTGACTTTCGTGTTCGTGAAACTTTTCGTGCTTTGTGTCTCCTAACTTTCATGTTCGCGAACATCTTCGTCAGGCTGAGGGTTGAAAGCTAGCAAGGCTTTGTAGTTATATATATATATATATTTATTTATTTATATATATATTTATATATGTGTGTGTGTGTGTGTGTGTGTGTGTGTGTGTGTAGAAACATTTCATTTCTTCACCCACCATAGCTCATGTGGTGTCGTGTGAGGGACACCAGACTTACCTGTCCTGTTCTGGATGTATCCGGCTATAGCTACTGCTTCAGCCTACAGTACCCTTGGAGACTTCGAGTAGGCCATCATGCATCTGGCTGCTTCCATTAGGGTCATGTTCTTTCGTTCAGCAACACCATTGTGTTGTGTTACGGTGTGTAGGCTGCAGTTCTTCTGTGAATGATGCCATGATCATTGCAAAAGTCAGTGAAGCGATTCGAGATGTACTCGCCACCTCGATTTGTCCTTATTTGCTTCACTTTGTTGTTTGTCATCTTTCAGTCCAATTCACATATTCTGTGAATTTATCAAGTGCTTCAGATTTATTCTAAATAAAATAAAATACACACTGGCAAATTTACTATAGTCATCAATGAAGGTTATATAATATTTTGAACCTCCTACTGAGATCACATTGAATGGTCCGCAGATGTCAGAATGCACTAGCTCCAGAATCTTGGTCATTCTGTAGGAGTCTTTGGTGAATGGAGTGCGTGACATCTTGCCCTTCAAAGATGCATCACAGGTGGTCAAACTGGTTGCATTCGAGATGCTGACCCTTGTTATCGCTCCATGATGGCTTGTTGGGTAAAGTGCCATTGAGTTCATGTGGTAGAGTCTTCTGTGCCACAAAGTGTTTGGTGAGTCATCATGAGTCTGTGCACCTAATCTATAGGTAGGCATACCTTCAGATGATATAGATTTCCTTTCCTTCTACCTTAAGCGATCAGAGTACTAGTACTGGCATCAATCACGTTGCATGCTTCGTTAGAAAATGTCACACGCATCCCTGCATCTACTATTCTTGCTACAGATAGCAAGTCTTGTTGTAGAGTAGGCACGAACAGAATGTCTTCGAGTCGTCTGTCTCTGCCATTGGTGTTGAGCCATAGTGAACCAATATCGTTCACTTGATGTCTAGATCCATCTCCAAGAACTATGAATCTTGAAGGATCTGCACTTCTAAAATCAGACATTATTCGTCTTGATGTCACGAAGTATGAGGTAGCTCTGAGTCCAGAATCACCTCATGTGTGTCAGATGTTGACGTTGCACACATGTCTTTAGGCGGTCAAACAGTTTCTGTTCGTTCTTTCTTTGCACATCTTTGAGCTCTCAGGCTCCTCGACGTAGGATGAATTGTTGCTATTCTCCTGTCTGTTCTACGCTGATTTGTTCCTCGTATTCTGGCGTCAATCCAGGCTGTGTGACCCTTCTTGTGGTAGTGAATACACTCAATCTTGGAATTGAGCCAGCATGTATCTACCGTATGCTCGTCTCTTCTGCATCTCACGCAAGTCTTCTTGTCTGCACCTTGCTGCTTCAACCTCCCTTTGCTCTTCCAGTTGCCTTTGTTTGTTCCCTCTGCTTGTTGATCGTGATCCTGCCTCTGATTCGACTCCCTCTTAGGCTTAAATTGTTTCTTGGATTTTTTCTTGTTGTCGTAGAGGGCCTGGTCACTGATTCGATTCAATTTGACCTAGGGTCGAAACTTGACTGTTAATATCAAAATGACAACTTTTGATCTTCACGATTGTTCTTTATGATAGAATCATACCTAACAATTAACAATTATTGATTGCATTAAACTAGATTACCTTTAGGCTACTAAATATTCTTTTAATCATTAGTAACTGTTAAAGTTGTTTATATACAGATGCCAAAGTTACCTTAATAGCTAAAGAGTTGTGAGATATAGTAATTGGCACCAAGGTTAAGTTTCTTGCTGATAAACAAGCCATATTTGTGGGCTCTAGGGGTCTATATATACCTACATGAAATTGGCCTCCTATACACCCACCTTCCTATTAAATAGGATTATAAGCTTGATTCACATCCCAAGAACCATATTTGTGATCAAGATGTTCTTTGGCCTCGACTTCCTCTCGAATCTCGACAATCACCTTTTTGAGGTTCATGGTAGGATCTTTCATGAGCAGGGTTCTTGTCATCTGGAATGATCTAGGTAAGGCTCTCAACAGGTATGCGAGCTGCTTCTCAGTTGACACTGCATTCTCTGCTCCAAAGTTATGTAGTGATAGGAATAGATCCTTCATCTTTCTCACAAAAGAAGTGAGGTCTTTTCTGTCCCGTTGTAGATTCGTCATCTGATCTTCCAGCATCATGATTTGACTTCTTGATTTCGTCTGAAATCTTGTGAGCAATGCATCCCACATCTCCTTAGCTTTGGAGAGTGTAGCCAGGTCAAGTGTGAGGCTATCTTCGATGGAAGATTATAGCAAGGCTACTGCCTTGTCATTTTTCTCCCTCCATTCGTGTAGCTCCTTGTCTGATGTCGTAGGCATTTCTTCTGTGCCATGCACCCAGGGAAATAAGCCTTCCCCCTTGAGTATCAAAGATGTCTTATTTTTTCAAGCTAGAAAGTTAGATCTTGAAGAATCAAGAATTGTGCAGATCTTGCTCTACATGCTGTTGATTGAAGCCATTGCTTCTGAAATCTGTTCCCTTGTTGATGGTTGTTTGTCTGAATGCTTGGCCTCTTGGATCTGATAACTTCTTGGCTACGTCAGATTATGACAAGGTTGGTAGGCTCTGATACCACTGAAGAGAGTCGATCAAGAAGAAAATCGGGAAACAGTTGCGAAATGGTCACAACCACCACTCAAGCACGACTCAATATGATTCGTATGGAATTCAGATGCGATTTCAACCAAGGTGCGGAATTGAAATGAACAAGAAAACTTAGACACATGAATAGCAGCAGACACATTTGCATTCGAGATCAGACACAACAAGAAAATCATCTGTATTGATCTTTTCTCTTATTCTTCAAGCACTACATGCAAATCCATGCAGTGCGTTGGCGTGGGAGAAACACGGTTCTCTCACGAGTAATGATCTCACTTTACTAGCAGACAGTTGGATCTACAAATCCTAGACAGAATTGTCTTCGCACACAGGCGGACATGTATTCTGTAATTTCGTCTTGATTGCTTACTAGCATCAGACTACTTCATTACACTGTATGTGTATTCTATCTTTTTGGTGTCAAGTATCATCTAGCAAGTATATAGTCGCTCTATGTAGCTTTTAGATTAGAGTGATTAAGCATCTACAACTAACCAAGAAATTACAAGAGTGGCAGATTAGCCACGACCTAAAGTGTATGTGCTGATGTCATGTCATCAGATCAGACATCTGTACTTTTGGGTACTTGCATGACCTTGCAGGTACTCTTTGGAGCGTGAAAGGGTAGGAGAAGGTTTCATGACGTTGGTTTCATTTCCATCGTTGGTTTCGTTTCCATCGTTGGTTTTGTTTCTATCGTTGGTTTCATTTTGGTTGTCTGCCTTTTCTCATACTGGACTGCAAAAGATTCTCATGCCAGACCGCAAAAGATTCTTGTTCGTGAATCTTTCGTGTTCGCAAACTGTTCGTGTTCGTCTCCTTTGACTTTCATGTTCGCGAACCATTCGTCTTTGTGTTTTTCGTGTCAGGAGGAGGGCTAAAAGCTAGCAAGGCTTTGTGAATAGAAACGTTTTGTTTCTTCATCTCTCTCACAAAGTGGTGTGCCACTTCTATGTGCTTGTTCCTTGCATGGAATATTGGATAATTGGAAAGGGCTTGGGCCGAGATATTATCACAATATATCAATGGTAGCTCCTCCTCTTTGATGCACTTTAGCTCCAATAGAATCCTCTTAATCTAAAGCACTTCTTTTGTTGATGTAATGAGTGCTTTATACTCGGCCTCACAAGAAGAGAGAGATATAGTATCTTGCTTTTTGGAAAGCCAAGATATGAGATTTCCTCCAAAAAAGATAGTATATGCAATTGTGGACTTTCAATCCATCTTATCACTTGCAAAGTCCGAATCCGAGTAGCCAATGATGGATAGATCTTCACTCTTGTAAAGTAAAGCACAATCATGTGATGAAAATATGTACCTTAGCGCCCTCTTGGGTAATGTTGGATCTTTGGATCTTGCATAGATTGGCTCAACTTGTGCACACAATAGCTCAAGTCATGCCTACTGATGGTAAGCCAAATCAAGGAGCCAATAAGACTCCTAAAAAGTGTGATGGCCTTGAAGGATCTTTCATCACCTTTATTAGGATCTTTTACAATGTGCTCCATTGGTGTATCAATGCCCTTACAAGTTTCCATATGAAGTTTTTTCAACATAGCAAGAGCATATCTAGATTGAAATATAAAAGCATAATCATCGTGAAAGTCAATCTCTAGGCCTAAGATATAATGGATCTCTCCTAGATCTTGCATCTTAAACTCTTTTCCAAGTGCTATTTTGGTCTCTTCAACCAATCTGATACAACTTCCACAAAGGATAATGTCATCTACATAAATGAGAAGAATAACAATATCACTAGCAACAAACTTGATATACATGGAAGGATCATAGTCACTAAGAGAGTTGAGTCTTTCATGCCAAGGTCTTAGTGCTTGCTTGAGTCCATAAGGACTTTTGAAGAGCAAGCACACTTTTGATTCATCCTTGATGAATCCTTGAGGTTGTTCCATATAGATTTTCTCTTCAAGATATCCATTGAGAAATGCATTGGAAACATCCAATTGGAACACCTTCCACTTGAAATAGGTAGCAAAAGATATAAAAATCCTTATTGTCACCATCTTTGCAACGGGTGCAAAGGTCTCTTCATAATCAAGTCCACGGACAGTGAGCAAATCCCTTGGCACATAATCTTGCCTTGTACTTGTTGATGGTGCCATCTTGATTATACTTGATTCAAAATATCCACTTGGTTCCACTGTGCTTGTTGGATGGAGGATCCACAAGTTCCCAAGTGGAGTTGGTGATCAATGCATCATATTCTTGCTTCATGGCCTCATACCACTCCTTGGTATTGAGTGCTTCTTCAACATCCTTTGGCTCTTCATGTGAGATGAAATATGCAAAATTGGTGGAATCAAGCTCCACTTGCTTGCCTTTGTCATCATAAGAGAGTCCCTTAGGCTCGGATCTCTCTCTTGATGTCCTCCTAGGTGTGAAAACCCAAGGAGACTCCTCCTCAAATCTCGAACCCAACATCTCTTGATTGTCTTCAATAGGCATGATAGGTGATGGATCTTGAGGTAGCTTGATCTCGGCCCCTTCAAGTGATGGATGTTGATCTTCATGGAATATAACATCTCTACTTTCAATCACTTGTGAAGTAGAGAGCACAAAGATTCTATAAGCCTTTTTGGTGGATGAAAATCCAACCATGATCCCTTTGCTAGAGCATGGATCATCTTTCTTCCTTGTTTCCAAGGGAATGTGTGCAAAGCAAATAGTGCCAAATACTCTACGGTAATCAACCTTAGGCTTCTTTTTGAATAAGACCTCATGTGGTTTCCTTCCTTCAAGAGCAAGATGTGGGAGCCTATTGCAAAGATAGTTTGCACAATTTATAGCCTCTCCCCAAAAGTCTTTAGGCAAAGATGCTTCAATCCTTATGGCTTTTTCACACTCGCACAAGGATCTATTTTTCCTCTCAGCCACTCCATTTTGAGAAGGTGAGTAAGCACAAGAGAACTCTCTTTTAATGTCCTCTTTCTCACAATAGTCATGGAATTTGTTGGAGATGTACTCTTCTCCTCCATCACACCTCAAAGCCTTGATCTTCAATGAGAATTGGTTCTCAATATATGCTTTGAATACAAGGAAGTGCTCATACACCATGGATTTTGAAGAAAGAAGATATAGCCATGTGTATCTTGTAAAATCATCAATAAATGTCACAAAGCAAGTGGCTCCTCCCTTGCTTTTGGATGATGAAAAGTGCACATCCGAGTGTATCAACTCCAAAGGATGTGTGCTTTTGATGGAGGATCTTTGATATGCTTTCTTGTGTGATTTTGCAATAGCACAAGCCTCACATGGCTTGATCTCCTTGGAAAGATTCTTTGGTAAGCCAATAGCCTTGGCTTCTTTGCTCATAGAAAGCATGGATTTGTAGTTGGGATGTCCCAACCTCCTATGCCATAACTCCTCCTTCGAAAGCTTTGTCACATAAGCAATATCAAAACTCTCTCTTGGATCAAGCTTGTATATGCCTCCAAATCTTGATCCTTGTGCAAGGATCTCATCATTTCTCTTGATAATACAAGTATCAATATCGAATTTCACATCAAGGCCACCATCAAGTAGTTGGCCAACACTTATGAGGTTCTTTGTAAGATTAGGCACAAAAAGAACCTTGTTGAGAGAAAGAACTTTGGAAGATGAGGTCTTCAAGGGAATACTCCCTATGCCTTCAATATTGCATTCTTGGTCATTTGTTGTATAGATAGTCTTCTTAGCTCCTCCATAAGGCATAATAGATATGAAGGCCTCCTAGGAGCTACACATATGTGATGATGATCCACTATCAATGTACCAAGATCCATCCTTCTTGAAAGGTGTAGATGAAAAACTAGAGACCATAAAAGATCCCTCTCCATCACTTGCAATAGATTCTTCTTTCTCATTTGATATGTGGCTTGCTTGAATTGATTCTTCTTCTTTAAGCAGTTTGCAACATAGTGACCCTTCTTGCCACAAAAAAAAACATTTGATATGCTTCTTCTTTTTTGAGGTAGAAGCATGAGAGGTGTCCTCCTCCTCTCCATTTTGGTCTTTATCTTTAGCGTTGTCCTTGGAAAAGTGTTGGTGTTGCTTTCTGCTCCTCCCTTTGTGCTTGGCAAAAAAAGCTTTGCCATCACTATTATGATTGAGTGATAACTTCTCCATCCTTAATAGCTTGTTCTCATGCCTTGATTCTTCAGCTATTAGCACTCCTTGCAAAGCCTCCAAAGTAGGTATATCCTCCTTGATAGCATAGGATTGGACAAGGTTCTCATACTCATCTCTCAAGCCATTAAGTATGACTTGGACTAGCTCACTTTGCTTTATGGAATCTCCAATACAAGCAAGCTCCCTATGAGTATCTTTCACTCTCAAAAGATAATTATAAACACTCTCATCACTCTTTTGAGAACTTTGGAAGATTTGATTTCTAAGAGTGAGAAATCTTGAAGTATTATTGGCCTCATAGATTGCTTTGAGAGTATCCCAAGCATCCTTGGCCGAAGTGCAAGCACCAATCTCCCTCAAAATCTCATTAGAGACATTCATTTTGATATGATGGACAACCATCCTAGCTCTCTTCTTATACTTTTGTACTTGTGGAAAGACTTGAGGCTCCTCCTCAATCCCAAGTACAATGTCCATCACATCTTGGAGTATCAAGATTGACTCCATTCTAACCTTTCAAATAGAATAGTCGGAGGTGATAGTCTCTCACTAGATTCCAATAGAAGGGACCCATAGATGAAATTTCACACATGTGAGAATGCCCTAATGTGTGTAAATGATCTCCTAAGTCAAGCTTATGCACTTTAGATCAACACTAGATTGAAATCCAAGATCTATGTCAAAATCTAAGGCAAAGAGGCAAAGATAGATGCACACATGTAAGAGAAGTACTTCATGAAAATTATAAGGCAAATTAAGCTCATCTCCTTGAGTAGAGAGAGAATAGAGTAGTTTGCCCTCAGGTAGAGAGAAAAGGAAGTACAAGCAAAACTTGATTGATCTCACAATTGACTCAAAAACTCACTTACATAATGATTGGTAAAGAGAGTACATATAAAACTCATGAAGATCCGAGCTTCAATCCTATAGGGCCCCTAAATCCTAGCCTCTAATCCTATTGCATGAGTGATGCATCCATCTTACAATTCTATTGGACCCTTAATATGGATTTCTCAATTTTGATTGGACCCTTTGAAGTTTTGCCAACATTTTGACTTGATCACTCATCAAATTACATTTACACAAGTGTCACTAGCCTAACTAGCTCCAGTTTGCATCATAAACTTCATCATCACCATCTAAAGTAGGATCCTTCACATCAACATCAAGAACGTTAGATCCATCCACACCATCATCACTTCAAGACACCTTTGGAATATTCCCCTCATCAAAAATGACATCTCCACCAATAATTGTTGGAAAGAGGTGTGTGAAAGATAGGTCGAACTCGAAAAGAAACGAACTCGAATGAAAAATGTTCGAACGACAAGAATTAGATCTTATCGTGCGCAGGCTCATCACAAAAAGCCTTAAACTTGGTAGATATGTTCTCTCCACTTGGTAGATATGTTCTCTCCACCATTGTCACTCCTCAAGCACTTGATCTTTGTAGAAAAATGGTTTTCCCTTGCATTCTTGAACTTCACAAAGACATCATACACATCATCTTTTCTCTTTAGTAGATAGATCCAACAAAAGTTACTAAAATCATCAATGAAAGTTGCATACATCTTAGCTCCACTATTGCTAATTGTAGTAATTCCATGAATATTCAAATGTACAACTTGAAAAGGCTTTGTAGATCTAGTATAAGGCAGTCTATGTGACTTTGACAAAGCACAAGACTCACAAACATGATTGATATCAGTTAAGGATCTTGGAAGACCAATCACAACTTGTTTCTTAGCCATTAGCTCCAATGACTTGAAGTTGAGATGCCCCATCCTTTTATGCCAATTGAATAAGTATTTGCTCACTTGCCATACATCCAACTTGGTTAGCTATAACACAAGCATCTAGTTTGAACAACTTCCCTTGCCTTTTACCTTTTGCAATCAAGACATCCTTCCTTTTGATCATGCAATCTCCTCCAAGTTCTTGATAGATGTGCTTGATCCTTTCATAACATGCACCACAAGCTCTGATACCATGTGAATAATTGCATATCAGTCTAGATCCAAATCCATAACGTGATCTTTGGTTAGAACATCAAAAATATGATATGATGAAGTTGTTGTCCATACAGAAATAGTAAGCTACTATATTTCACACTTGTGGATCCTAAAATAGCATAAAATAAGCATTCTACACACAAGATTGCAAGATATCACAAATATAGTGAACCAATGGATAGATGAGCCCAAGAGAACTCATGTATAAGCATGAAGAGAGAGAGAGAGAGAGAGAGAGAGAGAGAGAGAGAGAGAGAGAGAGAGAGAGAGAGGGGGGGGGGGGGGGGGGGGGGGAGAATGTGTCTCTTCCCATGAGTGTACAACTATATATAACATATCCATGACTCATTAATGAGTTTGGTTTCCCTCCATAATAAAAACCTTAGCATTAATGGATTCAATGTCTCCACCATTCAAATTTGAATCTACTAAAATCGTGTACTACACTTTCAAAAAGTGTTTATTCAAATGCTTTTAGACTAATATAACTTTGAAAAGTCAAACTCTAAGTCTAAAATGAAAATTGGCCTCAATTGCCAAATACACAAATATGACCAAAATAGCAAAACTAGTTGAAATTTATCACAATGATATGTTCTCCAAGCTGCTACTGCTATTTATAACTGCACAAATGTCAGTTTTCCACTTGCCCTAAATGGTAATTTCTTGGTACTTCAACAAATAACCTAGAAATTCTAGTCTAGATGTAATGTATCAAATTTAGCCAATTAGAATGGGTCCAAATCTGACCTCATCCACGTATCTACTTCTCAAAATTAGTACAAACACTATTTAGGCCTTTATCGACAAATACGAACCTATTTCTAAGTTGAGATTTCATCTTGGCCTCAAAATTGCCAAATAAACAATCAAACCAGTTGACATTTTTTCCCACTCCCTCTTCAACTAGATTTAGCATAGATTTAACCACACTACTTTGATCCATCTTAAGAATGATCTCCATTTTAAGTATAGACCTCCTTTCTATGGTCTTATAGTAACTTCCATAATTGATATAGAGAATAGTGTCCACATTGGATGCTTCACTATTTCTTACATCAATTTTACATATCAATATGTAACTAGAACATGAAGAGATTGTAAATGCAATGATTCCTCCATGCTTCAAACTTTGAACTCTTTAGAAAATAACAGCATCCAGTCAAAAAGTGTGAGTAATCAAGCATTTCTTGCATGTCTCCTCCATCTTTGTCCTTCCTTGATATGTTTCCACCATGAAAATCCATGAATGAGCCTCCATCTCCATCTTTCCATAAGATAGCATCAACCCTTGATGAATTGACCATGAATGAGTGATAATGGTTAGCCTCTCTTGGCTTCATTTCCATCAACAAAACTAGCCAAGAATGTTAGTATAACTCCAACATCAAAATGATGCAAAACAATGTGACTAGATTCACCATATCTTCACAATTTGCACACATCCACATGAAATTGCTCAAACATGATATAGAACAAGTAAAGTAAAATTGAATAACACTTCCTTGTTGCTCCGTTGACCTTAATTGGCTCTTCAATTACCTACAAAAACATATTCAAAGTAGCTTTTCCACTTCACTTCCTTTTGAAGCTCTTGACTAGCTCCAAATTTTCACCTTTCTTTTTGTGTTGTTGAAGCCCTTTGAGATCAACCTCTTGATCTTCCACTTGACCATCAAACCCATTGAACAAAACTTTTTTTCCAGATCCATTAGTTGCATACATTCCATGAAAACTACCATCCACTTGCACAGCATCATCTATGCAAGAAGATTCTCCAAAATATGTGAGAAATGCAAAATGAGTAACTTCCACTAGCTTACCATTCTCATCATATGTGAGCCTCAAAGCTTGTTGCCTTTTCCTTGATGTCCTCCTTGGCTTTTGATTTGAGGTAGGCTTTTTAGCATCAACATCCAAAGTGTCATCAATGTCATCAACATCAAGAATGTTAGATCCAACATCCACACCACCACTTGAAGAAACTTTTGAAAAGTTTCCCTCATAAAAAATGACATCTCTTCCAATGGCCACTTTCTTAGTTGAAGGAATAAAAACTTTGTAAGCTTTGTTCACTTCACTATAACCCCCAAATATACCTTTCCTTGAAGATGGATCTTCCTTTGTCCTATCATCAAGAGTAATGTTGTTATAGCAAATGCATCCAAAAGTTTTGAAAAACTTGACACTTGGCCTCCTACCAAACAAGACCTCAAAACTTAAAGGGGTTTTTCCATCCAATACCACACTCGACCATCTATTGCATAGAAAATTAGCACACAACAAAGATTGATCCTTCTTAGAATTATGATTCTAGGGTTAGGTCACATGTGGTTGAAGGGTAAACCAAAACCCTAGATCTGAGAAGGATATGTATATATATATATATATATATATATATATATATATATATATATATATATATATATATATATATATATATATATATATATCATTGTAAATCTTGTGAAGCTGATGATGAAAAATTGAGTCTTTCCACCTCCATCAACATTGTCTTTGATTGGCAAGTTAAAGCTATCATATGTGAGTGATATTATACATTAATTAAATTGTTTGGAAGGTACTAAAGTTGATTACAGGTCTAGGATACTTGTTGCACTTTAATTTTGTGTGTTTGATCAAATCTGTGCTCCTTTTGTGGAGTTAAATGCCAAATTAGCTAGTTTTGGTAACTAGTCTTGACTCTAGCTCATAGTTTGGTCTAGATCTTTGATTTGTGCATTCTCCATCATTTTTAGGATTGATCAGGATTGAATTTCTTGTAGATTTTTGTCATCATTGAGGTCTCTAAATTCATTCTACTTTGCGTACATGTCTTTTTAAATAATCCAAGTGCCTTCTGATGTCCAAGAACAAATTGGACACTGAACAGCCAGATACTAGTTTTGCACTTTCTCATCCATGGGTCCATTATCTCCAAACGAAGTTAGTTTCTTATGATTTCTATTTTGGCCAGTGGGCAATGATCGAGAAAAACTGGCAGGAACAAATCAGATGCTAAACAACCAAGTATAAAGTCTAGAACATCCATGCGCTTCAAAGAAAGTAGGCCAATTGAGACCAAGAATGGGTCAGATTCGATGGATAGCATCCCAAACATCAAATGGGAGGTCGTCATAGGCTTGGGAATCCTATATTAGCTAGACGCATCTATTGCTGCTCATTTCCAGCATCATTTGACCAAACATACCCTTTATGTTGGAAAGAAGTTTTTTTTGGTTATGGCCAGTGGGCAACATTGAGGGAAATTGATAGGAATAAACTGGACGCTGAATGGCCAGGTACTGAGTCTAGAATGTCCATGGAAAGCCCAAGAAAGGGCTTCAAATATAGTAGGTCGGTTGGTACCAAGGCATGCTAAAAAGTATTAAAAACAATAGATATATCCTTTTAACAGTATATCACTTAGCTTTTGTGTTCTTTGAAATTCTGTGATTTCTTTAGCATAATTCATTAGCAAGCATAATAGTTTACAGATAAGCGATTCATGTGCAAAAAAAAAAGACATATTTGGAGGCTTTCCAACCACTATGAAATTTAGTACAGCAAACTCGTGCATAATCAACAAATAGAAAGTCGACCAGTTGTCATGTTGATTCAGTTCTCACAGTCTAAAATATCATTGTTCTTACAAAATTCATACCATTTATTGCCTTGCATGCTAGTTTTAATGAGGTTGTTCAATCTCATACTACCAAATAACAATATTGAAAATTAGCAATTTGCTCATGCATTTACTAATATCTAATAAAAACATAGTTTTTTCATGCATGCAATAATTTCTTGGATATCGTAATGAATCGTGATATTATTATTAAATTAACTTTTCCATGCAAAACTATCACACTAATAAGATTATGTGACTAATTCTAGCTCTAGCAAAAACATTTCCACGAGATTCCCAACAAACTTGTATTTAGGGGGGGGGGGGGGGGCGTTTGATGGCTAATGACCTTATTGGTAATTTGGCGGCAAAGAGATAGACCCCTATTGATCATTTGTTGCCTTCCAAAGATGCACCCAACCTTCGATCCACAGACATATGTTGCCATCAACCCTAGTGAAAGACCTTTTGTTGCTCTCGATCCCCTTCATGGTAGTAATGAAGCTTTGATCAATGATACCAATGTAGTAGCTTCTTGGATAGTAGATTGGCGTGATGATTTTGTACATCATAATCTAAGAGAAGAGAATGAAATATCATATTTCTATGCAATTATATATCTAGCCTTGCAAGTGGTTGAGCATGCTTTGGAAAAAACCATTTCTATTTTAAAAAAATATTGACAACCTTCAATTTGATGGAATATTCATTTGATATTTCTTCCTTGGATACTGACAAAGAAGGCCATGCCCATGGCTTTGTGTCAAGCATGGAGGTAAATGACAGAGGACCACATTATTTCATCATTGAACTAGCTAATCAAATTTACTTGAAATGATCGTGGATGTTAACATAAAGATAATTTATATCCTCCTTTTTTAATAATTCCCTTACCATAATTTCATCGTACATGGCCATCTTCTAAGGACTTATATGATGTTCATGGTTACATATCAGAGATATACATAGAAATCTTAACATGGTATAGAAAAGAAAGGTGCAAAAAGTAGAAGCCTATTCATGGATTAAGGAAAGACACCAATGTCTAATAATGTTAATAGAATTTTGGTATAGAAATTAGAATCGTGTCCTATAGTGGTAGGGAACAAATAAATACGTCCCAAATACGTCAATTGGATGAAAGTCCAGAGATTAAACCTTACATCTTAGCACCCAGAGAACTAGCATTTATTAGTAACAATATCTCTTGAGATTATCCACATCCACAAATTTAAACTCACTTCATGCCTAAAAATGTTAACAAATTCTCAAAATAGAAAATGGAAAGATCCAATGAATGCATGCTATTGAGTGGTAGTCTAACACAATATACATCCTAATCATGTTGAGTGGATCAGAATTCTTGTATCAAACTTATGATTTGGGACCCAAAGGTCCATTCTTAAGATTACAATATCCAAAAACATCTGTGTGAATTTCAAATGTATCCAAATTCACAAATTTTCATTGACATTTTCATTATTTGGTCTATGAGGTGCACTCATTGTAAAGCATGGCAGACCTAATCTTTCTAGAGATTGTTAATGGGTCAATGGGACCTCAACCCGTACAAGTGACTGATTAAAAGAAGAGCTTGCTTAGTTAGTGAGCTCTCATTTCCAATTAAAGTTTAATAGTAGATTGTCATTTACACTATGTTTCTAATCAGCAAGTTATATCAAGTTATAGTACAATGCAATTCACATAACTATTTCATTGTTCTCGTATTGTTTAAATTAAAAAGAAATTAAATCTCTAACGAAGACGATTTGTAACTTGACTTTTTTAATCAAGATATTCCCACGTCATCCAGAAGAACCACCTATTGTAATCTCCTGAAAGCTGTTTTTTTGGGTGTGGTGTGCATCCATGCATGCCTTCATGAAACTGAGCTCCAGACCATGATGTGGGTAGAAGCCTAAAATAAACAGGACACTTATTTTTAGACAGCGGACTATTGAAAATGTCAACAGGCCCATGCAATTATCCGTATTTGAACTCCCTATCTGAACAGAACAATTTCAGCTGAAATCGAGAACCAAGCACGTAACTATAGCACCGAGTCATTCATTACGCTTCTAAGAGATGGATGCACACTGGAGAGACAAACTGCAGAATAACATTGAAGAACATCAAAACATTGGAAAAAATAAAAGCATCTGACAACTCATTTGAAATGTTTGTGCATCGTCACAATACTTGCTCTAAGTTTCATCATTTGTGCAGCAAATTGCTCCTGACCTTGAGAGGAAAAGAAGTGCTCACCATCTCAACCTTATGAAGGACAGTTTCTTTATTGCTTCTGAAGTCTATAAGTTTTATTTCAAGGCCAGAAAATACAATCATCCTTAGACTTTACTCCATATTTCCCAAGTTTGATAGCTGAACTAGTATAACATGGCAAAACAGTTTGCATTCAGTTACTCAAATGATCAAAGAGATTAAAGAACATGCCAGATCGGTCAAACCTCCAGGGTAGATCATTTTTCTTAGCATGAGAATGTCCATAGCTTGTGTAATACCCTTTGTCATTAGTAAGGGATTCTGTGCAATTTGAGCTTCAAGATATAAGATCATCTGGTAAAGCAATCAATTCCCATCGACATAAACTAGCCAATAATCAGTAATTTGAGCTATGTGACTTGAGATGAGATGACAATTCCACACAGCTCTATCATAGTGAGAGTTAAATGTTTGTAAATGCGATGTATATATCATGAAAACACTACTAAGGATCCCATACATGGCTATTGCTGCTAAAGAACAATTCTTCAAGCAAGAATGTGAATGAGACAGCTCCCTGCAGCACAGCGCCTCTTTGATGTGCTATATTGTTTTAGGTATGATGCACCTCCTCTCGGTTGTTGCAAGTAGGCTTGAAAACTTCAACGTTCTGAATCAAAACTATGTTCATTCTGCGTTGCTTCAGCTCTTGGAAGCTCCACATGGATCACTCTGAGCATATCTTGCATCCGCACTAGATTACTCTGTGCATATGACGATGCTCTTACCAGTCTTCCACTGGACATGTTGACAAATACTGTCCCTGATCCAGTTTGCCTACTATCTCCATTTCCAGTATCTAAGTTATTTTGTCCAACAGATTGGGGGTTCAGTGCACTGATCAGATCCAGTTGAGGGAAAACCGAGCAACGGCAATGAGGACATTTTACATTAAGCCGCAACCATTCATCAATGCAGGCAACATGGAAATTATGTGCACATGGAAGTCCACGAACCTGAAAGTTCATCACCAGAATAAACATCAACTAACAACATAGTGACATTTATAAATATTTACAGCCTTTGCAGTCCATACATAAGAGGTCATCAAAAACACGCTGCTGTTAATTCATGAGTATTCAATAGAAAATTAGAGGAGGTACATACAAACAAAAGACAGCACAAAGATAATTCTCTATTATAGTATGTCAGCTTACCAGTATAGACAGTGCACTTGTAGTGTTCAAGATCAATGAATTGCAAATTAGCTCTCTCACCAATGGATCCAGGACTCAAGATGTCGAAGGACCAGTGTCCCCGATGTTGGAAAGAGGTATGTGAAAGGGTGAAATTTCAGAGAAATAAAGACCAAGAATGGATCTAGATCTTTTAGCGTCAAGATTCAATCGTTAATTTTATGATGCATCGCCACAGACCTGATTGTCACATGCGTATTCTTTCACTTCTTGATATACTCTCTCAACAAAAAATTTGAAAGATATGAAGACACCACTCTAAGCTTGTCAAGAGTCCAAGGATCATTCACATTTCAGAAGTATTAAACCCTGTATGCTTTTAATCATTGTGTTTAATGGCCTTTAATAATAAAATTAAACTTCATCAAAATTGTACATCTGAAGATCAAATTATCACGAACATCGGTAATGTAGCAGGAAAACAAGGATTTATTTTACAATTAACAGTTCACTGGCGATTTTTAGAGCCTCAGTATAGGATTTGGATCCGGGTGTAATACGCATTTACTCAGCATAAAAAGGTCCACTTCTTTACAGTGACATGAGGTTTTCCACAAAGTATCATTACCACCGCCGTGCTCTATTCAAATGAAATAATTATGTGCCGGACTAGGAGTTGTACGGAACTCCAGGTATACTATCATAACTCTAATAGCCATTAAATTCAAACCGAAGAACGTATGGCCCAGAGGACATACTTTCACTTGAGCACCAACTTGAAACTGCCTTCAAACAAGCTCCCCAGTAAAATTCTTTCTTTAACCTACCCAAGATTGTGCACCTACCATGTGCATTTCATTTCATCAAAATCTTCTGTGAGCCCTTTCACATAAAGTTACTATTAATTTCCAAGCGTAGCTGATCCATCTAGATTATAGGATCATTGTAGGATGGACAAACATGAATAGCCATTACATGAAAACTGGTTAATAGATAGTCCTTGGATCATTATAGGAGAAAGAAACAAAATTCAAATTAGTGCTTCTATAAAGTTTTCAAAACAGACAAAAGAGGATATGAACAATCAATACAAGACAAAATGGTCACTTGTAGTTCCATTGGTGACAAGAATGAGTGGATCATGAATGGCGTTGCAATGTTGGAGGCAAGTTTTGGAATTGGATGACAAAACTCAGCTATTTCTGTCAAGATAAATGTCCATGAACATACTTTTTGAAAATCCATTTACAAAAATGTCCTGGTGATTTCAGAATCCTTAAAAAACATGGCTATCCAAAGATCCAGTCTCTAGTACTTTTTACGATACATCACCACAGATTGAGCTGTGCATGAAGATTGTTTCACTTGTTGATGTTATCTCTCATGGAACTCAAAGACATGTGGAACCACTCCAAGCTTATGAACCACTAAATGATAAAACACTATACCTTATAAGAATGTTAAACGGGCTTTAACATGGATTTGAAATCTCATTTGAGCTTCACAAAAAACTATTGAACTAAAGATCAGGTTGTCTTGAATATCAACAATATTGCAGGATAACAAGGCTTTCTTATACAATAGATTGGGAATTGTTAGATATTCAAAATGGAAAGCTACAAATATGATGTGCATTGATGCTTGGGGCCTTATCAATTCTTTATCCAAAGATTATATTATAGAGCTTATGATAAGGGCACGGGTCTGCTGCTTAGTCAGTGAAAAAGCCTAGCCATTTCTATGCATATGTGATCTTCCTGTATGGTGTGGGAGACTGCCTTCTATACATATGTGTTCTTCCTTTATTGTGTGGGAGACTAAAGAAGTGCATAAAAAGTCCTGTTCAGCTTATTTGTTACTTTTGCATTATATAAATACTTTTTGATGTGAGAGCCTTAGCAGCAGGGTTGCAGTTATAAGCAAAGCATTACACACAGCATAGAATAGAGAAGAGAATGCAAACATACTGATAAAGCACAACGAGAACAATTATATTAAATGGAGTGCCAATGACACACCAGATAAGCTGATCTAACTAAGCAAACGGTTACTACACTGAGCATAGGCTGATCTAAGCAACGTGCTGCTCTTTGATCAATCAACCTCTTGAATATGACGCTCAGAGGGCCTATTTATACAAATTAAGACCCTAGAGTGTGTGAGTAACACAATTCAGTAGCATACACATTGAAGCACATACAGAAAGTTCTGAAGAACATTTTTTTAATTCGTAAGGTTAGTTTTTTCAATTTTCTTTCGAAAAATTTCAAGATTCCCTTGTAGGGTATTCTCCCAAAACAATTATAGGTGCTGGATTACTACAACAATGAGTGCTGGATTTCTTGACCTGGAAACTAGGGTAATCCCATATCAGTTCGTTCGTTTCCAGCTAGTTTACATGATATCCTAACAGATTTCCAGCTAGCTTCGAGCTTAGTGGCATTCCAGAACCCTGAAAGTGCATTCCTTGGATATTCTTAGTCTTTTTAAACTCTAAGAGTGCATCCTGTTTTAAGCCCTGCGCCAAATATTGATTTTATGGCTGCTAGGACATCGCTATGCATATCATCCATTAAAGAGGAAAATATATGTACCGCAACTATAAAAATACGCTGTCAAGGGTTTTGGTTCTCTACCATATCAAAAACATCCTCTAAAACTCTATAGGTACATTTTGATGATCAATAGCTAGCATCTCCTCTGTAGCCAACCTACTAGCACGAGCATGAGACAGACCAACACTCTAGCACAGACATGTGCCTCACTTTAATCATATAGCACAATTCAAATTTAATCAAAATAGGCCAATTCAAATCAGATAAAAAGCACAAAAAGTTAAAACTTTCTTAGTGAAATGTTTTTCTTTCAAATAACCGATTTGATTCAAATTTAATCTTGAGCTGAGATTCAATGAGCAGGCCTCTCCTCTATTTTATCCATTCTAAATTCTAAATTTTGTGAAATGTCGTTGACTTGTTCACAGCTAGTAGTTAATAACTAAACAAAGAGCATTGATTACGAAGTAGCTAGATGTCACATGATGATTGTTCAGTTACCAATAGGTTTCAAGTCTTAACTTTCTACTCTCTATTTATGAGCTCCTCTTGCCAATTCACGAGAGGTCTATTGTATGTCTTCTTGATAGGAGCCCCTAGCTTGCATGAAGCTCTCCATAGTTTTCCTGTTGGCAAACTCACTTGGTGGCTTGGTTTCTGGAGTCTTGAGTGCTGCATGCGGAGCCTCTCTAGCCAGGTTCATTCATAGAAGCATGTTACAAAGCAATCTATTGTCAATAGTCTTTATTACACTGTTCGAAAATCACTACTTCATTCACATTCGCTGCTGTTTTCATGTGTTCTTGATCTTATGTTGCAAATGTGTTCATGAGTCTGTTGCCACAGCCTTCTTCAAGGGAGCTTAGGACAATTGATGAAATTGGATGTACAGCAGTATGCAATCTAACTTAATAAAGAGCAAGTGACAGGTTCATCAGTTTGAGTAATCAGCCTTGTGCAAGTCTCAAAAGAATGGTTCGTTGACTTCTTAATATCTGTTGTCCCAAGCATCTAAATACAAGCAATAGTTTGGCTGATTACTTTAAGTCAGAAAGAGCATCTAGGTACATATAAAACTTAATCAAACCTCCATATGTCATATTAAATATTGTATCTTGCCTTCTCAAGAATTGTGACTTGTATAAAAGTAGGTATTAAGAAACAAAAATTTTCTGTGTTCTTACAACCAATCGGCTCAGCCACTGTAGATTCAGTTTGTGACACGAAATTTTTAAGCCTTGCCTACAGGCTGCAATCCTGTGGCAAAAGTACTCAAAAGGACCTCCACACGCAGATTAACTTTTGAAAAAAATAAAGAAATTGAACCCTAACATAACCAAAAAAGTGGTGCAAGCTTTAATCAACTTTATCGAATCCAGCTACAAAGTCATAGATCATGAGCTCCTAAAGGGAGCTATCAAAAGTACAGATCATCCAAAGTAAGGCATCCAACATACAATAAGCCCTGATATTTATGATACACAATGAAGCCACCAAGAAGCAGCAGAACCTCACCTCTGTCCCAACCTCAAATTCCTCAAGACAGATTGGACATGAACTGCATTCTGTGGGGACTCCCTTCAGCCTAAATTTTGGTAGTTGCTGAATTAGAGCTTCAACGGCTTCTCTCTTATTCAATCCAGAACAAAGAGTGCATCAGTCTCAAAATAGAAGCCCAAACATATCCATATGAGCAAACTTATCCTTAAATAACTGGTAATGACAACGTAACAAGCAAAAGCTCAGATAGACAGCTAAATGTAGAGCTGCAAAAATGTAAGGATACTTGTGTGAATTTGATCAAACACAGACTGTGATTCAACCTAATCGACGAATAAATCATTTTCCAAGGTTCAAGCTTTTATCTAGTACATACAACAAAAACAGACACACTATGGGACTCAATCTAGTGTAATTTTTTTAAGATTCAGGACAATTGTACATCCACACTCTAACTGGAACAGTGTTTTATCGAATCGTGAACGATGAAACGCATTCGAAACGCTACGTACAAAACGGGGCTGTTTCGAAACGTCAAATGGACATTTGAAACAACTATAAAAAAACCAAATTCTTTTGCATTTTTCTGCAGTTTCCCAAGAGGTAATTGTGGGAGACTTTTAGCACGATAGAGAGCCATTCTAAGAGGAGAAGAGCCAGAGAGAGAGAGAGAGAGAGAGAGAGAGAGAGAGAGATCTGTGTGTGAGTGACATATGTGAGAAGGAGAGGGAGAGCTTTTGTGTGTGAGGGAGGGAGAGGGAGTTTGAGCTTTGTGTTCGACACTTGTAAGTCTTGAGGGTGGTGTGGGCCATGTGTGTGTGAAAATACTTATGGAGGTGGCCCCATTCGAATAAGGGCACACCTTTTACATCTCCGAGGATACAAGATTGCTGTTGCCACTCAGTCACCAGACTTATTAAGGATAGACACAATTGGGGATGAGTCTCATGCTACTCCTTCAGCCACAAGTGATTCTTATTTGAACTAAAGTTTAAACTTCAAAGTTCAGTCTAGTATGTAATTACTGATTAGTGATTATTAACATCTATGACTCTGTGACCTGACCGAGTTTGTCATCGACCATAATCCATTAAAGTTTAAACATTTGCAACATAATACATTGTTACAGGTGCAGCAAAGTACCAAGATTCCACATCACAGCCATCACCTATAGCCGACACTAGTTCTAGGTGTTGAGTGGGAAGGCCCAAGCATGGCGCAATTAAGGATGAGAGAGTTATATGCTGAGTGGCAGTCTGTGGTTTCATGGTGGATGAAGTATGAAAATGATGTTCCCAAGTTGCAAAGGCTTGCCACCCACGTCCTCTCACAAGACTGTGCAGTAGTTGCATGCGAGAGGAATTGGAGTGTGGCCTCTCTGATTCATACAAAGAGGAATAGACTTTCGAATGCACAGTTGGAGAGGTTGGTGTTTGTGCATGCCAACCTGCGACTTTTGAAGAAGCTAAGGGAGACTAGGGAACCCATACATTGTACAAGTAATCTAGATTTTGTAGAGTCTACCATGATTTGTCGAGAGTCTAGACTAAGAACCCTTAGGCTTTAACGTTTAAATTTGCTATTTTGTTTGAAATCATTTACTGAGAATCAAGATCTTGGTTTGAATGTTACCACTTCAATTCTATAGGTTAATCCCGATGAAATCGATGTGGCAAGGGTTCCAGACTTGGCACCAAGATCACAAGACAAGGAGGATATGTATGTTATACTCCATCGGGAGGCCTTAGTGACTACACGTTGATTTCGAATCCCAATTCCCAATTCACTACTTCATATTACTATTTTGTAGATTGTGAATTGTAATTTTAAGTCAAAAGTTTCTAACCCTTGTCCAATCATCAATGTCGATTCTAAATCCCAATTCCTCGTGTGTTGTGCACTGCGCAAGGCCTACCACTCGAGCTGCTGCATCATGTAGGACTGGTCCAAGCGATGCCATTGGGGACTCAGACACCTCTGAGAGTCCCAGATGAGAATCTACCACTGAGCGTGAGGATGAGGATGAGGGTGAGCCTCAGGATGGGGAGGATGACCCTAAAGTCATGCAAGTGGATTCACAACGATAGCTTCCGAGGTAGGCAGTTAGAGGCTAGAGCACTCAGCTCTCAGCATAGTAGCATACTAGGCTCTAGCATGATACATATGAGGCCTCGGGCTTGCCGCTTGAGCCTGGAGGCTAAGCCTGAAACTCTTATTATTTATGCTTTTACTTTAAAGTTTAAACTTTTGACCCTTGAATTGTAATTTGTGAATTATCAGTGGCCACTACAATTTATAACTTTACTATTTATAATTTCTGGAAGTTCTTGGATGTTTGAGACTGTGACATGCGCTGCATGCATTGCGCATGTGTCATGACTCATGACTCAACTTTGAAGTATTCAAGTATGCACTATGGAGTCTGGACTATCTTTTATGTACTATAGCTTATAAATTATGATGAATCATGATTCATGTAAATTGTAATCTGTATTTCAATTTTCTGGTCATTGGTAAGTTGTAATTGGTCACATCAGTGACGTTACAACATGTGAACTTTGAAGCACTTAGCACTGTGAACTTTCAGCATACTACTTAGTCTTGTATGGACTCTGGAGTATGGCATTATGCACATTGGAGATAGAAAATGGATGTATCTACTTAGTACTAGTCTTTCTATGACATGTCTAAACCCCAAAAACCCATAAAAACACTTCTTTTTTAAAAAAAAAAACCTAAAAAAGTTGCATGTTTCGAACCTGGACCTCTCATTTTCAAGTGTTTCAAACGCATTCCGAAACGACATACGAAACGAGTTGAAAAAACATTGCTGGAACAAGATTTGCAATGATTTGATTTTGTCTGTGAAGAAACACAAGTCAGCCAAATAATACCTCAAAAATTGAGCTACAAAAGACAATTGAGTGATAGATGTTGGTTTTATGATGGAGGCAGGTGCTGAGGGCCTGTTCCCACCAACCCATTAGCAATACTTAAGTATGTTACGCATTAGCTTAACTGAGATAACTAAGGCCCCACCAGCTGTTAACTTTAGCTGTTGCCAGTTAGCCAATTATCAGATAACGAAACCTAGTGCATTATCAATGCCAAGATAGTAAGAATTCAGGAGGTCACTTAGCTTAGCAGTTGGCTGCAGGAGTGCACATTTTCAACAATTTGCAGAATGTCCGAAAATGATGGTGGTATTGTGGACAGCAGCGCAGCTATGAATGCAGCAGCAGGGCACAATGGTGAAACTCTGATGGGGCCCAAGCATACTTAACCGTGACCCATTAGGGAACATGCAAAAGGCAGGCGGGGTCGCAAGTGCCAGTTATGCTTAACAGGGTCTCAGTTACACAGGCACGGAACAAGCCCTAAGCCCTTCATCATTCTTCACTGAAATTTCCTTGTGAAAGTGAAAATGGCAAAAAGCTCCAAGTTGCTACAGAAGACAGATGTTTGCAATATACTTCTGGCTAACTTCTGAAAAAATCCATAAACCACTAAGCTTTGACAGATTTTGAAATTCTGCGAGTAGATTTGTTACAGGTAGCTTGCAAATGCATGCGAGTCTTGCTACTAACTTGCAAGACTTGGAAAGGATCTGTGAGTTACTTGCAAAACTCACAACATGCAAAGGCCGGCTCTGAACCACTAAAGTTGATAAGTTTATCTACCTGAGCAGGCGTCAAGCTTAGACCAGGATGATAGAGAGGTATCTCAATGCCACCCCCTCTGGGCTCTTGAACAGGTTGGGATGTACGAAGTGCCCACTCTGGTAACCTGATAAGCTCAGCCAAGACCTGGATGCTCAAATGGTTAATAAGTTGCAGAAGTAGTACGATTGATCCAGAAAGCAGTGCTCCTTCCCAGGTGTATGATTTTATAAGCAAAACTATTACCTGAAGCTCAGAAATTGCAGAACGACGGGGCTGTGCTTGCAGATGGGATTGGCGTCGCATCAGCCACTGCAGAAACTGAGACACGATTAATTACACAAGAATAATTTGCAAAAGATGCAAAAAAAATATTCTAGAACAATTTGCAAAAGATACAGACAATACTCATGAATCCCAAGAGTCGCATTTCATCACCTCTCAGAAAATTGCTGATGCATCAGTTACTGCAATTGTTGACATAGTTTACAGGAATTTCACCAGAACTTCCTCCTAAAAGCTCTTCAAATTTTAAGGTCCATCAGAAGCGACATAAATGCTTATTTCATCTGCCTTTGTATGAGCAGATTTAAATTACATTCTGTCCAAAACAAACATCTGAACTGAAGGCGCTGCTAGCAGCTTTGGTGAAATTTGAGGGAAAATTTCTATTTGAGCGAAAGGATAAGAATGCCACAGTTTTCAAGCTCATAAAACATAATGTGGATGGACGGTACAAGTAGCCAGATTTGGTCAATAAGTTTTGAGTCTTGAGTGCCAGACACAGCAACAGTCAGAACAATGAAGGTAAACATCATCATCTATTTGCCATTCGCAGAAAACGATGGAATATATCTTGGAGGCACTTCTTTCCAAGGGCACCAAGGTACACTTCGGAATTTCAATTCATTGACAGGCATACATTGACCAAGTTCCACTATGTGTATAAATATGCCCACTGTGAAACAAACTTGTCCTTTGGTGGCACTTACATATTACCATAAGCAACCAAATTGCTTCTGCACAAGCAACTCTTATTTAACTTCACAGGCAAGCTTCGGCTATAAAACACTCCCATTCTTGCTCCATACACTTGAACCATATGTGCTGAAGAAATGACCAAAGTATTGAGAAAGTTGTCCAGCAAAAATTGACAAAATCAGAAAGTAAACTCTACAAATTTGAATGAAAAATCAGCATTCCTCTTGAGATTCAAACAGCTGCAATGATTGGATGAAACAGTCAAGAAAGAAACTGCCTTAAGTTATCATAGCAGCACTTAGGCTGCACAGCTTGCTATAACCAGCAGAAAGGAACATCCATGAAGCTACTGTTGACACAGCTTGTGATTTTATCCTACAGATGGCAACGAGAGGGCAAATGTCACTGATCAGCAACAGATGATCAAGGAAGACATGAGAGAAGGTGGAGCAAAGAGAGCCAAGGTGGAGACTATCAAGCTGCTCAAGAAGCATGATTCACAGAACATTCATTCTTCCCATCACATAAGACAATGTATATTTTGAATAAATGCATGAAAATCTACCCCTTCTTAACAGCTTTTAAGCCTAGAATTTTCCAAAATCATAATTACAACTTCCTCATCATAACTTTTTGTCAGATACATCTAAGTCTGATGATATATAACTGAGTTGCGCATTTCTCCAATGATCTTCAGCCAAATAGAGTCCCTTTCCTACTTAACATCCAATGCATGATGCTTTGATTCTCATTACTACAACCTTGATCTCTTTCTGAGTTACTAATGAGCTCTATCATGCATGCCTTGAACTGCTTGCTATAAATATAGAATGCTACAAAGATGGTAAAAAATGCCATTACTGACCTTACTGGCTGAAATGCATGCTATAGCAATCAATCCACAGTAACTGAAAAGCAACCAGATAAGAAAACCCCACTTTTGCCCTTCCTCCGGTAGCTGCACAGCACAAAAATTGCAATGTCAATGAAAAAATCTCCAGCTACAAGATAAAATTTGATGAAGTAGCAAAGTTCAGCCATCACTTGCAAATGGACCTAATTGTATTGGAACAGAGGCCACTGACCCTTCTCAGCTACTCTAGCTACTTAAAAAGAAACTATGTCAGACACTTACACAGTCATGTGCACTGGTGAACCACAGGCTACCAATCACTGTCCAAGCCCAAAGGAACGGATACAAAAGGAATGCCAGGCATGACAAAATAACAATCCTACCACAGAAGCACAAGCGTCTTTGTTCTGGGTCCACATCCCTGTGAAACAAAGTTGTGTTCATAATATTAGAGACATTGAAAAGTAGCATAAGAGAAGCTCAATAGGTCTAAAGATGAATAGCAAGAACAAGCACATACCTTGATCACAGAACTCCATTTGAGAGACAAAAAGTTAACTAAGATATAATAACACGATCTTAATATATAGACAAGTTCTTCAGAGCTATGAGCATCAAGTCTAAATCTTGGACTCTCCATCTATAGCTACAAATTTATCCCCAATGTCTTTGACTCTTGTAAGATGATCTATAGTGGACTCTACATTCTTAACACATATAGAACTCATGATGCATTGTCTATTTCAAATATGGATTTGATACCATGCTTCTTTTGGTCCCTTTGCATCTCTTATCTTATGTGTGAGTCTATTATCCTTTTCCAAACAAACTTTCATTGTGGTGAGCTTTCTAACTACATTCATCAAATTCAATGCTTACTTCCCCATGTAAGGCATAGTCCTTATCCTATAACAATTTTCACAAATCTTTGTCCAGAGAGATGTTTTACATCTTGACTTCTAAAGGACTACAATTTGGGGACTTTCAGCCTATTGCACTCAAGCAGAACAAAATCACTAGAGCTTTTTATCTACAATCTTTACAAGATGCAGAAAACTACTTTGAAACACAACTTTAAAAGCAACCAATTATTTCTAATGCAGGGTTTGAAGTATTTGCACTTATCACCACCAACTTTGTGGAATTTATATGGTTGTTGAACACTTTTCTTTTGGCTGTTGCTATGGCTTCCTCCAACTACTTGTCAAAGAATTCCCACCA
This sequence comes from Diphasiastrum complanatum, assembly GCA_029204225.1. Taxonomy (NCBI): domain Eukaryota; kingdom Viridiplantae; phylum Streptophyta; class Lycopodiopsida; order Lycopodiales; family Lycopodiaceae; genus Diphasiastrum; species Diphasiastrum complanatum. The sequence continues at coordinate 45,265,247 of CM055110.1, read as the reverse complement.
TACTCCAAGGGCTTACGAAACTCTAGGGTGGGTATACCAATCTGCTTCCACCCCCAACCTATAAGATGAAATTGCCTTTGGTGCTCTCTAATAAGGTAGGCGCAAATCTTGAACAGTACTGATGCATCAAAAGCACGCGACTTCTAGTTTTCATATTTGGTAGGCCTATAAGGAACCTTCCAAAAAACTAGCAAATTAAGGCATTAGAATCAGCATGGTCCCAAGAGGGTCTACACCTCACGGCTTGCTCCTAGCTCACCCTAGGGTTATCCGCTAAACAAGAAATCAAAAGATCATGGCCCAGCTTAGTAGATGAGCAAGTGAAAACAATGACTAAGGGGTCCAATAAATAGAGCACCTCATATTTTCTGTAATAGCACTAAACATCTGTCCATAACTAAGCCCATTTCAAAAGGAACGATTTTTTCCAATAACTCATAATATTCTACTTTCAAAATCTTCCATGGATTGAGAATAAGTAAAACTATGTAAATCCTAAGCCCCTAGACATAAATGTCCAAAAGAAAAGATAATCAAGTGACAGTACAAAAGGCCACAAATCTATTGATAGCATGATTTAAGTTTCTTACAGTCCCATTGCAAATGACAATCCATTGTCGACAAACATAAGAAGTCGAAACAAAAATACAGTCGCATAGTCCACCTGCAAGCACCATGTGCTACTAGGGATAAGCTGAAACCATGTAAGGTTTGAACAAAATTGATTGTCTCATTTACTTCATATACAATCAAAAGGTTCAATAGAATATCTACAACTTGCAAAGTAGTCTATCAAGTGCGTTTTGAACACATTATCAACAAATGAGAGATTGTGATATGTACCACAATCCAAATATGTAGAGGATAATTGCAACGACGGTATCTCCCCCAATTAATTGACACCACAATCCTGCTCACCCTTAAGGAACAACGTGCATAATAGAAAGTAAAATTACTTGAAAAAAGGTTATTGTTTACTAATAAACTTGCAAAACTATCTACCTCATTTGTGGTGCTTCTAGAAAAAGAAACAACCTCAGCATGCAAATGAGAACTCAACCTCAATACTATTGGCATTCAAGCCATGCACTTTACAGCAAGCAATTTGTAATGGTAGACCATGTTAAAGAGAGAATATTGAACCTTATTGCATTACAAGTAACTAGGAATCATCTTGGTCGACATTTTCTTAGCCTTTGGGGTTTGGAAATTTTGTTTATTGTCATAAAACTAATACTACATGGCCATGGACATTCCAATATGAAACACCAATGCATGATCATGACCATAAACTAATCCTAGAAAGGAATGTCGAAAAAATTCTCATGCTTGCTTGTACATATTGGAATTCCACACCAAAAGGCAGCAAAATAACATACGGAAAATCTACTTTTGTTGAACATCTACTCATTCACCACAATTCGGATTCCCAGTTTTTGTCAAACATGTTACTACACTTCTTTAATGTGCTCGAAACCATTTCCCTTCCCAAAGGAGCAAAAAGCATCCTTCCAACCACAAGTATAATAGCTACAATAACATTGGGTAAGTTTCAGAGCTTTTTCTTGGCAATTCATGATGCTTAGCGAAGATTTTCCCTGCCAATTGTTTGTGTCAATGAGCTTGAAACAGAATGCGATGAAAACTTGGCAAAAATTGATTGCCTGACGTCTTGCTATAGAGACTTGATACCAGACTATATCATACTATGCAAGTCCAACTCTTGCAAAAGCCACTCAGTTAATATCCCAAAAGATCACACTACTTGGACTAACAGTGTATCGAGAAACGCAAGGATCCAATATTCCGCACCATCAAATGACGCTCAGTTCAGTAGTATTCAGAAAAGGATTCTACAATGAGACTATGAATAAGCGGTCCAGGAAGTTTTCTGAGGACAATGCTCCAAAACAAGACACCTATTAAAGCAATTGACCAGAAAACAAACAAAACAAAGGATACACGCTGGTGCCAAGCATGGATAAAAAGAAGCCATCGAACCTGCAAAGTAAAGAAAAGGTTGTGGATGTAAGCAAGCTACCGAAGGAAAAACAAAACAAAACAAAAAATTCTTTAGGGCTCAACAAAGAGGGTACTGTGACACACACACCACTTGAAATCAAATCCTCGGACGCTCATTATGATCCTCATGACTGAATACACCAAAATGCTGCACTTCTGCAGCCAGATCCCTAACCTCCCATAAGATATGCGTTACCTAAAATCCACAACCATGCTCACTAGTCCAGAGCCTGGAAACAAACACGGCTACAAGTGATAGGTAGCTCAATTTCTCGCCAGCAATCGCAAGTTTTGAAAACCTAATACAAGGAGAGCTCTCAAGCCTCCACTACCCTTTGAACTTCTGCCAAAAACATATTAGCTGTATCATTTGCGACTAATTCTGGAGCTTCAGCTGATGGCTAATGCTCATGCCGAGAAGACCATCTCCCTCTCTCTCCATCGCTACTCACTACACTCTCACTTTCTTTTCCTCTCCCTCTCTCTCTCTCTCCCCTTTGGTAGTCACTTTTGCTAGAGCCCTAACCCTAAGTGAAACTAACCCTAATTCGGAGGGCAAAAAGTTCACCGAATTCTGTCTGCTTTAGTGCTGGAATATTTGCCCAACACGAACAGCATGTCCAAAAAAGTGTGATTCCTCCACGCAAATTCTGGCACGTGGCTTTTTTTTTGGGTGGGGTAAGGGGGGCGGGGGAGATGAGAGGGCAGGGCTTAGATGAAGTGGAACGTAGCACTCGTGAGCAGTGGCATTACGTCATTGGTTGACAGAAGGATCATTATGTTCCATAGTGCAAGCTACGAACAGACTTAGATCTTGACCGTCTATTTCTCTCCTGCTACGTCAGGTATCGTTAATCCGTTGACGGGGGGCTACAGCTTGTAGCATATTCGCTGCTCCCGCAGCTCAGCTGCTACTACACAGAGGACTCCTCTTATTTTTAGTACCCTGCGCACACATCAGGGTGGGCCAGGCAGAGAGGTTTTTTTTTTTTTTAAACTGCTTGCCCTGGTGCCACGTGTCGGGCACCAGGGTTTATCCCATAAGCAAATCTCTGAGATAAACCAATACCTATATATAACTAAACCCACCTGCTTACTCACATGTGTGCAGATGGGTGTGAAGCTGCCTAGTGCCACCTGCCTGGTTCCCGGTGCCACCTCGGCCTGCCCGACGTCACCCACCTGGCGCTGGTGCCCCTGCCCGGCGCCACCTGGGCCCGCCCGGCCTGCCTGCCTCCCCAGCGCCACCCACCTAACCCCGGTGCCCCTGCCCGGCGCCACCTGGGCGTTGCCGCCCCCCTGGTGCACCCGCCCTAGCGCCACGGCGCCCGCCTGCGCCTTTTTGGCCAGCCCCTGGCTAGCGCACCCTGGCGCGCCAGGGTGCTACAATTATGTGGAGCCCTACACAAAGTAGCCCAAGTCCGCATGAATGATACCTAGTCGATAATGTCCAAGTGAGAGAATCTTTTTTCATTTATTATTTAGATTAGAAATGTTTATACATACATACAATCATCTGCCATGGAACACATAGTAGAGAGGCTGGCGGAGGTCCTTGTCAGTGGGCCCCACTTGCACAGGGTGGAAAACACAAGGGTGATAGAGCTTTCCCCTTCTGACTTTTTAATGAAGAAAAAGGAGGCGCCTTTGTGAGCAGAATCCCTACACCACCGCCTTTTTTTGGACATGCACCTTCCACTTGAAATGTGCATGTAAAAAAAAATTACAAATTTAAAACAATAAAAAATGTCTTCATTTCATGGAAGGTCTCGTTCCACCATTGGAAGGGCCTTCCGCCTCTGCCTATTGCCCTCAATCAAAGGCCCTTCCCTAGCGGAACCTCACAAAGCAACCTTCTTCCCCCTAATGCCTAAGTGCCACTTTTTTATTATGGTTATTAATTTTTTTTAATATGTTTATGTGAACATCTATGGTTTCGAAGGAATCATCTATGCGCTACATGGCGAACATTCATTGGATGTCCACATAAACATTATGTCAGTCTAGAAATAATAATAATAAACCTCGCAATTAGGCATTATTTAAGAGAAGGCTCTATCACCCTTGAGTCTTTCGCCTATTGAATGTGCATACACTATGTGGTAGTCATCATGACTAAATGTGTCAATGAAATGAAAATTTTGATTCTTAAAGTAGCTTCAAAACTCGAAAACAAAATGAGCAGCTTGTCGTGACATAAAAGGTAAAAAAACTCATAAACAAAATGAGCACCTTATCGGGGTAAAAGCATTGCGTGCAATGGAACCCATTGGAGCTTACTAATTTCACCCAAGAATTCAACTAATGGTATTAACGGTGATGACCTAAGTTTTGGTCATGAACTTGGTGAGCCTAGGGAAATCAAGTGGGGCGTGAGCTGGGTCCCTAGAATCAACCAATCATGCGTAGTGGCAATGTTAATTTTTTTTCTCAATAGAGGGTACCACATTAGCAGTAGATTATGGCATAATCTATTTGGGGCCACATTAATGGCATAGTACGTTGTAGCATATTGCTAACTTGGCAACCTCTATTAAGACTAAAACAACCCTAGTGTCCACATGTTAAGAGCCAGATTTTATTTGAGAGCCTAGCTCCATTTATTTCACAATAAAAAAAAGTCAAATTGCTAGTACATCTTTGAGGGGCCCTACTCATATGTGGTAGCCCTAGAGCGGGCTAAGTAAAAATATATCTTGTCAAATGTCTCGTCAATACTTGAGTAATTTGATATTAACTAATGGCTTACTCTGATGCTACTATCATTTGGAGGGTTTTCTTTTTTTCATTTTTGGCTGTTGTAAAATAACAAAAATCAAAGTTCTATGATAGGTTTTCAGAGGGCATTATAACCAAAATGCCCTTCATGAAAAAATGCTCATGGATTGGCATTTTTCAATTAAGGGCAATGGGCACCCTAACTAGCAAAGAAGTTATGTCTAACAATGCCCTAGAAAATCAATGGGATGAATCACATCTATTTGCATGTGTAAAAGGAGAGCCTAGTTACATGATAGCCACTCCAAACAATCATGATGCCAACGATAAGAGGATATGCACATAGACTCCAAGTGTTGACGTCAACCCTAGGCAAGTTATGTTGTAACCTACCTACAGCTCCAAAAAAAGGGGTCAAGAAACAAAACAAGAGACTCTTCTAATTCCTAGGTGGAACCTTTAGATTCCACAATATGCCACTTAACAAGAGTCCAAGTTGAATTTCGAAGTTCAAGGTTGATATTTGAACAGTTTTGAGTTGGTGTAAGGTTGATGCACTTCATTTGCGCTAGATTATGAAAGTTGTCTAGTAAAATTTTAATCCAGATCACCAAAATAAAATGCTTTTTTTCGCACAAGTACGATTTCAATACGGAGCGCCTAGAATTCATGGAGAAAGCTGCAGTACTATGTCATCAAGGTACGACGTGAGGCTAGCCAGAGCCCAAAGTGAATAATCTTGCGAGATGTCATGGGACTGCCACCAGTTTTGGTATTGTTGGAGGGTTTGCGGATCCCAAGGCAACCCTAACCCCAGTTAATAAGTGAGAGGGACTTGGCACCCTATGTGTGTAAGTCCAACCTGATGATCACATAATTATTTGATAGTTAGAAAGTCAATAAAAAGACTTTAGGCCTTTTGCGGAACTTTTAATGTCGCAAGCCTAAATGTCAAGTTAGTGCTCGTAACTCCTGGCATAAATCAGTGCGTACATCACTCATGGCTTCCCTAAGATGATCTCGGAATTCATGCCGTACTTCGTCAAGGTAAGTGGAAGACGGTATGCGAGGCTCAGAAGATGTAGGAGAAGTATCCATGGTCAAGGAACGTAGGAAGTGAAGAGAGTGTAAGAAAAGCTAAATATTGGAGGGAGCGAACTTTTGTTGTCACCCCAAATACGCTTTAGGTACACAAACGACACTAAGAGCAAGAAAGGAAATAACAAATGTCAAGAAAAGGTGTGGACAGTAAGGAAAAACCAGCAAAGATACCTCTCGATAGAGCTCCAAGTGTGTGCGAAGAGCTGGCTGGAAAATGTGATGACAAGGAGAATGAAAGTGGGCGCTGGATAGCCTCCAATCAATGCTGAAAATATGGTTGGAAATCTGTGGAAAACGTGATGAAATAGGGCGATGGACAGCCTCCAATCAAAACTGAAATATGGTTGAAACTTTGCTGGAACAATGGCTGAAAATTGTGAGGAAGTAGGGCGCTGGACAGCCTCCAATCAATGCTGAAAAGATGGCTGGGAATCCTCTCCCTGAATCAAATGGAGGATTAAAAAAAAAGAGGGAAAAGGATTTGGAACTTGGGCGCCGGAAATAATCTGTCCAAATTTTTTTTTTCGGTCGCCAAATTTAGCGGAAGTTCTTCTGCTAACTATCTGCTAAAGCTCCGCCAAGGAAAATGCTCTGATGAGAGTTGGTCCTCCTCCAAACTGTGCTGAATGTTGCTAAAGCAAAGAGAGGAAAGCCCTTAACAAAGAGAGAGAAATTAGCAAGGAAAATGGGCACCCAATCAAAAAATCAGATCTGAAATTCAGCAATCAGGAAAGTGCTCTGATACCAAGTTATGATCAAAATCTCAGGTGTTGAATCAATGAAGCATAAAAGACAGCAATAGACTAAAGCCCTACAAGCAATAGACAAGACAATAGGTTCTCCCACGAAGAGCCCAAGCAATACCAATCAATAATCTGAAAAATGAGTGTACAAATGCCCCTATAAATACCCTACCAATGAATCCTAAAATAGGAATTCAAAAGTAAAGGGAGGCAAAATGTGGAGGGAAAATAGTGCGCCCTCCTACGGGCCACCACTCCAGATATAACCATATAATAAGGGCCCAAGGCTGGTCAATGTCATAAAAAAGGATCCAGTCCGGGTCATAAACATATAAAAAGGCTCTGGGGCCTGTACATGACCAATATAAAATGCATAACCAGAAATTAGACAAATGCAAAATATATGCTAGAAACATAATGCCAAATCCAAAAAATCTAAATTATGTAGGCTTTTGACATTTGTCAACTTCTGAACATGGGACTCGATTTTTGGAAGCTTGCCATGTGGGATGTTCAAATCCGACATCCCACGTGGACATCGAATTTCGACATCCAATGTGGACTATGTGTTCGACATGCTAGATGTTGGATTTAGGCATTTCCTACAAATGTTGAATTCTGACATATGTGTATTTTTCATGGATAAAGAGCATTTTAAATTTGTTAGAAAATTTTGAATATGTCTGACAAATTGGAAAGATGTCATATTTGACATGCCAAAAAAAAAAATTCGTAGAATTGTCATGTGCAAAAATAGTCATGTTCAATATTCATTTTGCATTTTATGACGTTGGTGTCATCAACATTTAACATCCACCACTCAACATTTGTGTTACATTACATCAAAATTCAAGATTTGCATTGGAATCAGGGTTCAACATCTAACATTTAATATTTCAGATTCAATATAGAGGTAACAATTTAACAATCATACATTTTTTTATAACTAGCAATTCAAATTTGCACACTTGAGTCATTGAATATTTGCATTGCAATGAAGACTTAATATTGTCGTTGAAACAAGATTCACCATTCAACAATATTGGCATTGCATTCTACCATCCACACTCTCAAGAAAATCAACACTCTTACATTAAGATATGTATACCAAGGAATCAACACTCTTACATTTCTTTGTATGTTGGCATTGCATTTCACATTGCAATGACAATCCTTAAGTATTATATCAAAATAATAGGTACAAATATATGTGAATTGTTTTTCAAGCTCTAATGACTAACAACAATTTAGTAATCTCATGAGTAATGGTGTTGCATCAATATACACAACGAAAATAATGTACAACATGGTGACCAAAATAAAGAGAAATGACATGGAAACACATTTTTGTAATTTTTTGATTTTTTTTAAAATGCTTTGCAAATTTTATATTTTCATGCTAAAAAAATATCATCTTTTTGTGAAAAACTAAAATCATACTAAAAAACTAGATATAACATTTTAACAACATATTCAATTTTGTACATATTTTAAATTAATTAATAATAAATAAGATCATTAAATATGTAAATACTAAAATCAACAAAAAAATCTATTTTACTTATTTGATAAATTTTCTTGTAACAAATATTTTGCATAAAATATAAATTCAAATTAATATTTTTAAAAAACTTTCATTTTTTAAAATAATAATTTGTACATATTCAAAAAGATTTTTGCAATTTAGGTCTTTAGTATATAAATTTAGATTTTCGCAATTTAAGTCTATAACATATAAATTTTAATTTAAAAAAAATCTACTTAAATATACATTTAAAATTACAAGACTTTTGAAAATATTAAGATAATTCAAAAAGAATCTTATTTTTAGTATCTTCATAAGTAATAACTTGACATTTTATTATAGAATTTCTACATTTTGAATATATGAACAATTTCAATAATATTCATTAATTTTTTGAGAATATGATTTTGGAACAAATTCAAAATAATATTGTCATTCTTAAACAACATTCATTAAAATAAACATTTAGTAATTTACCTTACAGAGTAACATTGAAAAATGAATTTTAAAATATTTGAAAATATTTCAAGTAACAAATAGTATTAAAAAATGTATATGAATTTAAAACTTCTGTCACGGATTCAAGTAAATCTACAGATCCTCGTCAAACAAATGATCCTCGACGTGCAAGTTTTTCACATATTCAAAGAAGGTCCACTTCTCAAATCTCCAATCCGGTCAAATCTAAAAGAGCTATATTTAATGAGAATCCTTATTCTTCTGGCACTACAGAACCAGTTGAGACAAATCAATAACAACCTAATGTTCATGCAAACATTCCCACATTTTCTCAACCTGTTTGAGCAACTACAAATGTCACGGGGTCAATTTACAAATTTGATTTCAAAATAAAGAAAAGATACAAGAGAGACTTGAAATCTTCACCTATTTTGACAAAACGTCAAAAAAAATTAATCACAAGACAAGAGATTCGAAAGATACACTCCATTATTTGTTGTTCAGCCGCTTGCTTACAGAAATTAAATAACAAAGATATCGAAAAATTACGGTCCAAGTTTCTCTTGTGAATTAAAGATGAAAAAAATTACTATTTGTATGCCACATTAAGACCTAACAAAAACTCGTATGCATATTTTTAAATGCAACGGAGGTTTGTCGAAAAGCCTACAAAGCTGTTCATGCAATTGGAAATTCACGTCTTCAAATAATGCATGCACCATCAAAAAGATCCAACATTGCAAGGATCATTGCAGGGGAACATCGTGTCTCCGGATGCTTTGAATGCTACGGCTTGGCTAAAGCATTTTGTAGATGTGCATGGAGAGAAATTGTGAAAGTACAGCAAAAAGGACCAAAAATGGATCCAAATCAAATCCACAAGTGTGATTGGGTGTTAGATTGATCTACCAATCTACACAAGATTAGATAGCACTAGACCAAATCTACATCAACAAATCTAACAAGAACAATAAATTATGATCAAAACTTGTACTTGCTGGTTTCACACGTGTGAAGACCTGTCAGAGTACGGACTACCAGCAAATAATGAAGTACACTAAGATTAGAAACCATTAGAAGCATAAAATCACAAGACAAATGGAGAGATTACTCAAGAAATGCACCAAAACCAAGATTTAGCTTTCTTGTCAATTATGGTCAAATGAGCCACCATATATACACAAGAGTTGATGCTTACTCAGTTGATTTGGCACATGTGAGAGTGCCTACTCATCAAAGGATCCACCAATAATCATCAATATGGCACATGGACCAAGTTTCCTAACTTATAGGCACCTCCCTTGATTTTAGGCAATTTTCCTAATTTATAGGGACTTGCACAAATATCTACTACAAGTTGGATCTCACCTACTACTGATGTTTTAACACATATGAGCAGTCCTTGGCACGTGTGAGATCAGTCCTATCCATGTGAAATAGCATTTCCTACCAATAACATGATGCCAAGTGGCATATAGTTAGAAAACTAGATTTTGGCCATTTTAGCCACTAGATCTCAAATGAAATGGTATGTACAACCTATATGACTCATCTAAATGATAAATGTATTTATTTCACACGTGAGAACAGGCTCCACACATGTCTAATGATGATATGTACTAGTCATAATGGTATTTACAAGATTTGATTAACTTAGCTTTTGCCAATTTTAACAATCCTCCTCAAAACTAACTTGATAAAAGCATGATGATGTTAAGCTTGACGCCATGGGCTGAATTGGTCTTCAAATATGGATCCTTGCTGGTTCAAAGGTGTGAAGATCAGCCAATGAGCTTGATGTCGATTCGAAATCACCATATCCATGATAGTGCCTCTTTGATGTTGACTTTTTTGATGAACTTGAGAGCTTTGCACCATCCTAGCACCCCTTTCATTGATTTGTTCCATCCTCGAAACATATGGTTGATCCAAAAGCTCCTCCTCGAAAATAGCTGCAACTCCATGATAAAATAAAGAGTCCTTATTGACTCATAAGTATCACAACGATCCAACATCATGTTACCAAGATCTCGAGAATTAGGCTCATCAACATTGGAAGACTATGCATGCTATAATAACAAAGAGTTTGCATCATATCTCCATGCTTGATTACCATGCTAATCTCATATCTAATGAGGCTAAATACTTCATTATGGAGATAAGTTTCCTTAGAGGATGATTCACTTACTCTCATAAAGAGTTTACAATTTGCGTCAATACATGAAAAAAGACAATTTTTCACACTATGAGTGGACAAATCACTCTTGCTTGCAAGACTCAAGAGCATACATTTGATGAAATAACCATTTGCTTTCTAATTGATTTAAAATCAATTTCATATCATTAAGAACATCAACTATGTTCTCAAGAGAGACACCATACTCAACTAGTATTGCTTTACTCCAACTTTGGGATGCAAAAGTCTCACTAAAGCAAATTGATTCACCAAATGACATAAGAGAAGCAAGCATGAGATGTATACCACTTGAAATGTGCTCCTCTTTCTCTTGAAATGTGAGCCATATGAGCTCAACCATGTCTCTTTCTTGTAATCATAACTTGAGAAGGACTCTCCTCCTCAATCCTTGGCACACTTGAACCTCGAGATGACTCATCAAGATCAACTCCTTGGTGCTCCTCCTTGATGGAAATCTAAGACCTCCATGTCTCAAAATGATCACAAAAAACATGATCATATAATGTGCACTTCATATGATTATCAACATTACTTATGCTAGAACCATAAGTCCAAAAATCACCACAGCTTGGCATGATTTTTCTAATATTGAAATCAAGAAGTATTTCGATCTCAATAAGGCTAACTACTTGCTTATGGATATAAGTGTCCACTTTGGATGCTTCACTTATTCTCATAAGAAGTTTACAACTTGCCTTTAAAATTGAAGATTTACAATTTTCAACATTATGAATGAACACATCATTCATGACCTTATTGAAACCAACAAAAAATACATTATGAAGACATTTCCATTTCCTTGGCTTCATATTCAATGTAAGTTTACAAGGAAAACATGCTTTGCTATCTATTAAGGCATCACACTCAACTAGTATTGCCTTAATCCACCTTTGAGATACAAAAATCTCTTCAAAGAAAAATAGTTCTTCATTAGATGTCATGAGAGCATAAATGGAACTATTTTCATTTTGTGATTGCTCCTCCTTAATCTTTCTTTGTTTCTCTTGGGTCATAACAATAAATTTGAACTTTTCTAAAGTTCTAAGCAAAATGCTTTCCAAGGACATGAAATGAATCCAAGTGACATTAATGAAAGTGACATTTATCTTTGCATCTTGAACCAAACAATGCACTTCCAAATGAAAAACTTCTAAAGGTTTGAAATGTGTGATGATGGACTTTTGAAGACAAATCTTGTAAGTCCTTGTGAGACTTCAAGCCTCATGCATATTTCCACAAAGGAAACACCTTTCCTTGGATTTGTCCTTCTTTCCTTTGAACTTTGAAATTGAAGCTCCATCCTTAACCTCGGCCCCCTTGCTTTGGTTCTCCTTGGATGGATTGGTCTTCATTTTGTAGCATCTTGAGACAAAATGATCTCTTTTGCCTCCAATAAGTTGCCACCTATTGATGCCATGATGAGGAAGTAAAACCTAGTGATATGACTTTTCAAAATGTAATTTGTGACTCTCAAGAAACTAGATTTGAACACATTCAACAATCTAGAAGGATCTACACAAGATCTAGACCACAAATTTTGAATCATATCTCTTTCAACCTAGTCAAGAAACTAATCTTTGCTTTGATCACTAAGACAAAAGCACTCTATCAAATCACAAAAATCAGATCCAAACACCCCTATTGGACTCAACAAATACCAATGACTCTTCCTCTTGAGAGCTGGAATGGATTTGAAAAGATTTGATACCTAGATTTTCCTTTTCTCTTGACTAGTTCACTCAACTTTTGAGATTCTTGAACAAAGTAAGGGTTTTGTTTCAAATACTTGAATAAAAAAAAATTAGTCACTTATTTTGGACTCACCCTTGACCCAAATAATCTCACTCTTGAGATTTAGATTGAATTTAATTTGATTTGACAACAAATTAAACCACTAATTTTCACAAAAAAAGGATCTACACTAGATCACAAAAACTTGACATGTATACTTGATTCAAACACACAAAGATCATATCCAATCACCCATTTTGGAATCCCTCTTGACCCAAAGAATCTCACTCTTGAGATTTGGAATGGACATGAAATGGTTTGATAACAATCTATGTCAATAATTTTTCACCAAGCTTAAAAATTAGACATCTAGAGATTCACAAAGATCCCAATCATGTATGAACACTCAAATATGGACTCCTCCCTGTTCTAGACTCCCAATGGGATCACAACTTGACCCTCACACTCTCACAAAGAAAGTTGAATTGAGTTTCCTACATATAATGTCAAAGTTTTGCTCAAAACATTGAATTCATTCACCCCTATTGGACTCCACCAAGTACCAATGACTCTACCTCTTTAGAGTTGGAATGAAATTCAAATTTTCAGAAATGTGATGCTTCTCTCTCACTAAGATATGTGCTTACAAAGAGCTAATTCCACTTAGCAAGATTTGATCACAATGCATAAGACAATTTTTCCACCAAAGTCAAGAATTGAGTTACTAGTTCTTGCCCTCTACAAAGGAAGGATCTCTTGAAAATTTTGGATCAACCACAACACATATGCCTCACTCACATTTATGACTTTAATTAAAGTCAAAAAAATACTCACACACTTGAGTAGGGTTGAACAATGTGACTTGGATCTCAAATTTTTCTCCTAGTACTTGCCAACAATTCTTATCACCTTGTATTGGTAGATTTTGCCTTTATGAGTGTTTGTGCTTTAGAAATTCACTAAGATTTCACTTGGAGGACTGATCCAAGAGTGTCTTCTAGCATTTAGATGCTTCTCGACTCAGCCCTTTCACTCTTGAACAAATCTAGAATGAAGGTATAATGGATTTTAATCTCTCCCCTTGGAAATCACTCCTTAATCTTTGGTTTAAGCACTCTTTCTCTCTCAACTTCAATGTACACTAATCAGAGAATCAACTTCAATGTACTGTAAACAAGCTTTAATCCATCTATATGATTGATCTAAACCAAGAACAAATCAATAAAATAGAAACAATGCAAGTGAAAGCTTGAAAAATGCACTAAATCAACTCAAAATTGGGTGTATGAAGCTCAAAATGCACCAAACTGAATTTTACTGTCCAAAAGAGGTCTTGTACGGCCCCACACATGTGTAAAGTACACCTGCAGCCCACAACAAGATTTGGTACAAATATGATGGTTCTAGCTATCCATTCAGCCTCGCTACCTCAATATTAGCTTGTTTCCAAAAACCTGCCAATTTGGGTATAGTTTAGATCAATGCCTTAAATGCACTTGTACTTGGCTCTGATACCATGTGAAAGTACAGCAAAAAGGACCAAGAATGTATCCAAATAGATAGCACTAGACCAAATCTACATCAACAAATCTAACAAGAACAATCAAATATGATCAAAACTTGTACTTGCTGGTTTCACACGTGTGAAGACCTGTCAGAGTACGGACTACCAGCAAATAATGAAGTACACTAAGATTAGAAACCATTAGAAGCATAAAATCACAAGACAAATGGAGAGATTACTCAAGAAATGCACCAAAACCAAGATTTAGCTTTCTTGTCAATTATGGCCAAATGAGCCACCATATATACACAAGAGCTAATGCTTACTCAGCTGATTTGGCACGTGTGAGAGTGCCTACTCATCAAAGGATCCACCAATAATCATCAATATGGCACATGGACCAAGTTTCCTACCTTATAGCCACCTCCCTTGATCTTAGGCAATTTTCCTAATTTATAGGGACTTGCACAAATATCTACTGCAAGTTGGATCTCACCTACTACTGATGTTTTAACACATATGAGCAGTCCTTGGCACGTGTGAGATCAGTCCTATCCATTTGAAATAGCGTTTCCTACCAATAACATGATGCCAAGTGGCATATAGCTAGAAAACTAGATTTTGGCCATTTTAGCCACTAGATCTCAAATGAAATGGTATGTACAACCTATATGACTCATCTAAATGATAAATGTGTTTATTTCAAACGTGGGAACAGGCTCCACACATGTCTAATGATGATATGTACTAGTCATAATGGTATTTACAAGATTTGATCAAGTTAGCTTTTGCCAATTTTAACAGAAATTACCAAATTCATTATATTTTCACTTGCCAGATCATTTTACAAAATTGGAGATATTTTTTATGTACAGAGAGTTCGCTAAGACAACAAATGTTGTCTATTTACCTTACTCATATTTTCTTAGGATTTGGAAGAGAGATTTTGGTTTAGTAAAGATTCCGAAAAAATCATGGATGACAATTTGTTCGACATGCGAGTTGTTAAAATCTGCCAAACAACTAGCAAAGACCAATGATGAGAAAGGTAAAATATTATTAACTTTCAATACTGTAAAAACTTTATTTTTTTGCTGACTTTTAAATTTTTAAAATATTAATGTTATGATATTATCTTAAGTTTATTGAAATATTTTACTTATTACATTTTGTAGTGGATGCTGTAAAAGCGCTTTAGGTGCACAGAAATCAACAAACAATCGAAAGACAAAAATTGGCGAAACACCGAAAAAAATGCTTGGAATGTCCACAAAGGTATCTGGGCCTTGTAATCGACGACATGGATAAGAAGAAAACGATGTTATCTCATTTTGTTAGAGTGCCAAAAAATTTGAATGAGGCAGATTTTATTCAAGTTCCATCTCATTGGAGCACTTGTGTTTAATGGCACATTGGAGTCTAAAGTATTTTTCAATTATTCCAATGTTCGAAATGATCTAAATTTGACCATAACCATTGTACAAAAAATAATTTGCAAATTTGGTGATATTCTTCTAGAATATTGTATTTGCAACTTGACAACACTGCTAGGGAAAATAAAAATCAAATTGTTGGTAGAAAAATAAAAGTTTTCAAAGAAATAAAAAAAGGATTTTTGTTGGTGGGTCACACCCATGATCAAATTGATCAGATGTTTGATTGTCTTTCCAAAAGACTAAGACGCAAGAAGGCTTTTTTTTTACTAGTGCTTCAGAGCATTGTTGAAGAATCATACATGCCAAAGCCAAATGTGTCGTTAATTAGGCACACATTTGATTTTCATGAATACATTAAGGTGTCCAATGAAACAAATTGTTGTGTTGCTACTATTAATGATATTAGCTTTCAACATCAGTTCAAAATCAAATGCAATGAAACTAGCATCACATTGTTATGGGGCAAACAATGTTCAAGTTCAGTTTCATGGTTACCTATTGAAGGAATACGGTTTTTGCTCAATATGCCTTCTGGTAAAATCAAGCTTAATATGTTGTCTCCCTTGAAGTCCATGCTAGAAGAACAAAAAGCACAAAGAGAGCATCGTGAGGTTGACCCATTTGCCTCGTTAAATTTTTTGGAATCAAGTATTCAAGCAGCCTATCAATTTTTTGATGGGTTTGATCAACATTGGTGGTTTGAACTTTTTGAGGAACAAAAAATCAGTTTGCTCAATCTTGAACACACATCAACAACTGAAGAATTTCACTGGCCACAGAGTCCATTTCTACCTCCCTAACTATTCATATTTAAAAAAGAGTAAGAACTCTTTCAAAATTGGAGGGAACCAATTTGAATTTGAATTTAAACCAATTTTGGTGGGCAGTGAACGTACATTTCCACCACCCTAGACTCCTTCATCTTCTGGTCCTTTGCCATGAGACTTTAAGGATAAGGTTCAGCTTACTGTGTATTCTGGGTCATCCAATGGGAATGAACTCGAGAATTGGTATTCTAAGCTTGAGACCTACTTCCTTATGTTTCTTAAGACTGACATTCAGCGGATACATATGGCTGCTTTACATTTGGAGGGTCGTGCTGCTACTTGGTGGTGCATGTTTCGCCAGACGGCTTTACACCCTGGCCTTGCTAGTTGGACAGAGTTTATGACAGCACTCCGTCTAGCGATGATTGATCCTCAGTGGCTTATTCGACAACGCGACATCTTTCGCAGTTTATCTCACACAGGTGATTTGGCTGCTTATACGACACGGTTTACAGAGCTTTCCTATCTATTCCAAATATTTCTACATTGGAGCTCATCTCTCGCTACGTTGCTGGACTACGAGGTGTACTCAGGTATGATGTTTCTTCTTTTTTTTCACTCACTCTTTCTCATGCCATCTCCCTTGCTACCGCACTACAGCACAAGTACTCTCCCATCTCTTCCTCTGTTTCTCGTCCTTCGCATCCTTTCACACATCCTATTTTTTCCTCTCCATCCTCTGCTAGTCCCACATCTGTCAGTTCACCTTCGTCCACTCTTCCTTCTGCACCACGTCCTCCTTTTTCTCCTCGTCCTGTTTTTGTTCGTCGCTACTCACAGCCTGAGATGTCTGAGATCCGTGAGAAGTGCTTATATTTCAACTATAAGAGTCCTAATCATATCGCCCATGATTGTCGACAGCCTGCCACTGCTACTGTCGTCTATTACCATGATGCTGACACACCTGATGATAGTCCTAATTCTGCCATATGCCTTCATATTCTTGATGATGACCCACCTGTTGATCAGTTTGCCACACGCACTAAGCCTGTTTCTGATCCCCCTGATCTACCTGTATGCCATGCTTAGCTTGCTTATGCTACTTGGGCCGGTAAGCCGGGTCCATGCCATATCCGTCTTCGCATACGTATCACTGGTCGTGAGTTTATTGCCCTTGTTGACATGGGTAGCACTCACTCATTTCTCAACAGTCATATTACTACACGCATTCGTGCTCTGCCAGTCACTACGCCTCATCCCCTGCATGTTGAGGTTGCCAGCGCACGCTCTTTTCCTAGCATGCAGATGTATCAGCAGCTTTCATATCGGATTGGAGACTTCCTTGGTTAGGCAGATTTTCATATTATTCCACTTACATGGTACGATCTTATCCTCGATGCTGATTGATTTGCATCCCTTGGTGCAGTTACAGTAGACCTCCAGCAGCAGACATTGACATTATCTCATGACGGTACTCAACATATATTTTCCGGTATTGATTCTCGGCAGGACTATTAGCTTTTTTCCGGGAAGCAGTTCATACGGAGCCTCCCGAAGGCCCACTGTGCGGCTATTCTTTCAGTTCAGCCTATCGCGGATGCACCACCTTTGCCACAGGTATTTTCTAAATTGTTGCGTGAATTCGAGCATGTTTTTGGAGAGCCGACTCAGTTACCACCTTTACGAGATGTCAACCACCATATAGACCTTGTTTCCTCTGCATCACCTCCTTCTCGTCCTCCTTTTCGTATGTCTATTGTTGAGCTCGAGGAAGTCCAGCGTCAGGTGTCTGATTTATTATGTCAAGGCCTTATTGTTCCTAGCCACAATCCTTTTGGTGCTCATGTTTTACTTGTTGATAAGAAGGATGGTACTAAACGTCTATGTATTGATTATCGTGCTTTAAATAAACTTAATATCCGTAATCAGTACCCTATCCCTCATATGGATGGCATGTTTGACCAGTTAGGCCAAGCCAAGATCTTTTCTAAACTTGACCTCCGTTCCGGTTATCACCAGATTCGTATGCATCCTCCTGATGAGCACAAGATAGCTTTCCGTACCCACTTTGGTCTGTATGAGTTTCGTGTTCTTCCTTTTGGTGTTACCAATGGCCCGCCCACTTTTCAGAATGTCATGAATAACATCTTTCGTCCTCTGCTTGGAAAGTGTGTCATTGTTCATTTTGACGATATCCTCATTTATAACACCACTCTCTCTCTTCATGTTCAACATGTTCGTTCTGTTTTTGTTTTGTTAGTTACTCATCATCTGTATGCTAAACGTTCTAAATGTTCTTTTGTTGTTGTACAAATCGAGTTTTTGGGCTTCTTTGTTACTAATGGTACTGTTCGTCTCGACCCTCGTAAGGTCCGTTCTATTCTTTCATGGCCTGTGCCTGCTGATGTTCATGATGTTCGTATGTTTCTTGGTCTTGCTATCCATCTTTGTAAACCAGTTGCTCATTTTGCCACTCTCATGCTCTGTTGAAAAAGAAAACTTCGTTTGCTTGGACTCCCGCATGTCAGTCGGCTTTTGATACTTTGAAGGTTAAGCTTACCACTGCCCCTGTTTTATGTCTTCCAGATTTTTCCCAGCGTTTTGCTGTTGAGACTGATGCTAGTTCCACAGGATTAGGTGCTTTGTTATGTCAGCGTCAGTGTGTTATTGCATATGAATCTCGTCGTCTTCGTTCGTATGAGCAGCGCTATTCCACTCATGAAAAAGATTTGCTTGCTATCATTTTTGCTTTAAAGAAGTGGCGTCATTATCTGTATCGTGTTCCGTTTGATGTTTTTACTGATCACCAATCACTTCATTATTTGTATACACAAAAGGATCTTAGTGATGGTCATTACCGTTGGCTTCAGTTTTTACAGTCCTTTCATTTTGATATTCATTATAAGCCTGGTAAAAGTAACGCTGCTGCTGATGCTTTGTCTCGTTTACCTGCTCTTACTTACAATCTTGTTACGTCTCCCCACTCTTGGTATGATGATCTTCCTCAGGCTTATGCCACTTGTCCAGACTTTTGTGATGTTATGTCGTCTGCCTCTCGTCCTTCCTCTCACCCTCACCAGGTTTATTCCATTGTTAATCATCGTTTGTTTCACTATGGTTCGTTATGTATTCCCAGCACTCTCGACATACGTCCACAGCTCCTTCTTGATGCTCATTCCTCTCATGTTGGTGGCCATTTTGGTTTTCAGAAGTCCTTGTTCCATTTGAAAGAACATTTTTATTGGCCTTCCATGAAGCGTGAGCTTTCCCACCTTATTCATACTTGTGATTTTCGCCTTCGTAACAAGTATTCCCATGAAAAACCTGGCGGTCTCCTTCAAAGTTGACCTATTCCTTCCCGCCAGTGGACTGATATATCTATGGACTTCATTTTAGGTCTTCCCCATACTCAGCGTGGTCATGACTCTTGTTTGGTGGTAATTGATAGATTTTCTAAACAAGCTCATTTCATACCAGTCAGACGTACTATTACAGCAGAGCAGTGTGGTCGTATATTTATTTCTGAAATATTTCGCTTACATGGTCTCCCACGATCTATACTTACTGATCGGGATACCAAATTTACATCAGGTTTTTGGACAGAGCTTATGTGTATCGTGGATTTTAAGATACTTATGGGCACTGCTTATCATTCTTCTACGGATGGTCAGTCTGAGATTATTAACCGAGTATTGGAGAATTAATTACGACATTATGTTTCTCCTTCTGGTCGTGATTGGGATCAGCATTTATGTTTGGCTGAGTATAGTTATAACAGTTCTATTAGTTCCAGCACAGGTGTTTCTCCTTTCCTGCTTGCTCATGGATACCCACCAGTTCTACCCAGTATACCTACTCCTCCAGATGATGCACCTGTTACTATTTCATCTTATCTTTCGAGTGCTCGGGAGATTATTACTAGAGCTGCTACTCATTTACAGCATATTCAGCAGCGGTACAGGACCATTGTTGATCGTCATCGGCGCCATGTTGAGTTTGCAGAGGGAGATACTGTTTTTCTCCGGTTACGCTTTGCTCGCCATCGTTTTGTACAGGGTCTTGCTTCTACTGAGAAGCTTGCGCCGTGCTATTATGGGCCTTTTCAAATTCTTGAGCACCTCAGTCCAGTTACATATCATCTTGAGTTACATGCTGCTACTCAGGCTTGTGATATCTTTCATGTCAGTTTATTACTGGCTGCTATTGAGGATGATGCTCCTCGAGATTCCTCATTTCCTACAGATCCAGAGCTTTTTCCATTCCTGTCAGCTGCTATTTTATAGGTGTGCTTATTGCATAGTCGTCGCCATCGGCAGGTTCAGTTTTTGGTCCAGAGGAATGGTCGTCCTATTTAGGAGGCTACTTGGGAGCCCATTGATGTTTTTTATCATACCCCTATCCTGGCTGATCAGGCTCGATCACTTGCAGCTACCATTGCTTCTCGGGATGCTTCGGCTTCTCTTGATGTTCCTTTCTCAGATGGGATATCTTGATGCAGTATTTTTCTCTGGCACTGGTTCTTATCTTATTTTGCGTACATTGGGGGCAATGTTCTTTATAGCCAGGGAGAGTTACGGACTACAGGATACAAGCCTATTGGGCTACTCTGCATATATTCCGCAGGCCTCTTTACATTTACTGTTGATTATGTATATTGTTGGTTACGCATTTTATATTAGTCATGTATAGGCCCCATAGCCTTTTAATATGCTTATGACCCGCACTGGGTCCTTTTTTATGACATTGACTGGCCTTGGGCCCTTATTATATGGTTATATGTGGAGTGTGGGCCCGTAGGAGGGCGCACTATTTTCCCTCCACATTTTGACTCCCTTTACTTTTGAATTCCTATTTTAGGGTTCATTGGTAGGGTATTTATAGGGGCATTTGTACACTCATTTTTCAGATTATTGATTGGTATTGCTTGGGCTCTTCGTGAGAGAACCTATTGTCTTGTCTATTGCTTGTAAAGCTTTAGTCTATTGCTGTCTTTTATGCTTCATTGATTCAACACCTAAGATTTTGATCATAACTCACCCATCATGAGTGACAAGATTTTGAGTCACAAGCTGGCAGTCTACTTCATTGTCCTGCATAGAGTCAACATAAGGGACATGGTCTTCATTTTCAGACCTGAATTTAGAGTCACGCTTAAGAGCCGACATGACCTTCATTCCCATGCATGAATGAGAGACAAGACTTTCATTGATATAGTAAGACCCAAAGGTGAAAAGATGTGTTATATACTAAGGAGAGTCCCTAAATCTATAGGGACTCCCCCTTTTATGTTGAATAATTAAAGTGTCTCATAATTAATCAGCTCTACAATTTTAAAGGAAATTAGTCTTTGAGCAGAACTTTTCCAGCCAAAATTGACTTGCATTTTGTTAAAAAAGATATATTTATTAAGTCTTATAGGTATTGCACACTTATGAATCATCGCATTTCTTGTTCTGGGTTGTTTTGTATTCTTCATTTTCAATCTCTATCCAATGCAGCTTACCAACTGACACTCAAGAACAAGAATAGTTGTTCCTTTTTTGCCAAGTAAAGACTACATGCTTTAACTTCTATGACATAAAGATGGATCAAAATGGTGAAGATAGTCTTTCTCTGATCACAATCCCCAATTGTGTTTCCTACCACAAAATTTTGCATCTGATTGATATAGATCAAGGAAGCAACTACAATGTTTGCTTCCAAAACATTCTTTGATAATCCTATCGTTTGATCCGAAACAATTCCCCAAGGAAATCTTGGTTGATATTGCTTCTCCAGGGAACAGTGATCGCCACTGCAACAGATGGCTGTTTAATCTTCAAATTTCTTCCAGCCAGTCCATCCCATTGATGAATCCAATGCTGAGAAAAGGCCATGCTTCTTGCAGGGTGAGCTCAGTCGACCATCCCACTTTTCTGTTGACTATTGATCCTGGCCCTGAGCATTTGTATAGTGCGTAGTACACTGATCTGCAATTGCAATAAAGATGATTTTATCGTTCCTATTTGGAAAGCAATTCACTACCTGGTCGGTGAAAGGATTCATGAGAAACCTGGAAGCAATTTGGTGCAGGATCTGTGAGAGAAGAAATGGCAGTTATACCTTTCTCTTGCTGGGATTCCCCAGTCATTCCAGCCTCCTGGTGCGATGATTCTGTCCATCCAAGTCAATGCAAACACCACGCGCGAGTTGTTTCCCCACGCTCTCCCGAGATAAACGCTACCGGATCCTCCCACAACGCATGACACAAAAGCAAATCCTGTGTTTAGACTGGTGTCATTTCTCTTTTGAGCAGTCAATGATCCAGTCGTCCCCATCGGCCACGCATAAAGCCGGCAGTTCTGCTTCCAAAAACCAACCCCATTCCGCACATGAGGTCCTTTTGTCTATGCTACACGACCAATGAACACTTTATCTATAAGTCAAGCTGTAGAAGTGGGTAGATTGCAAATGTGAGAAAAAGATCACCTGATACAAAGATCTGCCGTTTCCAAAAATGAAGTCAACAGCTCCTACGATGTAGCAGTTTTTGAAGTAATGTCGACCTCTGTGGTCATAAAGAGTATCCTGATAGCCCAAAAAGAGGCAACTGTAGAAAGCAGCGTAATCAGCACTGATACGTAGCGCTACCGCTTGCCTTCCACGCTGGCCGGGCCATGCAGCTCCGGCTGTATTCTGCAGTCCATCCATGTGCCATTAGTTCATCGATATGGGAAGAATCTGTTGCTCATGTTTGAAGGATGTGAACTAGAAAGGTAATATAATTGAAAAGCTATAAAGTAGTATTATGGAAATGGTTAGCTTTTGAATGCCATGTTGCTTAAGAGAGTAAAATGAGGGTACACTACTTTGAAGGTGATGTATTTAGCGACGAAGTATCTGGCATTCACTGCAACAGTGGCGCTGTGATACGTCCTCAAAGGCAGTCCATCCGATCCTAGATCAGATGCAGTGCTATTCCATTGGATGACAGTGCTTCCAGGTTCACCGAGGAAAGTGATTCTTTCCTTCTCCTTAGGAATCAACACTTTCTCCCTGCAAAAACATTTTAAGCTGTAAGACGGTGCAATTGGGCTTCTCACACAGATGATCGATTGAGCCACGAGCAAATGGAAATTGAACATGAGTGAGTTATGCCAGACCTTGCTCATTAGTAGTGCTAAATTGCATTTGACAACCAGCAAATTGGCTAAATTTCATAATCATACCTGTAAATTCCTTTCCTAATCAGAATGACTGTGCGAGATTCGCTCCAATTTCGAACGCTATCTACTGCTGCCTGGATACTGCTGAAACATCCTCTATCATTCTGATCAACAACAAGAGTCTTTTCCCCATGCAACCCATGATCAGATATTACAACTTCTTTCTTTTGAGGTGTTGGCTGTGTGAATTTTGCTGGAAGTGATTTATTCCAAGGCATCATATCTGACGTCGCTTTGATATAATCTAGCCATTGCTGGTGATTGCTTGTTCTTGTTTCAGCTGAATTGAGCACAACATTCCCATCAACTAAGCTGATACTGCCGATCGTGTGAATCAGCAATGCCCAGAAACAGGAAGCTAAGATAATCGCCACTACTGCAGTCATTCTCTCCACAAAGAAATGAATCAATCTCTCAAAATGTTGGACTTATCAACAAGCAAATATCAACTGCACTCGTTATGAAATGAGACACAGAAACAAAATTATCAGATAAAACATTGATTTCAAAAGGCGCAGCTGCAATCTCACATCTCTCAAACCGAGATACTCGAGAATGATGTACAAGTGAATGCAATTGCAATCAACTGATATCGAAGCTGGAGTAAAAGCATAAAAAAAAGAGCTATAGCTGCAGATTATGGAGGATATACCAACGTCAAGCTGGAAACTAAGTAAGCTGATTGAAAATGCAATCACATTGAGATGGAAATGAAATTGAAAAGGTTGCAGGCATATATATATGAATGCAGAAGGCTAGCACGCGCGGAGAGAGAGAGAGAGAGAGAGAGAGAGAGAGAGAGAGAGAGAGAGAGAGAGAGAGAGAGAGAGAGAGAGAGAGAGAGAGAGAGAGAGAGAGTTTTGAGATTTCAAAAGAAAAAGAACGTTAAAATATGCGTTAATTCTCAGTTTGAAACGGTTCAAATATATAAAACATAGACAAGGCAACAATTTGTTGGGCTTATAGTATGTGTTATTTATTATTCTTTTCTTTTCTTTTCTTGTGTATTATGAATATTTTTAGGTTTTGGGTAAGCCATTAATTTTAGCTTTGTCATGACAGTGGTAAGCTATTGTGAGTGCCACTCCTAGATGTTAAGTTATTGCGGTAAGCTATTGTGATCGGTAAGCTATTGCAAGTGTCACTCCTAGATGTTAAGTTATTGCGGTAACTAGATGTTAAGTTATTGCGGTAGGCTATTGTGAGTGTCACTGCTAGATGTTAAGTTATTGTGAGTGTCACTCCTAGAGGTAACTTCTTGTGAGTGTCAATAGTGGTAGATGGATCTGGGCATTAATTTGAGTTTTTTTTTTGTAATCTTTGTTATTCTATTTTTCAGTGATTTGAATGCCATGCATAAGCCAAAGCTCCTCGTCATGTATCAATCACTAGCTTTGCCCTGACATCGGTAAGCTATATGCTAAAATCAAAGGTGTCACTCCTAGGTGAGTTTGAGCATTATAAGTTTTTTCTATAAAATTTTAATTCTTTTAAAATGCAATCTTTGTTTTTATATTTTCAACAATTTGAATGTAGCTTAGGCTAATGCAAAGCTTTTAGGAATACAATAATCACCTTGATAGCTTCAGCATTATCAAGCTATCGTGATTATTTCCTAAAATATAATGTTTCTTTGCTTATATGATTACTTTGAACACATATTAGCTTTGGCACTATAGTATTGTGATTTGCTAGAAAATAAGGTGTCACTTCTAGGTGAAATCTAAGCATAAAAATGTGTTTTTCTATTTTTCTTATTTTTTTTAAAAAAAATGCAAATTTCTTTTTAACGATTTGGATGCCTTATGTAAGGTAAAATTTTTCCTGCTCTAACAATCACCTTGTTTTTAGCTTCGCCATGATTGTGATGATTTGCTAAAAGCTAAGTTGTCACTATTAGACTACTTTGAGCATTCAAATGAGGTTCTCTTTTTTATTTTTTATCCATTAAATTGCAATCATCATTTCTTTGTTTTTTAACTATTTGGATGTATGTCTCATGAGTCGAGAGCCCATGCAGCAAAGCCTATTGTGATATTCAATGTTACATTGTTTTTATATGCATCTTCCAATTATTTGAATGCTTTTTAAGTTTGAGAGACCAGTATATGGCAAGGAATGTTTTTTTAAGTTTGAGCATAATATATATGGCAAAGCTTTTCATGACGTTTCATATCACTTTATTAACAGGGTAGGAACATTGGAGCATTCGTTATTTTTCAAAACATTGGCTCCATAGCATCACAATAATTTTATAGCTGGGTATCAATACAAACACAGACTCGGTTCGACTATGACCGCATTGGTATTGCAAGGGTGATACAAGCTGCCAATCATTAGGTAGGGTGTGAATAATATTGCAATATATAGAAAAAAAATGGGGCAACCAAAAAAATGTGCTCAAATTTACAAGCCTTCAATTACACAAAATATGTACCAAAAAAAGGAGAACCTATTTGCAACAACCTTTTTATTTCAAGAGGAGTGTACAAAATCTTCACACAATATGAGAGACCTTTGTTGACAACTACGTGTGTATATGGTTGATTTTTTCCCTAAAATCTGGGTATTGCCTTGGTAATAAAAGACCTTTGCCACCTAGGTGTATATACGGTTGATACCATGTTCATGGCTCCCTTTTTTTTTTCATAATCTTTGTATTGTGTTGGCTATTTCTTGGCCCAAATTACCTAAGCCAAGTATTGATCAGGGCATTGAGAGAAGCCAATACCATGGGTATTAATGGGCCTAAAATCACAATATCAAACATGTCAATCCTTCATAACCAGGTCCATGGCAAGGTCGATACTAGATGCCCACCTTGATACTCATCCATTACTATATATATGGCACAGAAAACTAGAAAGGATTTTATTCTTGATTGGAAAAGTATTTGTGACTAGGTGAGTGCACTCAAGCAAGACATAAGTTGGTTCATTGGCATAAAATGGGTGTTTAGATGGTGGTGCATTTGTTGTGCCATGCTAAAAATCAAATGTATTACAATGTTGCAACTATTTAGAATTAGAGATCCATACCCATATCAGGCAAGAAGACTATTCAAATCTAAGCACAAATGTGTACTCCATGGGCAATGAGGTGGGTGACAAAGCCAATATAGTGCCTCACGTAAAAAATAGAAAATATTGCCTCATGCACCTACTTAGCAAACACATGCCACATGAGCCTTGTCCTACATGCACCAAATAAGCATGCCTGAAGAGCCACCTACCCACATTTGAATTAGGCCAAAGAAGTTGGTTTACCTGTAGATTGATGCCCTTGAGTCCATGCATGTTGACATGGATTAAGTCTCTCCTTCCACCCATTCTCACACGACATCTATTGTAAATATAATCAAACATTTTGGCATAAGTGGGACAAAAACTTGACCCAAATTTAGATTTTCTCATCAACAAGCAATAATAGTGAAATTGAATTTCATTAACTAAGTTGACCTACATCAAGTTTAATCTAAAGAAGGTGGAATGCGGGTGGAGCAAAACATTGGCTTTAGTTAGTTTTTTTGTGAATAAAGAGGTGATGAGAAGCCTTTGATATGCACTCTCCAGTTACATCTTCAACTTTTTTTTTTTTCTATGCACATGTATGCTTGAGTGGAAGTGGACTCCAAATTTCAAGGCAAGTAAAAAAGTTGGTGTCAAATAAAAAGACACTTATTAAAAAACAGTTTGCATTGTTGTGAAGCATAAGGATTGTTAACTTTATGATGCATCTAGTTTATCCTCTTATGAATAAAATCCTATGATGGATAATCTCGAAAAGAACCGCATATTGCTTTTTAAAAGGAGTGAGACTTTCGGGACAACAATGTTATCGATTGATGCTATGCATGCTAGATGTTGGATTTAAGCATTTCTTGCAAATGTTGGATTCTAACTGTGTATTTTTATGGATAAAAAGCATTTTAAATTTGTTAGAAATTTCTGCATATGTCTGACAGATTAATAAGATGTCATATTTGACATGCCAAAAAGAAAAGAAAAGAAAATTGTAGAATTGTCATGTGAAAAAAACATTATATGTTCAATATTCATTTTGTAATTTATGACGTTGGTGTCATAAACACTTAACATCCAACACTCAACGTTTGCATTACATTACATCAAAATTCAAGATTTGCATTGGAATCATGGTTCAACATATAACATTTAATATTTCACATTCAACATAGAGGTAACAATTCAACAATCATACATTTCTTTATAACTAGCAGCCAAAATTTGCACACTCAAGAGTCATTGAATATTCATATTACAATGAAGACTTAATATTGTCGTTGAAACAAGATTCAACGTTCAACAATATTGGCATTGCATTCTACAATCCACACTCTCAAGAACATCAACACTCTTCTATTAAGAAATGTATACCAAGGAATCAACACTGTTACATTTCTTTGTATGTTGGCATTGCATTTTGCATTACAATGACAATCCTTGTGTATTGTATCAAAATAATAGGTACAAAATGTATGTGAATTGTTTTTCAAGCTCTAATGACTCACAACATTTTAGTAATCTCATGACTAATGGTGTTACATCAATATACACAATGAAAATTGATGTACATGTTCAAAACTAATGCTACATCTAGTAGTAATGTATGTATTTAGGGTCTAGAATATAATATTGTCAGCGAAAATACAAAAAAAATCAAATAAAATCCAATATATAGCTTTTTTAAGCTTATATTGAGTTATAAAAGCTAAATAATCTGTTTCAAATGGCAACATATTAAAATGAATTCTCAAAAGAAGGTAAATTTTGAAACATGATTCATATGTTACAAGACAAGTGTAATTTACTCATGGATATAAGCCTTGAATTTTTAGTTGTTTCACAATTGTGGCATACCCTTGTTAGCCTTGTTAGACTGCCAAGTTGTATTGCTCCTTCATTAGGAGGTGTCGATAATCTAAAACTATGATAGAATATAATTCAAATGTACACATTAGTTGTATTTCTCCTTTGTTGGGAGGTGTCCATAATCTAAGATTATGATAGAATGAAATTTAAATTCACACATTAGATTATAGATTAATAAATTAATTCAAATTTGAAATGAAATGAAATTCACATCAGATTGTAGATTATATGCAATATAGATATGGTCTAAACTAATAAGACAAATAAAAAAATGAAATATAACTCAAATCTAGATTCTATGAAATGAAGTCAAATCTAGACCATATATTAGGGTTTAGACCACGGCGACCTCCAATCTCGTCGTGCCACTACCTACTACACATTGAGACACCATGGTAAATGCATCCATCTCTCTGTACAATCGATACTTATATGATAATTTTGCCTACTTTGTAGACTTTCTAGTTTGCATTTGAACACCAATTTGATTTTGTCTATCTTTTCATGGCAGTGTGCACCATGTCGTGACGATGTCACATATACTTACTCATATTTTTGAAACCTCTCAGGGATCTAATTTTAGCTCTTGAGACAATTTATGTCTCTAGCTATGCAAAATAAGAGACTTGCTTTCTTTTGAATGATCATTTCATTTCTCAAAAAAAAAAAAAAAAAAGGTTTGCCAAAATGGCAGATACAAAAAAGATGGAATATGTTCTCTTACAATCCCTAATGATATTTCTTAAACATTTGAATTTTAGAAGAGGTTTGATGTGCTCTTTTTAGAAGGGCAGATTGAATCATGGGAAGGGCTACCTTGTTGGCTAGCCATCCGGTATTGGACAACTAAGATGGATTCCCCTTCTCAACTTCCATGTTGAGTAGTTGGTAGTATCCAATCTATCGCTAGCTTCCATCATGTATGAGCTTGTTGAAACCATTGCAAGCAAAAAAAGAATGGTGCACAAAATACAAGACATCATGAAACGAGAAAGATTAAATATGGTATCCCACTTAACTTGGGACGTGAATCGAGCTTATAATCCTACTTAATAGGAAGGTGGGTGTATAGGAGGCCAATTTCATATAGGTATATATAGACCCCTAGAGCCCACAAATAAGGCTTGTTTATCAGCAAGAAACTTAACCTTGGTGCCAATTACTATATCTCACAACTCTTTAGCTATTAAGATAACTTTGGCATCTGTATATATACAACTTTTACAGTTACTAATGATTAAAAGAATATTTAGTAGCCTAAAGGTAATCTAGTTTAATGCAATCAATAATTGTTAATTGTCAGGTATAATTCTATCATAAAGAACAATCGTGAAGATCGAAAGTTGTCATTTTGATATTAACAGTCAAGTTTCGACCCTAGGTCAAATTGAATTGAATCAATGTAGATTTGAATTGATTCATGTTTGATATCGATTCAACTTAGATTTGGATTGATTCGAATTTGATTCTGACTCTATTTTTGACTTTTAGTTTCTAATCTACTGACTGGAGAATTTCTAAATATTTACAAATTTTTGCAGGAGACACATTAATAGTTTCAAATTTCAGTAGAAATCCAACACTCCCCCTTAATGTAGATCATGGAATACTTTGATTTTCATATTTAAAACATTACTAAAACTGATGTGGTTGTCCTTTGCTAGTGCATTGGTGAAGAAGATGTCTGCTACCGTAAAGTTTGTCCTGCAATAAACCAGGGTTATCTCTATTTTCTTGCTTAGCACATTTTGTTGATGTAGCGATATTTGATTTCAATATGATTGCTTCGAGAATGAATCTCGAATTTAGAGATAATGCAATGGTGATTTAATTGTCACAATATAAAATAGTAGATTGAAGCTGAGCAAGATTGATATCAGATAGTAGGTTTCTCAGCCAAATGGCTTTTCATGAAAGATTAGTAGTAGCAATGTATTCAGATTCAGTAGATGTGATTACACCCTATAGGCCAATGAAATAAAGGTGGTAGATTGAGGTCTACCACTTTCAGTTTTGCATCCCTACAAAATAGGACATGTGGTGACCTTCGATTGAGCTAGAGGCCATGACCCAAATACCTATGCCTAATCATGCCTTTGATCTGTACAAGTCATGAGGAGATTGAGGCCCAACCTCATGATGACACTTGGCATGCTTCTACATGGTTGATGAGTTGGTACTTACAAAATGGATTTGTTACAAGACGAAGTGATGTGTTGGATATTGTCAAAGGTTGCGTGATATTGGAATGCATAGCATGTCTTGTCTTAATCAACAATTATAGTTTGCTAATCAACAATTGCAACGTGTAAATCAACAATTGCTTCATTACGTGCAACACACTAGTGCCGAAAACAATGCACTCAAGCATGCTATGTCAAAGTTGAGTGCTACAGTCACTACTCTTTGGGGATCAAACCAAGAAATGTTAGAATCCATGGAAAAGTTGTGATCCGAGAGTTTAAAATCTGTTGTTGATATAAAAGTTATCAAAAAGGCAATGATGAAAAAGAAAAGAAAGAGAGTACCGATGAAGAATATTGATGACTTATCTACACAGCAGCAATCAGAAAAAAAGAGTTCAAACATTTGAGTATGCTTTCTTATAAATTGTGT
Source organism: Diphasiastrum complanatum (assembly GCA_029204225.1). Lineage (NCBI taxonomy): Eukaryota > Viridiplantae > Streptophyta > Lycopodiopsida > Lycopodiales > Lycopodiaceae > Diphasiastrum > Diphasiastrum complanatum. The sequence goes on along the minus strand of CM055110.1, from coordinate 45,234,334 downwards.
ATTTGATTTGTATTTGACATTTAAAATTGATTTGCATTTGATAATATGCATTATCAATTTATTAAACATAATTTGAGTTTTATATGTTTGTTGCAGATCGTGTTTGGTGACAAAGAATTATTTAACAGATCGTTCATGCATCGGATCATCTTTAAGTCATGTTTTACCTAGAAAGTCAGCAAAGGCAATGATGAAAAATGTTTGGTTTGAAAACATGAAAAATGAAATTGCCGAGACTGTTTTGAATAAGGTTCAAACTTACTTGGATGCAAATGTGATAGTAGGTGCATGTGATGTTTCTGGAATTAGCAAAGATGCTTATTCTACTTTTTTTAGAATACTTAAAGAAGATTTTTCTCAAGTGATGGTAAAGAAAGCTTATCTTCCTCGTCCATATCGAATAAGATTAGCAAGAAATTATTATAATGACGAAATGTTCAAAGTAGTTGGCCAACTACTTCATATAACTGAATTATACAAATCAGAATATGGTGAGCTCAATTACAATGATTGCAATAATATTTTCATTGATATGAAAAATGTTCTAAAATACATTATTCGATTCTATAAACTAGACAAACATCGGGTAAATGGAAAGATCATTCTTGTAATAAAATTGGATGAATCTGAAATCATCAAAGGTCAAAAGTTGGAATGAGTGAGTCTCACTTTGATAAACAAAATTTCAGATACAGATGATCGAACATTTAGTGTTCAATCTAAAAATCACATATGGCATTCTAGGTATACTTATCAATTTTCTTTTTAAGTATCGTTATTAACATTTCATACATTGTCATTTTTTATTGACATGTCATGCATTACTTGCTTCTCTACAAGTCTTGAAAGAGGATCATAAAATACTTTCATGGATATTTTCACGAACAAATTATGGCGAGATTATAAAGAGACATTTGGAGGATGAGAAATTTATAGTATGAAAGTTTTCAAATTCAATGGCACCTTGCAGGGGATTTGAAAACATTAAAATGTATGTATAATGTCTCTCCTGGGGCAACATCAAAGCATCCATGTCTTTATTACATGAAGGATTGCTACAATATGAATTTGGGATGATCAAACACTGGCCCAACAAGAGAAGCAGAAGATCCAAATATGAAAAGTGTTTTGCCAATTCCACTAAAAAATGTTCACATATGCACATTGCATACTGAGGTTTGTATTCCTGCATATTCTCCTTGCATGGAATCATAAACCGGAGTTTGTGGCTAAAGCAGCTACTAAGAGGTTGGAAGAAGTTCTTTCAAAGACAAGACTACATAAAGGGAATGTCACCATTGAAAAAAGTGACAGACTCTCCGGAAAAAAAAAAAAAAAAAAAAAAAAAAAAAAAAAAAAAAAAAAAAAAGGCAACGTTCCTAATAAGCCATCAATTGGAGGTGCTAAAGCAAGAAGATTCTTATCCAATCACACATGCAAAGAATCTAGTGTCAGATACAAAATTTGGAAAGAAATTGTTCAAGCAACACGAACACTGAAAGTAAATAATCGAGTGGAAAAGAGACAAGTGTGGAACAACTTAGACAAACTCATAGGTGTTATCAGGAAAGAAAACCTATCATCAGAAGATATGAGGACTTTGCAAAATCATTGCACCACATTTTTAAAGTCTGTACTAATCTATTTCATTATATGATACTTATCTCATTCATGCTTATATTTTTTTTCTACTGATGTTACTTATTTCAACTCTTGTTTGCAGCACATCTTTCTTCATCATGCAACTTATTTTGCAAAGGAATATGGGAGATTAAGTATATGGTCATCACAAGGCATGGAAAAATCACATTGGCAAACAAGAGGAGCATTTCATAGAGCCACAAATCATGGAGGACACAATTCAAAAATAAATATTTAGTTCAACTTTTTCAGTGGTTTTACAGAAGAGCAAAATTTAGATATCAAGCTAAAAACTCGCCAAATGTTACGATTTTTTGTAAGGCATTCAAATTCATAACAAAAGAGAGATCCTTGTAATATATCAATAATCTATTACAGAAGGTTGTTTTATTTTCATCATCACCCTCTTCAAGATTCAGACGGCTGGTATTGTTCTGAAGGAATAATCACCTTTCATATGGATCCAAAAATTTTAAATTTCTCCTTTTGCTCATATCAATGTTACCCGAATAAAGGGCCATTGCATATTATCTTTTTGTAGTCTCATTGGGAGTATAACCCAATATTTTAATGGCCAAATTTCTTTTCACAAAAATTATTTTATATGTTCCTATGGCGTACGTATGGCCTCCTAACCAAACAGATAATGACTTGATGGCCATAATGACGGTGGTAGCATATGGATTTAAAGATGAATAATATATACAAATCTCATTATTTTGAAAGTTTTTCAAATAATGAGATAGAGACACATCTTTCTCCCGTCTGATACACCTTGGACGCCTCTATGTCTCATACCAAAGGCATCTATTTCAATAGTATCCTATAAAGGAGTCAAGAAAAAAAATTTAGAATGATATATAACAACGTAAACTCAAACCTCAACACAATGTTTGAATTAAGAAAACTGAACAATATCAATACCAATATAATATCTACTTACCAGATCATAATTATTGTATTCAACGACGTTTGTTCTGCTAATGTCATGTCCTCTAATGGCCTCTACGTTGCCCAAGGGAATATATTGAGTTCTTGGGGTATATTTTTTTTGGAATCCTCCTCTGTAGGCAAAGTTTTTTTACAGGCTTCCGATTTTTCAATTATGGCCTCCAATGCCTCATTGCCAGATTTCCAATTGCCATCTTCATCATAGTCTATCTCACTTTCAAGGTCATTATATGTGTAATCAACAATGTCAAAAAATTTTGATAAATTTTGTGCAAAAATTGAGAGGATTTCATGCTCTCTCAAATTCAAAACATCTTCTATATCATTTAAAAAATATATAAATGTCATTATTTATAAAATATATGGGAACATCAGGTAGATTTAATAAATTAATAGGAGTTGCAGATGGAAGAGAGTTAGAGATGATTATAGAACGAGGAGAGTTTTCTGATAATCTAAAGCCATAGATGCTTCAGCTTCAACCCCTATATCATTATCTACTTCATCTACATCAATTGGAGTAGATGCAGATGCTTCAATCATGGGAAGAGTAGAAGATCCAACAAACTCATCATCTGTAATTTCAACGGATATGTAAAAGATAAACGCCATACCTTTGATTAGAAGACGACATTTTCTTTTGTGGATACCACAATATATATTTCTTTTGAAATGTTCATGCAGGTTAGCATACTTTCTATCATGTTTATGCTTAGAGGATGGTTGGGAATGTACAAGGTCCTGAAAATGGATGAAACAAAAACAATTTATATCTTGAACAAGAGTAGTAATAATCTGAGAGAAAGAAGAGAAAGTAAATTATAATGATTCTCATAAACTAGTTAATCGATATCGAAAGGTGCAAAAAACATACTGGAGAAATACTCTAATTTCTCTGATGGAATGTCACTAGCATTCAAAAAATCCAGAAGTTTGTTTTCTGAGGACATACAGGAACTAGCCATAGCGAACCTGATATCGGTTCAACGCACCTGAATTATTCTGGTCGAGGACTCTAGAACGGGACATGTGTTGATTCGATATTCTATAGGAAGAGGCTGATATCGCTTCAGCGTGCGTGAATGATTGTTATTGGGGACTCTAGAACTTGGCGCGCATTGATCCGATATTTCGTAGGAAGAGGCCAATATCGGTTCAACGCGCCTGAATTATTCCGGTCAAGGACTCTAGAGCAATGCGCGCGTTGATCCGATATTACGTCAAAAAGAGATAATATCGCTTCAGCACGCTTGAATGATTCCAATTGTGCACTATAGGACAAGGCGTGTGTCAATTCGATATTGCGAGAGAAATCTAGAGAACAAAATGACAAAAGAGTTATAAAAAAAAGATCACAGAATCCAAGTACGGAGAGTGGTGCCCATATTTATAGTCCATTCTTGTTGATCATAGCCATACATTTGTCAAGAAATTAATTGAGGCTTGGGGCGTATATTTAATCACCAATCAGAGTGACCTACGCCGTAATACCTTAAACACTCTATCAATAGCCTTTCCTAATCATCATTAGCCTGGACCCTAAACCCATCTGTCAGAGTACTTGTGTCGAAACCTTAAACAGTCTATGACTAGCTATCAAAGTTTTTATCAGAGTAGCCTTCTGAAACATCATTATCCATGCAACGACATGAGAAATGCTCACGAGGGCAATAATTACAGACTCTTGCCCTATTTAAGCAGCTAAAAGATAACAAAAAAAAATTTGCAACAATGGTTCATTCAGAACATATTCAAAAAGTCGAGCATTCAGAATAATGTTGATATCGATTCCACCCGCGAGGAGAACCGCTTTATTGGGAGACACATCAAGTAGATGCGCGTTGATGCGATATGGCAACTCAGATATCAAATCAGCGCGTCCGTTAGAAGAAAGAAATTTTTCCACTTGGACGGCACGCGTCGATTCGCTATTAGAAGGAAAAAAATAATCTTGAAATCTATCAAAATTATTTGACGGGATTATGAATGATCAAAGCTTCCTTCGATAGATTCCTCATACAGTCCAAAGCTAAGAAGAATATATCGAGGCAAGCTCTGATCATTCATAGTGTCGTCCAATATCGATTCAGCACGTGTGAATAAATTCACTGGGGGACACATCAAGTAGGCGCAAGTTGATGTGATATTTCGCTAAGGATACTGAGATATCGGATCAGCGCACCCAATAGAAGAAAGAATTTTTTTCACTTGGATGGCGTGCATTGATTCGCTATTGGAGAAAAAAAAAAGTTGTTGAAATCTATCAAAATTATGAAGAAAGGATATCAAAATTGGTTTGATATTTATGGCATATCCTAGTCAATCGCATAAATTAATTGTATTCTACCATTTAAATGTTATTTAATTATTGTACATGTGTGAAGAATTGAAAAAGATTATCTATGTTAGATATAGGGGTCTTATGTTTTTTACATCAAGCATCTAGGTGTAGGATGTTGATAGGAATAAATTTGGCATAGATGGCAAATTATGCATTTCCACTTGTAATGCCACTATTGAGCCAAAATAGAGTAAGAGGCTAAACACTTGCTAATTAGAGTGTAGACAAGTGTAAAGTTTTTGTTTGATGAATTCCAAGAGGTCCAATAGGATATAGAGGTGGAACCTTGTGAGGTCCAATAAGAAATTGAGGTGTGCTTGAATATAGTCCAATAGAATTAAGAGGTGCATAGATCAATGATCCAATAGGATCAAGAGGTGACAAAATGTGGTCCAATCATAGTTAAGCATAGTGGTAGCTCGTGGACCTACTAGTATCATTGTACGCCTCATTTTGAAATCAATTGATTTGGTGATTTCATGGATTTTGTGAGTTATTGGATTTCTAGCTTTCTCTCTCTACCCGAGAGCTCTTGATGCATTTTCTCTCTCTACCCGAGGAGAGCAGCTTGTTTTTACTTAGATTATTTTTTGAATACTTCCCACACGTGTGAGTGAGAGTTGGAAGTGATTGAATGCATGTAGTAGTGTGTTTTTGCCATAGGATTCAAGATTGATCTTGAATCTCAATCTAGTCTTGATCTTGGTGCATCTACACACCTTAGGAGATCACAAGTACATGTAGTGGACAGTCCACACGTGTGAAATTCAACAACATGTTCCATACTTTTCCATAATTATGGTCGTCATTTGCCATATTGATTAACATTTTGATGACCCCTGAACATTTATTAAGGATTTGATTTTTAAGATTGTAGAATATTTCAAATTTGTAGATCTCCGTAATCTGTGCCTCAATATTCCAAACCACCATGACTGCAATCATTTCGGAGTTGGCACTATATAATCAGATCCATGATGCCTAAAAAAATTTGCTTATAATTTCTTTCGATCTCTACTGACATGCGGTATCGGTTCAGCGCACCCAAAGCAACTGACCTGCATACCTTCTTTACTTGCACATGCCCATCAGCTATCGTCTGAACAGCTTACCATCCGCATAATCAGTTTGACATGCCCGACCTAAATTCTGATTCTAAAATCTCTCTGCAACCGCGTTGATTTGATATTGGATCCTAATGGCGTGCACAAAGCAAACTGCACGTATCCATCCTAGGGGTATCCCAATCATAGGAGGGCAGAGAAATCCACCATCGCCTCGTCCACCACCACCTCATCCTAGGCCAAGAGACAGATCAAGAGACCCGCCATGGTTAAAGGATATCCAGAAGCTTCAGAAGATCAATAATCTTCTTATTCCAAAAGCTCACATACAGAGATCCATCAGATAGGTAACAAGAAGTCTATCTGCAGAAGTGAGATGGACTGTAACGGCAATTGAAACTCTACACACTGCATATGAGGATTTTCAAGTGAAATTTTTTTCAGATAGTGTTGTTGCAGTTGTCCATGCCAAGAGGGTGACCATCATGCCAAAGGATTTCACCCTTGTGTTCAGGCAATGGGACACGTATGACAAATTTGCTGAGTACTTCAAACCAGCTACGTCCTCTCCTCCAAAACAAAATGCAGATTGAGAAAAATAAAAGCAATCTCAACCATCCCGGCTTGTTTTTCAGGAACAGAACGAGAGTGTTTCAAAGAAGAAGACTAGAGATTTTTCAAAGTCTTCTCCTCTGCATGACATTCTAACTGCTAGACAATCTCCTACGAAGTCTCTTTCTTCTCCTAATAAATCTCAATCTCCTTCATCTTCTTCTAAATCTCAATCTCCATCTAACGATTCCTCTAATAAATCTCAATCTCCTTCTTCTCCTCCTAAATCTCAACATCCTTCTTCTCCTCCTAAGAATTCCTCACCTAATAAATCTCCTTTTCCAGCTAAATCTCAGTCTCCTCCTACTTTCACACATATTAGCTCCCCCCCTCTAGTTTCAGGAGAAGATTTAGATGATTTTGTAAATTTAAAGGTCAAATCAATTTTAAATGACAATTCATTCAGTGGTTTATCTGTATTACTTCCTTCACCCCCTGCACTTGCTTTTCTAAATACTCCTAAATATGTACAGTATGACCAATTGTTAAACACATATCTAAAAGCTCTAGGTCCTCTATATAGTTTTAAGATGCTGAAGACCAATGTTGTTCTTCCCCTTTCTAAATTAGATACAGGTGAATCAGAAAGTAGGGATAAAATTCTAGGGGACAATGTAAGAGAGGGGACAATTCAATACTGGATGGAGTTTTTCTAGATCTCACTGTTTATAGATGTCGCATTGCTTCCGTTTCAATTCATGGCTGTTTTTAATTTTCCTAATTTTAAAAGTCTGCACAATGATATGCTCCAATACGTCAGACTAGGGACTCCAATTTTTTGTGCTCCCATACATAACCAAGTGTATTTTTTTTCAGATTTTATTAAGTTGATTTTTTCATATGAATTTTGATTTCACATGCATTCTCATAAACTTATTGTTTTTTTATTGCAGTGAACATTGAGCTTATATGTGTTATTCTTATATGTCAATGATGAGAGGTGTATTAGGTCGAATTTGTATAAAGATGGACTCTATTACACACACCCACAAAATAGCAAAGAGCCATATCAAGAAAATACTGGAACTCTTTCAGTACCAGGTGCAACAGCGCATACGAAGCTGAAATGGTTGATGCAGAGGTAAAAAAAATTTCAATATCGATTCGACATGCACTTGTAGTTTTTGTACAATTTCATTTCATTTTGTGCATGCTGATCCGATATTCAAACAATATTTTCTGGATATCAGTTTTCGATGCGCACTTGTTTCCTTTGTAGATTTTATTATCACCTCGTGCGCATTGATCCAATTTTATATAAAGTTAAAATTTTGTTACTAACCTTTCGTATATATTTGAATACTTTAAGTAGGTTAATTCTGTTAGCTGTGGTTGGTATACGGTATGCAATGCCAAATTCTTTTTCAATTGGCCTTGCACTACAAGATAAACTTCCGAATCTGCTAGAGGTCATCTATTAATTCATAATCACATTCCTAATAATTTCTAATAACTAATCTTTGATTAATGACATTTAATTGTGTTTTTTTTTTCAGTTTAAATGTCTGAAGATCTTCCCAATGGAGATAATGCACTTCAGGCAAACTTGTGATCAAAAATTCATATCCAGTTTCAATTGTAGAGTGTTCTCTGCCCAAGCTACTTCCCTCTAGAGAAATGGATTTAGAGATCATAGAAAAGCAAGGCTAAATACAGAATAAAGTCGGTCTCCCTTGATGTGAATGAAACAATATGAATTTCACATGTACAGAAAAATTTTATACAAATTATTTAGATTTTTCATATTCATTCATCTTCAATTTCTATGGTTATTCCTACATGTTTGCATTTCAGGTTATTATTTCAGGATACTCAACAATGATACTCAAGTTGAGCTTTTCATATATTATCAAAACATGATGTATACAAAAAATTATATGACCTAATACAAAATTACATTGTTCAAAATCTATGGATCTTCAATTTCAATGCATGTTCCTATGTCTTTGCATTTTATATGCTCTTCTTGCTTGCTCTTACCTGCACAAGAGAAATTGTTTAAGTCATTTATTTTTTAAAACATTCACTAAGAAATAGAAAAAAATGAAAATTTTCATATGGCATAACGTACCTTTACACCAATCAATCAAATTGATAGTATTGAGGTAGATCGAATTGCAACATGTCTAGTTCCTGATCGAATGTGATTGAGACACCAAATCTTCCTCACCTCAACCATCGCATGAATATTGTCATTTCTTTTCACTGTTATTTGAAGTTGCTCTTGAGGGTTTATTCCAAAATCTTGATCAAGTGGCTTCCCACTCATTTTTGCATTTTATCCATCTTCTATAATACAACAGCAAAGTAAGCATTTGTTTTTCGATGTGATATCTAAATGTCATTGATGAGTTACATACTCTGCACTCAATTTGCTGATTTTGTTTTGTATTCCAACAACTCGATGATTATTTCAGCATCAGGTCCTTACAAATAAACATTGTTTTTGTTCTCCGAACATTTGCATTGGAAAAAAAAAACTCAACAAAAATAGTTAAAAGGTAGATACCAACTTAATCTATTATTCTTGAACTAGTGCTACATTTTAACTATACCTTCTGAATATCAATATAAAGTCTAGATCAAAAACTTTCTAAAATTGCTGCATCAGCGAGTAATCCATTCCTCACTCGAAAAATTTGGTAGAGGATATGGCTCTAATCTACCCACTAAACCATTTTTATCAGAAATATAGGCTGTGATCATTAAAAAAAAACTCCCTAACTCTAAAAGTGATTTTGGAAAACAACCTTTATATTGTAAAAATACGATATTCGAATGATGACATCAATTATTCCTGCAATCGATTCAACTATTTGCCATTCAACGAGATTTGATGGATACAAATCTACAAAACCAACAAAATTATCACAAGATATTACCTTGAGAATTAGACATATCAAAATTGGCAAGACTATGCAATGCTAAAATAACAAAGATTTTGCATCATACTTTATGCTTGATTTCCATGCTAAGCTCAGATCTAATGAGGCTAAATACATCATCATGGATTATATGTGTCCTTTGTAGGATAATTCACTTATTCTCATAATTGTTGTTAACAAATTGCCCTCACAACATGCAAAAACACCATCATCCAACAAAGAAACAAGAACTAATCTACAGCATTTTAGAAGTCCAAGAATCAAGAAACCAACCAGTCTATAGATTCTTGGACAAGCAGATAGATATTCCACACATGAACTAATGTCAAGCTATCAAATAGAGATTCACATTATAGTCAAATGGCATCATTGTTATGTATACAGATTTGTTTCATTTGAGTTCCTAATTGTTGAGTTTTGAGTTGTGTCTACTCTGCTTATTCCTTGTTTTGGTCAATACATTTTTTGTACTCTTTTGTTCATGTAGACACTCTTCAATTGATCAATTACTAGCTCGTAGAAAGAATAATGTAAGTAATCAAAACAAACTACAAATTGAGGGCTCAAACATTGCAATTTTCATCAACCAGTGTGCAAGATCAACGGGTGTTTCCATTGGCGAGCAATGTTGCCAAGAAAAAAAAACATTGCCTCTATTCTGAAAGAAAGATGGACATGATGTCATGAACCTATTGATACAATATGGTTTCAGCAACTTGATGCCCAAGATTAAGCCTATGTGCTAGGCATGACCGTAGTTTCTTACTTCTAGTTTTGTATAGATATAGATGAGACGATGCACATTAAAACTAAAGCACACATCTTTACATAAAAGCACAGAGTTCTAACCTTGATGAAGTGGTCTCCCATGACCCATGTTGGAGTGACATGCAAGGGCACATGTTTATTTTTTTAGACCAAAATCATCAAGTTGTTGGTTGGATGGAGGCAATAAATGAGAAACTTTGCATGTATGTGTTTTGACAACTCAGTTATGATCAACTCCTTGAATAACTTGTTTGATGAATAGTTGTCAATTTGCATCAGGTTGAATCAAATTGCAATGATGGACACTGAGTTGGAGATCAACTATATAGCATTGACGATTGTTTCAATGCTCCATCAAGTTTCTTCAAAAAAAAATTATAAAAACTGAGCTGTTGAGTGGAGAAGATCCGAGCAATGAAGTTCCAAATGTAGGAACACTATGTGGTACCCTCTTACATGTTACTTGCTTGCTAGAGTAGTATATGACGATGTATAACCTAAATGTCAGATTTGCATGTGATTGAGCAATTAGTTTTTGACCAAGATGATATATATGTATGCACGACCTAATTTATAATTCAGGTTGACATGTAGAATGATATTGAGAAGAGACGGATGACATTAGAGCAAAGTTATTGTCGACATACAAAAGGCACATAAGATCATAAAATGTTGTTTCATTACAGATGGACAAACAAGATGGGAAAAATGTTGGGGTGTAGTGAACCTAGCTTTGGGCCTTGAGAATGGTTTGAAATAGTGACCAAAATAGAAAATACTAGCATGGGGATCACATTTGTTCTTACTTTCAAATGATACTAGATGCAAGTGGTTGAAATGGTATATGAAAGTTGATAAAAGTAGACTAGTTATTTTACTTGCTAGTTGTCATCATGGAGTGGATTTATGTCCACCACCTTGTAGTGTTTTTATGTTAATTTTGAAAAGTCAAAAGGCTTCCAACTCAAGTTCTACTAAGATGGTGACACTTGTCACAAAATGTAAGGATTGGAAAGTTGCTAGTAGGCATCCAAATCCACATCGCATTGGTACAAATGGACCAATCATGGTGTAGATCATGAGGCCAATCACATCAAGAGGTGTAAATCATTTGGCCCAATCATATTAACTTAGGTGCAAATCACTTGGACAATCATATTGAGAGGTGCAAACCATGTAAAATTAGAGGTTGATACATGCTTTGTGTAGCAAGAACTCGAGTCACTACTATATGGAAGTGAACTCTCTATGTACATACATCTTTTTGAGAGTCGAGCAATTTTTGGACTTGTTCACTCATTGTATCTTCTCTCTTTACCTTAAAGCTAACATTTTATCTCTCTCTACCCGAGATCAAGGTGCTTGGTTTGGTCTCTCATAGTGAAAAAGTTTAGTTTTTTCAAGGATGTGTGCAAAAACATGCTTGTCTTTGGACTGATTTTTGTGTGTTTGAGCTCATGCCCTAGATTCAAAGTGTGTTAGAAAGGCCTTGGAAATCCAAGTTGGTCTAGCCTAGGTGGATCTTGTGCAAACTCACCATGCATGTAGGACATGGTTTACTTTGTAAGATCCTTAAATGAGTCCATTTTTAACAGTATCTGGTTCCAATGAGCAGCCAATCTAACTCTAGTCAGTTACCATCATATGAAACGAGCATTGCTTAGAGTGACTGGGGAGCAAGGATGTTGTGGAAAAAGTCCACAAACAAAATGGAACCTTCATGCTTGTCTCTACTTGGATGATGAGTGTGAGGAGAATACACTATAGATGTCTGCTTGGCCATTATTTCATTTTTACAGCCACTTT